>CM032386.1:12817435-13478058 GCA_019049475.1 Eueides isabella
ATAAAGAGCTTTTAAAAGTTATTCATTTCATCATAATGAAAGTACAAGATATATCTTTATTTCTTCCATTTGAGTTTCTCCTGCGCAGGACATGCGCATTGAATGTATACGCCAAAATGACTTCTATCTACCGACAACTTTCATAAAGTTTTATTACCGCGCGATATGAGTTTAATTTTAAAATTCATAATAATATAACAACCAAACATAAAATAAATAAATCAGTAAAATACCTAATAATTAAATAAAAATAAATAATCACAATTTTCCTATATATCAAGTATAAAACCACCTGTGGCGTATTTTTTCACTCGCGTTTGAGACTGAACGAGCGTCCTCAATACGGTCCGACGGTAAACTGAAGCCGGCCCGCCCCTCGCCTCGCATCGACCCGCCAACCCTCAGGGGTGCAATTTAGTAGATACTATAGTTATTTTCTTTCGTATCTCAATAATATATAAATCGATTTTTTAAACTCCTCATTATATATACATCTTTGTTATTTTCTTGAAATAATTGTACTTTTTAATATAGTTGTTACAAAAGAAAAATCTGATACGTATTTAATAATAGTAAGTGCTTCACTGTACAACTATTCTAAGACAACTTTTGTTTTGCTGATCTAAGAATTCCATTCTTTATTTCTTTATTTGTTTGTTTTTCTTTTTTTTTTCTTTTCACCTTGTAAGCAGCACATAGCAGTGCAAGCAGAGAGACTGGGGAACTTTGAATTAAAGCATTCCGTTCTCATTAAGACACTTCCGTTCTCCACCTTCCACCGAAGAGGTATTGCGTGTTGAGTGGCGGAATTCAACGCCGTGCTTTAAATTGCTATCAGAACGAGGAAATAAAATAAATATATATTTTATTTGCTCATGTGAGAATCGAACCCAACACCTATTTTGTTGACAGCCCTACACTTGTGACTCTGCGCTTTTATATAGTTCATCATTAAAATTCGGAACATTCGTGAAAAATTTGACTATCTTTTGCCTTTATTGTTTATAGAATTATAAAAACAACCAGCAATTCTGATAGAATAAAATTTTAAGACAAAGTTTAAAACATGAACGTAAAATTCTTGAATACAAACTTTGGTTGAGTTTTGTATTACGGAATATTTAAGTTTGTGCAACAAGAACAGAGTGGAGGGTCTCAATATTTGAAATTTACGCTGAATTTCTTATATACATAATATTATGTATAATATTATATAAATTAAAAAAATAATAATAAAAAGTACTTCCGCCACTCAACGCGCAATGCCACAAATTCGGCGCAAAGTGGGGAACGGAAGTGGAACGAGGTGTCTTAACACTAGGTTCCCGGGTTCCCTCTGCTTACCTTGCCTCGTGCGGTATATAGCGTGAAGCTAAAAAAAGAATAACGTGAAATATAGTTTGATAAAATAGGTAATTACAACATATGTATTAATACTTGTAGTTTTTATTTCGATTGAAAGTGTTTTATTTTAAATATTTATTTCCGCAACTGACACACAAATTTCAGTTTTCAAGCGCAAAGTTGCTACGAGACTAGAATTTAAAATATGTACATAATTATATTCAAATTTTACACATTTCTTAGCATCAGCGGAAGATATACCTAATTATCATACAAAGCTCCCAGGTTTCAGCTTAATACGCTAAACATAAATTATAACACTGTATTGCATGTTTAATAAAGAAAAGGCTTAAGTTTAAAACAGCAATAAAAGGCAATACGTTGTTCCAGTAAGCAAAAATGCTTTTGAAAAAATTAGAAGCGATTATACTTACATAATTAACATACGCCATTTACGAGCATGTTACTGCAATTTTATGGACTCGATCCTCACTTGGTACAATGATTTCCGTTTCTGGTATTTTTTTATGGAAAAGACAAGGCAAACTAGTGTACGGGTCACCTGATGGTGAGTGATCACCATCGCCCACGGCCCCGTGAAACACCAGGGGAGCTACAGGTGCGTTGCCGGCCTTTGAGGTGATGGTAGACGCGCTTTTTGAAGGAACCCATGTCGTATCGACCTAGAAATACTGTCGTGGGTAGGCCGTTCCAGAGATGTGAATAAAGATTATTCATCTCGCAAGTTGTGTCGTGCCTCGTTTGTTCACGGCGTGAACTTAGAAAAAAACACAAATAATTATAAAAAATCAGACAAGTTTTAGACGGATTCGGCCACCGAAGGCGTACCTACTTTATTCTCTCGCCTGTACATATATATATATATATATATATATATATATATATATTATATATATATATATATATATATATATATATATATATATATATGTACAACAGTATATATATATATATATATATATATATATATATATATATATATATATATATATATATATATATATATATATATATAAATATATGTATATATTATGTAAATCATTTCTCAACAAGTTGTTTAACTGTTTAAATAAATAATCAATTACCTAGAAGTGTTAATACACTGTTAGCGATACAATAAAGCAGATTACGATTCATAAATCTCCGGGGGAAAGCCGGAAGATCCAATTTAAAACAACGCGATTCAGTAACAGGTGCTTGTCATAGCGTCGATTGATTGATCGATTGATTGACAGTGTAATTTTAATAAAAGTTCTAATTTAAAGTTATTATTGTAAAGTAAGTAAAAAAATATTATTCTTGTAATATTATTATAGTAACTGCATATAAATAGCTTTAATATTTTTTTTTTGTTTTTAAGCAGGGCCAGAACGGAGAGGCTTAACACTAGTTTGCCAAATTCCCTCAGCCTACACTGCCCTAACATGTGTATGTTAGGGCGTATATGTGAGGTTTTCTTTGGAGCAAATAAGATTTGTACCTCTAGCTTCGTTATATATATGGAAAGAAAATTAAAATTATTCTAAAATAATCAGAACCCTTGACTAGAAGTCGAGCCCACAATCCTTTAGTAAATTTTTCCCTTGTGCCATTATGGCCTCAGCATAAGAAATAATCATATAATAATCTCTAAAATAGCAACCAACAAGGCATATAAAATGGACTGATACAAATGTAGTGACACTGATAGATCGTTTTCGTTGCAGCAACAGGTACTCTATTATTTGTGACGTTAAATAAATGAATAAAATATTGCGTGGAAATATTATTGTTTTCGAAAAAATAGGCAAAGGTAGTGGTAATCAAAATTTAATTTCCTTCTAATAATAAAGTCTATGTTAATTTTCAGATTACTTTCAGAACTGGAATAAAATTTTAAAACATATTATGACAATGTATGTTATCAGTGATTTTTTTTAAGATACCAAATATATACCTAGAAAGCCTCAATTACATATTTCCTTATGTTATTTTTTATTAATTTTAATAACTTTTGACCTACAAGTAAAATTTGAATGTACACATTCGTAATATAAAAATATAAATACTTAAAGTATAAATGGTAAACATTCAAAGGACCGTTGAGATTGAAAGACGTAATGCAGGCTAATGGTCCAGTCTAGCGACATTGATTGATGAATGAAGCAACAGTTATCAACTATTTTGTAAGCAAATAATAGAATACAGCTGTATTCTATTATTGTATGGATAATGTAATATTTACTAAAATTAAATTTAAAAAGCGTATAATAATGTTGAATGAAGCAGGATTTGAATCTGCGCCTCTTGAAAAATGTTCATGAGGCGCAGGTTCAAATCCTGCTTCGTTCAAAATTTTTATACGCTTTTTAAATTTAAGTTTAGTAATTTCTGTCCTAAGTGTGGAATAACAGTTTAAAATAAATAGTAAAAAATACGATATAATATTTAATATTATTTAAAAAGAAGCCATTCAGAGGCCGCCGTGGCGCAGTGGTACAAGCGTGTTACTGTAAGGGCGACAATTGTGCGTTCGATCCTGGGGGCATCGGTAATTATAGAAATAACTTAATACATATAGATCTCCGAACGTCATCATCTTTGGCTATAAACGCAATGATGCAAAAACAAAAACAACATATTGTTGTTTTTATTTGTTTGTTAATCAAATAGATTGTAAGCACTTTTGAATCATAGAATGAACATGAAGGATTCTGCTCAAAAGAGCCGGTAAATAACTCAACAGTTGCTCTTTTTAATGTGAATGGTGTAATTTAATTATTACATAAAGAGTCAGTCTTCCTGTACGATATTTATTAGATATTAATTTCATACAATTTTATTTTGTAAATAATAAATTAAATCTTGGTCAATATAATAAGTTAGTTTCGAATTAATCTTTTCTTTTAAATACTTAAAATTTTTGTAAGTGGTAAACTTAGAATACATTGCGGAATCTTATTATAGACACGTACATATACTCAGACATATAAAAGAATTATTATTAATTTTAAGGCAAAAAATCTTTATTATCAATAGTGAATGTACCATATGAATATCTGCATCTTATAAATATCTCGCAGATAATCTCGAGGTTATTTTGATGAATTAATGTTGCATTTATATTTTCAGCACTGCCCCCTACCAACAAGACAAAATCCTTAAACAAAAGTCTTAAAAGTACAACTGTGCCTCCAAGTACTTCTTAATAGCAAATTTCAAGCATATCGCTAAAACCGATCAGAAGCTTTAGAGTTACCCATTTGGAACTCGTCAGTCTTGGGCCCTCTGAAAGGCTGCACTATAAAATATAACAACTCTTTGCTTCCATCACTACGCACTAGAAATGACATCTTGGTCTATACGGCAAAAAAGAAAGTAAATCTTCTGGGCAATTTCTTTGCTTTAACCTCGACGATGGATGGCCGAGGAACAACGCCGCTGACTTCAGTACCTGCTATAGTGGTCTGTTCATATGCTCCTGAGCTTTTTTCGATGCTAACGCGTTAATTTCGGCAGTCTTACTTAATCGGCGTAGTCCCATACGAAGATACCATAGAAGAGCACTCTTATCCAACCGTTGTAAAGAAGGTGATGGTTCAGATTCAAATTACTGCAGGTCTATTGCTATCATCTCCCTGCTTTCTAAAGTTACGGAGAGCACCATAAATAGTCAGCTCTTAATTTTTCTGGAGAATTACCAATTAATCATCGATTAATATGGTTTCCCCTATAATCACTCAACCGGTGTTACCCTGGACATGACGAAGGTTTTTAATCAAGTGTGGCATAAGGCTCTACTTGCAAAGCTTCCATTCCAATGGATCTCTTGATTTCTCAGTGGCGCAACATCAATGCCGCTGTCGATATTTTCTGCCCTATAAAGTGACACGATGCACGTGAACGCTGACATCTTTCTCCTTTACGTACCATTCGCATCAGAGATAACAAGAGAGAGAAAAAACATAATTATATACAATTAAAGAATATACACATGTACAAAATAAATCACGTAAAAATGTTGCCTTGATCTATACCAAAACCAAAACCAAGGAATATTTACGATATGTACACGGCATGTTTGTTTAATAATTTATATTTTCAATATTTACTACGTTGCTATATTTAAAGATCCAGCGGAAAATTCAGAAGATGAGAATTTAAAACGAATGTAATTAACCCGTTTCAATATGTGTTTTGAATTTTGTTATTCTGACTGATTTTTAATATTATATTGTATAGAGAAAACTAAATTATACTAATTTGTATTAAATTAGGATTGAATGATTTCTGGCTGTTTTTATCATAAATAAATGGATTTGTTAAAATAACAATGATTTAACTGAGGTATTGCGTCCCGCTATCACCCGCCACTCGACATCTTCAATGATATGGCGTGCGATGTTACCACCTCGACACGCTTGTTTTCGCTTGCGTCATACGTAGAAAATAGCGATAAATGTGCAACGAATACTTTTGTAAAATAATATACTCACTCTCTCTCAACTTCACGCTGTATCCTGCATATGGCAGGGTAGGCTGTGGAAACTTAAGAACCTATTTTTAAGACATTCAGTTCACCTTCCGTTATTATGATGACACTCAGTTCACCTTCCGGTATTTGATTGAGCGTGAAATGTAAAAAATGAATATGTTTTTTTACAATTCACATTTATAAAGAGTAATTAAGCTCTGTGAGTTTCTTTGAGTAATAATAAATAAGTAATTAAGATCTGTGAGTTTCTGTGAGTTTCTTTGAGTTGATTAGTACGTAGTCAATTAGTGTCATTATATTTATAACGACACCTTGTGTCGTAGTGATGTTTGTGTTTTGATATTAAGCATGAAAATATAAAGATTTTTGCAATAAATTCTATAAATAGCGGTGAAAATCCACATTAAAATCTGATTTGAATCCGGCAAAGGACAAGTATATGAATGTAATTTTTTGTTACTGCTTTTTACCTTGGCTTGGATGAATGGACATATATATATTTGATTTCTTCTTTACTTTTCCCAGTAGTGTCACATTGAAAGCCCAACGGTTTCAAAAAGTGAAAAAACAAAGTCAATATTTTTTAAGTCAACGGTAGAGCGAAACAGTACTTCTAGCTAAAATACCATTTGCCCATTCGGCCCCATATATGTATCTCATCTCTGGGGCTGATTTTTGTTTCTATATAGTGGGAAGAATGGTAAAAAAAATGCTTGAAATCCAATACTAAATATGCATGCATAATTTTGAATTGTATAAATATAAAATAAGCGATATCAATATAAATCAAACCTCAAGTATACTCCACAATTTTACTGATTAGGGACTGTTGAAAACCACGTGATAGAGAGCATAGTTAAAAGAGTCTAAAAATAAAACTTAGTTTAAAAAAAGCTAATTTCAGAATTTGAATTAATGACAAGATTATTAAAAAACACTCCCCGTATATCTTTTTTTACCACGTAATTAAGCGCTTTTACTTACTTTTACTGTAGTTTTAGGATCTATATTCCCTTAAAATCTTATTAACGTGACGGTTGCGTCATTTCTTAATTTAATTATAAACATAATTTAATTTTTTTGTAGAATTTCACTAACGCGCTGGGTAAAATTGAGTTTTAAATGAATATCTAAGAAAAGATAGCTTTTTCTGATATTATTTATATAATATTAGCTATGTTAGACAAGAAAAATACTTGCAAACGATAATAAAGGAAAAAGATATGGTTATTATTTCATCATAAGAAAAATTCATAAGTAATATTCTTACTAATTTAGCTTCACGCTGTGTTGCATATGGCAGGGTAGGCAGTGGGAACTTGAAAACTTGTTAAGACACTTCGTACCGTTCCCTACTTTCCGCCGAATCTAAGGCAATGCGTGTTGAAAATTTAAAATCCCCAGCACACCACACTAGAGGACCAGATACAGTTAGCTCATTCTGCAGGAATCCAGGGCAGTACGCGAGGCAATTAAGGAATCGTTGGCGGTAGTTTGATATAATAATTATATCAACTGACAGACAAATGCCACCTCAGTCTACCCGTGACCACGGACTACTGTAAAGTGTTCGAAACGTCGGGTTTCCCAAAAATGTTTACCATTCAATATACGCGATTAATCCGTTTAAAAGTGTTTCATTTAAAATGTATAACAATCGCGAAAATCAAAGACATGATTATGTTTTTTTTTATGGAAATGACGGCAAACGAGCGTACGAGTCACTTGATGGTGTGTGTTACGTAAGTGATCACCGTCGCCCACGGCCCCGTGTAACTCCAGAGGAGCTACAGGAGCGTTGCCGTCTTTAAGGTGGATGGGCACCGGGGCCCGGCATTACCTAATGCGAAACGCAGTGGCCAAAGCCACTACTTAATGCCGGTTTTAAATGCCGGGAGTGGTAACAATCCAGTCGAGTCTGCCCATGCGTGTTGCCATTACTGGCAACGTGACTCTACCACACGCACTTTAGTCTCCTCTTACGACACCATCAGTATCAGGGTGATCCTATTCTAAGCCGGGATAACACAACAAAATGTTTGTGACTCAACGTCACAACAGGCCAAATATATTTAGTAAAAAGCCGCTTAAAACAACATTTGGTGTTAATTTGTAAAGCGAATTTAAAATTTAATATCCAATTAGCTGCATCTTTATGAGATTATTAAAATAATAACGCCATATAAAATATTATGACGTACATTGACATAGCATAAGCCGGCTTCTGTTCATCTCTACAATATTTATACGTACATATTCATATATTCAGATTATGTATGAACATGCACTTAAATAATTTTTCCACAATTTTTTTAAGGTCGTCGTGGGACAGATAGGCAACGTCTTTTGTAAGCGTAGCTTGTTTCTCTCATAGATAGATATATGATCGTATTTAAATTGTATTCTTTTGTATTTTTCTGCTCTGGTATATTTAAAATAATAGGCAGGAGTTCTCTATGCCTAATTATAGCTTTTTTAGTATTTTATAGCGTTTTTTTGTATTTTTTTAACAAAGGGAAATTTTAAACTTTATTGTACATAAATGTTTGTACTCAATAAATTAAAAAAATATATCAGACTTCCGTCAACTGCGCTAGATAAATAAATAGATCGGGGTAGCGTAGTCGCGGGAAATGTGACTATCAGCATGATGCTTGTGAAAATGGATGCATTTTTCTCAGCTTCATTCTGTATCCCGCACATGGCAGGGTAGGCAGAGGGAACTTGGGAACCTAGTGTTAAGACACTCCGTTCCACTTCCGTTTCCCACATTCCGCCAAATTTGAGGCATTGCGTGTTGAGTGGCGGATCTCAACGCCGCGCTTTGCCTTATTGCCAGAGCGAAGAATTGAAACATTAAATATCTAAATTGAAAATATTAAATATTTCATTTCCTCGGCTGGGAATCGAACCCAGAACCTGTCGGGTACAGTCACAGGCTTGTGCCCCTGCGCCACGACAGGCCTCAAGGATGCATTTGAGGAATGTTTTAATAATTATCATTTCGTAAGATCGGTAAGATAAGGTGCAGTAAGATTCGCAACAAGAGACGTGATGACAAAGGCATCGCAAGAATTGCGCGCAATCTAGATAATTTGATATGTTTTTATTTTCAAATTTAAAACATTTAAAATCTATTGGATAAATCTATAATAAAATAAATAAAAATAGAACTGGATGATTTCAGTGAGAAACTGAGTATTTTCTTTCAATAAAAAAATTAAAGCTAAAATTATCTTCTTTTCCGCAATAAAGCAAAAAAATAACAAATATTTATTTTTCATAAAGAAAGAGCCATAAGCTTTATTGGGTAATTCTGGATGGTCAAACTGAGACGTCACATTGTATACACTATTTTACAGCTAAGTTGTAGTTACTACTATTTGATTTAATTATGGCGTTGTTAGCTACAATTTTAAAATAAACACTTAAAGCAGCAACTAAAGTAAAAAGTTATTCAAATTATTCTGCTATAGACCGTAACTTTTCAGAAACATCTGAAACGAAACTTGTTTTTATTTATCTATGAAGCTGTGATGGCGTTTCCGCATAAATCTTAAAAACGCTGTTTATTTGGAATCCCAGTCTTCCTGTACTTGGTGACGTTTAAATGTTTTTTGTACTGAAAACTGCTTTACGACAGATTTTTTTTGTTTTTGACTTTTATCGTGATATTAAATTTTCTTTTTTTTTTTGAAGGTAAACCCAGATATTTATGAACATTAACTATTTTTATGAACATTAACTATTTTTAAGGCAAAGTGCGGCTTTAAGTTCGGCCACTCAACACGAAATGCTTCAAATTCGGCGGAAAGTGGGGAACGGAAGTGGAACGGAGTGTCTTAAGCACTAGGTTCCCGGGTTCCCTCTGCCTACCCTGCCTCGAGCGGGATACAGCGTGAAGCTAACTATTTTTACCAATATAGATATTTGTCATATATTTTTAATAATTATTACATGATTATTATTTTAATAATAATTTTATTAATACACTGAATTATCACATCTTTTAACTTAACAAATTGCTTTGAAATAATATAAAAGTTAAATAATATTATTCAAATGGAAATATTGCATACAATTTTCAGATCACGTCTACCTCGTGTTATTGGTAATATAAAAAAGAATATCGCAAGCGAAGGTGAACCCTCTTCACGTGTAAATCTTCGAGAAAATGCGTATCTTCTAAATGAAATCTTTATTACTTTTAGATTTAAGTTTTCAATTTTGTAATGTTTTATGTTTAATTTTTACAAAAATAGACACTATTTTTGTCGGTAGATTTTTTATTAATAGAGTACGAATGGAGGTAGTTTTTTTTTTGTTTTTTTTTTTTTCATTATAGCTTCACACTCTATCCCACATGTAGGAGGGTAAGCAAAAGAACCTGGGAACCTAGTGTTAAAACACTCCTTAGTCTCAAATTAATTAGAACACGAATACAACTCAGAGTATTCAGCAGAATTATCGGGTCATGCAAATATTTAATATATAAAAGTATAATAATATATTTTTGAGTAAAACATCGGTATTCTTATTTACAAAAAGGTTTTTTTACCGCTGCTAACAACTTTACTGTCTTTTTTTTTTTTTATTTCTACAATTTATATAGGAGTTTTAGCCATAACATTGGCTATGCCACCCCCGTGTGATCTAGATACACATTAATTCGTTAATTTAACCAGAGCAATAGCCTTACTAGTCAATGGTTCTGCAAGGATACTGCTGTAAATACCAACATTATAGGATTTTAGCCAATAAGGGCGTTGGGCTTCATTGCGTACACATTCTAACAACACATGATAAATATCTTCTATGCTATCATTACAATTCGGTCATTTTTCTGTATTAGAAAGACCCAACAAGAACTTAAACTTATTTACAGGAATGTGTCCAGATCGAAGTCTTAACAATGACACTATTAATTTCCTTTTAATTTTACTCTTATCGAACCACGGATGACGAGGAAGTTCATTTACTATGGTTCTATACCAAATGCCTTTATGTCGCGATCGTTCATCGAAGTATTCTTGCCAATTGCTTTTACATATTTCTTTTAATTTAATTATAATATCAGTATACAAAGGAACACAATTATGTGGAATACCGACATCAATACCTTGCTTAGCAGCTCTGTCAGCTTCTTCGTTACCCGAAATTCCAATATGTGAGGGTATCCGTTGGATATATACAGTTTTATTTTGAGCCTTAATTTCATAAATACATTTTAAAATATTATAGGCTATCGGAAATCCTCGTATATACGAGGTTAGCCGAGCCAAATGCAAGAGGGCGCTTTTTGAATCAGACAAAATAACAAACTTCTTATTGGAATAAGATCGAACCAATGATAATGCCTCAAAAATTGCAATCAATTCTAAATTTTAATGTTGTTTTCGCTTGAGGGTCAAAAACCGCCGCTCCTGACCCATGTTCATTTTTAGACCCATCTGTATATAACTTATAAAAGAAGTGTATTTATTACTAAAATAAGTTTGACAATCGTTTAACATTTTAAAATGACTGTATAAAGACTTTGGTTCAGTGATACCTTCAATATATAATAATATATTTTTCGACACATCGAAAGCACCAATCCATTTAGACAACGAATACATAGGTAATTTAACTTCAGAAGAAATATGATAATGACTTAACGTTCTATAAAGGGTAATAAGTAAAGGTAACTTTTTACGCCGCCAATATGGACAGTTTATAATAATATTAAGCTCTTCTAATACATTTGTAGTAATATTTTCACTAATTGACAACGACTTAAGTAAAAATTTCCCAGCTAAATATTTTCTACGAATTTCTAGAGGAGGAAGGAAAAGTTCGCTTTGCATCACATGAATTGGTGTAGTCCTAATAAAGCTACCGATGACTCGCATACACTGATTTTGAACCGTTTCTAATTTAGTCAAACGACTTTTTATGCTGTTATCATAAAAAAAACTTCCGTAATCTAATCTACTCCGTATTAACGCTATATATATTCGTCTTAAATGTTTTGGGTGAACACCCCATTTACTACTAGCTAAAATTTTAAGAATATTTATAAATTTAAGTGTTTTATGCTTAGTTTCATTAATATGTTTATTCCTTTTTAAGTTACTATCTAATCACATACCCAAATATTTAACACTATTAACTTGTTGTATAAGACAATTACTACTAACTATGTAATTATTACCTCTTGGATTTCGTTTACGAAATATACATATCTTACTTTTGCTGTAGGATAACCATAATCCAAGCTCTTCTATTAATTTACCAAATATATTTAGGGCTTGTACAATATTATTAAAGGCCAAATTTACCAAATTTACATTTTTATTAGTACTATACAGAACAAAATCGTCTGCATACTGTGACACAAAAACTTGATTAATATATTTACAAATTTTTCCGGTTGCAATATTAAATAATAAAGGGGACAAAGGGTCGCCCTGGGCCAATCCCATTCTTGTAACACGTGATATATATTCCCGATCATTTATTTGAATAGATAATTTCCTACACATAAGGAAATTCCACAGATACTGACATAAATTTGATCCAATATCTGCATCATCTAAAATTTCGATAAGACTAGTAATATTAACATTGTTATAAGCATTATCAACATCGATAAAGCATCCTACTGTTGGAGACCCTTTTGAAAACCCCGTCTGTATACGAGTAACTAACCTAGCCAAACTATCGTAACAGGATCTGGACCTTCTAAAACCTATAGTTTCCTTTGAAAAATAATTATCATTCTCAAAGTACCATTCTAATCTACGAGATATTATTAAATGTAATAACTTACAAATACAAGATATTAAAGCAATTGGTCTATATCCTGCTGAAGAAGCTTGATCTCTTCCATATTTAGATATCGGAACAATTTTAATATTTCTCCATTGAGAAGGGACGAAACCATCCGTCAAGAATCTATTATACAAGGAAATTAAAATGATCTTTCCTGATTCTGGTAGATTATGGATCATGGAATAAGTAACCTGATCTAATCCTGGAGAAGTATCAGAAATCCTCAAACAGTTGTTTAATTCTTGTATTGAAATTTTCATTTGTAGTTTAGTGTTTTTAGATTTAAAAGTTGGGAATTTCAACGTTACTGAATCTGGGGCTAGGTCACACAGCAAAGATTCCGCTACATTTTCATTTATAATAGGTATGTTTGCTTTACATCCTTTAATCCATTTTAGGCGAGCCCACATCTCTCCGTAAGAAATACAATTATCAATTCCGTTACAATATTTTTCCCATGACTCAAATCTACTTCGTCTAATATCTTGTCGAGACAACTTCACTGACTCCTGTAACTTAGTAAGATTGTTAGGAGTAGGATTTTTCCTAAATGTTGCCAATGCTAAACGCCTTTTGGCCACTGAACGAGAAATATATGGCGACCAATAAGGTTTAGGTATAAATTTTGTATTATGTAATGGGCGTATATTGATTTTAATATAAGGAATAGTTTTATCAGTAGCTAAATTGATGATATTGATAAAATGTGTTTATATACCATGATTATCTAAAGGAATAGTAGTGGATTCAAGTAGCTGTGAAATATATTTTCTGTAAAGAGGCCAATTAGCCTTTTTAAAATTTCTTTTCTTAATTTTAGTACATAGACTTACATCATACTCCACCTTCATTTTAATCATCAAATGATCACTGCCCAAATTTTCATTATTTTCATTTATTACATTCCAGTTAAATTTAATTGCAATATCATCTGTTGCTAACGATATATCTGGAGAAGATTTTTGAACTAGACCATTGACCATCTTGAGTCTTGTATCAGTACAATCGTTAAGAGGTACGTACGTGGAATCTATCAAAGCGTCGAACATTTGTATGCCTCGAGCATCATTTTTTGAAGACCATTGATAATGGTGACCGTTAAAATCTCCCGCTAGAAGGGTTTTTTGTTTAAACTTGGAAAATATTGCAACCCAATCCTCAAATAAAATATTTACGTTTGGGGGACAATATACAGAAATAATATGTTCAATCTGACTACAATTTTGGATTTTGACATGTAAGTATTCTATTCCTCCGTTATTTATGTTGCTAGGCAATTCTTGAGCTCTTATGGACCAATGGACAATTATCGCTACTCCTCCATACCCGTCCCTACGATCAGATCTAAAAGTTTTGTAACCACTAATGTGAAAGTGACTATTTGGGTCAAGCCAGGTTTCACTAATTATAGCTATGTGTATTTTTTCTCTATTTAACACTGTTTCGAATTCTGATAATTTTGGTCGAAGACTTTGAGCATTCCATTGTAAAATATTTATTTCATTGATTGTAGCTTCAGGATCCATTTTGCGTATTTAATTTAAAACATGACCAATTTGTTATAAATTTCATTATAAATGTAATAGCAAATTCATATAGTATTTTTATGCAAGTATTATTTTTTTCTTTCCATGTTAAGTTAATATTTAAGATTTTTTCTTTTAACTTTTGAAATAAAATTTTCCATTTACCACTGTTTTGATTATGATTGATTTCGTCATCTTGTTCCAAACAATTCGTTGTTTCTTCTTTCTCATTACCTTCCTCTGGCTGTGATAATCATTCAACATTTTCGATATTTTCGCGATGTATCCTTGTTTGTTTGTTTTGTTTAGCCGTGTTAATTTTGTAGCGCACTGAATTTCCTTTTGTTTCCTTATTTTTTATAGTTGTTACTTCTGCATAAGTTCTTGACATAGTAGGGTCTTTGTTGACAACGTTGTCTTCCAATAAGACATTTCTGGATAAGCAATTGTTATTATTCAGGATCGGAAAAGATTTTCCTGTTAAAATAGGTACTGGAGGGGGGCTTGGGGGAACATAAATTGTTAAAGCTTTTTTATAAGTACAACAAAATTCTGTCATTAGCTCCCGGATACGTTTTTCTTTTATGTAGCTAGGGAAAATTTTAGCCATTGCCATGTGATTACCTCCACAATTATTACAATGAAAGAACGTTTGCTCACAATTTTCATGGTTTCCTCCGCATTTTGGACAAATGGTTTTATAAGATGGACACAATTTATTTATATGACCGAATCTCCAACAGCGTGAGCACTGTGTAACAGGGTAGACATATGGTATTACCTTAACTGACGTATCAAAAATTTTAATATGAGTTGGCAAGGAAGAGCCTTGAAAACAGATTCTCATTGCTTCACTCATTTCCCATCTTCCATCGCAATTATTTTTACGTTTGAGCCTTTTAATTCCTAAAATTTTTATATTGCTATATAAACTTTCTAAAATTTCTTCATCAGTACGATCTAAATCAATATCTCGAATTACACCATATACATGAGTCATTTCCATGGATTTATAACAATTGTAGCCCATTTCATTAAAATACTGGCATTTTATTAACTCTTCTGCGCTCTCTTCTTCATCAAACTGAATTAATACTTTAAAAGGGTTAAGGTATTTAACACGTACAACATTCAAAATTTGTTCAGCTCTTAATAATTTCGCCAACTTAAATTGTTTGGGAAGTGGCTCCTTGCAGACAATACAAACTTCAATCTTTTGCTCTTCATATTCCTGTTGATTCCTCGCATCAGGATTCTCTGTTAAAGCAAAACGTTTGCCTTTCCTCTGTACAGTTGTCCAAACCTCTTCTGCGTCCATATCCCTGTTTCTCTTATTTGGTCTACCAGAGTTATTATTCATCTCGATACATACACTTTCTTCGTCTTCTAAAGATTCACTTCCCCTCAATATATACTCATGCTCGCAAAATTCCAAATCCCCCGCTTGATTTGACTCATTTGAATCCACATTTCCTTTTATTTCCTAACACAATCCGCATATTAAAATTAGTTATTATGCGTTAGTCAACACAGCAACTTGCACAAACCGGTTTAACAAGAACGACTATAACAACAACGATAACGCGTCTACTTGTATCAAAGGTTTACGCACGATTCATCTATACTGTCTTGATAAGGATATTTACAATATAAAAAAAATACTTTATCCTTTGACTATTTCGTCTTTTAAATATCGTTCATATACGAGAAGTCATTTATTGTAATACAAATAATAAATCTGGTCAAGTGCTAATTGGTCTCACACACCAAGGTTTCCGTACCAACTTCATGTCAATGGGCAAATTTGAGGCATTGAGTGTTGAATGGAGGAGCTCAACGCCTCGTTTTACCTTATGACCAGAGCGAAGAAATGAAAACATTTAAAACTTAAATTGAAAATAATAAATATTTCTTTTCCTCCGCTGTGGACCTCGAACCCACAACCTCTCGTTTACAGTCACACGCTTGTGCCGCTGCGCCACGACAAGCCTCAAAAAATGTTAAAGATATAATAAAAGGAAAAACCGATCACACGTGGAACGTATTCAAAAACTTTTGTGAAAGTCCAGATATCGATTTGTCTACAAGTACGATATTAAAAGCACTTTCGGCCATCGTTTATCAATAGGTCCCTTAAGATTCGGCAGTTACCAGAACTTTGTAAGTTCAAACAACGTACATTTAACTTGATGTTCATAAATACTTGCTCTGATAGGATTTACTAGGGTCGGCCCAATTGATTTTTGGTAGGCAATTTGAATATTAACTGTTTAGTTCCTTTATATAGTTTTCCTATATTGATATTCGATTTATATTAATATTAAACTATATCGTGTTTCAATTAAGATATAACTTGCAGACATATTTGTTAGAAGAAATTTACTTAGGTCGTAGCTTTGAAATGAATATACAGATAATTTGATTTGAGAAATCTTCATATTTTTTATGACATTAGGCAGACGCGGTGTTATGACACTTTATTACTAGTTGAGTTACGAACTCCGCGTAAAAAATGGTCATATATATGTTTTTTTTCGAATGAATATATATATATATATATATATATATATATATATATATATATATATATATATATATATATATATATATATATATATATATATATATATATATATATATATATATATATATATATATATATACATACATATTTATATATATTTGTCAAAATGTTAAAAGAAAATTGACTGTTAACCTTTAAAAAGTCAGCAAGAATCGAAGAAGAGCAAAATCGATAGTTAAAGGTTAAGCTTTAAGGTTTTTTTTTAAATACAACTATTCAATTCAAAATTCAAGTTCTAAATATTATTTAAACAAAATAATAAAAATTTTCAAGGCACTTGATTCGTCGAGTGAATATCCATCACTGGCTCAGAAAGCAATTCTGCTAAAAAAAGCCGACAAGATACCCTACAGCAAACTGTCTTCCAATGTTAAAGTTACAATTTTATTGTTTAATACAATAATACAGAAGCTTCCAAAATTTAAGTTGCTTTTACAGTGACTTTAAATGTATGCTGTAGTAAATTTAAAATACATAGCAGAATTCTATTTTAAATACTTACCTGCACTCAGACAGATACATGAATTATTTACATTTTGGAGGTGATAACCAGGTTTTACAAGTTTGTCTATGTTTCTCAAACGTATCGTAAGTCTGTCGCTGTTTTTTAGTATACATTACGATTAATTCTGTATTGTAGAGAACCATTCCAAAATAAATATAAATTTTAGTATGATATTTTCTTTAAGTACATTTGAATAATATCAATTAATATAATATAAATAAATGTCTTTATTTTTGTGATTCTCGTGGCTAAAATTGGTAAGTATTAAAATGTCAGTTTACTCATAAATTGCCCTCCTACACTAGCTACGTAAAGGTCACGCTTTATGCTTTATAACATAAATATAACTTATTGTTATATTAGAGAGCCTTACCATAATTTATGTATTAATTAAATCTTGAGATAAATATTTATTACTTGTGTATTATTGTTATTACTTTTTTTCAATTAATGATAATCTAAAAAAAAAAGATACTTATAAGCCTTCGCTTTAAAATGCTATTATTTTCAAAAAAAGAATATGATATATATGATAATACAGAATTAATTAAATTTTACTTTATTAACACTATAATTTTCTTACATACATACTTTTAAATATTCTTACATACTCTAAAATATTTAGTAAAGCCAACGTTAACTCGCTAGGTTAATATATATTAGACTAGCAGCTACAATAAAAAAGTTTCACATAAATGTGTTCTCTCTTTTTCTCACACAGATTCTTCCGTTCCCGATTTTGGTCTCCCAAAATCGGGAACGGAAGAATCTTAATGGGAACGGAGTGTCTTAATGGGAACGGAATGTCTGATGACTATATTGCTTTGAGGAGTTCAGTTATCTTTAACTCGTTAGTTTTTTCAAACAAAACTAACTTTGGATTACAGTTTGTCGAAGTACAAATAAATAACTTTGGAAAGCTTTTGTAAAACTAAGAAGAAAATCGTTTTAAAAATTTTATAGCTTTTTATATGATTGTTCTTGCTCAAGGAGATATTTTTGATATAATCTTAAGTTATAGACAAAGTAAAAAGTAGTTGTGCCGTGCAGTGTCGGGTTAGCATAGTACTCGTATATATCTAGCCAAAAGAGTCAACTATGTGCCTAATCAAGAGGGATGGGCTGCAGTATCCCTCTTTTTTCTTTAACATTACTGACTGCGCTCGTAAAGACGTTTTTCCAGCGCAGAGAGTATATGCATTTACAACCTTTAAATGTACCAAATCGAAATAAGACCCCAGTACTCGACAGACTCGCTAGACCTGACTTCGACAGCAGTCACGGTATGACCCCCTGATAAGGAATCGGTAATAAGTAATCGGTCTCCTGGTTAAATAATACATACAATTTAAAAATTGTATAGATACACGCAACGACTTCAACATACTCTAACAATAAAATGGAAGCTATACAAGTATATGAGGATGTCACTAAAGCTCTCACCAATACCTCGAAGACTGACTCTCTAGTCAGTCTTCATTGTTATGAGAGATTTCAATTCACTTTAGTGAACGAAATCAATATCAAAAAAAAATATATATTTTAGTTAACTAATATCAAAAACTCAAAAAAATTAAACCATTTTTAATATTGTACTTTGTTGTCGACAAGGTGCGATTTTAAGAGTCGC
This sequence comes from Eueides isabella, assembly GCA_019049475.1. Lineage (NCBI taxonomy): Eukaryota > Metazoa > Arthropoda > Insecta > Lepidoptera > Nymphalidae > Eueides > Eueides isabella. Next base: position 12,836,333 of record CM032386.1, read on the forward strand.
CACTCAAACTATTATCTGGTACTATCTGATATTCGAGCAAGCAAAGAGCACCGATTGTTCTGATAAAACGATTTTTCGACTACCCTCGTAAATATGCACGACAAAACGTTAAACTGAAATATATAAATACAGAATTCATACGATTTTACCCAGCAATTTCTATAAAACTAAGAGAAAATTTTAGTTTAAACATCTTAGTAGACTTATATTATCGGTGAAGTACTAGAATTATACAACTGGATTTCCCAATCTCCTTCAATGTTTAATACCAATAATCGTAAGGGTTTACTGTGAAACATAAGAACTACATTATATGTAGCCAGAATTATACGGTTCTTATAACTCGGAACACGTACGTTTCAAATAAAAAGCGCTACTGAATCCAATGTGTCTAAATGCTCACATTTAAAGATCTTCCGTAGATGTGAGATAATATTTGAGCATAAATATAAATATATAGGTATATTTTTTATTCAATCTATATCTTCAATGATATTTTCAAATTGAATATACCTAAATAAAAAGATAGAAGTCGTCGTTTTATGTAACAGTCGTTTGAGTAATTGTGAGTAGTTTTCTAAAAATTGGACAAAATAGAGTATCGAGCTGTCATTAGATATTTATTTTTGATAGGAATAACGCCGGCTGCTGAATTTAAAGGTAGCCGTAAGAGATTAGGATACGGTAAACGTTCGATATTTTAAAACGATAAAAATATTGCCAAAATTCACCAAATGATGCTTCATGACTGCCGAATTTAAGTGACAGAGATAGCAGACGTTGTCATGTCTTGTCAAAAGAACATTTTTGAGACATATTAAATTAATATTTAGACACGAGATAGCTGTCCGCGCCTGAGTGCCGCGTTGGGTTAGTTATAGTAAAAATGGAAAAACCATTACAAAAGCATACTATGCATCGTTACTTACAAGCTGAAGGCAAAACTTGCGAAAAAACGGGCACATTTGCAGAAAAAGTTGATTCTCTTTCGCCAGGCCAACGCCCCGACTGCCATCTCAGGGGTTGCCATGGCTAAACGAATTACGGTTTGAACTGCTTGACCATACGCCTTACTCATCAGATCTAACCCCAAGTAACTTATTTTTGATCCCTCATCTAAAAATTGCGTGCAGAGGACAAAGATTTGATTTTGATCAAATAAAGACGATTGATTTTGATTTTGATCAAATAAAGAAGCGTCTTCGCGTGGACCATGAATTTGTAGAGAAAAATGCGGAGTACTAATTGGACGGGTTACAGAGATAGAAGTATCGCTAGCAGGAGTGTGTAGTCAAGTACAGTTACAAGAAGACAATGGTAAAACATAAAAAAAAAATAAAAAAACTGTCTTGTATCTTTGTTAGGTCGGAAAATTTTCAGACCATCCTCGTATATTCCGATTGAATTCAGAATTCGAATTATATTTTTATACATGTAAGTGGGGGACGGAAGTGGAATGGAGTGTCTGAATACTAGGTTCCCAACTTCGAGGTCATGTGCAGGTTACAGCGTGAAGCTAAAGAATATATATAAATTCTTAAATGCTTGTTTTATTTTATAATATCTTGTGTGGTATACTAATATAATAATTATATTAAATCATTTAAAAGGCCGTTTACCAACCTAATTCACTCTCTAAATACGTTATTTTTCTTCATCTGCTATACATTAATCAAAAGGTGCATCATCTTGCTGCTATTTAAGACGTAGCAAATATATTTTAAATGAAACACTTTTAAGCGGATTAATCGCGTATATTGATTAGTATACATTTTTTGGAAACCTGACGTTTCGAACACTTTACAGTAGTACGGCTAGACCGAATGACCGAATGTCTACTCGTGACCACGGACTACTGTAAAGTGTTCGAAACGTCAGGTTTCCCAAAAATGCCAATCAAGATACGCGATTAATCCGTTCAAAAGTGTTTTATTTAAAATGTGTTACAATCGCGAAAATCAAAGATTTAATTCATCATTATTACATAGCAAATATATATTTTTTTCGTATATTAGGTGTAAACTCAACTTCGGCAGTTTGAATTTCTAGCTAGAACTACCTTTGCCTCCTTAGGCCTCCACTTGAAATTATCTTTAACTATTCTACATATGTTCCGTTGTATACAATTGGAAGAAGTCAAGGGCTGAAGATAAAGTTAGATAATTCCTTTGTAAGTAGGTGCTATTCGAAGGCGCACGGGAAGCACGGTATTAAAAAAGGTGGTAAATTCCGTTTTATATGAAATATATAATTTGTAAAGGAAAAATCTCGCTAAGATGATAATAATAAAAATATAGAAAAAATTAAATGAATAATTAAAAAGTAGTTTTACCATATATTAGCATATCTTTTTCATTTTCGAACCAATTTTCGAGACATTACGCCGCGTCTACGAGTCTACGAGAGGGGGAAAATTAAATTTGTTTGCTTACTTACTTAGCTTCACGCTGAATCCCGCACATGGCAGGGTAGGCATTGCACTTCCGTTCCCCACTTCCCGCCGATATCGAGGCATTGCGTGTTGAGTGGCGGAACTCAATGCTGCGTTTAATCTTATACCAGAGCGAGAAATGAAAACATTAAATATTTAAATTGAAAATATTAAATATTTCTTTTCCTCGATCGAGTGGTGATCGAACCCACAACATGTCGGTTACAGTCACACACTTGTGCCGCTACGGTCCGACAAGCCTCGGCAGGGCAATTAATACAATTAAATTTGTTTAATTATATTAACTGCCCCGGAGGACGGATTCAATCTAAGACTATTGCGCTTACTGATTCACTGCACACAACGCAATACAAACAGTTATTATCATATAATAAATATTATATACGATACATTTAAATTATTATTATTTTTTTTATGGAAAATACGGCAAACGAGCATACGGGTCACCTGGTGGTAAGTGATCACCGTTGCCCACGGCCCCGAGTAACTCCAGAGGAGCTACAGGAGCGTTGCCGTCCTTTAAGATGGAAGGGCACCGGGGCCCGGCATTACCTAATACTAAACGCAGTGTCCAAAGCCACTACTTAACGCCGGTCTTAAATGCCGGGGGTGGTAATAATCCGGTCAAGTCTGCCCATGCGTGTTACCATTACTGGCAACGTGACTCTCCCACACGCACTTTAGTCGCCTCTTACGACACCATCAGTACCAGGGTGATCCTATTCTAAGCCGGAATCACACGGCAAATTATATTATTAAAATTTAATTATATCATAATTTTTTTACTCTTCTACAAAAAAATTGCTACTACAAATATTCGTGTTATGTGATATGAGTAGATCCAAGTGTCAAAGAATCAACGTAACAAGTTTGTCTAATGATCACACGTCAGCTAATTTATTATGTTAACGAGGCATTGCGGACGGCAGTGTGATGGATTACTGCTATAGCTGTGGGGACAGGGACGAAAAAAAAGTCAAGCTCTGTGTTATAATTCTATGTAATATATGAAAATTTAAGCTTGATAAATGTAATATTAGGTTAATAAGTTTAATATAAATATAAAGATATGCAATTTTTTTAGTTTTGGTTAGGTTAATTAATGGTTCTGTGGTGAATTCCAGATATAAATCCCAGGGGCAATGTCCTAAGCCACCGAACTGCCTCAGATCAAGATATATTGGTTAGCCTGCTGCTTCAGCAGTCGCGGACAGCAGAGCCCTGGATGCTGAAGGGTAAAATACTTTAATATTTTTACTATGTTTTAAAGTGTTATTCCACACTTAGGACAGAAATATAATAAAGTATAAGAAATATAAGAATTTCGACGGAGCTCGGTGAGAACGAATGGCTTAGTGGTCAGAGCGCTGGAACGGTATTCCAGAGGCGCGGGTTCGAATCCTGCTTCGTTCAAAATTTTTATACGCTTTTTAAATTTAAGTTTAGTATTTTCTGTCCTAAGTGTGGAATAACACTTTAAAACATAGTAAAAATATTAAAGTAAATAGTATTCTCTCTTGCCAAACGATAATTCTTATGAGTTGTCTTTGGGTAGCGGAAATTTGTAAAAATCTCCCTACAGAGATGCTAACAACAAAAATAAGTTGTAACAAGCGTATAAGAATTTCGACGGAGCTCGGTGAGAACGAATGGCTTAGTGGTCAGAGCGCTGGAACGGTATTCCAGAGGCGCGGGTTCGAATCCTGCTTCGTTCAAAGTTTTTATACGCTTTTTAAATTTAAGTTTGGTAATATACTTGTAATGGAAATTCAATGAAGGATGACAATAGCGGCATGTAAGAATCTCCACTTGAATCAAAGATTTTGCATATCGATCCGGTTAGGCACCGGCGAGTATTCACCCAGAGATGCCGAGCCGGTGAGGTCTCCAGTGGGGATTATGGTCTCAAACTGTGTAAGTAAAATAAAGAAAAAGACGGTGATGATCTTCCCAACTGCCCGAGAGCAGAGGAACAGTTTCAGGGCTTTATGGCCCTTCTTTCGCAGTTTCAAACTACGCTTGTTAATACGAGCGTGTCTTTGGGTTTGCAATGCCTGGGAAAATACAAGCACCTTCGTGATTGAGTCGCAGGTGCAGAGGATAAGATTCAAAAAGGAAGAATGAGCTATATGCCACCGGGCGGTCAGCCCTGCCGGGAGAGATTCCCGATTGCCCACGGGAGGTCCAGCTTAGACAACCAGCGACCAAGTTGGCAACTCTGGCGTCGGAGTAAAGGAAAATAAATAATGTTAAATAAATTATATATTTAAAAAAGTCTACTGAACTTTTAAAAAGCATTGCAACAAAAACTGATATCATTTACCAACTAGTAAATCAAAATCAACTGTGCATTCACTATAATAACCAATGTGGACGATCTGTTACGATGACGAAATTTGTTATATGAGATAAACGAATTATTAGATTAATGATAATATATAAATTCTATCTATAAAAAAACCAACGTTCTTTAGATAACCAGAAGATTGGAACATTTTTTCTAATAAGACTGATACTAACATGATTAATCAAATATAAAAAATCTGTAATTCTGGAGCACGGACTTCATGCGTTCGACAAAGTGCAGACGCAGTGCTCATGACAGGGAACCTTCTTGTATGTTATTCTCATATGACCACTGCAACATCAGATTAAATGGCATTCATATACCACATCATCCAACAGTAAAGTTTTTGAAGATGCAGTTGGATCGTAGGCTAATATGGAAAAGACAAGTTCGAGACGAAATTATTTTAATATACAAGGTTTTTTTAGGCAGCTGTGAAGTTACTTTAATTTTTAAATTGACAACAAAGTAGCTGCTTCTATATATAACCCAATATTATACCAATATAATGACCCAATAATATTTATTTGAAAAACCCATTTTGTTTATATTCTGGCCTGTCGTGGCGCAGCGGCTTAAACGTGTGACTGAAACTTGTTACAGATTGTTGGTTTGATCCCACTCGAGGAAATCAAATATTTAATATTTTTTACACAGTTACCATAGTGGTAAGTATGTAATGTATATCGCTGTAAGTAGAGTAATAATAATAATAATATAGTTTCGTATGTTTTGTTTTACATAATAATTATTTAAAATATAAACTGGGTACTATTGATTATCCTAAGAAGACATCCGGGACTTTGATAAACTTCTTTCATAAAGTTCAATTCCGTAGTATATTATTTCGATCTATATCACGAGCTATACCTAGCGTAACTTTATACAAACTTTTATCTCTATATAGGAGATAAATATTTTATTTATCAATATTTATTTTTTGCAAAAAAAGGTATAGAAACTCTACAATCTTTTAAGCATGAAAGCATAACAGACAAATAATCATTGCTTTGAAATTCATTGGTTAAAAAAAATATAAATAAAACCTACGCACTAAGTATAAAATAATAAAATACCATACTACTTAAATTGCTGCTGCCCATCTTACCCGTACTAACATAAATCTTCTTGTGGAGTCTTGTAAACTGTAGGCCCAGGTTGTTAATCCTTATATAATTATTGTAAAAGATTATGATTTATGTGTGCCCACTATTTATTTAGAAAATATGCTATCGTTTTTTTTTATTCTGTAAACTGTCAGGTATTTGTTTTTATAGTATTTCTTATATAAAGATTTTCGTGAAAATGTAAAATGCTTCCAAAAAATAGAGATCTAGAACAAATAAGAAAAAAAATATATAACTTATAATTTTATCGCTGCACACCAAGCTATATATCTATTATAATGCTACTTCCAAGCCCCGCTATGTAATCAAGATGTACGGTGGACTACATCTGAGACACGTTGGAATAGATCTTGGTGTCTACCTCCAGTTAGAACATTAATTAGGATCAAGTGCAGCGTGATAATGCCTATTAACATCTCTTCCTTCTACAAATTAATGTCACAGCAAATTAAATTTCTATTTATTCATATTATTAACATTTTAACAAAAATATTAATAGTCTCTAGGTGAAGTATTAAAGGTCCTTGGGAGCGATTTAATGTTAATTTGTAAATAATAATTTTACAACTTAACTTAGCTTCACGCTATATCTATAGCGGTGTGGGCAGAGAGATCGGAGCGCCAACGCCAACGCTACGGTAAACTATTTTATTATTTACATTTTTTTAGTTGAGCTAGTCTCTTAAGCTTCTACATCAGATATTCTAGTTTTCAGAAAAAATTATACTATATGTTGCCCAGGTTTATTTATTTTTTATTTTTTAATGTACAGACATATTTTTTTTATTGTTTTATGATAAGTATTGATAAGATCTTGATGAACATTATAATTTACAATATCTGAGTCTATTGGGATGATTACAAACTATTACATCTGAATAAAATCAGTGCTTATGTATATGACCGTGGGAAGTCATAAGAGTAGACAAAGGTTTAGTGAAATTTATCACGAAAAGCATATATAACAACAGTGAATCATTTTTTAATATGTTTGGAACTATTCTTACTGGTTTAAATAGTTTAAATAGTAGTATGTTCTATAGTAAAATCATCTTTACATATTAGAAACATAATTGAAAAATCCTTTGCCAAAATTAAAATGACATTTCTTTCTTTCTTAGCTTCACGCTGTATCCCGCACGAGGCAGGGTAGGTAGAGGGAACCCGGGAACCTAGTGTTAAGACACTCCGTTTCACTTCCGTTCCCCACTTTCCGCCGAATTTGAGGCATTTAACATAATAAATTGTGAAATTATGCTTAGAATTGCCTCTATAAATTTGAATAAAAAATTACAATGGCGTAGCCAGCTGAGTGATCAAGGAATTGATTGTGATTTTGAAATATTCTTTGCTGAAATTCCAGTTTCCACAACCAAAACCCTTATAGCTTCCATAGTTGCCACTGAATCACTGCTTAAGGAGTGTGTCCACAAATGTAATATAGACTTATTACATTTGTGGTCTATGGGGTATTTTTGTCAAGTTGACTAGTCATATAATAGACACTGTTGTTCTTCATCTTGCAAATATATTTAATAATTGTTAAGGTTATGATGTGTGTTTCCTGAAAATAAATTATAAATTTAGTAAAATATAAGTTAGAATATAAATTTAGGAAAATATCACCCTTTTTTAAATCGGGTAGTACATCAGATCTTAACAATTTGAGACCTGTATCTGTACCATCGTTTAGTAAAATTTTTGAGAAAAATATTTTAAATCAAATATTATTGCATTTTAATCCAAATAAACTCATGTATGGTTATACTGAGTGTCGTTCTACTACCTATGCTGATATAGGTCTCTGAAAGAGTATTATTAGGAATAGCATGTTCCGTTACTTGTCCAAGGCATTTGATTGCGGGCATAAGAGGACGTGCATTAAATTTTCTGACTTCTTATTTAAATTATTTACAGGCTTCATGTGGACGGCAAGAAATAAGGCCTTTATAAGTATTCCTACATTCTTGATCCTTTTCCCTTTTTAATACAAATAAGGCTTAGACTCTAAATTATAGTGGGGACCTCATATTGATGAATTGGCGAATATACTTATCTCAGGAGCTTTCGTGGTTAAAAATAATTTGAATATTAAAAGACGTGGCAACGGCTCGCCTCGTTTGCTCTAGCTACCTTTATAGTATTATGTCCTACAGCATTTTACTTTGGGGTAATTAAGTCAATTTTTGTATTCCAGAAGCAAGCTATACGCACAATTCGTAAATCAGGGTAAAATTTAAAGAGATTATACATAAACCATTGCATTTTAATATACTTAGCTTAACTTAGCTTCATGCTATATCCCTAGCGGGATAGGCAGAGAGAACGGAACGCCAAACGCTACGGTCTCGTCATACCTCTTTCGCCTCGTCCACTGTCATCAACCTCTTCATACATGCCCTCCGGGGAATCCTCATGCTTTTTACGTGACCTTCCTCCAGTATCGTCGATAAACTGTTTTCGAAGGTCAACCGAGGTTTCCCCCTCTCTCTCTCTCTTACCACTCACGTTGCCTTCATAAATCTTTTTTACCATTCATTCTTCACTTATTCGCTCGACGTGCCCAAACCACCTGAGCACGTTCTTCTTCATACTCACTGTGACATCCACGCTAGTACCTGCCATTCTGTGTATAAGAAATACATTCAATATGCGATCAGATAAACTGACTCCGCATATCTGACAAAGAGATCGCATCTCTAAAGTAATCATCTTCTTACATTTTTCTTCTGTAATACCCTCGTTTCGCTGCCGTATAACAGTGTCGATACCAACACTGCATTGTGTACGGCAAAACGCGCAGCTATGCTGACATTTCGCCGTCTCAACAATGCAGCTAAGGCACCGTTAACTCTGTTACCGGCAGCAATACGCCTTTCCACATCCATTCGTATCTTCCGTCTCTGCTAAACATACTTCCTAGATATACTACCTCATTCACTTGTTCTAATATCTTATCATTTACACTGACCTTGCAAACTGTTCTTTCTTCATTTCTCTCAAATACCAGAACCATTGTCTTATTCGAATTCAGGCTTAGACCATTATTTGCGCATCCCTCTTTCAGAGTGGTAACCATTGCCTGCAACTCGCTTTCTGATAATGTAATAAGCACTGCAACATCTGCGTACAGCAGGCAATTTATAGTCGAGGTACCTACACCTACTTTCACTCATATATCACTTTGTCTCACTCCATGAAGACATCTGTCCAAATACAAATTTAACAACCAAGCTGACATGGCGCAACCTTATTGAACACCCGATTGTATGTCAAACCAAGGCGACATGCCAGCTGAGTGATCTCTGTAAAGAGACTTTACAGCCTGTAGCAAGGGTCCGCTCATATTGTACCGGGGCAGTATCTCCCATAATATCTTCCTTACAACCCTATACATATATTAATATACATAATATTAATAGAAAAAAGTTCAAACTTAGTGCACCTATAACTCGATTGCATCGGGTCCGATTAAAGAGTTATTTCTTTAATGGAACAATGTTTACGCTTTTACAATAGGATCCCAGGAAACGTCCGTTCAATTTCACGATTTAAAAAACTCATCAAAAGACGTTATTTGGTTAAAGGTTATTACCAAATTAACGAGTTTATAAAAAAATAACGTACCTTGGGAATAAAATTCTCGCTATTTCAAATGTGTCACTGAAAAATTTAAGTTTTGATTTTAAAAAAAACATGTGCCACTGAGTCTCTTGCGCCGATTGTGTTCAGGCTTGAGGCAGTCATTTTAGTTATCCAGTGGTTGATTGTTTTACGTTCAACATGAAGCTTGTAACTTCTTATTTTGAATAAAAATATTTAAAATTGAATTTGAATTTATTCGAGAAAATTGAGTTTACTAGTCTGCCTGTTTCAATATTCTTCTTTGGATCGTGGCCAGAATTTTTCGTTTAAAAGTATTGTTTATTTTGTAAATTGTTAATACAAACGTAATTCAATTTTGTAAAATGTTTTTACGAACAGTCGTTTCTTGACATACACACAAAATAGTTTTTTGATATAGGCGTATGAATTTCAAAATTGTACTAAAGTGTAGCGTTTAATAGTATATACATACATGTAAAGTAAGTTTATTATTGATTATTAATCAGCTTATTTTTTTCATATAACTGCAATTTTATTTATTTTATATAAAATGTACAAGCAGAATCAGGCGTGCAAGTAAAGTTATAATTCGACTCGCGCTTGACCGTTTAGTTGCCTTTTTTTTTTAACCAGAGTCGCGGTACGCTCTTCGCATTTGCAGGTGCATCAGTCGGATTCCCTATGACGACGGCGAATGCACGCCCGAATAACGCTTTATAGCTATTTACGTTATTCCTAATAATTACTTTATAATTAGCTACGTTTTTTTTATGGAAGTGACGGCAAAAGAGCGTACGAGTCACTTGATAGTAAGTGATCACCGTCGCCCACGGCCCCGTGTAACTCCAGAGGAGCTACAGGAGCGTTGCCGTCTTTTAAGGTGGATGGGCACCGGGGCCCGGCATTATCTAATGCGAAACGCAGTGGCCAAAGCCACTACTTAACGCCGGTCTTAAATGCCGGGGGTGGTAACAATCCGGTCGAGTCTGCCCATGCGTGTTGCCATTACTGGCAACGTGACTCTACCACACGCACTTTAGTCGCCTCTTACGACACCATCAGTACCAGGGTCATCCTATTCTAAGCCGGGATCACACGGCAAAAAGCTACGTTTAAATGCTTCCGATTTCCCTTACTTAATATTTGCATATAAAGTCTTATTCAGTATTTATTACTCTAAATCTATCCTTATTTTTTGTCTTTTATGTGTTATGCTTTATTACGTGTTACAATAAACTTTGCCTGTCGCGGCGCAGCGGCACAAGCGTGTGACTGTAACCGACAGGCTCTGGTTTCGATTCCCTGTCGAGGAAATGAAATATTTAATATTTTCAATTTAAATATTTCATGTTTTATTTCTTCGCTCTGGTAATAAGGCAGATCGGCGTTGAGTTCCGCCACTCAAATTCGGCGGAAAGTGGGGAACGGAAGTGGAACGGAGTGTCTGAACATTAGGTTTCCGGGTTCCCTCTGCCTACCTTACCTCGTGCGGGATACAGCGTGAAGATAAAAAAAAGTCTTTAATAGTGCATAAACTTGTTAATTTCATTGTTGTTATTTATAGGTGCTTAAGTTATGCCTATACATAATAATAATAAATTTTATACAACATAATAATAATAATTTTTTTCAATGGTTAACAGTGCAGCATCGTCGATATTTCCATACCCTATGTACTCTTTATTCCATTCTTTTCTACCCTAACACTCCTCGTTACCTTAAAGAGCGCTTCACTTTTCTGGGTTCCGATCCTACGCTTCAGCTGAACCTACGCTCAAAAAGTGACAATAAACTGAAAATACCTGTTAGTAACACTGTTGGTTATAAATAATCTATTACAGTAAAAAGCGTTTTATTGTGGAATGATTTGCCACCTTATATTCGGCAATCAAAATGTCAACATCCCTAAAGCGTTACTATTTGGCACAACAAAAATAATATATGGAATATTTATGTATATATCATCTATAAATATGATATATACTATGTATACATGTGAGTATGTGTGTGTATGTATGTATATATATCTGTATTATTTATTTATTTGTTAACTTAGTATATATTGTTTCATATATATTAATTGTAGTGTATGGCTTTATAGACACTACACACTCGTAAAGGATACTGGGATCACTATCACTGGCTCACCACTACACCAGGTAGCAGCGGCGCGGGAGCACGTCCGACCCGTACCGTGTCTGTCACAATACTCCCCCCCTCTACTGGTGTACATGAGACAATGTTACGTATCTATTAAATAGATACAAACACTACATCCCTTCTTTTTTAATATTTCTTATTTATGCTTTTACTACCTCATTATTATTTTAATCATACACAATTTTATATGCCTTATAGTATAAATTAATTATCCAATTTATTGACACAGCAATAAAGGCCTGTTTATTATTCTTTTAAGTTATCCTCATCTGAATCATTCAATTCCTCTACTGACTTCTTTACTGATATTTATATTTCTCCATCATCGCATTTCCCCATTACATGAGGTGTGAGAATATTAGTCTTATCCATTTCTTTAATATATACTGTATCACCTTTTGTAAGTTCTATGTATTTTGCTTTTCTCTTCCGGTCTCCATACTCCTTTCCTTTTCCTTTTTCCGCTTTATCATCTCTTACATCGGTGTAATTTCCCAATTTATTCATATCTTTTAACATCAGGATTTTATCCCTCTTTATTGGTTTTTAAAAAAATAATTCCGGAATTAATGAAGCCTTTCCCGTTACGAAACGAGTAGTGCATAGTGGATGTACATAATTAGGTATTCATATACAGCTTCTTTAATATTTTTCTTGTCGCTTTTACTTATATGTCTTTTTAATATTTCCTTGTCGTTGTACTTTATTCATTTTTTTTGTGGCTAATATGGCACAGTATTAAAAAGTCTATCTCTACTATATATACATAGATATAGTTTTTCCCAAAAATACTAAAACTCTTCGCTGAAAACGGCCATTATAAGCGGCCACAGGTTTACTAAAGATTTCTTGCATTGTTTTTTATTAGTGCACTTGCTACAATCGATCGATCTATTGTTATTTTAATATGTTTATAGCGAATATAATAATCAATAACAAGTAAACTACAATCATTACTTAGAATGGTTCCAATATATCCATTGCAATATCTGCCCAGAATTCAGATGAAAGCTCCCGGTGTTGCATTGGTGCTTGAAGATTTGATTAACTGACTAACGTGCACCCCTTACAACTATTCACCATAAGTTTAACGTCTTCGTTCAATCCGTCAGATGTCTTTATCAAGGCCACTATACTTCACAGCGAAAATGACTTTTCATGCCAACAATCTCAGAATTACTTTCATGAGTTGCACATAATATATGGTACCTGAGACCTTTAAGAATTCCTAATCTGTAACCTTCTAAAAGCATATTATCATAAAAGAATAATTCATCTGATTATATTTTGTACGATTTAACGCATTCATCCCATTGATTGTTATAAATTACTTTTTTATTCCTCTTAATGTCCAGATTCGTTTCTGAAGCTTTAATTTTATACATTGAGTTTGCTAATTCAACAATATGATGGACATGGCTTTATATCGATGGCTTAATAGATTGATAAGAGTATTCACAAAATCATGATAGCAGGTCCGCGAGATTAGTCTTTCCGCGTTTACATTTATTATAATAGCGATATGCCTGCAGAAGTAAAACCCATCATTTGACATGAGGTTTAGACTTTGGACTAAAATAAACTCTAATGGTTATTAAATTCTTTATCAGAGAGAAATACTTTCGACCTTCTGTATTTGACTATATCTATGACTTTTATCTTATCTTTAACATCATATCCTATGTTTCAATTTTTGTTAGTGCCTGCTTTAGTCTTTCAAACGATTTATATTAATCACTATTCCAGTATCTTTTAAGGTTAATTATTATTCCTAATTTTTGTCTTAAGAGTCTTAAAGAATTTATGAAGTTCAGTCAACGTAGCCAAAATAGGGATCCATTTATTTTTATAGTTTACTAACATTTACATTTATTTGTATAGTTTACTAACTGGAAAACTTTGTAACTCTATTGTTCTTAATACTCTAACTTCAGATATACCTTTTATATATGCAAAACGGTTTTACTCCCTTTGCTTTGAATTCATGGCCTTAAAAGTTTATTTTTTTTCGTTTTAAAGTACATTTTCATTTTATAAAAATATTTTCCTTCAATACCTTTAACACTATGGCAAGTCGCAAGTCACGTTCTTTTTTTTTTTTTTGTACTTCCCCAAATTAATATGTCATAAATAAAAAGTATAATTCCTTCACATTCTGTAGCATTGCATAAGTTAAACTTATGTTAAGTTTATATCTATATAAATCACTGGACGTTATAAATGTGTTAAATATCTTGAATTAAGATGAAGCTGATGTAAGCGTTAATTATATCAAAGTTCGAGACATTGTGCCTTCTTTATTTTAGGAGACAAACTTTCACTTAAGATAGCAGCGCTTACATTACGTATTTAAGGCATAACGGAACATCGCCATCATTTTTAAGAATTATAATTATTGGAGATACTCATGGTGAATGCTCATGTAACTCTTCTTTATCTCAGCGTCAAGTAATTTCTTGATTCTTGAATATATAGGTATATCAATCAAAATTTCTACATTGTCTCTGTCTATTCCTAACTTTAATACTACCATCTTTATTTCTGTTATTTATGCAGTACATTTCCAGATTCATTTTCAATAACATAAATAGTATTACGTTCCTTCTTTCCATTTACATTTATAGTAGCTTCAAATGACACCTTGAAACTTTAATCTTTTTTTTTTGTTTTTTTTTTTTTTTTTTCTATTTAGCTTTCTTTGTTAGATATTAAATTCATCTTGCATCCAGAATCGATAAGAATATTTGAGTATACTCTTCTTATTTCACATGTTATTGTTGCATCATTATTCATATTGAATATATACTGAACATCTTCATTTTCAAGTAATTTTCTATTGGTAGCTCCTATATTTGTTGTTTCTCTAATTTTACCTTTTTTATTTGTTTTAAATTTATATTTCTGATTCGAATATACTAACATATTTGATAATAAACTAGTCTTCCACACTCGTTGCATTTATTACCCTTTGCTGGACAGGGTAGATCTCGTAAAAGATGTGCAGAGGTTCCACATCTAAAATATATTAGTTAAATGTTATCTTTATTATTTATTTTGTCTATTCCACTTATTCAATCTTAAATCTTCTTTATTTTTGCTTCTTGTTAAGTTTACAATTGTAACAATTTCTAATGTATTTCGTCCAATGTGATTTCGTCGCCTACATCTTCTGACGTCTAGCTCTGTCTATCGACATTGTCCAATAATTTGTCCATTTCTTATAGGATTGGTTACCTCAGCGGCCTTAAAGTATATTTGCAGAGACCGCTTCCCTTATTGCCACTTTCATACAACTGGTATACCATTACCATCTAAGTCTAATTTTCCGATAGAAGTAATTGACTCTCCATAGCTTAATGGGGCGATCTGAAATCTAACTGATAATAACTTTTGAGACCTTTATTTACCTTTATTAAAATTTAATTGAATACCAATAAGTAATTTCAATTTATTAAAGTTGGGAGGACTTATTCCAATTTAATGGATTTCGTTGAGCAATTCTAATTTAATAGAATACCAATGAGTTATTCCAATTTAATGGAATACCGAAGACTTATTCCAATTTAATGGAATACCGAAGACCTATTCCAATTTAATGGAATACCGATGAGTTATTCCAATTTAATGGAACACCGACGACTTATTCCAATTTAATGGAATACCGAAGACTTATTCCAATTTAATGGAATACCGAAGACCTATTCCAATTTAATGGAATACCGACGAGTTATTCCAATTTAATGGAATACCGAAGACCTATTCCAATTTAATGGAATACCGACGAGTTATTCCAATTTAATGGAATACCGAAGACTTATTCCAATTTAATGGAATACCGAAGACTTATTCCAATTTAATGGAATATCGACGAGTTATTCCAATTTAATGGAATACCGAAGACTTATTCCAATTTAATGGAATACCGAAGACCTATTCCAATTTAATGGAATACCGATGACTAATTCCAATTTAATGGAATTCCGACGAGTTATTCCAATTTAATGGAATACCGACGAGTTATTCCAATTTAATGGAATACCGAAGACTTATTCCAATTTAATGGAATACCGATGACTAATTCCAATTTAATGGAATTCCGACGAGTTATTCCAATTTAATGGAATACCGAAGACTTATTCCAATTTAATGGAATACCGAAGACCTATTCCAATTTAATGGAATACCGATGAGTAATTCCAATTTAATGGAATACCGATGACTAATTCCAATTTAATGGAATTCTGATGATCAATTTTAAATTAATAAAATTCCGGTGAGCAGCTCTAATTTAAAGAAATTCCTATGTAATATTATAATTTAATATATCAAACGAGAATTGAACCTATATCTCAAATTACTCACCTGTTCCAGAGCAATATTTCTTAATTTACAAAGATATAAATTTTAACTTATTGCAATAAGAAGGAATCGAACCCTCAGCTCATTGTACTTATTCATATACGGTAAGTGACATTTAGATCAATCAGATAAATATCATATATATTTAGAAGTATTTCGAATTAATAATAATATTACATATATTCTTACTTGTAATTGAATATACATTTAATGTTTAAGTAATTATGAAAAATATAGCAATTTTATTTTAAATCATTAATTGAATGTAACCTTAAATCTTCCAAGTAAAACGTTTTAATTATAATCTTTCCACCGAGTGGGAGTCGAACCCGCACCAACCATCCGCCTCCACAATCAGTCGGCGCTGTCCAACTGTGTGCCACTACGACTACTGTCTATTTAAATTATAATTTTCTGTCTATTTAAATTATAATTTTAATTTTAAATGGTTAAACAGAACGTATCTACGTGTAGGCAATAATTTTATGATACTGGATAATGTTAAGCCATTTCGCAACATCTTAATAAAGTAATATTGTGAATATCCTTCCTCCTTTCATCCTTTTCTTTTTTTTTTTGTGCGGAAGAAAATTTTGACGGGATATTCAAAAATCAAAATAAAATAAAATAAAGTAAAAAAAATTAAAACAACCTAATTACATTAGTAAAATTGAACTCGTCGTAAACTAAATATATATGAAAACTTATATAAATTCAGCAAGATAAAATGCTGTAATACTTCATTAAACATAATATGTATACATACATATCTTTATATAAATTTATATAACATCCCATGCAATCGACGTATGACCTAAACTTAATTACATTACAAATGTTATATATTTTATAAAAAAGGATCTGTTTAATCATTACAAAATTTAACCAAACCTCCATACATCGTTGTTGTCGTTGTCTTTGTAAAATTATTTAATCACCTTTAATATTTATCGATTACATTTTAATATTACATTAATAATATTTATCATTTTCCATTGTTTGTTAATTATATTTAGAACAATTAATAAGAAAGAACCAACCTGATATATTTTTTTTTGCCTTTCTAATGTTATTTAAATAAATAATTTTACTGATTTCTACCCTCATTGCGGTTTTTCTTCCGTATGTTATAATAATTAAGCTTTCATACCTTTATCCTCGTCGCCACTTGTAGTGTATGGCTTTATAGACACTACACACTCGTAGAGGATACTGGGATCACTATCACTGGCTCGCCACTACACCAGGTAGCAGCGGCGCGGGAGCACGTCCGACCCGTACCGTGTCTGTCACAATACGGGGAGTATTGTGACAGACACGGTACGGGTGTACATGAGACAATGTTACGTATCTATTAAATAGATACAAACACTACATTAATCGTCGACATATAGGGCCACGTGACCTGCCCATCTCCATTTCATTTGTAGTGAAAAAGTGAATGCGTCAATTAATTTAGTTTTTTTGCATCTAATCTAAATAATCTAATCTTGTCTTTAATGTTATACCTAATAAGCTTCTTTTTATTTTTCTTTGAGTTGTTTGATTTTTTTGTTTTTAAATCGAATGTCCAAGTTTGAAAGCCATGGCCAGGCAAGACATGGTAGGATTTCTGAAACCATCATCGATTTTTTAATTGACATCGAGAGTTGTGATTTGTATATTTTTTTCTGGGCCCAGTATTTCTTCCAGATTATTGATATTCTATGATCTATTTCTTCAGTATTTATTTGTTTCCTGAAAGAAAGCTGTTTGCCCAAGTAGATGTAACTTTTTACAAACACTAGAAGGATATTATTTACCAAGATGAGATTGAGGTTTGGTGGTTAGTCATTACTTTCGTCTTGTCGAAATTCGTTTTCAGACCGATTTGAAGCTAGCTTCGTGTTGATCGATAATCATATTTTTTAGTGGTGCGGGATTCTCTAATAACAGCACTATGTCGTCAGCAAAACGTAGGTGGCTTAGGTATTTGCTGTTTTTGTTTATTCCTTTCTTAGACCATGGTAAACTTTTCATTATATGTATAGTACAGCTATGAATATTTCTGGTGAGAGTGGGTCGCCCTGTCTCATGCCTATATCGATTTTCGAACCCGTTCGATCTAACTTTACTCTACTTGTGCTATTCGCATATAAACTTTGCAAGATGTTCACGTACTTATATGTTATATTCATTGTTTCTAAAGCTTTCCAGTTACTGTCGTGAGAAATAGTGACAAAAGATTTTTCGTAATCGATGCACGCTATATAGAGATCTGTGGAATTTAATATATTTTTCGATTACCTGGCCAAGTACTACTTGGATGTGACCGTTTGTGCTGTGTTTTGTGTCGATCTCTGGGGATAATCTTACGAGCAGATAAGAGGCAAACAATATGTAAAAGCAAGACATGAGACTTATTAGGCGATAATTTCTAATATCCATTGGATCGCCTTTTTTGTGCAGCAAAATTATTTCAGATTCCGTCCAGGAGACCGGCACTCCTCAAGTATAATTTTATTAAACAATATTGTTATAGGTGTCAATAGTAGAGATCTTGCAATTTTAATATATTCGTTGGCTATTCCATCTTGATTTTACCCGTACAGTACCCCTTTCATTCTACAGGTTAGCGAGCAACTCCGGAAACCACTCGCCAGAAAAGCTTGGTGTTTTCCAGAAAGCTGTTCGTTAACCTTACATCTCTTTCTTTACACTACTTAATTTACATCTCTTTCTGTCTCAGAATTCTCACGCTTCATCTTCATCAGTACTTTCATTTGGTGTTTTTGCAGCTTATATTCTTTCTTTCTTATCTCTCTCATGCTTTTATCCTTACCCGAGGCTATAAAATCCTGCCATGCTTTCTTTTTTCTTTCTACTGCATCTTTAACTTCATTATCTCACCATTCGTCTTGCGCTTTTTATTAAAGCCTCTTTTTCTTTTAACATATACCTCTGCCACTACTTCTGTACATACAATTCCTTAGGTTCTGCCAGCATAATCAATATTTCCATTTCCAGATTCACAGTTGTCTAACTATTTGGAAACTCTTTCTTGATGTTCCTCTCTGATCTGTGTATCTTCAAGCTTCCAGCTTCTTATGCCATAATTTGGTGCCAAGCCTGGACAACAAGTGCAGGTGCACTAACCTGCGGACAGATCCCTTATTCTAGCTACTACTAGATAATGGTATGTTCCAAATTCAGCACCCCTAAATATTCGCGTGTCCCTAACTTGTCTTCGCATACGCTGATCCACTAGGAATAGATCAATCATACTTTTCTCTTCCGCTCGCACTCATGGTTACATGTGATGTTTTTATGGTTAAATACCCTGTATCCCACAAACAAATTCCTTTCCTTGCAAATTTCCAATATCAAATTTCCAGCCTTATTTTCTGGTCACCATACTTGCCTAGCACTCCTTTGCAACCGATACACGCAGTTCCTATGCATCCATTCAAATCACCTCATATTTTAGTACCACATAGTTTTTCACGTTGAACATTACAGCCCTTTATATGGCTGGCAGGAATCACTGCAAGCAAGCCTTCCATCGTAGACCCCCAAAAAAAATCTACTTTTTAAAAAAAAACTATTTTTTTCTATGTTGCTTTTGGTCTCAAAGATACACCATGATTTTTTTTATTTATTTATTTATAACTAATGACGCAATGACAATTTAAATTTTTTAGAAAATGTGATTTCTAGTTTATAAATTGTTAATTAATAATGATAGTTATCAATTACTAATAATTACTAATGTTTTGAGGCATGTCGTGGCGCAGCGACACAAGCGTATGACTGTAACCGACAGGTTCAGGGTTTGATCCCCTGTTTAGGAAATAAAATATTTAATATTTTCAATTTAAATATTTAATGTTTCATTTCTTCGCTCTGGTAATAAGGCAGAGCGCGACATTGAGTTCCGCCACTGTAGCTACTGATTTGCAAGCGAAATAGAATGTCACTTTGAAACAAACTTTTCACAATGTACAAAACTTGTATCCGTCCCATCATGTCCTATCGCACACTAAGATTGACCTCCTTCCAAAATGTTTCTTTTTTTTTATGAAAAACACGGCAAACGATGGTATGGACTACCTGATGATAAGTGATCACCGTCGCCCACGGCCCTGTGTAAATCTAGAGGAGCTACAGGAGCGTTACCGGTCTTTAAGGTGGATGAGCACCAAAGCCTGGCACTATCCAATGCGAGACGCCAACCCCCGGCATTTAAAACCGGCGTTAGTAGTGACTTTAGCCACTACTTATCAAGTGGTAATAATCCGGTCGAGTCTGCCCATGCGTGTTGCCATTGCTGACAGCGTGACTCTTTCACACGTACTTTAGTCGCCTCTTATGTTACCATCAGAACTTGCATGGCCCTATTCTAAGACAGAATCATACTGCTAAATTTCTCCGTATGATATAGGAATGCCCCTGGTACGTACGCAACGTAGATCTATACAAAGATTTCGAATTACAGTCACTTAAGGAATTCTGCAAAGGCTTAGCCAAGCACTACTATGAGCGTGCAGACTACCTCAATCCCCTCATTGTTTCAGCATGTAAATAACCTCCTCACTCACACTCGCTTCTTCGATGCCTCCGTAGCATTTTCCTAGACTCCAACGACCCAATCACAGTTGCAAACGCCCAGTATGCAGGTTGCGCTCCTTAATCCCAAGACATATTTGCCATCGCCGTAAGAGACGACAGGGCCAATCCTTTCTAACGGCACATCCGCGCCTCAGTGCGAGGGGCCAGATGGTCATAGACCATCCTGATTAGCGTACGCAGAGCATTCCCCTGCGACCGCTGTTTCTTTCACGAGCATCCATAAAATCTCGTATTCATTTCTTTAGAGGAGCCACACTCGCCCTTCCACGTCCAGTGACGCTCTAAAGACCATCCTAGGTCAACAGCGGTTGAATCACTCAGAAAAAAAAGTACTTAGAGCAGTTCTAGCAAAGATTAGAAGTCTTTGTTTTTATAAATAAGTATTTGAAGTAATCTTCAGTTTAATTTATTGTCATGTAAATGTTTTTAAAAACAACTCTGCACTACGTCCTTCGTCATAACAATGAACAAAGTAATATAATATCAATCTATACGATAGTTACCGCAACAGTGCAGTATTACATAATCTCTGCGAGAACATTTAGGATTTTAAGAAAGATAGCATCTTTGTTGTCAATACCACGCAGCAGCTTAGGACATCCGAGGTAAAAGATACAGTTACATACATACAGAGTTTACGCGAACAAGTCTTTTTTTGCAGTCTGCTAATAATATAAACAAAAGTTGTATTATTAATTTAAAAATTTACTAAAAGTCACAAGATATATGTATAAGCCTTTAGAATAACAAAGTTATATAGAAAGTGTATGAAACTAAGTACAATAGTGTGCATGACTGCGCTGGTAACCGAAACGTTAACCTACCATTACATTTGACCTACCCTCATAATTTGCCTTGAGCTCAATATCATCTAGTCTATTTAACACAGTAATAATCGAGTAGAGATAATCTCATTTCAGTTGGAGCGTTTATGTTTAGTTTAGATCATATATTTATATCAATATTAATAAAATCATATTTTTAATTATATTAAATTGAATTTGTTTGTGATTGATATTATACACTTTCACATTCATTTTTTTTCATGTACCCCTTTAAATATCTCCTGTACATATGTATATTGAATTTCTCCTATATACATACATCAAGTATTGTGGACTATGTATTATAAATAAATAAAGCAATATTTAAATTATACCTTATTTTTACGTGAAAGATTAATTAAAACTTCAACATTTATTAAAATATGAACAATAAAAGAAACATTTTCATCTAAAAACATAAAAGTAATTTATATGTAAATTTAGAATGACATAATTTTTGAATTATTCAATTTTCTTTAAGTTATTGTCGCTGCGGAGCTGGCTTAAACGCTGCAATTACTTTACCCTAATGTCTTTATTAAATTAGACCTTTAAAGAATCTTAATAGTAGACAAGAATGTCTTTCTTAAATATTATTGTGATAAGTTTTTATAAAATTTAAGTCACTTTTCTTTGTCTTAATGGGAAACGGAGTGATTCAGAAATAGATTCCAAGATTTTTTCCTTCACTACCTTCTTTGGGATACAGCATGTATTTAAAAAAATCACTATTACGACTCTCATAACTTTTTGTTCATTAATTTTATTCATTTGTGTGTCCTCGAATGTGTTATTCATATATTAAAGATAAAAACGAGTAAACATGACAATACAAAATAAAAAAAAGCATTGTATATTTTATATTTATTTTATAATGTTTATAATTTTGCGTCCTGTCGTGGCACAAGCGTATGACTGTAAACGAGACGACGAGAGGTTTGATCCCCACTCGAAGAAATGTATATTTCATTTCTTCAATATCATATTTTAAATTTGTCGCTCTGGCAATAAAGCAAAGCGCAAATGCGATAAAATTGAATATTTTAACACTAGGTCTACAAGTTTCAACAAAAACATTAAATATTTAATTTAAAAATATTAAATATTTCATACCTCGAGTGGGGATCAAATCCACAACCTGACGCGTTTACAACGGTTCTTTCACGCGGTTGTACCGCTGTACCACGTCCGGCCTTGTAAATTGGTGACAAATTCAATTAGGTTAATCGATGAAAATCTATTTAAGGTGATCTGAAAAAAAAAATTTGGGTTCCAGCATTAGTCGGTTCTCGTCAAGGAAATGTCGTCATTTCTTTTACACTGGATATTGCATCATCGCAATTGTAAGCCTCGCATGAAATGCGCTCAGACTCATGAAGTGTTCCTTTACATCATGAAGAACACTGATATGTCCATTTTATATTGCTTGGACACATTTTTCAAACTTGTACTGCGATAGTGCAAAAATGTTCTTTCATTTTTTAAAAACTACACAAAAAAAGAGACAAAAGAAAGAGAATTCAAGAATAAAATATTTGGGGCGCCAGAATCAGATGTAACAAGTCAGAACAAACTGTTTAAGCATTTACTCTAAACATGAACATTGACACTAATGCAAAGCTCCGCTTACACCGTACCTAGTCAGTACGTATTATGGGACGTATTATAAGCAAGTCCTAGTCAACTAATTTTATAACTTTATTTAATGAAGTTAAATATAACCAACTTTCACATTCTCTTTTATTCCTTTCTACGAGTTTCGAGAACATATTGTTTTATAATCGTTGTTGTGATTTTAGTTTGTAGCAACACGCAAATCCGAATTATTCATGGTTAAACAATGTATTCGGAATGTTTTCTTCTTTGAAATATTGAAGTACCAAATCTGTATATATAAAATATTTTTAAGAAGGTGTCCTTATATTTTACCTGCTTAAACTCGATATGGGATTATTATATAGATATAGATATGAATATTCCTTTCAAGAATATCTTATTATTTAAAATTTTATTCAGGTTAGTTACAATGTCTATTGTTGAGTTTACTAAATCGAAAAATTAGTGCATCCTGTATGTGATTGCATCGTAATATTAAAATCTAGTAAAATAGTAATAGCTCGTAGAGCATTTGTAAATCTAATTTATAATAATTCACAAATATTTGTTATTTATATAACTAGATATATGAAATAAATAATATTATGATTAACATATTGAGGCCTGTCGTGTCCCAGTGCTACATGCATGTGTAAACGATAGGTGATGGGCTCGATCCCCGCTCGAGCAAATGAAATATTTAATGTTTTCAAATTAAATATTTAATATTTTCATTTCTTCGCTCTGGTTATAAAGCAAAGCCAATTGAGTTCTCACACTCAACAAGGAATGCCTCAAATTGTGCGGAAAGTGGAGAAAGAAAGTGAAACGGAGTGGCTTAACAATAGGTTCCCAAGTTCCCTCTGTCTACCCCGCCATGTGTGAGATACAGTGTGAAGCTGAGTCTTAACATATTGAGTATGCATTTGTGTTGAAAATGTTGTGACAGATGTAGCACCTACTTATTCATTTCAGCTTTATAGACGACAAAACACTGTTTTTTGTTTAAGAGACAAACGCGTTTGTTTATATATATTTATATATACCTATATTACAAGTGTTAATAAAACATTTTTTCGGCTTTACGCTGTTTCTCATATATACTATATATTTATATGTTTCATATTTTAGAGTATATCCATAGATAATTTTCGTCTACCTATGTTTCATGAATAAATTTTAGTAATATATTTTTAAGTTTGTGTAATAATGCGCAATATAATTTTCGTAAGAAAACCGGGAAAGTTAAATTTCTAGAAAAATACAGATAAAAACTAGTTAAGAATTACTAAACTTAAATTTAAAAAGCGTATAAAATTTTGAACGAAGCAGGATTTGAACCCGCGCCTCTGGAAAACCGTTCCAGCGCTCTGACCAACTAAGCCATTCGTTCTCACCAAGCTCCGTCGAAATTCTTATACGCTTGTTACAACTTATTTATGTTGTAAGCATCTCTGTAGGGAGCGCTGGAACGGTTTTCCAGAGGCGCGGGTTCAAATCCTGCTTCGTTCAAAATTTTATACGCTTTTTAAATTTAAGTTTAGTATTTTCTGTCCTAAGTGTGGAATAACACTTTAAAAATCATAGTAAAAAAACTTAAGAATTAATTTTTATCAAGGTTAAAGATGTACCCATAGCAACCTATAAGATAGTTTTATTATATATAGCTGTTAAACGTAGCTGTCGTACAGTATCGAAAAAAAATAAAAACTTATTTCACGTAAAGTAATATTTTTTTATTGAAAATAAATAGATTAATCACTTTTCATAGTTGTATAAATATAATTTTAATCTGCACTATTAACAACATTAAAAAAATCAGTTACAAAACGACGATGCATACAAAAAATATGAAATTGTTATGGAATTCGTCATTAATGTAAGTTATAATTGTGAATTGACAGTAGAGGTAAATTGATTTTATATGTAATTTAAATGATAAAATGAGAGATAGATTGCATATTATAAGTATTAACATTACATTTATTTATAATCTATATATAATTTTATTTTGTAACATATAAAAATATTGAATTAAGTTTAGGTCAGTAAAAAGTAATAAAAAAACCCAGCTTCACGCTGTATCCCGCACTTGGCAGGGTAGGCAGAGGGAACGGAAGTGAAACCTAGTGTTATGACACTCCGTTCCACTTCCGTTCCCCACTTTCCGCCGAATTTGAGGCATTGCGTGTTGAGTGGTGGAACTCAACGCCGCGCTTTGCCTTATTACCAGAGCGAAGAAATGAAACATTACATATTTAAATTGAAAATATTAAATATTTCATTTCCTCGACTGGGGATCGAACCCAGAACCTGTCGGTTACAGTCACACTCTTGTGCCGCTGCGCCACAACAGACCACTGATATAAATATTAGTTTTCATTTATCAGAATTTTACTCTAATTGTACTACAAGCACACTTATAGCCAAATTTCAAGGTATATCGAAAATATATTAAACATTTTTATTGCAATTAACCAACTTAATTTTGGCGATATATGCACTTGTTTTATATGAAATGTCTACATATATAAGTTTTAAATTTAAGTTTAGTATTTTCTGTCCTAAGTGTGGAATAACACTTTAAAACATAGTAAAAATATTAAAATAAATAGTATTCTCTCTTGCCAAACGATAATTCTTACGAGTTGTCTTTGGGTAGCGGAAATTTGTAAAAATCTCCCTACAGAGATGCTAACAACATAAATTAGTTGTAACAAGCGTATAAGAATTTCGACGGATCTTGGTGAGAACGAATGGCTTAGTTGGTCAGAGCGCTGGAACGGTATTCCAAAGGCGCGGGTTCAAATCCTGCTTCGTTCAAAATTTTTATACGTTTTTTAAATTTAAGTTTAGTATTTTTTGTCCTAAGTGTGGAATAACACTTTAAAACATAGTAAAAATAAAAAATATATAATTTTGTTTAGGTAAATTTTTACAAAACATCCATATAATTTCAATTTTTGTAATTTAGATTTATATATTGTAATTCCTTACGTCGCAGTTGCTCGAGTGGGTATCTGGTAGTTGTATGACCAAAAAGTAGTAAATGCTTTTATTCCGACCTCCAAGTTAACAAGCAAACACACGGCCCAATTGCTGCCAACATAAATATTTGCTTAAACGTCACATGAATAATTACCTGGATGTAATGAAATGAGAGACAAAATGAGCGGATTGGCATCACTGGTGTTGTATTGTTAGCGCTGATGTATGACAATTACAAAAAAGAAGCGACGAAACGAGTTCAATCTTAGACAAATGATTTTGTTAGTGGAGTGTTGATATGTAGTGAATGATCGCAGTTTTTCAGCCAATATCAGCTATGTCAATCAGTACAAAGCAAACCAAAAACGTTCTCTCGAGTCGAAAGTGAGTCCTCGTTAAGAACACCTTTAAATGGTTTATAAATAAAAAAGCTATAATAAGCTTCAATAAGTAAGTTATTTGTACAATATTGCGGTTGAATAACTATTTTATTAAACTCATCGGCTATATGCATGATACAGAAAAATAATATAATGTATAAAGACAAAATATAAAAAAAACATTTTTTTGTATATAAGATAGAAATAGTAAAAGAAGCGCCATTTTGACTAATTTATAATGATAAGAGAAAATAGCGAGCAGAACTAGTTTTTATGATTGATCTAATTTACTATTTCTTGATCATAATGTTAACTGAAATTGTTGTTAATTTATTTTATTAGTATTTAATTGAAACATTTACGAATGAATATTTAAATCCCAAATTTATCCCAATAGTGTAATATGCCAAAGTACTGAAAATAAATCTAGAGTATGGCATCAATCTAGAGTATGGCGTCCTGCCATTTTATTTCTATTTCATTTGTAGACAAAGAACATAAAATCTTTAGTGTCCTTTGCGATCGTGTTTGGGAAAAATCCTGTGCATGCTGCTTTGTAATTCTGCAGCGCACAAAACCTGATTTCCAAGATCTGTAATATGGGAAACCCCAATACCGACAACTCGGTAAACCAAGATTGGAAGCCTTAGCTGTACCAGCTTAACTTTATTAATTCAGAAGTCGCTTTGAGTATCTCTAAAATTGTTTTTCTTATGTATTATCTTATGTAATATCTCCAAAGAAAACCTATTTGATAATATAAAAATCATAAACCCAGCATTTTGGAGAGAAGACAAAAAAAATAGGACAGTGCAACACCAAGGAATAAAAGCTTTTCAGCTTAGGAAACGCATATTATATTAGTATGTAGCTATCACACAACGTGTACATAGAAGACGCACGAAAATCACAGTGTAAAATTATACAATTATTTATGCGGACAACGCCGGTCAAAGCAAGCCGGCCGATAGTAGCAAAATATAATAGATTGCTATTTAATGAGAAACAATAGACAGTAAATTATACACTTTCGTATATATTATCTATTGTATCTTACTAAATAGCAAATGTATATTTAATAATTCTGTCATAGAATCTTTGAAGATTTCAAACCGATGTCAAAATCAGTGTTTTCACTTTGTGTCTTTGTTATATATCACTTATTTCAGTAGGGCGACCTTTCACGAACGGTTTCGGCAATCCCCTTATAGAATGGGGAACACTTACAGAAACAAAGGCTTATACTCGTATATGTATTGATTCATACAGTAGTTTAATATAGTATTGTTTTTATATCGAAATATGATATGATATACTTATACAATATTTTGTTACTTCGGCCACTGGATCGATGGTGCACCTCAGTATCAGTCTGATTTGATCGCATACAAAGTGGAGCTTTTCGAATCATCGGGGACATAATAATCTGACAAAGGCATTTGGCTTTGACACTTTGGCTTTGTGTAGAGACTTCTACTCGTCGTGTGTCCTTAACCGCATTATCATGGAGATTACTCAAGGGAATTGTCTGGCCAGTGCCTGCCGACGATTTTTTAACAGTTTCAGTACTTCGGCACGGCTTCGCAAGAACTTCTTTCTGTGCGCCACGGAACTATGGAATGGCCGACTGGCCAGTGCGCTACGATATATCTATCGTACTTACTACCGGGCTTGGATGGTTTCCAAAAAGCGCGAGTTTATATCCCGCTACGATAAGATTTTTATACGTTTTTTTCAAAAAGTATTTATATTTGAAAAGTGTGAATTAAAAATTAAAAATGTGTAAAAATATTTACTTTATCAAAAGGCATACAATCGTCTCAAACTATTATTGTATAATGTTTATTTTTATATACATTTGTAAAATGTTCTTCGATTGGTCGATAAACCCCACAAAATTGTACAATACAATGTTCTTGACGTAAATTATTTATTTACTTATTTCCCTCATATATTTTCAGTGATAGATCATCTAGATTCAAATAGAACATTGTAAATATTTGCCATTCCATTTTAAGCCCTTATTTATTATGTTTGTAAGCTCATAATCGAATAGCCTTGAAAAATATATTATTAAACCTGTCAAATTCAGGGAAATAACCTGTTATTTCTGAGTTAATGATAAGCCATGAATACCAACGTCAATTATAAAAAGATGGCCGGTAATAAATAAATAGGTTTTTGTATATCTTATGTTTTCTGTTTTAACATCAAAATTAAGGTGAAAATCACACAAATTATCTATAAGTATTAGATCCTTTTCGATCTGTTTCTATGTAATAATAACTGGAATTATAGATTCGTTATTATTATTTTCCCGCTGACATTAGATATAAAGCGGTTTTGTTTTCACGTAACTTAACACAATGTCTTCAATTTATTTATGCAAAGAAGCAAAAGAATGAATCTCTTTTCTATGAGCCAACTGAAATTCTCTGTTTAGCGAAAAATAAATATTTATTGTACCTTTGCCAAATATTTTTTTGTGTCCAAACCGTACGTTTCTGTTATAAAGGAAAGACAGACGGCCGGCGGGTGGTATAAGACAACTAATTAGTTTCGTAACTTCGTTACCAATCTTGGAATATGAAACATTAAAATACAGTTGTATTTTTTTTTCCTACAGTTTTGTTTAAAGTGTATTTAAATATTTTTTTTTGTCACCGTCGCCCACGGCTCCCAGTAACTCCAGAGGAGCTACAGGAGCGTTACCGTCTTTTAAAATGGAAGGGCACCGGGGCCCAGCATTACCTAATGCGAAACGCAGTGGCCAAAGCCACTACTTAACGCCGGTCTTAAATGCCGAGGGTGGTAATAATTCGGTCGAGTCTCCCCATGCGTGTTGCTATTACTGGCAACGTGACCCTGCCACACACAAATGGTTTCCAAGATTCGCGCATATAAACGCACAAATTGACAAAAATGTTATAAATTACATGTTCCAAATTTTAAATTATTATATGTCAACTGAAAATGCTCGTCACGCTCAATAAACCTTTGTTAAGACGGAAATGTTTATCACACTCAACAACTTTTGTTTAGGGAAAATTTTATTATCTTTTATACTTTACTATCAACAGATGTAGAGTAATATAGCCTAGAAAAAGTGTTATTAAAATCAGTCTAGTAGCTTAAAAGATGCGCTCATACAAACAAACGAACTGACGAACAGATGATTTGACAAACACACGAACATACATCTACGTTAATTTTCTCAGAAGCATATTTTGACGTTATCCTGTGATATATCGCTTTCAAAGCAATCACTGTTAAGCGAATCCCATGAGGTAAGGCGGTATTTAGGTACAGTTTCTAGTATTTAGATATTCTAGGTTAATATTAGAGCAGACGATTGCTTAGGGATATATCCTTTGCATATCTTAAGTTAATGCTAAGAGGTATCATATACGCCTTTAAATTTGTAATGAGCTGTAAGATTTCAATACAATAATT
Organism: Eueides isabella; assembly: GCA_019049475.1. NCBI lineage: Eukaryota > Metazoa > Arthropoda > Insecta > Lepidoptera > Nymphalidae > Eueides > Eueides isabella. The sequence goes on from CM032386.1 coordinate 12,866,233, forward strand.
ATAATAGATGTTAGCATGGACTTTTTAAGTTTGATCTAAACATCCAACAATGTAAATATTTATTTTCATTTAAGTATAATTTGGACCTGTCTTGGCGCAAGAGTGCGACCGTAAGTGTTATCCATTCTCACCTGAGGACATGAAATATTTATATTTCACCACTTAGCACGTCATGCCTTTAAAATTTGGCAGAAAGAAGAGAACGAAAGTATGACCAGTACGTTTTCAGGTGCCCCCTGGCTACGCTTCTATATGTTGAATACAGCGTGAAATAGAAAAAATGTAAACTACGAATAAAATTTTATAATTACATAAAAGTAAAAAATTACAATATATTAGCTTATAACCTATGTATATATTTTGAAGATTATAAAAAAAATTAACTGTTAATATGAAAGTGATAATAAAAGAGAAAATAGTTTTCCATCTTACCTTCATCCAAACTTACCTCCTACAATTATTGCTTATAAAAACAAAACTATTGTCTGCATGACGACGCTCATGTCGTTTCTATATTTTGAATTTCTTAAAACTTTTGTTCGAAACTGAACAAAGTCCGCCAGTTTTTTTTAATGTAAACGAAACTGCAAGGGAAAGAGGCACCTTTGTTCTATCACAAATATAACAAAATAGTTTCTTATTTTAGAAATGTTGCCCTGAAGTTAAGAAATATCGATATTCCTTTGCAATATTATGAAAACGGTGATAAAATGTATTGTGTCGCTAAATCAAAGATGGCTGAAACAAAGCAGACGAATAAAGAGAAATATTTATGTAATACATATCCGCTACAAAAGTATATGCTATTTTAGTATTAGATATTGGTCAATTGTAATTTATTGGGTCCTTACATGTGAAATTGGCGTTTTGTCGTACTGGCCACTATAATCATAAATTTTTCCTCTTTGTTTGGGAGATCCAAATTCAAATTATATTATTAATTCTACATATATATGGGTTTTATTAAGCATAATTAATTTATTTTTTCCTCTTTTTTTTCTGTTTGTGTCACTCATTTACGAGTACGAGTTCCACCGTGGCTCGAATGGTATGAATGGCGGTCATGTCGCTAAAGAAAATACATTTCAACTTTTTCGTTCGGGGAATTGTGACCTGCTACCTGGGGACCCAAGTTAATAATGAAAAATTGAACACTAATGCAGAAGCGAATGCATCGTAAACCCCGACCGAGTTAGCGGCAGGCAGTGGTGTAAGTATTAAAATTTAAAGTAGGGATTGCAACAGAGAATATATTGAAAATTATATATATTTAGGCGTTATATGGAGTATCATGGAGTATCATATAGTAAAAAAATAATGAAAATATTTTTTCTTCATATTTTTTTTACTATATGCAAGAAGAATAAATATAATTTGGAATAAGTTGTGGAATAAGTTCCATTAATCCAAAGAAAAATGTATTGGACGTTTGTCTTTTACTTTGTAAATTCGACGCAAGCCAAACGTGGGTGTAACAAAGAAATAAAAACAAAAAAATAAGCAAACAAAGATTTAAGGAAAAAACGTATTAAAAATAAGAAAATACAGAATGTTAGAAACGAAGTCATTAGAAGTATTAGAAGTAAGACTAAACTAACACGTGCAATATTTTAAGCCCTAAAACTCAAGTGGTAACTGGCAGGTCATATATTACGTTACTCTGATCAACACTGGCCCATACAAGCCACTAGATGAAAAGGTTCTATAGGAAAGAGAAAGGTAAGTAGGGCAATAAGAGTGTGCCAATCTGTAATGTCATCAATGCAATTTCTATAATGAACTGACAGAACGCCATAATCAAAGAACTCAACTGAACTGACTTTATTGAAATTGAATAAATTGAATAACCATAGAAAAAGATAGAGATGAATGAAATAGGACGAAGGAGGATTCCACCTAAACAGGGTTCACATCTAAGAACAAGACATCTAACCATAATAACACTAGTATAAAATAAAATATCTCATACTAACGTTAATATAAGACTGACATCAATGGTTTTGTATACATTTGATTAAAGAAGTAAATGGCTTAACACCAAATTATAACACCGATTTTGGTAAATTCATAAATATTTTCTAAAAGGGATTATTTTTGGAAATATTTTCTTAATGGGAAGGGAGGGATAGAAGAAAAGGTGAATTAATTACTTAATGTGACGAAAGGCAAAGATCTGGATGTTATTTGTGGGACTCAGACCAAGCGAAAAGGCCCGCCGACCGATTTACCTAGCAACCGGATCGCTGTCTGGGCCGAAGTACCAGGGAGCGAGCGAGGCAGCCGAGGTGTAGGCGTGTATCCTCGCGATTAGTTAGTGCAAAGATAGAGTTCAAGGTGATCAACCTGAGTGTTGGAACACAGCTATAAACCAATAAACGCCTTTATATGGAACGCATCCATGCTTTGTCACAGGCGCCCTCTAGACGCGTTTTGTTTTCCTATCTCAGCTGTCATCTTGTATTCTGTTCGTTAACTTCTCTCTCTCTGTATTAATTTCTTATTTCTAATAATTACTTTGTTACGCACAACTCTGTTTTATTTACTAGAGGTTATGGGCCATTAAAATAGTAAAAAGTTGCCCGATCGTACAAAGTAACCAAAATACTGCGTAATCTCGATTTTTAGATTAGCTGTTGTAGCATATAAATTTAAATTTGTACCGAAGCAATTTTAAATAATGGCTATGTCTAATGTCCAAATAGACAAATTATTGGGACGTGAGAATTACAGCACTTGGAAATTCGCAGTGCAAACGTATTTGGAGCATGAGGATCTGTGGAGCTGCGTCGAACCTGATGGAGAGTCAGCAAACCCGAAACTTTATGTGAAAGAAAAGTTTAAGATAATTTTACTCGGAGATCCGGTAAATTACATACATGTACACGATGCAAAGACATTGCCCGAAATATGGAAAAATCTACAAAATGCGTTCAAAGACTCTGGCTTAACAAGAAATGTGGAACTACTCCGTGATATAGTTAATACCACTTTAGACTGCTGTTCAACAATTGAGGAATATGTGAACAAAATAGTAACTACAGCCCAAAAGTAAAATATAACCTAAATATTGACCAAATGGATGCCGTATCTGTCTTTCTCTAGGGCGATATAGAAAAAGATATCTACATGGCTCAACCTCCGAACTTTGAAGAAAATAAAACTTAAGTATGCCTATTTAAGAAATCTTTTTTTGGATTGAAGCTAGTTATTAGGCAGTGGAACCTAAAACTTAGTCATGTATTATGTATTGGACAACAAAAATATATACGAGTCATATTAGAAAAGTATGGAATGTCCAATTGTAAAACTGTGAAAACACCTATTGATCCAAAGACGAAATTTGTTGCAAAAGAAAATGTAGATTCAATTGCAGATTTTTTTTATTTATCCATATCAAGAAGTTATAGGATGTCTACTATATCTGTCACAGGGAACCCGTCCAGACATCTCTTATGCTGTGAACACTCTTAGTAAATATAATAGTAGACCCAAAATGCAGCACTGGATTGCTGTGAAACGTATACTGCTATGAAGTATACAGAAAATTATGTTTTATCATTTAAAAATAATAATGATACCTCTATAGGTGGTTATTGTGATGCTGACTGGGCCAGCGATGAGGGTGACAGAAGGTCCTGTACTGGCTATGTATTTATACATCAAGGTGGGGCAATCATATGGAATTAACGCCGGCAACCTACTGTTGCACTCTCCACCACGGAAGCAGAATATATGTCTCTGTCGAGTTGCACGCAGGAAGCTATGTGGCATAGAAAGTAACAAGAAAACTCTTGTTATTTTCTATGCCACATAGCTTCCTGCGTGCAACTCGACATATTTTTTTCCTCCGCATGATCACAGAAATTTATTGGCAGAAACCAAAAAGTTTCTGTGCTTTTGTGGACTTGGAAAAGGCGTTTGACAGGGTTGTAAGAAAGAGATTATGGTAGATACTGCCCCGGTACAATGTGATCGGATCCTTGCTACAGGCTGTAAAGTATTTTTACATAGATCACTCAGCTTGCGTGCAAGTAGGAGCTGGCATGTCACCGTGGTTTGATATCCAATCGGATGTTAAACAAGGTTGAGGGATGTCAGCCCGTTTAAGCAATTTCAAATTTCAGTTTCGTATGGAATGAACTATATATGCAAGTTTATTATAGGTTTTGAATATATATAAATGAATATATATAATAAATATTAGTTTTCATTTATCAAATTATACTCCAATTGTACTACAAGCGAACTTTTAGCCAAATTTCAAGGCCTATTGAAAATATCTTAAAGATTTTTATTACACGCCAATGCAATTAACCAACTTAATTTTGGCGATATATGCACTTGTTTTATATGAAATGTCTACATATATAAATTTGTTTAGGTAAATTTTTACAAAATATCCATATAATTTCAATTTTTGATTTCATTTCTGAATTATATTGTAATTTCTTACGTCGCTTTTGCTCGAGTGGGTATCTGCTATTTGTATGACCAAAAAGTAGAGAAATGCTTTTATTCCGATCTCCAAGTTAACAAGCAAAAACACGGCCCAATTGCTGCCAACAGAAATATTTGCTTAAACGTCACATGAATGTAACGAAATGAGAGACAAAATGAGCGGATTGGCATCACTAGTGTTGTATTGTTAGCGCTGAGGTATGACAATTACAAAAAAATCGAGTTCAATCTTAGACAAATGATTTTGTTGGTGGAGTGCTGATATGTAGTGAATGATCGCAGTTTTTCAGCCAATATTAGCTATGTCAATCAGTTCAAAGCAAACCAAAAACGTTCTCTCGAGTCGAAAGTGAGTCCTCGTTAAGAACACCTTTAAATGGCTTATAAATAAAAAAGCTATAATAAGCTTCAATAATTATGTTATTTGTACAAAATTACGATTAAATAACTATTTTACTAAATTGATCAGCTATATGCGTGATACAGAAAAATAATATATTGTATAAAGACAAAATAAAAAAAAAACACTTTTTTATATATAACATAAAAATAGTAAAAGAAGCGTAATCTTGACTAATTTATAATGATAAGAGAAAATAGCGAGCAGAACTAGTTTTTATAATTGATCTATTTGACATGTGCTACGAGTACATGGAAAGTAACTAGAGATATATAGTTCTTTCACGCTTTTAGTGTATTTTTTCATGATTTTGAAATTGTGAATAATTCTGGTTTTGCAACAAAAAAAATGGGATCCCAAACCAAATTTTAAATTTACCACCGAGAAATTGGACATATTTATTTTAGGTGGTGGCAGTAGTGCCGTTTTTTGTCCCCGCCCACTTTTTAGTATGAAATTAACATTCTTTTCACTGGGTTAATGTGTTCTGTGCTTGAATGCGTGCGGCTAGATGTATGCGTGTAGGTTCATAAAAAATGCTATGCAATAGCTTTACCGCGGCCGTCCCCGAGTGCCGTACATTTGTTTTTAATATATCTTCCATGTTAAGATATTTGATCGGTTACAGACCTATTATAAGGATAGATTTTTAAATATCAATGGAAAATGCCTAACGCCTCTATTATCTACGGCATATTTTTTTTATAATTTAGCCACTGATTTTATTTTTGAAGTGAAAACTTCCTTAGGCGCGTTGAGCGTTTTGGTAGAGGGTAAAATCCTCGGTTCGCGTCACCGACATGCTAATGATAATAGTTATGGAGAGCCAGACTAGCAGTAGCACGCGCAGTAGCCTGTGTACACATATACACTAATACGTCGACTATTTCTGACTGTATTATGTGCGCGTTGGACGCTTTTTGGATAAGTATAATTTTGTGAGTCACGTCACCAATACGTTATAGTAGCAGTACCTATTGTATCTTTTTAGAATACAATGAAATGATCGAACGAACAGATAATCTAAGTATTGTCGAAATTAATGGCGATAATGATGTAAATAATGAAAATAATGTTCAAATTTGAATTCATTGAAATTCGTGTAAATATAAATACTATGTATAATTAAGATAATTGTATATTAATTATTTTTTCAACCACTTTGTATTTATATTTTGTTCATGATTTGTTTAACCCATCATATGTAACTAATAAATAAAACGTTAAAAAAATCATATAATTTTTGCATATAGTTTTAATTACTCTCAACTTAATAGTTCCGTTTTCACTTCTATCGGCAGTCCCACGACTGCTATTATTTTTTTTATATGTTAGACCGTTATGTTTGCTCATCAGATGTTCCAGATCTTTATTTTCAACATATCATTGGAACATCTTTATGTTACTCAACAACTTTCATAAAAGTGGCTTTTCATTATCTTTTTATACTTTAGCTGGACTATTATGGTTTTTCATCACGCGTTTTAGATCTTTAATTTCAATATCAATGAAAAACGCTAATCATGCATAACTACTTCCGTAATAGTGCAATTTTATTATTTGGATCAGTATGGTAATTTTTTTCTTTATTATTTCTATCACATGTTCCAAATTTTAAATTATTATATGTCAACTGAAAATGCTCGTCACGTTTAATAACCTTTGTTAAGACGGCATTTCAATCTGCATTGAATATCTGTCTTATTAGGAATTGTTCATTACACTCAACAACTTTTGTTTAGGGAAAATTTAATTATATTTTATACTTTACTATCAACAGATGTAGAAGTTTTCAATATAGCCTAGAAAAAGTGTTATTCAAATCAGTCTAGTAGCTTAAAAGATGCGCTCATACAAACAAACGAACTGACGAACAGATGATTTGACAAACACACGAACATACATCTACGTTAATTTTCTCAGAAGCATATTTTGACGTTATCCTGTGATATATCGCTTTCAAAGCAATCACTGTTAAGCGAATCCCATGAGGATTAGCGGTATTTAGGTACAGTTTCTAGTATTTAGATATTCTAGGTTAATATTAGAGCAGACGAGTGACTTAAGTTAATGCTAAGAGGTATCATATACGCCTTTAAGTTTGTAATGAGCTGTAAGATTTCAATACAATAATTATAATAGATGTTAGCATAGATTTTTTAAGTTTTGATCTAAACTTCCAACAATGAAAATATTTATTTTCATTTAAGTATACTTTGGACCTGTCTTGGCGCAAGAATGCGACTGTAAGTGGTATCCATTGTCACCCGAAGAAATGAAATATTTATATTTCACTACTTAGCACGTCAAGCCTATAAAATTTAGCGGAAAGCAGAGAACGGAAGTGTGAACAGTACGTTTTCAGGTGCCCCCTACCTACGCTCCTATATGTTAAATACAGCGCGAAACAGAAAAAATGTAAACAACGAATAAAATTTTATAATTACATTAAAGTAGAAAATTACAATATATTAGCTTATAACCTATTTATATATTTTGAAGAATATAAAAAAAATTAAATGTTAATATGAAAGTGATAATAAAAGAGAAAATAGTTTTCCATCTTAACTTCATCCAAACTTACCTCCTACAATTATTGCTTATAAAAACAAAACTATTGTCTGCATGACGACTCTCATGTCGTTTCCATATTTTGAATTTCTTAAAACTTTTGTTCGAAACTGAACAAAGTCCGCCAGTTTTTTTTAATGTAAACGAAACTGCAAGGGAAAGAGGCACCTTTGTTCTATCACAAATATAAGAAAATAGGTTTTTATTTGAGAAATGTTGCCCTGAAGTAAAGAAATATCGATATTCCTTTGCAATATTATGAAAACGGTGATAAAATGTATTGTTTCGCTAAATCAAAGATGGCTGGAACAAAGTAGACGAAGAAAGAGAAATATTTATGTAAGTGTGTGCTATTTTAGTATTAGATATTGGTCAATTGTAATTTATTGGGTCCTTACATGTGAAATTGGCGTTTTGTCGTACTGGCCACTATAATCATAAATTTTTCCTCTTTGTTTGGGAGATCCAAATTCAAATTATATTATTAATTCTACATATATATTTATGGGTTTTATTAAGCATAATTAATTTATTTTTTCCTCTTTTTTTTTCTGTTTGTGTCACTCATTTACGAGTACGAGTTCCACCGTGGCTCGAATGGTATGAATGACGGTCATGTCGCTAAAGAAAATACATTTCAACTTTTTCGTTCGGGGAACCTGGGGACCCAAGTTAATAATGAAAAATTGAACACTAATGCAGAAGCGAATGCATCGTAAACCCCGACCGAGTTAGCGGCAGGCAGTGGTGTAAGTATTAAAATTTAAAGTAGAGATTGTAACAGAGAATATATTGAAAATTATATATATTTAGGCGTTATATGGAGTATCATGGAGTATCATATAGTAAAAAAATAATGAAGATATTTTTTCTTCATATTTTTTTACTATATGCAAGAAGAATAAATATAATTTGGAATAAGTTGTGGAATAAGTTCCATTAATCCAAAGAAAAATGTATTGGACGTTTGTCTTTTACTTTGTAAATTCGACGCAAGCCAAACGTGGGTGTAACAAAGAAATAAAAACAAAAAAAATAAGGAAACAAAGATTTAAGGAAAAAACGTATTAAAAATAAGAAAATACAGAATATTAGAAACGAAGTCATTAGAAGTATTAGAAGTAAGACTAAACTAACACGTGCAATATTTCAAGCCCTAAAACTCAAGTGGTAACTGGCAGGTTATATGTTACGTTACTCTGATCGACACTGGCCCATACAAGCCACTAGATGAAAAGGTTCTATAGAAAAGAGAAAGGTAAGTAGGGCAATAAGAGTGTGCCAATCTGTAATGTCATCAATGCAATTTCTATTATTGAACTGACGGAACGCCATAATCAAAGAACTCAACTGAACTGACTTTATTGAAATTGAATAAATTGAATAACCATAGAAAAAGATAGAGATGAATGAAATAGGACGAAGGAGGATTCCACCTAAACAGGGTTCACATCTAAGAACAAGACATCTAACCATAATAACACTAGTATAAAATAAAATATCTCATACTAACGTTAATATAAGACTGACATCAATGGTTTTGTATACATTTGATTAAAGAATTAAATGGCTTAACATCAAATTATAACACCGATTTTGGTAAATTCATAAATATTTTCTAAAAGGGATTATTTTTGGAAATATTTTCTTAATGGGAAGGGAGGGATAGAAGAAAAGGTGAATTAATTACTAAATGTGACGAAAGGCAAAGATCTGGATGTTATTTGTGGGACTGAGACCAAGCGAAAAGGCCCGCCGACCGATTTACCTAACAACCGGATCGCTGTCTGGGCCGAAGTACCAGGGAGCGAGCGAGGCAGCCGAGGTGTAGGCGTGTTATTATCCTCGCGATTAGTTAGTGCAATGATAGAGTTCAAGGTGATCAACCTGAGTGTTGGAACACAGCTATAAACCAATAAACGCCTTTATATGGAACGCATCCATGCTTTGTCACAGGCGCCCTCTAGACGTGTTTCTTTTTTCCTATCTCAGCTGTCATCTTGTATTCTGTTCGTTAACTTCTCTCTCTCTGTATTAATTTCTTATTTCTAATAATTACTTTGTTACGCACAACTCTGTTTTATTTACTAGAGGTTATGGGCCATTAAAATAGTAAAAAGTTGCCCGATCGTACAAAGTAACCAAAATACTGCGTAATCTCGATTTTTAGATTAGCCGTTGTAGCATATAAATTTGAATTTGTACCGAAGAAATTTTAAATAATGGCTATGTCTAATGTCCAAATAGACAAATTATTGGGACGTGAGAATTACAGCACTTGGAAATTCGCAGTGCAAACGTATTTGGAGCATGAGGATCTGTGGAGCTGCGTCGAACCTGATGGAGAGTCAGCAAACCTGAAACTTGATGTGAAAGCAAAGTTTAAGATAATTTTACTTGTAGATCCGGTAAATTACATACATGTACACGATGCAAAGACATTGCCCGAAATATGGAAAAATCTACAAAATGCGTTCAAAGACTCTGGCTTAACAAGAAATGTGGAACTACTCCGTGATATAGTTAATACCACTTTAGACTGCTGTTCAACAATTGAGGAATATGTGAACAAAATAGTAACTACAGCCCATAAGTAAAATATAACCTAAATATTGACCAAATGGATGCCGTATCTGTCTTTCTCTAGGGCGATATAGAAAAAGATATCTACATGGCTCAACCTCCGAACTTTGAAGAAAATAAAACTCAAGTATGCCTATTGAAGAAATCTTTTTTGGATTGAAGCAAGTTAGTAGGCAGTGGAACCTAAAACTTAGTCATGCATTGAAGGAAATTTGTAGGACACAGTCTCAATTGGATCCCTGCATTTATTATAAAGTACAAAGGGAAGATATTTCATTTCTTGCTATATATGTTGATGATCTGATTTTATTTTCAAGTTGCACTGAAACTAAAGACCATGTAAAAGGAGAATTATTCAGAAAATTTGAAATGAAAGATTTGGGTGAACTGAAATACTGTCTTGGTCTACATGTATACAGAGACAGAAATAATGGACAAACATTATGTATTGGACAACAAAAATATATACGAGTCATATTAGAAAAGTATGGAATGTCCAATTGTAAAACTGTGAAAACACCTATTGATCCAAAGACGAAATTTGTTGCGAAAGAAAATGTAGATTCAATTGCAGATATTTATCCATATCAAGAAGTTATAGGGTGTCTACTATATCTGTCACAGGGAACCCGTCCAGACATCTCTTATGCTGTGAAAACTCTTAGTAAATATAATAGTAGACCCAAAATGCAGCACTGGATGTTTTATCATTTAAAAATAATAATGAAACCTCTATAGGTGGTTATTGTGATGCTGACTGGGCCAACTGGATGAGGGTGACAGAAGGTCCTGTACTGGCTATGTATTTATACATCAAGGTGGGGCAATCACATGGAATTAACGCCGACAGCTTACTGTTGCACTCTCCACCACGGAAGCAGAATATATGTCTCTGTCGAGTTGCACGCTGGAAGCTATGTGGCATAGAAAATAACAAGAAAACTCTTGTTATTTTCTATGCTACATAGCTTCCTGCGTGCAACTCGACAGATTTTTTTCCTCCGCATGATCACAGAAATTTTATTGGTAGAAACCAAAAAGTTTCTGTGCTTTTGTGGACTTGGAAAAGGCGTTTGACAGGGTTGTAAGAAAGAGTTTATGGTAGATACTTCCCCGGTACAATGTGATCGGATCCTTGCTACAGGCTGTAAAGTATTTTTACAGAGATCACTCAGTTTGCATGCAAGTAGGAGCTGGCATATCACCGTGGTTTGATATCCAATCGGATGTTAAACAAGGTTGAGGGATGTCAGCCCGTTTAAGCAATTTCAAATTTCAATTTCGTATGGAATGAACTATATATGCAAGTTTATTATAGGTTTTGAATATATATAAATGAATATATATAATAAATATTAGTTTTCATTTATCAAAATTATACTCCAATTGTACTACAAGCGAACTTTTAGCCAAATTTCAAGGCCTATTGAAAATATCTTAAAGATTTTTATTACACGCCAATGCAATTAACCAACTTAATTTTGGCGATATATGCACTTGTTTTATGTGAAATGTCTACATATATAAGTTTGTTTAGATAAATTTTTACAAAATATCCATATAATTGCAATTTTTGATTTTATTTCTGAATTATATTGTAAGTTCATACGTCGCAGTTGCTTGAGTGGGTATCTGCTAGTTGTATGACCAAAGAGTAGAGAAATGCTTTTATTCCGAACTCCAAGTTAATAAGCTAAAACAGGGCCCAATTGCTGCCAACATAAATATTTGCTTAAACGTCACATGAATGTAACGAAATGAGAGACAAAATGAGCGGATTGGCATCACTAGTGTTGTATTGTTAGCGCTGAGGTATGACAATTACAAAAAAATCGAGTTCAATCTTAGACAAATGATTTTATTGGTGGAGTGCTGATATGTAGTGAATGATCGCAGGTTTTCAGCCAATATCAGCTATGTCAATCAGTTCAAAGCAAACCAAAAACGTCCTCTCGAGTTGAAAGTGAGTCCTCGTTAAGAACACCTTTAAATGGCTTATAAATAAAAAAGCTATAATAATTTTTTTTTTTTTTTTTTTTTTTTTATATTATTGTAGGCAATTAGGCAAGCGGCCCGCCTGATGGTAAGTGGTCACCGCCGCCTATGAATACCTGCAACACCGGGAGCATTGCTGGTACATTGCCTGCCTTTTAGGGACAGGAATTTATTAACCCTACGCTTGAAGAGCTCCAGGTTATAGTTTAAAGGAAAAACCTCAGGGGGAAGATCATTCCACATCTTGCAGGTACGTGGCAAGAATGAACGCGCAAAACGGGTTGTTGTAGATTTCCACGTATCTACAACATGTGGATGAAATTTCTTGCGGTGGCGGGCAGTCCGGTGATAAAATCGAGATGCTGGGATGAGGTTAAATAGCTCTTCAGAGCACTCCCCGTGATAATATCTGTAAAACAGACAAAGGGAACCAACATCACGACGAAGGCTAAGGTGTTCCAACCTATCGGTGAGCATGGGGTCGTCGACTAGTCTGACGGCTCTTCGCTGTAAGGAGTCGAGTGGTTGAAGCTGATATTTTGGCGCACCACTCCAGAGATGCGAGCTGTACTCCAAATGCGGCCGAACCTGAGCTTTATATAACAATAATATTTGGTTCGACGTGAAGTACCGCTTTGCTCTGTTGAGTACTCCGAGCTTCTTTGAGGTAAGCTTCAACTTACTTGCCAAATGGCTCCGAAACTGGACCTCGCTGGAGATGTCAACGCCCAGGATTCCTATATTCTCCGACAGGGTAAGAGGGGTGCTCTGAAACCTGGGAACTATAACCATCGGAGATTTTTTCGCGGTAAACACGATAGTTTGTGTTTTTGAGGGGTTGAACTTTACGAGGTTTTGTTCTCCCCATGCGGATACCTCATACAAGCATTGTTCAACCCGCGACACAAGTAGGGTCCTACTTTCCTCCACCTCCGCGCGAGAGGCATTTGTTCGGCCCGAGTATTGGGCATCACCCGTGCTGTCATCCGCATAACAGTGAAGACCACTTATTTTCAATAGATCATTGATATGCAGGATGAACAGCGTAGGCGAAAGCACAGAGCCTTGGGGGACACCGGCATTTATTGGCATCGTCTCGGATTGAGCTCCGTCAACCACGGCTCGAATCCTTCGATGGTCCAAAAAATTTCCCAGCCACTTACAAAGACCCTCGGGAAGACCATATTTTGGTAACTTCGCTAGAAGCGCCCTATGCCACACTCGGTCAAACGCTTTAGCAATATCAAGGCTCACTGCGAGAGCTTCCCCTTTACTCTCGATTGCCTCGGCCCAGCGGTGAGTGAGGTACACGAGAAGGTCACCAGCTGAGCGACCGTGACGGAAGCCGTATTGACGATCACTAATCAGCTGGTGATCTTCAAGGTAACCAAGAAGACGACTGTTAATTACTCGCTCCATCACCTTGGAGAGCAAAGAGGTAATTGCTATAGGCCTATAGTTTGCCGGGTCGGTTCGGTCACCCTTTTTGGGAATAGGGTGGACATGGGCTAACTTCCAGGAAGAGGGCACGATACCAGTTTCGTAGGAAAGCAGGAACAATCGCGTTAAGACGGGAGACAGTTCGGGGGCACATTTTTTCAAAACTATAGCCGGGATACCATCTGGCCCACTCGACTTATGAACATCTAGGGATCGCAACACTCTTCTGACCGCCGTTTGTGTAATATTTATCTCTGGCATGCAACTATCGCAACTGGGTAGGTCAGGAGGTACCGCGCCCTCATCGTGTAGGGTTGAATTTGAGGCGAAAAAAGTGCCCAGAAGGTCGGCTTTTTCTTTCGCACTGTGGGCCAGGGTATCATCCGGTTTTCGCAGAGATGGTAAGGCTGAACGGCAAAAATTGCCTTCGGCAGCTTTAGCGAGCGACCAAAACGCCCGGCTCCCAGTTGGATGTTTTGCCAACTGGTCACCAATCCGGCTTACAAAGTCGCTTTTTGCCTTAGCAATAACCCTCTTCGTTTTCCTGGATGCAGCATTGAGTTCTTTTTTGAGGTCGGAAGTTTTGGGATCATTGCAGGATTGCGCAGACGCCCAGGTTCTAAACGCGTTCTTCTTGTAAATTGTAGCATCGGAACACGTCTTATTAAACCAGGGACGACTTTTGCCTCCGGTGCGTTTCACAGAGTTTGGAATGAAACATTCCATTCCCTGCAACAAAACATCGGCGAGTGAATCGGCGCATCTGCTTGGATCGTCCGAAGAAAAGCAAAGCTGTCCCCAAGGATAGGATGAGTAGAACTCACGCAACCCATCCCAATCGGCTGATTGGTAATGCCAAACCTTTCGCTTTCCGGGAGGAAAGGGGACTTCGGGTCGTGACAGAGGAGCAACTGATTTGATCAGGCAATGATCAGATGAACCGAGCGGTGCATCGATCGTTACACGATATTGATCAGGATGCGTGGTCAGCAGCAGGTCTAGTAAAGAGGGAGTATGATTCTCTATGTCTGGTACTCTAGTTGGGCCGGTAACCAGTTGAGAGAGATCATGGGCCAAAGCAAATTCATGGGTAATAAGCTTCAATAAGTATGTTATTTGTACAAAATTGCGATTAAATAACTATTTTACTAAATTGATCAGCTATATGCGCGATACAGAAAAATAATATATTGTATAAAGACAAACAAAATAAAAAAATCACTTTTTTGTATATAAGATAAAAATAGTAAAAGAAGCGTAATCTTGACTAATTTATAATGATAAGAGAAAATAGCGAGCAGAATTAGTTTTTATAATTGATCTAATTTACTATTTTTTGAACATAATGTTAACTTAAATTGTTGTTAATATATTTAATTGAAATATTTACGAGTAATTATTTAAATCCCAAATTTATCCCAATAGTGTAATAGTATGCCAAAGTACTGGAAATAAATCTAGAGTATGGCATCAATCTAGAGTATGGCGTCCTGCCATTTTATTTCTATTTCAATTGTAGACAAAGAACATAAAATCTTTAGTGTCCTTTGCGATCGTGTTTGTGAAAAATCCTGTGCATGCTGCTTTGTAATTCTGCAGCGCACAAAACCTGATTTTCAAGATCTGTAATATGGGAAACCCCAATACCGACAACTCGGTATGCCAAGATTGGAAGCCTTAGCTGTACCAGCTTAACTTTACTAACTCTGAAGTTGCTTTGAGTATCTACAGATTTGTTTTTCTTATATATTATCTTATGTATTATCTCCAAAGAAAACCTATTTGATAATATAAAAATCACAAACCCAGCATTTTGGAGAGAAGACTATAAAAATAGGACAGTGCAACACCAAGGAATAAAAGCTTTTCAGCTTAGGAAACGCATATTATATTAGTATGTAGCTATCACACAACGTGTACATAGAAGACGAACGAAAATCACAGTGTAAAATTATACAATTATTTATGCGGACAACGCCGGTCAAAGCAAGCCGGCCGATAGTAGCAAAATATAATAGATTGCTATTTAATGAGAAACAATAGACAGTAAATTATACACTTACAATATATTATCTATTGTATCTTACTAAATAGCAAATGTATATTTAATAATTCTGTCATAGAATCTTTGAAGATTTCAAACCGATGTCAAAATCAGTGTTTTCACTTTGTGTCTTTGTTATATATCACTTATTTCAGTAGGGCGACATTTCACGAACGGTTTCGACAATCCCCTTATAGAATGGGGAACACTTATAGAAACAAAGGCTTAGACTCGTATGTGTATTGATTCATACAGTAGTTTAATAAAGTATTGTTTTTATATCCAAGTATGATATGATATACTTATACAATATTTTGTTACTTCGGCCACTGGATCGATGGTGCACCTCAGTATCAGTCTGATTTGATCGCATAAAACGTAGAGCGGGTCGAATCATTGGGGACATAATAATCTGACAAAGGCATTTGGCATTGACACTTTGGCTTTGTGTAGAGACTTTTCCTCGTTCTGTGTTCTTTACCGCATTTATCATGGAGATTACTCTAGGGAATTGTCTGGCCAGTGCCTGCCGACGATTTTTTAACAGTTTCAGTACTTCGGCACGGCTTCGCAAGAACTTCTTTCTGTGCGGAACTATGCAATGGCCGACTGGCCAGTGCGCTACGATATATCTATCGTACTTACTACCGGGCTTGGATGGTTTCCAAAAAGCTCGGGTTTAAATCCCGCTACGTTCAAATTTTTATACGTTTTTTCAATAAGTATTTATATTTGAAAAGTGTGAATTAAAAATTAAAAATGTGTAAAATATTTACTTTATTAGAAGGCAAGACAATCGTCTCAAACTATTATTTTACAATGTTTATTTTTACATACATTTGTAAAATGTTCTTCGATTGGTCAGTAAACCCTACAAAATTCTACAATACAATGTTCTTGACGTAAATTATTTATTTACTTATTTCCCTCATATATTTTCAGTGATAGATCACCTAGATTCAAATAGAACATTGTAAATATTTGCCATTCCATTTTAAGACCTTATATATTTCATATTTAGGCTCATAATCGAATAACCTTGAAAAATATATTATTAAACCTGTCAAATTCAGGGAAATAACCTGTTATTTCTGAGTTAATGATAAGCCATGGATACCAACGTCAATTATAAAAAGATGGCCGGTAATAAATAAATAGGTTTTTGTATATCTTATGTTTTCTGTTTTAACATCAAAATTAAGGAGAAAATCTTACAAATTATCTATAAGAATTAGCTCAGTTTCGATCTGTTTCTTTGTAATAATAACTGGAATTGTGGATTTGTTATAATTACTCCCCTGCTGAAATTAGATATAAAGCGGTATTGTTCACGTAACTTAACACAATGTCTTCAATTTATTTATGCAAAGAAGCAAAAGAATGAATCTGTTTTCTATGAGCCAACTGAAATTCTCTGTTTAGCGAATAAAAAATATTTATTGTACCTTTGCCAAATATTTTTTTGTGTCCAAACCGTACGTTTCTGTTATAAAGGAAAGACAGACGGCCGGCGGGTGGTATAAGACAACTAATTAGTTTCGTAACTTCGTTACCAATCTTGGAATATGAAACATTAAAATACAGTTGTATTTTTTTTCCTACAGTTTTTTTTAAAGTGTATTTAAATATATATTTTTTTTGTCACCGTCGTCCACGGCTCCGAGTAACTCCAGAGGAGCTACAGGAGCATTAACGTCCTTTAAAATGGAAGGGCACCGGGGCCCAGTATTACCTAATGCGAAACGCAGTGGCCAAAGCCACTACTTAACGCCGGTCTTAAATGCCGAGGGTGGTAATAATTCGGTCGAGTCTCCCCATGCGTGTTGCAACGTGACCCTGCCACACACTAATGGTTTCCAAGATTAGCGCATATAAACGCCAAAACTGACAAAAATGTTATAAATTACTATTTCAACCCCCCTATGACATCAATAAACTTCTTATAGGGGACCGTATAAGATTTTAAGCTTTTAACGCGGGCCTTGAGCGCGGTGACCGATTTAAGAAATTCCGTAACGAAAAAACAAAAACTACAAATACAATAAAAGGTTATGTCAAACTCAGTTTCAGTTTGTTTTTTATATATGCCATTTATTTCCTTATCATACAAAAGACGTACGCTATAGACTTAACAAAATTTCATCGCTTTAAATGTGATTAAAGCAAATCCTTTTATTAAATGACTTGTAAACACGTACATAAGTACATATTTATTTAATAGATAAAACTTTAAAAGTTAGTAATCAAAAAGATGAGATTTATGGTTAAGTAATGAAAGTAACAAACAGCATTGGATATTATTCATTGAGACCATCTGTTGCGCAGCCCACAATCCTGTCACAGTGAATATAACAGGTTGTAGGTTCGATTTCCAATAAATGAAATATTTAATGTTTGTATTCACTATGGTTGAGCTCCGCCACCCAACACGCAATATGTCCTATAATCGTCGAAAAATAGTGTAAGGATGTGTCTTAACACTAGGTTCCCAGGTTCCCTTTATTATAAGCTACAAAAACACGAATAAGTATTTTTTATTTTTAAAAAGCAAAAGTAGTCGTTGTCCTTCGTTTGTTGTGTGCTGTTATTTGACATGTGCTACATGGAAACTAACTAGAGATATATAGTTCTTTCATGCTTTTAGTGTATTTTTTTCATGATTTTGAAATTGTGAATAATTCTGGTTTTGCAACAAAAAAAATGGAATCCCAAACCAAATTTTAAATTTACCACCGAGAAATTTGACATATCTGTTTCGGTGGTGGCAGTAGTGTAGTTTTTTGTCCCCCCCACTTTTTAGTATGAAATCAACATTATTTTCACTGGGTTAATGTGTTCTGTGCTTGAATGCGTGCGGCTAGATGTATGCGTGTAGGTTCATAAAAAATGCTATGCAATAGCTTTACCGCGGCCGTCCCCGAGTGCCGTACATTTGTTTTTAATATATCTTCCATGTTAAGATATTTGATCGGTTACAGACCTATTATAAGGATAGATTTTTAAATATCAATAGAAAATGCCTAACGCCCGGAGTATCTACGGCATATTTTTTTTATAATTTAGCTAGACCGTTATGTTTGCTCATCAGATGTTCCAGATATTTATTTTCAACATATCATTGGAACATCTTTATGACACGCAACAACTTTCATAAAAGTGGCTTTTCAATATATTTTTATACTTTAGCTGGACTATTATGGTTTTTCATCACGCGTTTTAGATCTTCAATTTCAATATCAATGAAAAACGCTAATCATACTCAACACCTTCAGTAATAGCGCCATTTTATTATTTGGACCAAAATGGTCATTTTTTTCTTTATTATTTCTATCACATGTTCCAAATTTTAAATTATTATATGTCAACTGAAAATTCTCGTCACGCTCAATAACCTTAGTTAAGACGGAAATGTTTATCACACTCAACAACTTTTGTTTAGCGAAAATTTAATTATCTTTTATACTTTACTATCAAAAGATGTAGAAGTTTTCAATATAGCCTAGAAAAAGTGTTATTCAAATCAGTCTAGTAGCTTAAAAGATGTGCTCATACAAACGAATGAACTGACGAACGGATGATTTGACAAACACACAAACATACATCAACGTTAATTTTCTCAGAAGCATATTTTGACGTTATCCTGTGATATATCGCTATCAAAGCAATCACTGTTAAGTGAATCCCACGAGGTTTAGCGGTATTTAGGTATTTAGTATTTAGATATTCTAGGTTAATATTAGAGCAGACGATTGCTTAGGGATATATCCTTTGCATATCTTAAGTTAATGCTAAGAGGTATCATATACGCCTTTAAATTTGTAATGAGCTGTAAGATTTCAATACAATAATTATAATAGATGTTAGCATAGATTTTTTAAGTTTTGATCTAAACTTCCAACAATGTAAATATTTATTTTCATTTAAGTATTGTTTGGAACTGTCTTGGCGCAAGAATGCGACTGTAAGTGGTATCCATTGTCACCCGAAGAAATGAAATATTTATATTTCACTACTTAGCACGTCAAGCCTATAAAATTAAGCGGAAAGCAGAGAACGGAAGTGTGAACAGTACGTTTTCAGGTGCGCCCTACCTACGCTCCTATATGTTGAATACAGCGTGAAATAGAAAAAAATGTAAGCAAGAAATAATCTTTTATATAATAATGTCTTTGATTTTCGCGATTGTTATACATTTTGAATGAAACACTTTTAAACGGATTAATCGCGTATATTGAATGGTAAACATTTTTGGGAAACCCGACGTTTCGAACACTTTACAGTAGTCCGTGGTCACGGGTAGACTGAGGTGGCATTTGTCTGTCAGTTGATATAATTATTATATCAAACTACCGCCAACGATTCCTTAATTGCCTCGCGTACTGCCCTGGATTCTTGCAGAATGAGCTAACTGTATCTGGTCCTCTAGTGTGGTGTGCTGGGGATTTTAAATTTTTTAATAGTGGGTCCCAGGTGGTGGAAAGTTTACAAAAAGTCTTCTCTATTGAAATTAGGATGTTTTTGTATTTCAATAGCCTCGCGGATCATTCTAGGGATATATCTATTCTCCCTAGCGAGTATGTGGGGTTTATCAAACCTGATGTAATGGTTGGATTTGTTCGATGTATGCTCACACACAGCTGACTTTGATACATGCCCATTCTTGACATCGGAGATGTGTTCCTTCACCCTAACACCGATGCTTCTCTTTGTTTGACCTATATATGATAAGCCACAGTCACAATCAAGTTTGTATACACCTGCACACTGCAAAGGAATATTACTCTTCACTGGTCTCAAGAATTGGCTCACTTTCTTGTTAGGCTTGAAAATAGTTTTAATAGAAGCTCTTCTTAAGATGTTGCCGATCCTGTCTGTAACACCCTTTACATATGGTAAAAGTGCTGGTTGCCTCTCAACTGTAGGTGGCTTGTTAGTCTTCTGACAATGCTGGCGGGGAACTGGCAGCTTGTTCTGATGAAGAGCAGTCTTCACCTGTCGAAGCTCGTCCCCTAGGTGTTCAGCATCGCAGAGGTGGTGGGCTCTCTGAAACAAAGATTTGCCAACGGTAGATAACTGTGTAGGTTAGGAAACCCACGCACACCAATAGATACCTCAATGGTGAATCTCACTATCACCCTACACAGTTATCTACCGTTGGCAAATCTTTGTTTCAGAGAGTATCAAATGTATGTATGTATCAAAGTCAGCTGTGTGTGAGCATACATCGAACAAATCCAACCATTACATCAGGTTTGATAAACCCCACATACTCGCTAGGGAGAATAGATATATCCCTAGAATGATCCGCAAGGCTATTGAAATACAAAAACATCCTAATTTCAATAGAGAAGATGGTTGGAAACTTTCCACCACCTGGGACCCACTATTAAAAAATTTAAAATCCCCAGCACACCACACTAGAGGACCAGATACAGTTAACTCATTCTGCAAGAATCCAGGGCAGTACGCGAGGCAATTAAGGAATCGTTGGCGGTAGTTTGATATAATAATTATATCAACTGACAGACAAATGCCACCTCAGTCTACCCGTGACCATGGACTACTTACTGTAAAGTGTTCGAAACGTCGGGTTTCCCAAAAATGTTTACCATTCAATATACGCGATTAATCCGTTTAAAAGTGTTTCATTTAAAATAAAACTTTATAATTACATTAAAGTAAAAATTACTATAAATTAGCTTTTAACATATTTATATATTTTGAAGAATATAAAAAAATAATTAAAATAAGAAGGTGAAAGTGATAATAAAAGAGAAAATAGTTTTCCATATTACCTTCATCCAAACTTACCTCCTACAATTATTGCTTATAAAAACAAAACTATTGTCTGCATGACGACGCTCATGTCGTTTCCATGTTTTGAATTTCTTAAAACTTTTGTTCAAAACTGAACAAAGTCCGCCAGTTTTTTTAATGTAAGCGTAACTGCAAGGAAAAGAGGCACCTTTGTTCTATCACAAATATAACTGTTGAATATTTTAATTTTAACGCCTTCCATTCTGTATAATCTGTGACATAATACATTTTGTATACTCTGTGACCTTAATATATATATTCTGTTGTAGTCTGTTAAACTAATATACTATTGTGCTGCATAAGTGTTTTTATTTAAAAGTAATCTGCTATTATCAATAATTATATCACTATTTTATAATTAAAACAACAGGTTATGGGCCCAGTTAAGCCATAACAATAAATTATTGAGCATAGTTTCGAAATAGTGTCAGTAAAAATAATCCATCTTTTACCTAACCTAAAAAGTAAAGAAGGTGACCGGCATTTCTGAAAAGTTCAACACTTAAAATGTCTGAAAGCAGTCCGCTTGCACTAATTGAGAAATTGACTGGTCGGGACAATTACGCCACATGGCAATTTGCAGTAAAGACGTATCTACAACACGAGGAGCTTTGGGATTGTGTAGAGAACTCCACGTGCGACGATCCAAAGAGAGATACAAAAGCAAAAACAAAGATTATCTTGCTTGTCGACCCAGTAAATTATGTGCATATCCAGGAAGCTACAACGGCAAAAGAAGTATGGGATAACCTGACACGTACTTTCGACGACTCAGTGCTTACACGCAGAGTAGATCTACTACGTGATCTCTGCACCACCACACTTTTAGGCAGCCAAAATATAGAAGAGTATGTGACCAAAATTATGTCTACGGCACATAAACTTAGAAATATAGGCTTCAAGGTAGATTATGAATGGCTCGGTACACTGCTGCTCTCAGGTCTGCCAGAGACGTATAAGCCGATGATTCTAGCTATTGAGAGCTCAGGAATGAAGATTAGTGCAGACTCCATTAAGTCAAAGTTACTTCAAGAAGTAAAAACTGATAACAATAACTCCGCTTTTGTCACAAGTAATAATAATATACAAAATTACCTGAATGTGAAAAAGAAATTTAATAAAGGTCCGAGATGCTATCAGTGCAATAAATATGGACACAAGAGTCCACAATGCAAATCTAATCCAAAATTTAAGCATACAAATTCAAGTAGTTCATATGCTGCTGCATTCCTCGCTGCTTCTGACAATGATAGTTCTGCATGGTACATTGACTCCGGGGCTACAATGCACATGACAAGACATCACCATTTACTGAATAATGTTTCAACTCCACCAATACAAAATATTAAAGTAGCCAACAACAAGACTTTAGCTGTGAAAGGTACTGGTGAAATTAGTATTGAAACATTAAATGGTCAAGGTCAGTCTAATAGGATTCTTTTTCAAAATGTCCTGCATGTACCAGAGTTGGCTGTGAACTTAATCTCTGTATATCAGATTACTGAGAATGGCGGCCATGTAAGCTTCAATTCTGATGGATGTATTATTATGAATAAATACAATAATATTGTGGCAACTGCAAGAAAAATTAATAACATGTACCGGCTTAACACTACAACAAGTTATGCATGCATGTCTGATATCAAACAAGATGATAACTTTTTATGGCATCAAAGAATGGCCCACCTGAATTTCCAAAGCCTGAAGAAAATGACTGAGTGCACTGAAGGAATTAAATTATCAAACAAAAATAGTAATTTAACATGCATTACTTGTCAAGAAGGTAAACAATCAAGATTACCATTTAAAAGTCAAGTGTCACATTCTACACAACATTTAGAACTGGTGCACACTGATCTCTGTGGCCCCATGGAAACTGCATCACTCGGACGAGCTAAATATTTTTTAACATTCCTGGATGACTACTCAAAGAAAGTTTTTGTTTACACTCTACATAATAAGAGTGAAGTGTATGGAAAGTTCAAAGAATTCCAATTAGAAGTAGAGAAACAGTCTGAGTGTAAGATAAAGGTTCTGCGTTCTGACAATGGGCTGGAATATGTCAATAAACCTTTTTCTGATTATCTGAAATCAAATGGCATTATCCATCAAACCACGACTCCATATACACCTGAGCAGAATGGTTGGCTGCGGAAAGGCTAAACAGGACATTAATAGAAAAAGCTAAGTGTATGCTTTTAAATGCAAAGTTACCTAAACTCTATTGGGCTGAAGCCATAAAAACAGCTGCTTACCTGTCAAATCGCTCTCCTATAAAGTCATTAGCATTCCGAACACCTGAAGAAGTATGGAGTGGTCATAAACCAAATGTTTCTAATTTAAAAGTTTTTGGATGTGAAGCCATGGTCCACTTACCAAAAGAAAAACGCAAAAAGTGGGACCCTAAATCACACAAAATGATATTCATAGGTTATTGTGAAAACACAAAAGGATATCGATTCACAAACTTAAATTGTAAAAGAATTGTAAAAAGTCGGGATGCTGTGTTTCTTGAATCCTCAGTGAAAAGAGACTATGCTGCTCTGGAACTATCTGAAAAAGAAAAACACAATGAGTTAAATGTAATCAGTGTTGAAGAAAACAGTGACTCTGATGATTCATATAATACTGTAAAAGGTAAATCAGATTCTGATAGTGATTACTTACCTGAAAAAACAGCTGTTGATAGTATTTCTGAAAATAAAATGTGTTTAAGACCTAGAAATAAAATTAAAATAAGTGAAAGAACATACCTCTGCTGTGATGAATATCTGCTACCAGATGAAATACCTGTTACCTATGAAGACGCAATTAACTCCTCAGATGCTAAAAACTGGAAAATGTCTATAAAAGAAGAACTAGAAGCACATGAAAAGAATGGCACATGGACATTGGTTAATAAACCACCACATGCTAAAGTCATCGGCTGCAAGTGGGTTTTCAGAGTAAAGGATGAGCCAACGGGTCCACGTTTCAAATCTAGACTCTGTGCAAAGGGGTTTGCTCAAGTAAAAGGTATAGATTTCAAAGAAACATTTTCTCCGACAGTAAGGTATGACTCAATACGCTTATTATTGTCTTTAACTGCTAAAAATAATTATCAAATGCTTCAACTTGATATAAAAACAGCATTTCTATATGGGGAATTAGAAGAAGAATTATATATGGAACCCCCAGAAGGTCTAAATTGTGCACCCAATATGGTGTGCAGATTAGTAAAATCTCTGTATGGCCTTAAACAAGCACCACGATGCTGGAATAAGAAGTTCAATTCAGTGCTAAATAAGTTTGGTTTCAGCAACAGTTCAGTAGATCAATGTGTGTATGTAGCAATAATTAAAGGTCAAAAATGCTATCTCTGTATGTATGTTGATGATGGGCTCCTGTTTTCAAAATCAGGAGATATTATTGAAGCTGTTGTAAATAATCTAAAAAGTATTTTTGATGTGAAAGTATGTAAACCCAAAAATTTTGTTGGGATGGAAATAGTAAGGTCACATAACCATGTGTTTATACATCAAACAAAATATATTACACAACTTCTTAAAAGGTTTAATATGGAAAATGCAAACTCTAACAGTGTTCCAGTGAACCCTCATGCAAAACTTGAGAAGAGCGACCAGGAACCAGACAGGAATATACCTTACAGAGAGGCTGTGGGGTCCTTGATGTATGCTGCTATAATATGTAGACCAGACATAATGTTTGCAGTAAGCCTGGTAAGTCGATTCTTTAATTGCTATACTGACGCCCATTGGAATGCTGTAAAGAAGATTTTTAAATACCTAAGCAACACTAGAGACCTAGGTATATGCTATAGATTATCTGAATCTTCCAAATTGATTGCATATAGTGATGCAGATTATGCTAATGACCTAACAACGAGACGTTCAACCACGGGTTATGTGTTCATTAAAAATGGAGCAGCTGTGACATGGTCCAGTCAGCGGCAGCACACTGTTGCACTGTCAACAACTGAAGCAGAGTTCATGGCAGCCTGTGCTGCCACCAAAGAGGCTATGTGGGTCAAACAACTTCTCTGCGATTTTGATGAATATGATCAGCAATCAGTTTGTATTAATATAGATAACCAAAGTGCCATTAGTGTAATAAAAAATGTAAATTTTCATAAAAGGTGTAAACACATTGAAACTAAGTATCATTTTATAAAAGATAAATTTAATGAAAATATTATTGATTTGCATTATGTACCTAGCAATGATCAGTATGCTGATTTGTTAACTAAAGCTCTCACTAAAGAAAAATTTCATAAATTAAGAAATAAAATTGGAATGTTAAAATTAAATGATATTGGTCTTGATTAATTGTAAACTTTGATGCTTAACTTTAGTATGTATGTAAATGTGAGACTTTAAACTGATTAAAATAATTTGTATTTCTTTTCTTATGTGGAAGGCTTAAATTTGGCAGGACTGTTGAATATTTTAATTTTAACGCCTTCCATTCTGTATAATCTGTGACATAATACATTTTGTATACTCTGTGATCTTAATATATATATTCTGTTGTAGTCTGTTAAACTAATATACTGTTGTGCTGCATAAGTGTTTTTATTTAAAAGTAATCTGCTATTATCAATAATTATATCACTATTTTATAATTAAAACAACAATAACAAAATAGGGTTTTATTTGAGAAATGTTGCCCTGAAGTTAAGAAATATCGATATTCCTTTGCGATATTATGAAAACGGTGATAAAATGTATTGTGTCGCTAAATCAAAGATGGCTGAAACAAAGCAGACGAAGAAAAATAATATTTATGTAATACATAAGCGCTACAAAAGTATGTTCTATTTTAGTATTAGATATTGGTCAATTGTAATTTATTGGGTCCTTACATATGAAATTGGCATTTTGTCGTACTGGTAATAATCACAATCTTTCCCTCCTTGTTTAGGAGTTACAAATTTCAATTAATATTATTATTCCTACATATATTTGGGTTTAATTAAGCATAATTAATTTAGTTTTTCTTCTTTTTTTTCTGTTCGTGTGTTTGTGTCAATCATTTACGAGTACGAGTTTCACCGTGGCTCGAATGGTCAATGATATGTATGGCGGTCATGTCGCTAAAGAAAATACATTCCAAATTTTTAAATTTTTCGTTCGTGGAATTGTGACCTGCAGCCCCATAGACGACTGGGGAGCCAAGTTGATAATAAAAAATTGAATGCGGAAGCGAACGCATCGCAAAGCCCGACCGAGTTTGCAGCAGGCAGTGGTGTTAGTGATAAAATTTAAAGTAGGGGTTGTAACTTTTTTGTTGTTGTATGTTGAAAATTATATATATTTAGGCGTATCATGGAGTATCATATGGTAGAATAAATAATAAAGAAGATATAGAAAGAAGAATAAATATATTTTGGTAGAAGTTGTGGTCCTTCATGGAAATTTTAAAAGGAAATCCATTAATATAAAGAAAAATATATTGGTCATTTGTCTCTTACTTTGTATATTCTACGCAAGCCAAACGTGAGTTTTTACGAAGAAATTAAAACAAAAAAAATCAGGTAACAAAGATATAAGGAAAAAACGTATTAAAAATAAGAAAATAAACAATATTAGAAACGAAGTCATTAGAAGTACGACTAAACTAACAGCTGAAACTGAACCAAACTGAAATTATTTCAACTAAATTAACTCAACTGGTAACTGGCAGGTCATATATTACGTTACTCTGATCAACATGGCCAATATAAACCACTAGATGAAAAGGTTCTATAGAAAAGAGAAAGGTAGGTAGGTCAATAAGACGGCTGATGACATTATAGAAATTGCATTGATGGCATTATTGAAATTTAATAACCATAGCAAAAAAATTAAGGCCTTTTGTGGCGCAGAGCGTGTGACTGTAACCGACAGGTTCTGGGTTCGATCCCCGGTCGAGGAAATAAAATATTTAATATTTTTCAATTTAAATATTTAATTTTTCATTTCTTCGCTCTGGTACAAGGCAAAACGCGACGTTGAATTCCGCCACTCAAAACGCAATGCCTCATATTCGGCGGAAAGTGGGGAACAGAAGTGGAACGGAGTGTCTTAACACTAGGTTCCCAAGTTCTCTCTGCCTACCCTGCCATGTGCGGGATACAGCGTGAAGATGAGTATAGCAAACGATAGAGATGAATGGAAGAGGATGAAGGAGGCTTCCACCTAACCAGGGGTTCACATTTTAAAACAAGATACCTAATCATACTAACACTAGTATAGAATAAAATATCTCATACTAACGTTATTATAAGACTAACATCAATTGTTTTGTATATGTTAATAATTGTTATATGTTGATCATAATAAGAAATAAATGGCTTAACTATTATATCTCCGACTTTGGTAAATTAATATATTTTTTAATATACACACAAAATTAAAAACAGTATTGAAATGTAACGCAATATATATATTTTTAATTATTTCCTTAATTCTTAAAGGGAAATACCTCGCGTCTACAAGACAAAGATTGGCTGCATTATTTCAAAGTAAAATGCCGTAGGACATAATATATACTATAAAAGTAGCTAAATTAAACAATCCATTCAGCTCCCCACTTTCTGTCAAATACGGTCTAGTAATAATAAAAGCACATGGTCTCTATTTTCACAATTTCATACATACTTAGGAGTTTTAAATAACACACGTCGCATTTTGCCAATTCTTGTGAATAGCCAAATTGAACGTCGATTAAGCAGCGTTTACCGCGGGCTGAGGTGAACTTGCTCGTGCAAAATTCATAACCAATTCACCCCGTCGTATTGTTGCCATTGTGGTTGTTTTGGAAACAATGGATGGCAAAACGGTCCAAAACTTAATGTTTACTGGAAGGTAAGTTAGATGAGGTATACTATTTATCGAAGTTTCTGAATTGTGATTGATTTTAATAGATTAAAATAATTTATTTTGTATGTTTAATATAGTATGAAATTACTTTTACACACTTTTACACCACATTTTCTTACGAATTTGAAAAAATAGAGTCGTTTAACAGCGAAATCAGTGACGCGTTTTGCCTCGTTACCTGAGCGAAGAAGTGGAAATATTAAATATTTCATTGTCTCGAATGGGGATCGAATCCACAACCTGTTTTATTTCATACGCTTGTGCCCCTACATAAGACAGCCATGGCAGTGGTATATATACAAAATTTCGTGAAATTTTCATCGTCCAAGTTAACAAAAATGTTTGACATAAATAAAATAAATCATATAAAGCCAAATTGACAACAGGACATAAGAAAAATAACGCAAATTGGTTTAGAAATCTCGGCTAATTGATAATTGGTGTATATGTAAATGACGGCAGTAAAACCTAAGAAATAAAGAAAAACACACATTAGAACTCGCTATTCGTGGTAGTGCACGAATAAAGTGTATAATAAATAAATGAGGCTGTCGTGGCGCAACGTGTGACTGTAACGGACGGGTTCGATCCCCACTCAAGGAAATGAGCTATTTAATATTTTCAATTTAAATATTTAATGTTATCATTTCTTCGCACTGGTACAAGGAAAAACGCGGCGTTGAGTTCCGCCACTCAATACGCAATGCCTCAAATTCGGCGGAAAATGGGGAACGGAAGTGGAACGGGGTGTCTTAACATTAGATTTCAAAGTTCCTTCACCTACCCTGCCATGTGCAGGATACAGCGTGAAGATGAGTATTAAATAAATGAAAATCGAAACAGTAAGGTTTAACAGAAAGATATCTATCTATCTATCTTAGTAACCATTTTCGTGGTTCTGTACCTAAAAAGGAAGCTTTATAAGATCACTTTCTTGTCAATCTGTCTGTCCATCTTTCAAGACCATTTAATCTTGAGTTCACGTAGCGGTATAAAGCTCAAAGTAATATCCACTGTCTACGGTCCGTTAGAATTCAAATAATGTTAGGCTTCTAATTTAACGCAATCAAAAGATACGATCATTGCCATAGATGGATCGATTTTTATGAAATTTGCTGCGTAATCAATATCTTTATAGAGTACCGTTGACATCATCACAAAATACAAAAGCAAAAAGAGATTAATTACCTACTTATCAACTAAGTACCCGAAAAAAGGAAACCACTACATAGATATATTTGTAATTAATTTCTATTTTATCAACTTTTACAAGTATTTTTTAATAAGAAATACAAGGCAAACGAGCCCGACCCGTATCACCCTGATAGTGAGTAATCACCGCCGCCCTATGTTACACCAGAGGAGCTACAGGTGCGTTGCCGGCATTCAAGGTGGTTATAGACACGCTTTTCGCAGGTAACCATGTCGTATCGACCGGGCAACACTGCCGCAGGTAGGCTATTCCACAAATTTGTGAAGCGTGGAAGTTATATATAAGTCTATAAGTCACGTTCTTGTTGAATTCAATAATTAAATTGGTATAGAAGCCTCGGTAAGCGAGATCGACTTGCACTCCCAAATTAGCTTGATAGCTTATCAATCAAAACCAAAATCAAAATCAAAATTTTCTTTATTCAGTTAGGCCATTTAAGCACTTTTGAATCGTCAAGTTACATATAAGTGTCTGTGGTGTCAGTCCTTACAGGAAGCTACCACCGGCTCGGAAGGCGGGTCTGCTGAGAAGAACCGGCAAGAAACTCAACAGTTGCTCTTTTCAAAATATCAATTAAAGTAAATATATAACATAGCTTCCTGAGTGAGTACCAATATCAATGTGATAATAATGTGTAGATTTTGTCGTCTCAAGTTTTAATTCTTTCAACGATATCATAATAATGGAAGAGGCATAGTTTTTATTTAAAACCTTTTAATTTGAGAAGTTTATTATTAAAATCTTTAGGAATGTTGACAGATTAGAAGAATAATTAATTCTTAAGATATTTTAATTGAATTTTTAGCATCAATGCTTTTGTTAGCTTTCTAGGTCACTATTTTTAAGATTGACAGAACTATAGTAACTATAGTAAATAAATAAATATAAAATTATGTTATTTCATTTGAAAATAGCAAACAGCACTGAAAATATTACATATTTTTCGAGACATTGCACATTTTCAACAACAAAGAAAATCATATCACATATAGATGCCTAATATTTCTATACCACGACATTTGTATGGAAACATCGTATTTATATCCGTGCAAAGGTCAGTCCGTTAGTGCCAAATAAAATCGTAATCTTTCTTTCATGAATGAAACATTAAATGTTCACACCTCAGTTGAACATAATTTCGTTCTTTGACAATTGTGATGTGTGCGTTATATCGCTAGATGATTATTACAGTAAAAAATTAAAAAAAGTTAATAGAAACTTGAAACTAGTCTAAAATTGGCAAAATAATGTCATTAGGTTTTTTCGTTATATTCACACATGGCAGGATAAGCAGAGTCCATTGAAACCTAGTGTTAAGACTTTCCGGTATTATTAGAACACTTCCGTTTCCCGTTTCCTCCAATTTCTGGAGGCTGGATTGGGTGTAAAGTAGAAAAACTTGCTTCGTTAATAGCGAATATAGTAAATAATAATTCATTCTTTTATTTTTTGTAATATTTCACTTATGATTTATCAGAGTAAGCATGAACAATGGATTTTTATTCTCTTTCTTCTTTTTCACTTGGCTGTTTACTAAAAGCTTATCATTAAGAAAGTTATCCTTATACACCTGTCATACAATTACCATGGTGTGTTGATGCGTAGATTGTAGCAGGTGACTTCTATTTACCGTTCCTATTCAGGATGGTATTCCGTAGGCGAGGGCTTGCCTCTTATAGATCGGGCGTTCAGTCCGACCCGAAGTGGCGTCTGGTATAGACGCCCCGTGATACCTGTCCGGATACCAAATTTCAACAGGTCGTTTTTGATCCAGTGGAGATAACGTGTAATATTTTTTTACTAATTATCATTTTTTTGTATCATAGCTGGTTTAAAGTTGTGTATTTTAGTTATTTTTTGTGTGTTTTTATAATGTTCGCTAGTGTTTTTTTTATATAGAATGTAGATATTTTCAATACATTTCTTTGATAAATAGCACAGTGGTAATAGCACAGTGGAGTTTATTGAATTTGAAAATGTGAATTAAAGTTGTATGTTCAAGTACGTGGAGAATGTTATCACATAAATAGAACATTTATTCGTAGCGTGTAGCGTAGTTGCAGCGATGTTATATGGAAAAATCCTTTAAATTTTCCTATTTTTATTTGACCTCATCAGCTTATTTTTTTTTAAACTTATTTTATCATATATTTATAATCTATAAAATATATGTGTAAATCGATGGTTTTTTTTATTAAAAAATGCCAAAGATTACTTATGTTTTTTTTTATCGAACTACTACTTTTTATGGCAATACAATAAAATATTTCTTTTATGTTTTTCCATAATAAACGTCGTTGTAATGTTCACAAAAGCTGTTGTAGCTGTTGCTTATTACATTTAGTGGTCACGCAATAGGGGCTTTGGAGATTAAAGAGCAGTTTCTAGAACAATTGTACGTTATATATATATATATATATATATATATATATATATATATATATATATATATATATATATATATATATATATATATATATATATATATATATATATATATATATATATATATATATATATATATATATATATATATATATATATATATATATATATATATAACGTTTCGTTCGTTCGGTACGTGTGACTTTAAATTCATAAATTTATATGAACTCTACCGAGTTGTTGGTCAGAGTTCAGTGTCTAGTTCCGCCACTTAGCACGATATCTCGAAATTGGAGGAAAGGGAGAATACGAATGTCTTAACATTTTTAAATCATAACCTCATTTTTGAAAAAAAAAAAGATTATAAAATATCAAATATATCCAGTTCACACAACTACTACAACGGTGGACGTCTCATTTGTTATTTTTAATGTTAGCTATTATCTGTGGCTCCACAGAAAAAGAAATAAAAAAAAAAATAGCCCAAGCCAGTGGTTACTGGTGTTAATAATTAATATAGGTATTGTAGTTACGCGCTACGCCGCGCCCGCCGCCTACTAGAGACCCGCGACTTACAGTGTACAGTATGGTCATCCAGTCATGGCCACCCTGAAGATAGATTTTTTGAACATTTGCACATTTTACGCTAGGTAAGAAAATAATTAAATGTATGAAATATCCTACAATCAAACTTGCGCAGCCATATACAGTTAACTTCAGGTCAGCCACTGTACCGCGCTTGACGTGACGTTGACTCTGTTCCAGTATTTAAAAACTGGGATATCTTCTACAATATGTTTTGATTTGTTTTATAAATATTTTTGAAACTGTACAACATATAACTTGTTTAATTAGATGAGAAGCAATACTACATTATTTAACACAGCTTTTGACATATCCCTTTAGATTGTTATTTTATATTATTTTCCTTATAATTTCCAAAGTTTTAATAAATGAATATATTTAATATTCAAGTTACTAGTCTGACTTTGGCTCTTACCGTCGATCGGTTCAGTTTTTTTGTGCTATTAATTATTATTGTTTAAACATAGATATAAATTAAAGTGTCTGATTGTGCTACAAGGCAAAACGCGGCGTTGGCGGTCAGTGGTCAACGGAAGTGGAACGGAGTTTCTTAACACTAGGTTCCCAAGTTGCCTCTGCCTACCCTGCCATGTGCGGGATACAGCGTGAAGCTGAGAGAATTAGATTATGAAAAGTTACAAAATTATGAGATGAACATAACACTATGTTACATATTCGGTTCCCATGCTGGGACAAGTTCCGCTTTAAAAAGGGAAAGGTAAGAACAAAACGTAACACACTTTGTGTACTTCCTTCCTACCCTACTTCAAAAAAAACTTCTCCTTCACAAATTCTATAACTTCTAATGATAACGATCACATTTCGTGGTTGCGCTTACAAATAATTAATATTATTTGGTGTAATTTGAAACTCGACCATTAAAAGTATATTTGTAAGCGCCTTTATTCACTTTTACTTAGAAAACGTACCGAAATTAATAAAAAAATTCTGTGTTTCTGTTTTATTAATAGCTTTCAAGAATGTTATCTTTATATGTTTTGTATTTTTTGTACTGTAATGACATATAAATATAATTATTTATTAATTTAGAACTTCATATAAAATTTATTTAAAACAAAAGGAATTCCGGACGTAAATTAAAACTCAAAAGTAATGAAGTATAGATAAGTTTAAGGCTTTACTTACTGCTATAGATCACAATATATAAGTAATATGAAAAAAAAAATAACGCATGACATGTCTCAATTATTTTGATTATCTCAGCTTCACGCCGTATCCCGCACGAGGGTAGGCAGAGGGAACCCGGGAACCTAGTGTTAAGGCACTCCGTTCCACTTCTGTTCCCCACTTTCCGCCGAATTTGAGGCATTGCATGTTGAGTAGCGGAACTCAACTGTTTTCTTCTCTAAAATTATATTTGCTATGGCATTTAACGACTTGCTTATGGTATGAAAGGTATTTCCTTTATATGGATAGAGGAGAGCATTTCAAAATAGAATCTGAAGATAGTAAAACTCTGCTACATATATCTTAATTACATACCAGCCTTGAATACTGCAAGCAAAATTTAGTCAGAATTTTCTAAAGTATCTGGTTTCTCTAAGAAGTAGAATATAAGAAGGATTGGATTTTTATGAATGTAAGATCATGTATTGGAACCTTGTGGACTATCCTCTAAATCCAGAATAAATAATAAATTGTTAATAAATAATTAATAATAAATTTGAAAAATTAATAATAAAAGATGGCTGGTCATGTACATGCAGCGTGAATCAGTTGAAAGTATTTTATTAGGCAGAGATAAATAGACAACCTGGTGTTAAGACACTCCGTTTCGTTTCCCACTTTCCATTTCCACGGGCATTGGGAGATGACGGAATTCAACACCGCACGGAGACTGAGCCCACAACCTTGCCTTTACAGATGCACGTTAGCGCCCCTGCCACGACAGGTCTCAAGTTGTAATTAACAACATAAATATAGAAATGAATAATCTGTTCTTTTTATTTTATTATCATTTTTAAATTCATATCTACTTGTAACATTATTTTCGAAAATAGTGACTTATAAAATACAGAATTTTTGAAATAATTAAAAACACAACGGAATTCTAACTTAATTTAATATATAATAAGAAAAGCATTATAGCTTCCCGGGGAAATCTATGGTAACTTTTGTTTACAAATTTTGTTTAGCCTAGAAGAGGATTATTTTAGAATAACAAAAATAGAAAGCCATCTTTGTCTTACTTTTGTTTTTTTTTTTTTAAAAATTCAAGAAATATTTTTTTTATTGAGAACAAAAAAAGTATATATATTTATATATTATTTTAGTTATCAACATTTTTTTCACAATATTTCATCAGTTGTATAAGATATCACTCAACTCACTACGTAGCTCTCTCGTATCGATCCATTGCAAATCTTTATACATAAATAGTTCTGCGAGTACCTACCTAATTTAAATTATATATAGGCTATAGAAACTCTGTTATGTGAGTATGTATATGTTTTCGTTAAAAAAAATCTCTTTTGATATTTACGAAGAAACTTAGCTATAACAAGATTTTCTTTACCAGAAATCGATTTTTTTATGGAAAAGAAAAGACAAGGCAAACAAGCGTACAGGTCACCTGACGGTGAGTGACCGCCGTCGGCCCCGTGTAACACAAGGAGAGCTACAGGTGCGTTGTCGGCCTTTAAGGTAGAGTTAATGCGCTTTTTGAAGGTAGCCAATGTCGTATCGACCTGGAAATACTGCCGCGGGTAGGCCGTTCCACAGATGTAGAAGAAAGTTCCTACGAAACTTTTTGTTGAATTCTACTATTCCGATATGCATATTTAAAAAAAAAAATACTAATCATTTTAATCTTATAACACAAAACACAAAATATAAATATCATCCAACGTTATTCTTCAATTTATCTACTTAATGTAAAATTTTTGCAACGTCACATTGTTTCCTATCAATCATTGCGATAAAAAGCTTAATACCACCTGAAAAGACTTTGACCGGCCATTCTTCTGTGTAGATACTTGTTGCGTATCGACCTAATTTGACCCACGCCCTGTTACTCTGATATTATGGCGCGGTGTCAGGTTTGTTGTTTATACAGCAAGTAAATTACGCAGAATTTTTCTGATTCTTAGAAAACTTTATAATTTGCTATATAATGCGTTATTAATGTTTCTTGTGTTAAAAAAATGTTTCTGTTTAGGTTTGCAACAATATTTTAATTTCTTGTATGATTTAAATTAAATTGTACTTCAATTAAAATATTAATATTTTCAGTATCCATGAGAACAAGTTATTATACTGTGGTTACTGAAATGTCGGACCTTAACCAAGTACTGTGATGAACGAATTATTTTCAATATAACTTATTGACTCAAACTCATTATACCACTTTTTTCTGTCGGGGGTGGATAGTAAAATAAAAATAAAAGTTATTTAGTTTATAAAATAACTAATCTATTCATATTTACAGAACGGAAGTACTGGTTAACTAACAAGTCCCAAGTTACTTCTTCCTTTCAAACTATTAAATAATATTTATAAATGAAACTTCCTTACCGAACTAATTGCGTCAATTTAATATTAACGACTAAATTATTGAAGTATTTAGAGTCAGTCTTAACTATATGAAACATTAATTAATTAACTTGACTTAGCTTTACACTGTACCCCCAACGGGATAAGGCAGAGAGAATGGAGCGCCAAACGCTACGGGCTCAACATACCTCTTTCGCGTCATCCACTATCATCAACCTCTTCATACATGTTCTCCGGAAGTCGTCATGCTTTTTACGTGACCTTTTTCCAGTATCTTAGATACTGTGTTTTCGAAGAAATTTATTCGGTATGCGAGCAGCCAATCTGACTCCGCATATCCTGTGAAGAGATTACATCTCTACGGTATTCATCTTTCTTACATTCTTTTTCTGTAATATCTAAGTTTCATAGCCGTATAACATGGTCGGTATTAATACTGCATTATATACGGCCAAACGTGCAGCAGTGCTGACGTTTCGCTGTCCCATCGATGCAGCTAAGACAGCGTTAACTTTGTTACCGTCAGCAATATGCCGTTCCACATCCATTGCCTACCTTCCATCTCTGAACATACGTATTTCCCAGATATACCACCTTATTGATTAATTAATTAACTTACGATGAAGACTCATTCTGATAGCAATTATTTTTTTATACATTTACTCTTTTCTGTGCATTGGTGTTAGATAATTTATTTTAACAAAAAAAAAAATTATTTTATGATATAACTATATAATAATCAGATGTTATCTCGTAAAATTTTTGTTTCCATCAGTAAAAAGGCTTAATAAATATCGTATTTTTTTTAATATTAATATTATTTACGGCGCACTGCGGCATCGACAAGCCTCTATATAAATATATGTAATAATAACACCACACAAATATCACCACGAAATTAAATAGAAGCGCGTTTTTTACTTTTTTCAACTATAAATTGACAATGAGAATTTACATTTGAAATCAATACATATTGTCGTTTTATAGCTGGTCCAGGCAGATGTATCTTCCTACAATTTCTATTATATTTCCTTTTTGTGTTCAGAATTGAGAGAACCTAGTGTTAAGAAAGTCTATTCGTAGCCTCCGTTTCCCATTTTTCATGATGGGAATCAAACTCACAAATTGTAGTGTTTACAGTAACACGCTCGTGCCAATACGCCACCACTGGTTTTTCGAATGTTCCCAATTATAATAATATTTATGTTATGTAAAAAAATCTTCTAAAAATGGCTAAAGTAATTAAAAAAGTTAAATTATTTATATTGTAGTAGAAAGTATATAAATTAGCTTTCTTGAAAGTTCTCAACGCTACATATATATATATATATATATATATATATATATATATATATATATATATATATATATATATATATATATATATATATATATATATATATATATATATATATATATATATATATATATATATATATATATATATATATATATATATATATATATATATATATACATACATATATATATATTTACATATATATATATATATATATATATATATATATATATATATATATATATATATATATATATATATATATATTTCATACGATATCTACATTGACATAGTTATGTAGCATTTTAGCTATTACCATACCGAATTTTAGCCACTTCTCTTCAACAGTTTCGTCAACTTTGTTTTATTTCGACATCGCCGTTTCTTTTTACAAAAAACAACAACTTAACCGAATTTGCCACCGGGTTGGTAAAAGTATCCCTTGTCTATCAGAACTATCATATGAAGCATTTAGAGATTGGTACTGGTTGGTATATCTGCTGGTCAAGTATCGACTTGACCTTGACTTGATTAAATGATACTAAAATTTTAGAATCATTTAATCAAAAAATAATATAAAACCTTTTATATATTAAAATTTGTAAAATTATAATATTTATCAAATAATCTTTCATCGTTTTATATGTTATTAACAAAAATATCTATATAATCTCCGTATCAAAGGCAACGTGTAAAGGGAGTGGACGCAACAATAGTTCAATATGGCGGAGCGATCGGAACCGCCTTCTCGATTAAGCTAATGTGGTTTTAAGTTGATTACCTCGTTTTTTTACTGGGAAACGGTTAAACCGGTAATTTACTGCTTGGTAGAATGATGCTTAACTGTAAAATTACACTTTGATTTTAAAATGTTATCGTGAAATTTATATTTCTTCATACAAATTAATATATTTTATATCTAATTTTTTCTCTTGATAGCAAAGGCACAGCTTTTGTTAAAACTTCTTTCTACTTCTATTTTATTTTGCTAGACTTAAGTTGAATTTTGAGGCCTATCGTGGCGCAACGGTATAAGCGTGTGACTGTAACCGGCAGGTTGTGGATCCGATCATCACTTGAGGAAATTGGAATAATTTTAATATTTTCAATTTAAATATTTAATATTTTCATTTCTTCGCTCTGGTACAAGGGAAAACACGGCGTTGAGTTCCGCCACCCAACACGCCATGCCTCAAATTCGGCGGAAAATGGAGAACGTAAGTGGAACGGAGTCTTTTAACACTAGGTTTCCAAGTTCCCTCTGCCTACCCTACCATGTGCGGGATACAACGTGAAGTAAGTAAAATTTATATTTTAACTAGGATCATTTTGAGAGTAGAATTGAATGCTATCACACTCAAATAGTGTTTTCAGATACCATATAACAAGTCCCTATTATAACACAACTACCACAATATAGCAGTGACAGTCTGGATTTACCGATACCATTGTTTAAATTCCAACTTGTTAAGCAAATTGAATTAATTAACTTTGTCTAATTGTCTTTCTTATCAATGTCCTTGTCAGACAGAAAGACGGGAATTTAGTGACATTTTACCTGTACATTATCCTTGATTTTTTACTAATAAATAGTTAATCTATTGTAGATCTGGGGCACAAGCGTTAAACTTCACTCTAGTCGAACGAACGAAGTTTATTAACACTAGGTTCCCAAATTTCTTCTGCCTTCCCTGTCATGTGCAGGATACAGCGTGAAGCTAAAAAAAAAACAAATGAAATCTTCGCATTCATAACAAGGCAACAAAAACATTAAAATTTAAGCTTACTGGACTAAATATCTGGCAACAGATATAATAATAATTAAGGCTCTTTGATTGTTTTGAGTAAAATGAGAGATAAAGACTGAAAGAATTTCGTTACACAGCTATACTTATTTAACAAGGTTACTTCACTTTTAATTATGAGTAGATTAACGGCTTCACTTTAAAGCTTTCAATTTATCGCACCACAAAGTTCCATTGAGGACAATTAGTTTTAGGGTGAAATTTTTGGATATTTTTTTTATTTTCTTCTTTATTTTACTTTCTTTATACAACGTATATTAAATCTACACTTTTCTTTAACTTAAGCGTATGTTGCATATTAATTATTTCGTGTATAAGAAGTGGTTTAATCTGACAGTCGCTTGTAATCAGATGTTTGTAATATGGGAACAAAATTGCTCTTTATAGTGTACTAGTTTTTATTAGCAAATCCGCCCAATAAAAATAACCGAGGATGACATATTCTAAGAGCCCGGTAAGTATCGCGTATATTAAATCTAAAATATTAACGTAAAGAATATATTAATAAATGGACTAAATAACACAAAAAGATTTTTTGTGAATACGAGTACCCACTCAGATACTAAAAATAAGTAGTAAAACCGGTCAAGTGCGAATCAGACTTACTCCCACCTTAGTTTCCTTACCAGGATTGTAAGTCCATAGAAAAGACAACCTGTTATAATCAAGAAACTTAAGTTAACGGAACAATTTATTTGTACTATAAATATAATTTCCTATTTTTCAGTCTTTTTTCCTGTATTGTTGTAGATTACTCGGAAAACTTCAAAACAAACTTAAATTTGCATGCGGTTGAACTCATTTCGTAAGAAAGTATATAAAAGTTTATAAATGTTATATTTCTTTGAAATTTTAGTTTAGTTCTCAGAGGGGCCAAATTTCATAACGTAGATTCAAAGAAAACACCATAATAATCATTAATAAAAAAGTTATCGCCACAACAAGTACTAAATCTGCAAGAGCATTTCAATTATGGAGCAAATTTATTGAAGATCACTTGAAGATGACCCCCACACTGAACACCCTGTAGACCTCACCGGAAATCGTAAAAAAAAAATCAAAAAATTATATTGAACTATGCCAGACTGAAGTAGATATCTGGTTTAGAAGCTATACTAATTTAAGGGCGCTCACACCCCATCAAAGATAACAGCGAGTCGATGCCTCAAACCACATTTTAGAGCACTGTAGTGGTGAACCGGCTAGAGTTTTGGGG
Organism: Eueides isabella; assembly: GCA_019049475.1. Lineage (NCBI taxonomy): Eukaryota > Metazoa > Arthropoda > Insecta > Lepidoptera > Nymphalidae > Eueides > Eueides isabella. The sequence goes on from CM032386.1 coordinate 12,906,418, forward strand.
TGAATTATTACTGGAGAAGAAACTTGGGTTTATTATTATGAAACTGAGTCTAAATAGAAGTCCATGCAGCAACATGAAAAGGGTGCACTACCCCTAAAAAAGTGAGATGAGAATGAGAATATTACATTTCGTTCAGTCTCGTTCTGTGATAGCTGTCTTGATGGTTTAATACCCTTATTTATCCACCATTCAGCTTCATCACGCCTAGATCTCCCCCCTCCTCCCCAGCGATTATTATATATGTTCCTTTGGAGAACAAAGTTTACCGAAGATGAAAAGGTTAAGATAGAAATTTCGAGCTATTTAGAGAGCAATGAGAAAGCATTTATGATGGTATAAAAAAACTGAATTCGCATTCCAAAAATTGTATTGATCTTAAGGGTGACAATGTAGAGAAGGAAAAATTTTAATGATTTCTTTATCCTACGTTTGCGGAATGAGTATGACGTTGCGTCATACTTATTCTGCGAACTTGTGGGCCCCCCCCTCGTAAATTCGTGCTTAATTCTAAATCGAAAGTTGTTAAAGAACTGCTTAACATTAGACTTATAATGTAGTAAGATTAGAATAATAACTTGTCAACCGTCTAATACGGAATTAAGAAAGGTTTATCTACTCAAGATGCCTCCGCTGATCTGCTTTTTAATTTAATTTTAAAATTACACAAATTGATGCCATGACATTGTAGCATCACTTAGTTTGTTCAGCCTTTGCTATCAAATTGACTTGGGAGCTGTGCGATATTCCCAACACAAGCGTCATATAACTACTAACTGGGAAATCACAGCGCGAATAGTTTGTATGTAATATTTTCCTACAGAAAGATTCTCTCTCCTACTTTTCCTACATAGAGCTCTATAATTATTTTTATTATAAATTTGCTTATAACAGGCAATGCTTCTGAAAAATGATCTTTTAACGATACGCTTTACACACACATATTTCATATAGTATAATAAAATAATAGGCTTAACGAGAAACAGTAGTATTTTTTTCTCTATTTTTTCTTGAAACTAGAAATAAAACAGTGTTACACATTTAATTTTCCCTTTATTACTCATTTCACTTAAAACTGTGTTAGTTGCCAAAATTAATAAAACATATCATTACTTTGTATATATTTAACTAACACAATACTAAGAGGGCGTAAATATAAAAAAAATGTATGAACATGTTTTGAAACTTATCTAATATTTCTCTTAAATTATACATTTACTTATATTCTTTCTAGGTCACATGAGTGAAGAGACGAGCATGACTGAGAATAATCTTGGTGATATTACGTTTTATCATACTTAAGTTATAATTTTGCATGCACTTTGTCGAAAGCTTTATGTACTTGGGCGTTTTATGTAAAAGATTTTAAGCAGATTTAACAATCCTTATATTATCGTATAATTGCTTACATATCACATTTAGATTGTTTTTAGATTAAAATTTGCAAATGTTGTAGATTTAAATTTCACTTCAAATGTTTAGTTTCGTAAAGATACCCAAAACGCATTCATTTGTATGGTATATTTATGGTAATATTTTTATGTACTCTTGTAAAAATATATTTTTTATAAGAATTCGAAAAAATATTTGAAATATATATTTAAATTATAGGTATCATCTATAATATTTATAAAACAATAAACATAAAAAATTTTACTTTTGATATAAAAGCTATGTACTCCACATCGAAACTTTGTAGTTCCCGATGCTTGGCTTTCATGGCCAATTAGTATTGAACATAAGCGCGATAAGTTGTGGGTTCGATACTAGCTCGAGGAAATGAAATATTCAATATTATTTAATTTAAATATTAAACTTTTCATTGCTTCGTTCTGGTAACAAGACAAAACGCAGTGTTGCGTTCCGCCAATCAACACACAATTCCTCAAATTCGAAGGAAACTGTGGAACGGAAGTGGATCGGAGTATTTAAATACTAGGCTCTCAAGTTTTCTCTGTCTATCCTGCCATGTGCGGGATACAGCGTGAAGCTGAGTGGATAATTATTGAATTTATTAATATTTAATAACCTTACCACAAATTTTAGATAAAATAGATATAGGCATAAAAGCAAGCCAAAGGGTAGTTGGAGAGTTGCTTATTGCACATGATGCTTGTAGGAAGAAGGCCGATCAAGATTGCGTTGTTCTTTAGCGGAATATTTTATTTATTCAATATATTTTTCTTATGTAGTCTGATTTATATGTAACCTGAAATCTCTGTAAACTCTGTATAATGATGGCATTATATAGATATATAAAGAGAGTATCTATCCTATTAAGTGGCGGATACAAATGATACACACTTACTCTTACCAGACCGGGAAGCATCTAGGTTGTAAAATATGAATAAATAGAGTGTATAATTTAATATTACTGTATTATAATACAATTTATATAATTATATTCGCTATCATGGAACAACTTGCTACTCACTCTCAGCTTCATCCTGTATCCTGCACGTGGCAGGGTAGACAGAAAGTACTTGGAAACGTCGTGTTTAGACACTCCGTTCCACTTCCGTTCCCCATTTTCCGCACAAATTTGAGGCATTGCTTGTTGGGTGGCGGAACTCAACGCCGCGTTTTGCCTTGTACCAGAGCGAAGAAATGTAGACATTAAATATTTAAATTGAAAATATTAAGTATTTCATTCTTTCTTTCTTAGCTTCACTTCAAGGGTGTAAGGGGTAATGGACGCACGTTACGACTTGACCATCACCTCAGCGAGTTAGAAGCGGAATTGGGTCATATTAACTGGCACGTTTTAGGGTTATCAGAAGTTCGAAGAGAAGGCGAGGACACAATAACCCTAGAGTCCGGTCACTTGCTCTACTTCCGGCAAGGCGATCAGAGTTCGCAGGGCTGCATCGGTTTCCTTATCAATAAAACCCTTAGTGGCAACGTTGTGGAAGTCAGTAGTGTGTCGACAAGGGTAGCGTACCTAGTACTGAAGCTGACCGAAAGGTATTCCTTGAAGGTCATACAGGTATGTGCGCCGACCTCAGCATATTCCGATGACAATGTGGAGGTCATGTATGAGGATATAATTAGAGCCATACATGATACCACCGCGGCTCAATACAACGTTGTTATGGGGGACTTTAACGCTAAGGTGGGAGTACAAGAACACGACGAATCACGTATCGGACCTCACGGATTGGGGCGCAGGAATCACAGAGGGCAAATGCTGGTCAACTTCCTCGAAATGCAGGAACTCTTCTTGATGAACTCGTTCTTCGAGAAGAAATCCCATAGGCGGTGGACCTGGCAGAGCCCTGATGCTGTGACGCGGAACGAGATAGACTTCATCATAACGGATAAGAGGCAGATATTCAGTGATGTCGCCATCCTTAACCGTTTTAATACCGGTAGCGACGGCAGGTTGGTACAAGGCACTCTGAATATCAACTTCAAAGCCGAAAGGGGTCGCTTGGTGAAGTCTACTCTCCGACCAACGCAGCTCCAAATAAACCATGGATCTGAAGAGTTTCAGCTGGAACTCCAGAACCGATTCGCTTCGCTGGAAACCACCGATAATATTGACGAGGAAACCGACTATGTGGTGAAGGCTCTACGACAATTGGGAAGCAAACATTTTCCGCTTGCTCGGAAAAACAGGAAGTCCAAGCTCTCCGCTGAAACCCTGAATCTCATGCGGCTGAGACGTGAAATGCCACCTGACAAGGCTTCGTCAGTGGAATTCAAGACTATCTCCAGACGGATAAGAAACCTAACGCGGAAAGACCTTCGCTGCTCAAATGCTGAAGCTATTAAAGTCGCTATTGAGCAGAACAGGGGGTCCAAGGTGTTCTTAAGACCATTTGGGAGAAGTCATCTGACGAAGCTGAAGATGGCAGACGGCAGAATTACTGCGTCTCGCCCTGAGATTCTGGCGGAAGTGGAAAGATTTTATGGAGACCTTTACTCTTCAAGAGCGGAGAAGTTTGCGGCCCAAGGTGAGGCTGATCCACGGGCCCCTCTCACGCGCCATTTCACCGAGGACATCCCAGACGTCAACGTCAGCGAGGTTAGTGCGGCTCTCAGGCAGCTTAAAACTGGTAGAGCCCCTGGTGATGATGGCATTACAACAGAGCTTCTAGAGGCCGGAGGCAAACCTTTGCTTACAGCTTTGGTGAGGCTTTTTAATTCTATCATCCACCAGGGTATTGCACCGGAGGCGTGGTCTAGGAGTGCGATGATCTTGTTCTTTAAGAAGGGTGATAGGACCTTATTGAAGAACTACAGGCCAATCTCTCTTCTGAGCCACGTCTATAAGCTGTTCTCGAGGGTCATCACGAATCGCCTTGCCAATAGACTTGACGAGTTCCAGCCACCAGAGCAAGCAGGGTTTCGTAAAGGCTACAGCACCGTAGACCACATCCATACTGTTCGGCAAATTGTACAGAAGACCGAGGAGTACAATCAGCCGCTGTGTATGGCATTTGTGGACTACGAGAAAGCCTTCAATTCCATCGAAACCTGGGCTGTTTTGGAATCTCTGCTGCGATGTCAAATCGACTGGCGATATATCGAGGTGCTGAGATGCCTCTACAACGCTGCAACGGTGACCGTGCAGGTTCAGGACCAGAGAACAAGACCGATTCAACTCCGTCGCGGGGTGAGACAGGGAGATGTGATATCTCCAAAACTGTTCACCAACGCGATGGAGGACGTCTTCAAGACTCTAGACCGGACTGCACGAGGCGTCAACGTTAATGGTGAGCGCATCTCACATCTTCGTTTCGCAGACGATATAGTCATCTTTGCGGAGACGCTGGAGGAGCTTAGCGGAATGCTGAACGACCTAGGTGAATCCTCTCGGCGGGTCGGTCTCGGTATGAACTTGGATAAAACCAAAGTAATGTTCAATGAACATGTTGTGACGGGACCGATTTCTGTTGATGGCATCCCCCTCAAGGTTGTGCAGGATTACGTCTACCTTGGCCAGACTATCCAACTAGGCCGGCACAACTTTGATAGGGAGGCTAATAGGAGGATTCGGCAGGGCTGGGCGGCATTTGGCAAGCTGCGCCGTGTCTTTACGTCGGCAATTCCACAATGTTTGAAAACGAAAGTCTTCGAGCATTGCGTCCTACCGGTGATGACTTACGGTGCCGAGACGTGGACACTGACGGTAGGGCTAGTCCATAAATTTAAGGTCACCCAGCGTGCAATGGAGCGACCTATGTTAGGTGTGTCTCTCGCGGATAAAATCAGAAACGAGATTATCCGTGAGAGAACCAAAGTAACGGACATAGCTCGTAGAATAAGCATGTTGAAGTGGCAATGGGCTGGCCATATCTGTCGCAGGACCGATGGCCGTTGGAGCAGACGAGTCCTAGAGTGGAGACCGCGGCTCGGCAAGCGTAGCGTAGGACGACCTCCGACCCGCTGGTCTGACGACATTCGTAAGATCGCCGGTAGACAGTGGATGAGGAAAGCAGAGGACCGAACAACGTGGCGCGCTCTAGGGGAGGCCTATGTTCAGCAGTGGACCGCCATAGGCTAATGATGATGATGATGATGATGATAGCTTCACGCTGTATCCCGCACGATGCAGGGTAGGCAGAGGGAACCCGGGAACCTAGTGTAAAGACACTCCATTCCACTTCCGTTCCCCACGTTCTATTAAGTATTTCATTTCCTCAAATGGGGATGCCACAACCTGTCGGTTACATTCACACTCTTGTGCCGCTGCGCCACGACAGGCCTCTACAACTTGCTACGCGGATTTTTTGTAGCTTCTCTCAGTATCCCTAGCGTAGTGGTCAGAGACAACGGAGTCCCGGCATATCCCTTTCGCATCGTTGACTGTCATCAACCTCTTCAGACAACCGGGGGGTCTTCATGCTTTTTACGTGACCTACCTCCAGTATTTGAGATACAGTGTTTTCGATGATCAACCGAGATTTCTACTAACCTCTCTTATCTTTACGATTAGTTCTGATTAGTACTATCCGAATATAAAAAACTTTGATAAGTAAAAATAAGCAGTGATTAAATAGGATGAAATAAAATATGAATTTCAAAATTATTTTTTTGTCTATCGTATGTAACGTGTCATATCTACGAGGCGAGTGCGTAGGCGTGCAATGCCGAAGGCAAGGTCTACATAGACCTTATGGCCACTTTCACAAATGTGTTGATAAATTGTTACTTTTTAGGTTATCTCACAAAAGTTTTTTTCAGAAATAGATAATTTTATATGGCAACTTTTGATATAATTTTTTACTTGAAATTTTATGATTTTGGTGTTTTTTACTATTATAGAAATACATTTACACGTGTGTCTGTATTGTACTTATAGGATGTTAAAGCTTAATTATATAAATCCAAGAGTTCCACATACAATAATAATTGCACTGTAAAGAATTTATTTTGAAAGATGGTTGGGTCTCAATTCTCTCAATTTATTGAATCGCGATTTTCCTTTTTACCAGAGAGAAGAAATTAATATATTAATTATTTCATTTCCTCGCGAGGGGATTAGGTCTACACCCTGTCAAGTTTACGGTCACACGCTTGTGCCTCTACGCACTCACTACTCTGCCTGTGCTGCTCTACTACACGGTACGCTAAGCTAGTATAATAAATATTGCCCGAAGTGAAGTTAAATTCAAAAAATTGCCTTCATACTTTTACTACCCAAATTTACTATAATGTTGAAATGTAAATAAATAAATACTTAATACATATAACTAATAACTTTTAATAATATACTTATACATGTATTTACAAAAGAGGATAATGAAAAATTAAACAAGGCGAATTTGTATATTTAATAAATCCGTTCACGTCGTATTAACGTAATAACATTTTAGGCACGCGTAGAATGAGCGGAAATTTGATGATCCGGTCTCGAGATTGCATGTAAACGAAGAAAATTACTCGTAATAACCGGTTTACTCGATTTATAAATAAATAGAGAAAAAGTAACCCCTTGTTTTGAAAGAATTGAGTGGTTTCGTGATATTTTATATGATGGTTATTTTTGTAAACATTTTATGAACATGCGTGTGTTTTGTAAAAATATACAAACATTTGTATTTTTATTATATAGACGCTCGCTTGCGGAGCAGGCTCGTTTGTCGAAATACTCTGTGTACAGCGCTCATAGAGTCCACCACATTATCGACGCTTATTTTTAGAAAATCGAAATGTATTTTTATTCTGCTCTATTTTACTCAAAGTAAAGAGAAAAAATAAATGATAGAAAAAAGTTACATGTGAAATATAAAATCGCACTGGTAATTAATTTAATATTTAAAAAAATATATATTATCTTGTGTATAAAAATAAAATTAATCAAGATTTTAATTGTGTTATATAAAGAGTATATGTTTATGTAAGCTTCATTCATAATGCAACATAAAGAGTACAAAGTAATACAAATTTTATATAACGTTACCTTTGTATGAAACGCCCGCTACAGTTTCAGGGATAATTGTTTACAATATATTGATACTTATTAACTCTGAGAAGCTGTTTATACGAGTAGCTCCATCTTCCGTCGGTACTATCGTGTCATAGTGAGAATGAAGAAGAACGTGCTCAGGTGATTTGGACAAAATTATGATTTTTAAAGCAATATAAAAAAATATACATTTAGTACGAATCTTGATAGTTGTCCTATATTAATTTAACCGCCATCGCTATCAAGTATATCTGAGCGCAACTACATATAAATGCTCTAAAGCAAGCTAGATAATGTTCAGGCCAAACGCCTGATGGTATTTAATGGCAACCAGTTTAAAATCACGTATATGCACATAGGGGATATTATTGATGCCTATTTCAATTTTACATTTACCCTGCTACATCTCAATTGCTTTCCACGTCGAGTATTACACATACATAACAAAACTTGCTGCTAATTATTACTCCAAGAACTCAACCTAATAGAAGGAGAATTTCACTAGAGATACAATACCGCTGTACCTAAACAAGTTAACGTAACTTAGGGCAATTTCTAAGGAAGTTCCTTAAATATACCATCTAATTAAAGATTCAGCTTTCAAACTCCGTTATTCCAGAGCTATGTACGTACATACATATATTTATACTGAATAAGTTCCATTTACTTATATATATATATATATATATATATATATATATATATATATATATATATATATATATATATATATATATATATATATATATATATATATATATATATATATATATATATATATATATATATATATATATATATATATATATATGTATATATATATATGTATATATATATATATATATATATATATATATATATATATATATATATATATATATATATATATATATATATATATATATACTATATACATTTTTAGTTTTTAGTCTATTTAAGACTTCCCTTGAACACGGCACTGTGCAAAATTTAGTGCAGTTAGACGGATATTGTTCATTATTGCATCCCATCGTGCTACTGCTTTTATTTATTTTCATATATGTGTGCTTTACACATAAAAGGTTTTAAGTGCATAAAGGAATGTTAGATTACCATAACAGTAAAGTACAAACGAAAACCATACTTAATCTTCTAATAAATATTTAAAAGTAATAAGCTTTGAACCCGCATCTAATATGCATATAATGCAAATTGAAATTAAAATATTTTATTTAAATTAAGAAGTCAAATATTTTTTTTGAACGTCAAACAATTTACCACCTATACTGGCTGGCTGTAACTTTTATGAAAGCTCAATAAATGTACAGCCTCAGTCCTGAAAGGACTGGCGTAAGAAACTCAATGGCACAGTATCTTTTTTTTTTCAAATCCAATATTTACATTTTCATATAATAAATTTACATTTACATAAAATATTTTAGTTGAAATGGAATGCTTATAACATTCCATTCCAAATAAATAAATGAATAACGTGAAGTTTACGTCACAATACCCAATTTTATAACGGTTTGTTTCACATATGTAATGTACGGTCACATAACCGAATAGACGAGTTAAAGAGCATCGCACTTCAAACAGATGGTCAAAATGCACGATGTTTTTTCATGAAAATACACTAGCTTTGTACATATATTTCACTAGAATTTTTATGTAAAAATAGATGTTCGTGTACTATCATTCTACACAGCTAAATATTTCATGCACATTTATAGAGGTTTATTTTTATTGATTTAATACAAATTGGTATTAAAAATATTTCACGGAGTACCTATTGAAAGCATGTTTGCAAAGATTCTTAAAGTGCAACTTCAAATCATGATGATTTGTCTTAATATAAGGGAATTATAAATTAAAATAGAAACAAAGATATACTTATATTTATATAAGTTACGTATATGTTGAACAATATATGTCCAATAATGTTTATTTATTGTGTTTATTAATATTTTTTGTGTCTTTTTTTTATATGTCAATGGATATCACTTTCAACAATTTTTGTTGTGGTCATATTTAATTATTTCTTATAGTTTAGGTGCACTACTTCAAGTCTACATCAGATATACAATTTCTGTTGTTAGCATCTCTTAGCATTTCGAGATTGGTGCTATTTTTATATTTTTATTGTTATTTTGATATTGATAAATGAATGATTATATAGATGATGCCACGCCTTATGAATAAAATGCTTGCTCCAGCCAATTTCAAACATTGTTGAAAATGTAAATATTTGATTTGAAGAAAAAAAGGAACTGTGCCGTTGAGTTTTCTATGCCAGTTCTTTTCAAGACTGAGGCTGTAACTTTAGTTAAAGCGGTGGTAAATTGTTTGAAGGTCAAAAAATAAAGTATGTGACTACTTCATTTGATTAAAATATTTTAATTTCAATTTGCAAAATAAAGTCATTTTTTTATATGAAGATTAAGTAATGTTTTCGTTAGCACTTTACTTTTAAAGTTATCTAACATTTTTTTATGCACTTAAAGCTTTTATGTGTTCTTTATATGAAAGTAAATAAAAGCAAAAGCACTACAGGATGCAATAATGAACAATACCCGTTGAACTGTACTGAATTTTGCATAATGCCGTGTACAAAGGAAGTCTTAAATAGTCTTAAAATATAGAATAATTTCTTTCCTTGGCCGAAACTGTCGACAAAATATATATCTAAGTGACGGGTTTACTTGAAAATCAATTCTTATAGATCATTTGGTGCCAATTTTGTTAAAAAAACCTTATTCGTCATAAATATTTATCATTTTATTGTCGTTAACATCGATGTATCTCTGATTTTTACAAATTTCCGCTACCCAAAGACAACTCGTATGAATTATCGTTTAGCAAAAGAGAATACTATTTATTTAATATTTTCATAAATTGTTCAAGTGTTACGCACACGTACGTACACACTTACGATAGAAAATTAAATTTAAGTTCAGTAATTTAAATTTAAATAGCGTATAAAAATTTAGAACGTAGCAAGCCGCGCCTCTTGGAAAACTCTGAAAGCGCTCTGTCCAACTAAGCCATATGTTCTTATCGAGCTACGTCGAAATTCTTATACACTTTACGTTGTTAGCATCTGTAGGGAGATTTTTACAAACTTCCGTTACCAAAAGACAATTCTTTCTCTCTCTCTTCAAAAGAATTATCGTTTGGCGAGAGAGGAGGAATTTACTTAATAATTTACTATTTTTTAAAATTGGGATATTTCTTTATAAAGTAAGCTCAATCACATTTTATGCAAAAGCCATCATATTTCTTTTTTTTCACGCTGTATCTCGTACATATCTTAGTAGGCTGAGTGAACCTGGGAACTTTTTATTTCCACAGACAGGCAGTACTTAACTTAGTCACATTTTCTGCGAATTTTAACATAAGTATAACATAAGTAGGCAAAGGGTACGTAGATTTAAAAAACTCCGTTCCCATTATGATACTTTTGTTCTGCAATGTTCGCCAAATTCAAAATTAGTAGTTATAATCAGTCAGATATTTTTGATTTTCAAATATATTTATACAGTAACCTTAGTAGTAACAGAGAGTATTAAATTTACAGAAAATATATAATATGCCTTTTTTACTTCAAAACATTTTATATAAATCTAAATTATGTTCCTATTATTTCATTACTATATAGCATATAAAGTGCAGTGTTTATAAATTAATTTATTTGATAAATGACCTTTATGTAAGGACTATCAAGCCAGTATTGCAGCACATGTTCAAACTAGGACATTTAAGTAATTATCGGTGCAACGTCGCGGGACATAGGATAACATGATTTAATTAAAGCGGATGCTGCATTCCTAGTTTATATATAGAAAGTTGATCAGTTAAGACGATATTATTTATCAAAAATAGTTATTATTATAACTTAAAATTTATTTTAAAGAACGCAGTACTTATCGTATCCCTGAGGGCCGATTTATTTTTTACCAGACGATTCTATTGTCTGTGCCGATACAGCCAGCGACGAGGTTCTGTAAAGCATGAAATTTAACGTTTCTATAGGCGCAGCGGCACAAGAGTGCGACTGTAACCGACAGGTTCTGGGTTCGATCCCCAGTCGAGGAAATGAAATATTTGATATTTTCAATTAAAATATTTAATGTTTCATTTCTTTGGTCTGGAAATAAGGCAAAAGCGCGGCGTTTAGTTCCGCCACTCGACACGCAATGCCTCAAATTCGGCAAAAAAAAAAAAACTCTGTAGTACCAATCGGTGGAAAGTCACACACAGACTTGGATTGATAAGTCCTGTCCAACAGCTGCCGCTCATTAAGGATATAAAAGTGAAAACCTTAAAAATAAAGTATAATAATGCTTCTAGGTACTTCAAGTGACAAATTGCCGGAGAATATAGGCAACATTGGTGGGAAGCTTTCTTTTCTTTGTGTAGAGCCGTCTCCATGTTGTGCGTTCTGTACCGCAATTTATCAAGGGGACTATTCAGGACTAACAGTTCTCCAGACTTGGTACTCATTGCCGAAATACGCGTAATACACATATAAGCTCAAATACCATCCACACCACCTGGATAAGTGGCAATCTACTTCTGTGTGATTCCGTAGGAATTTCAATCAATGCGCTACATGTCTGTAACATTGATACCTTCAAAAAGCGTATCCACCTCCACCTAAAAGCCCGGTGACGCACCTGTAGCTCTTTGATATTACATATGGTTGTCAAGTACCATCAGGTGTCCCACATCCTTAAATTTTCCATTAAAAAAAGTATTAAGTGAGGAAAATATCATAAAATATATTTTAGTAGTAATATAAAAATTTTAACAATTTAGCCTTAAACATAAACAATATTAAACGCTCTAAATATATTGTTGAAGCTCGTAATATTACGTCGACTGAGACCTTTATGGAAACAACAATGCACTTAATATCTGTCACATATTTTGTTTACTGTTTTATATTAAAACACGTATATTTACCAGAAAACGGATGCAACTCTTACAAAATTATATGCTCATATTACGGCATTGCGTGTTGAGTGGCGGAACTCAACGCCGCACTCTGCCTTATTACCAGAGCGAAGAAATGAAACATTAAATATTTAAATTGAAAATATAAAATATCTCATGTCCTCGGCTGGGGATCGAACCCAGAACCTGTCGGTTACAGTCACACTCTTGCCGCTGCGCCACGACAGGCCTCATATTACTTAGTTTTAGAAAATATAAACACAATTTAATAACTTTAGTTTAATTTAATATTAGCCCAAATTTGCTTAACAAGTTTGCTTAAAAAATTTTAACGCTATATACAAAACATTACTTTTTAAATTTATATGCCACTGTCTCACATAAAACGATGACAGTGGTTCAAAGTCTTCCTCGCGCCTTAAAATGACTGAAGAACGGAATGACTTTAACTGTAGGTTCTCTGCGTACTTTACTACGCACACTGCTGTTTATTCTATTACTTTTATATGGATGTATAGAATATACCTACTATAATTAACAATAAAAAAAAGTATTTTGTAATTTTTTGTCTATTTTAAAATAGATATGTGATTTTTCTTCAACTTATGTAGTGCCATGTAGGTCAGCGTATTTTTATGAAATAAAATAATTTTATCGTAAATATATGAATTCTGTAGAGTGAAACAATTAATCCACAATAAAAACAAAAATCCAATCATTATAATTTTATGTTATTATTTGAAGGCGTTTTAATTTTTCATGGAATTTGTAGTCTTTTTGTAAGCTTATTTGTAAGTAAATAGTATCCAACTCGACACTACTAAATAATTTATTGTAAAGCCCGATTAAAACTGCACTTTCAGTACACATTTTAAACTGATACTATGTAAAATTGGAGTTGTATATAATGTTAATGAGATCATTGTTAAAATTGCATATATACTCTTGAAACTTCACAAATAAATAAATATAATACATTATTGGTATATCGTTATACCAAATTGAAAAGGAAAATGGACGAGATCCACGTACATTGCAATTAAAACACCTGAATGTGTTTTATATAGTTTCATTGCGTAATAAAGATATAAATAAAATGACCAGGTTTAAAACGTACACTATTTTATGTTTATTTTATGTTTTCTCTTCATGTTATTGTTGTGCTGTTTTTCTTTCTCTTTATTCCTGATAACTTAGACATGTTTAAAACAGATGTTTGACTTTATGATGTGGTATTGGTTATAAACAGCTTCTAGTTAGAATATATTCGTTTTCTCCGTCTTCTTTGTTATGGAAATATAGCTAGAACTAAGAAATTTTCAAAATTGTTATTCTATTTCCTTTTACTTTCATATATGAACATTTATTAAGCTAGAAACTTCACTAATAATATTATACTTTTTTTTTTTTATGGAAAGACACGGCAAACGAGCGTATGGGTCACCTGACGGTAAGTGATGACCGCCGCCCACGGCCCCGTGTAGCCAGAGGAGCGACAGATGCGTTGCGGGTCTATAAGGTGGATGGGCCCCGGCATCAGCATCGGCACAGTGGCTGATGCCACTACTTAACGCCTGTATTAAATGCCGGAGGTGGTAATGATCCGGTCGAGTCTGCCCATGCGTGTTGTCATTGCTGACGTTGGTCTGACAGTCACGTTGGCTCTCCCACACGCACTTTAGTCGCCTCTTATCAAATAGTTAGTTCAGATATCTTTCATTTTTTTATATTTTTTTATATAATCTGAGCGTATTTGGAAAAAAAAAAATTATTTTAGTGTAGTTATTATAGTTAATGTATTATAAATTTAAAAATTTTGGATATAATTTTTTTACTCGCAAAAAAATTGAATTTATTATAAAAATGTTCAGTATCTATGTAAGAGAGTCGAACGGCAAACTCGGGAGTTTTGGCACGCTCCATAGTCTCCACGAATCATAAGGATCCCATAAAAATCATTGCAGATGTTCCAGAAATTAACCTGGGCAAACAAAAAATATTAACAATAATGTCTTTGAATTTCGCGATTGTTACACATTTAAAGTTTTAGTCCACATTTTAAGTTTTAGTTTAACGTCGGGTTTCCAAAAATGCTTACCAATCAATATACGCGATTAATCCGGTTAGAAGTGTTTCATTTAAAATGTGTAACAATCACACATATAAAATACGTCGAGTAGAGTACCTTAGTAGAATAGTAGTAGTAGTAGTAAGTCAAGTAGAATACCTACGAAAACTAAGCGTGCAATATATTTAACATCAATAAAAAATATTAATGTTTTAGTATCGAATAAATAACTAAGCATTTGAAAAACCCGATTATCTGAAAATCAAGTAACATTCTACAAGTCATAGTTATTCATTGCTTACTCCAGCTCTTTCATTTTTATATGGACAATGTCTACAACTTCTTCTCTTTAAATTGGAATAAGCTTAACAAGCTTATAACAATTTAAATTTAGCTTGATGAAAACGTATGGTATAGTTAGTCATAGGTATGTCTTCACAAGCAGCAGCAAGATTTACGCGAAAGTAGGTGCTGCGTACACATAGTGGGAAGAAGGGAGGGAGTAGAGGAATCTCTTTTTTATATTACATCCCTGATCCAGAGTCTTTCCAGCAGAACTTTATGCCATATATAGGGTAACCCGAGTAATTATTAGCACAAATAATCTGCTAGTATTCTTCGGTGATTCTAAATCCTCACTTAACCTACTAAGGAACCCTAGAACTACCTAACACTTAGCGCAGGCAGTACAAAGAAAAAAGTAAAATTTATATGGCTTCGTGTACCAGGGAATGGCAAGAAATGAAATGGCAGATGAACTTCCCACGACAAAATGTCACTGGCCCAATTCAAGATGAAAATCCAAAAAACTCCGGAGGGAAGTAAATAGGTTTCTATAGGGTTGGCGTATGTAATGCCCCTGGTGTAGGTCACACTAACTACTAATAGCAGAGGGGCTATATGCTTTTTGCCACCATAGTGGTATAAAAATAATAATTATCCAAAGATGGCAGGATAGGTACTTAACACCTAATACCGAAGAAATTATCGCAGAACTTCTTCCCAAGATCACAACATTCAAGTGTAAATCATGACAGGGCATAGAGGCTTTGCTAGCTATCTCTATCGATTTAAACTGAAATAAAACCTCCGGGTGCAAATACAACCCTAACAATGAGTATTTATTAGGCACATAATATTAGTCTGCTCATGGTACTCCTTAGCCCGACTTAGCCAGTAAACCTTAATCAACACTAAGCTAGAAAGGTTTAGCCTGCCTAGCCTCTGGTTGTCGGTTGTCAACGAAACCAGAGGCTCCAAATTTTTTTTGAGTTTCAAGAGGACATCTTTCAGAAGTTATAGCAAGAAGGGAGAGTAGAATAGCGGCAGACAGCCAAGGCAATCAAGATCCCCTTCGCAACCATCCCACTACAACCTGCACAAAAAACAGCTCAATTATGATCTATCCAATACTTTGGATGGTAGACATCCGGGGCTAAAACCGAGATCACAGCCTTTTAAGATGAAATAAATTTAAATATATTATTATACATAATATACACAACGGCAAAATAGCAGTGCTCATAGCCAATAACGCCGATAAAACCAGTGACGCGATGGTTATACTAGACACCGGCGAATATATTCAGCATGAACATTACACAAGATAAAAAAAAGTACGGACAACCGAAGCCTGTAGTGTAAAATAATACATAATAAAAAAAACAATGGTTCTGCATTATATCTCGGAAAGCTGTATATAGATATTTCTATAGATAGTCTTCCGAGTTTTCTAGATTTTTTCTTAAGTTAAGACTCTTTCTTAAGTCCACAGAAGGCAGGCTCTAAAAGTTTTGGCTGGTGTTCCTGATAAAACCTTCGATTATTTATGAAAAAATAAAAGAGTTCATCATGTTGACCAACTTTTCCTTAGGCGCTATATTGATATCTTTAATAAGCGAGCTCCTAGAATTTAAAATCTGGTATTGGGATTTAAATTAAATTATAACCTATATGTTAATGAGGACTAATGTAGCTATAAAAAAATGCGTAAAAGAACATATTTATACTTCTTATATGTATAAAAAAGCTTTTACTATAAATAATAATATTCTTGCCTTTAATAACAAATCTTAGTAAAAATATTTATTTATTTATTAGGTTGCTAAGAAGACAATAACATTATTATATTAAAATTTATATGAATTACAAGACAAAATTATGTAATAAATGATGCCTTAATTAAAAGAAACATTGCATTTTCTTGAAATGTGCAGAACACCAGATTTCCTAAAGTAATAATAATAAATAAATACAATATTAAATTAAATCAGTATATTATTCACAAGGTAGTTCAAGTTTTATGGATTTATTGATTTTACCTAGGGAATCAAAAAATTACCAACATGACTTGAAGTTGATTCTTTAACTGTTGCTATAATTCTGTTTAGATGTGCATAATGACTAAGGTTAGTTTAACACAACCTTTTGTGAATCAATGTTACTTTCTTCATCTAGGCAGCCTGGATGGCATGTCAAAGTCTATTTGGACAGCACACAATTATATATAGAAAAAGATAGTCTAGTAATTGTCTTCGATCAGATAAATATTTTAAAGTGTTTTAGTCGATCCTCATAACTATGTACATACTTAAGGGGGTGTCCCTTGACATATGCCATCGTAATATATATATATATATATATATATATATATATATATATATATATATATATATATATATATATATATATATATATATATATATATATATATATATATATATATATATATATATATATATATATATCTCTCTTTGAGATAGTTTACTTAAAACTATTTTATTATAATGAATATTTATCGTAGTACATTTTTCGCAAGCGAGCGAATATTTTATGAACAAACCGATATGTTACAAATGGTTCTAATAAAAATATTTCCTTTGTGCAGGTGAAGGTGAATTATGTGCTACTTCAGCATAATAGTGATCATATTTGACTACGTACGCCGTGAATAAGTGAAATCCTGTGAAAATGAGTTTGCTAGTTTTCAAGACTCTGATACCGTTCCTCTATGGACTTGTTTCAGGTATGTATTTTCGTTTGTTTTTTGTAATGATTTTGTATTTTAAATTTAATAGTAAAACTGAAAAAGAAGTTGGAGTTTGTTGTGTTTATTGTTAACATTCTGCAAAAAATGTGATAGAAGTGTATACTTATTTTATACGTTATTATAATATTATAAGCATAAGGATTTTTTTTGGTTAAATGATCTTAAGAATTGTTTGTAGTTTTTAAGATTTAGTTAACTTATTTACTTAATTTGAGAAATTGTTTTGTTGTGGGATAATTGATTTTTATGGAAATAGCTACACTATTTCCTTTCTCAACACATATGTGTGATCATGTGTGGATATAAGATCACATGTGTGAACGTGATATCACTTGAGTAAATAAAAAGGAACTTTTTTTTATATTCCTAATAAAAAACTAATAAATACTAACAAAATTAAAGAAACTGCTGTAAAATAGAAATAATTAAAACCCATATATAAAATAATTATAAAACTTTCTAAAAACTAAAAATGCAATGCCAATAATCTATTACGATTAGACTCTATCTGTACATCTACTATCTATCTGATAACTACAATATATACTGGTTAACTGTCTATGTTTTATTGTAAAAGAAAAGTATGTAAGAGAAAAAAAATGTACGGATGGGCGGCATCCCCGTCAGGTACGAAGTTCTCTACGCTTTTTTCCGACACCGAATGTAACTCAAAAGAAAATATATATTTTTTTTAAATTTTACTTTCCATCATTATTTCAATTCATATAAAAAAATAAAATATCAAACAATATGTGTTCATTAAAAAAGGAAAACAAATATTATACTGATACATCATACCTAGCAAGATTAAAATTCAATGTTTTACTTTTTTATTCTTCAGGAAATTTTACTGCCGTAGACCATTGGTTTTCGATATTTTTATCACTGACGCTTTCCATACCCTTTTGGACTTCTTGGTGCAGTTTCCATTTTTCAACATCTTAAACAAATAATAATACGTATGATTGAATTGTTGTGTTATATTGAATAGAAAATTAGTATAATTTCTATATTATTATTGTTTATTTTCGTATAACAAAAAATCGTCACAGTCAAGGTCAAATGTTAAAAATAATACAATAGTTTTGTACCTACATGTTGTAATTAATCTAATCTATTTCAGCTTTACGCTGTATCCCGCATAAGGCAGGGTAAGTGTTTTAACACTAAATTCCCAAGTTTCCTCTGCCTACCCTGCCTTATGCAGCATACAGCGTATATCTATGCAATATGTGTATGTATAAATATTTATAAATATACAATATTTTCTTCTATTTTATACCTTAAAAATAAAAATATACAAATAAATATGCAATATATATAAATTATAGGTAGATATTATAATTTTAGATTGAATATAATTAATATTAGAATTACAGATTGAGGAGACATGAGGTTAAGACAATTATTATAGTACAATGATTAAAGTTCACAAGTCAAATTCACGCTTCGAATATTTGGTTGGTCTGTTGAATCAAGCTAAAACTATATAAAACAATAAAGCGCATAGAAATATATTTTAGGCAAGACAGAAATTTAATGTAGTAAAAACATTAAAAATAACTAAGTAAAATTATTTAATTAATAGCATTCTCTCTTGCCAAACGCTTATTCTAAGGAGGAGTTCTTTAGGTGTCGTAGTTCTTTAGTTAGATACACATAATTGTAAATAGATTGTAACATGCGTATAAGAATTTCGGCATAGCTTGATATTTGAACGAACGGCTTGGTGATCAAAACGCTTTAACGGTTTCCAAGAGAGGCGGGTTCAAATCCCGTTAAATTCTTCTACGTTCTCTAAATAATTACGTAGTATTAATGTTAAGTAGTATTGATGTTGTTCCACACTTAGCTCTTGCTACGCGCTTAATTTATTTTTTACATTTCTTTTCAAATAAGTGTATTTTCAAATATGGATAATTGGGTTTACCATTATTGAAAAGTAACAAAAATTGGTACAACCATCCAAACACACGGTTGACAAGTCACTTGAGAATTTATAATCACTGAAATTGTTCTAACTACGTTCGTATAGCGAATTCCAGCTGTGTTTGCTATTCCTCGCTAATTGCTACTATTGTGAAATATGAGAGCTTAATACCAAAGTGTTGTGAAATTTTTATGTACGTTTGTGTTTAATGCTTATTTTTTGATCATATGACAATGTTGATAGCAAATATAAACTCAGCTTTACACTCAGCTGGCAAAGTAGATAGAGGGAACTTGGGAACCTGAGCGAAGATATGAAAACATCAAATATTTAACTTAAAAATATTAAATATTTCATTCCCTCGAGTAGGAATCCAACCCACAACCTATCATTTACAGTCACACGCTTGTGCCGCTGCGCCATGACAGACGTCGATAGTAAATATAATTTTTATTACATTTTATTCGAGATAATAAAATTCAAGATCTTAATCTAACTACATTAATCGTTCGGTTGCAATATGATTTACATTAGCTTTGAAGTTTTTCAATTAGCTTGTTTTTTTTTTCTAATCCTTTTGTAATATGTATTTTTTAAGTATATTCTAATTTTATTTATGAAAATTCGTAAAGAAAAATGATATTTTGTAACAATTTATTTCAAAACCTTAAATAAATTTGACCTTCTACCACTATACCATAATAATTTATCCCTACAGAAATATATTTAATATTTCTCCATATTGTTTATTCAATTTATCAGTTATAGTTCATTAGTAAACGCTATTAGATATAAGCTGTGAACAATAGTCAGTATGAATACATACTTGATCAGTATTTGTTGGTGACGTCACCAATGATAATACACTTTGTGAATTAAATATAATGTTATATTATGTCTAGGGATATGCTC
Source organism: Eueides isabella (assembly GCA_019049475.1). NCBI lineage: Eukaryota > Metazoa > Arthropoda > Insecta > Lepidoptera > Nymphalidae > Eueides > Eueides isabella. Next base: position 12,926,723 of record CM032386.1, read on the forward strand.
GTAAAAATTGTTTTAAATTGCTCCAAATTATAAAGAAGAAAACGGAAATCTTTTTTTTGTACTTTTCAAGTCATGAAGAGGCCTAGAGTTAGAGGCCTACCATGGAGAAGGGGCACAAGTGTGACTGTACACTTGACAGAAGAAGAAGACTTTTCAGAAGAACACTTTTCATTCATCAATGAAATATTTATTATGTTTATTTCTTTGCTCTGGTAAGGCACCTGTAGCTCCCCTGGTGTTACACGGGGCGTAGGTGGTAATCACTCACCATCAGGTGACCCGTACGGTCGTTTGCCTTGTCTGTTCATTAAAAAAAAAGTCACGAAGCCAGTGCCAAAAGGTGTTAAAAAGTCCATGTTCCGCCTCTAAACACGCACTTCTTAACACTAGGTTCCTAAAAGCTACTGATTACGCTACCATATATGGGATACTATACTGTACAGGAAACTACCACTATCGGTTGTAATGGACTCTTAATGTCACTTTTAAAGTATATAGTTCTGTTATACATGTTTTTTGCCAACTAAATATACCAGATCTAGCTAAAGCTTTAAAGTATTATAAATAATAGTAATAACACATAGGCTACAACTTATGTAAAGACTGCACAATTTAATTATGCGCTCTTTATTGGAAAAGTTATGTATTTATTATAAAATTGAATGGACCGCATATGTGTCGTTAGTGTTGTTATAAGTATATCTTTTTGAATTCAAAGTTAACAAAACTTGAGCTTCCATAAGCTTTTATTACGTTTGATGTAGCAAAGTTTAATTTAAAAAAAATATCAAAACTACAAAGAAAAAGAAAAATATTTATGTTTCCCCTAAGTCTAAGGAGTCTGGGACACACAACTCTTCCAAATATGTACGTAACTATCTCTTTCTCAAATTTTCTTAGTCCTTTAGATTAGTTATTTTTCGTGTAAGTGGGGCCAGTATTCAACTTCACAAACTTTTTAATATTAGAACGACGATTATGCTTATATCTTATAAAAACTAAATATGAAAGAGACGCCTAAACTAACACAAATCCATCTTAATATCTAGCTAAATTCAGTTAAAGCGCTTAACATATTCTCTACATTACTCTGACCAATCCACTATAGTTACAAGCTTTGTAGTAACAAGACTGATATAATTACTTCTTGTCTAACTTGTCAGTATGAAAATTAAATAAACCTTAAGCTATAAGGGAATGAGAATGAAATGGAAGGAGGTCGACTATGTTTTCATTAAGCTCGGTGTCTCTACGATTGTTGCAACTTGAGAGGTCTTTGCCGTTAATTATAACTTAATTTCATTGTTACACAATTTGGTGTTTAATATTTTGAATATAGTGCTTTTCGATATTTATGTTATTTTTAGAATTTTTAGAAGGTATTAAGAGTTATGATTCTATAGATTTCAGAAATTCATTTACATAATCGTAAAATAAATAGTTCATTTAATATGAATAAGTTTATAAACTATATATAAAATTTGGATACGACTGTAGTATATTAACAATGTCTTATATATTGAAATAATTCCATCCAAATTAATTTAGAAGTGGGTCATAATTATTTTTTATAGTGATTATAAGTAATTTTGATTTAATTTTACTTGTATATAAATAGAACCATAAAAAATAATTATTTATATTTTAAATTGTTTTACAATATATATTTCAAGAAATATATGTCTCCACTATTCTTATTTTGGGTTAATATTTTACCATGGATTAAACTATTTTAATAAAGATAATTTTGCTAGGAATTGCAAGAGCATGCATTGTGTTCAATAAAAAAATACATGTATGCCTTTAAAAAAATCTTTTATTTAATAAGTACTAAAGTTGCGTTCACTTATTACTTATAGCTTGTTAAAAATACTGTTTTTATCTACATATCTGAATAGAAGAGTATGGTCGGAGGCCTACATTAAATACCAAGTACTCAACGATAGCGTCATTTTAAGGCATAGACATATACAAAGTGTGTATGTCTCTGCCTTTGAATGACGCTATCAAAAAATATTGTCTAAAATTTTTCGTGCTACATATATTCGGATTTTTTTTTTGTGGTGTTAAGTTAGTACTCAAATGGCTGAAGACCTAGACATATCGATTGGCTGGTGCCATTCGATTTTTATAAATTATTTGGACATGAGACGGGTCGGCGCGAAAGGTAAAATGTCTACGCCATCTTACCACAGATTAGAACGGTCAATTAGGAATATTATCTGTAAGTATCCACCAGACTTGTGACTTGTGTGAGCAAAAATTTGCTCATTACTCATTATACTCATAATAACGCTCAAACTCATAATCATAATAACGCCCATGCTCAGACATTGCTGTTTGTGCGCGACTTTTTGGCCAAAAATAATACATTTATGATGCCACAGCTGCTGTATTACCTAGATCTGACCCCCTGTGACTTTCTCTTTTTCCCGAAACTGAAGAGGCCCATAAAAAACCAATGCTATGCAACACGATTGATGAAATAAAGACGGTATCGAAATAAGAGCTGAAACAGATTATAAAAAAATAATTTTCCGCTTCGAAGATTGGAAATAACACTGTCATATGTGTATAATATCTCATGACGATTACTTACTTACTACTAAATATAGATAAATACATAAATAATTTTTGATAACAGAAAATTCGTAATACTTTTTGGACACACCTTGTAAATTATTGCTTGTGATGTCAGTGGGATTTATTACGCTATAGATAGCTGGTTGTATTAATATTTACCTGTTAATCCTTCTCGTGTCTGCAGGATCACGTATTTTGTCAGTCTCTTATCTGTTGCTCACTTCGACAATGCTTTCCGGACTACTGGACTATTTTGCGATACAAAATAGATGTACAGCTAGCTTTACGCTGAAGGCCGCACATGGCTGGGTACAGAGTGAACTTGGGAACCTAGTGTTAAGACACTCCGTTCCATTCTCATTTTTTTCCCCCACTTTACGCCGATTTTGAGTCATTGCGTGTTGTGTTACGTAACCTAACGCCGTAGTTTTCTTTATTAACGAAGGAATGAAAACATTAAATATTGAATTTGAAAATATGAAATATTTTATGCAGTTGTATAATAAATGTAAATAAATGAGAATTTAAAATCTGTTGAATACAATGGTACATTTCATTCGGAAAATATTAATATTAATGTTTTCATTTAGCTAAATGCTTAATATTAATTATGTCAGTATAATATACTATATTGAACATAATAATATGTAAGGGATTTTTTATATATATATACATAAATATATGTGGAACCTATCAAGAACCTCTGAAAATATCAGAAAAAGGAAAAAAAATTATACGTACTTGTCTGTTATATTATGGGTAAAGATTATCTCGTGAATCTTCAAATTAACATCGGTTTCAAAGTCATCCTGGAAAATTTAAGAAAATTATGTAATCGTCGTTAAGCCGACGAATTAGCTCCCGCGGCGACTGTCTTAAGATCTAATGTCGAGGCTATTAAAATATTGCCAACCTCTATACTATGTTCTACTTAAGTTTCGTTAACTCTTTAAGTAAAAAGACATATTTATAACGATCATATATATTGTTACATCGTTTTTATGATTTTAGACACGTTTTTAATTATTGCTAAAATACAGAAAAGTATTACAACACGGTTTTCGCATAAAAAGTGAGAAACGTTAAAGAAAAGCAAATAAATCATAAATAAAGAATAAAATATGGGTAACAATTATATAGCAAAATACTTAACCGACGGGAACTTTGCTCATAGAGAAAGTTTGCTGACAGCTTTGATTAATTCACGCTACTAACTTATACAATATATTATGAAATATATTTTTTTAACATCATATTAATATTTAGTTATTAGGCTGAATTTCAAGATCGTATGTAAACGGAAAGTACAATCGATAAAAATTAAGTTTGCAAACATGCACTCATTTTGTATGAAAAGTATTTATTCATTTTATATAAAAGGTAATTATTGCCTTTTTTTCGTATTGGTAATTCTCACTTTTATCCAAATGTCCAACCAAACGGAACACTAAATAATTAAAAAATATATATATGGAAAGAATATAATAATTGGAGAATGTAATTGAATATAATCCATCTATACCAATAACCAGAAAAATCTTTTCAACGACCTATTTGGCTCGTTTTTTTAGCGTTACTCAGGATTTTTTTGCTCTTTTTAATAATAATAATTAGCAAATTAATAATAATTAGTACTAGCATTGTTACAAAAAAAAAAATGGTGTTAATATGATTTTGTAATTGAATTTTATATTATTACTTTTATTATATAATATTAAAATAATTATTATATTAAATTAAATATTATATTAAATTAAATTTTAATATAAAATATAAATTATTTTGTGAAAATGTTTCAATACTTATAAAATATATAGTATTTGTAATCAGTATTGTAGTGTAGAGTTAAATAAACACGAAAACTACATTTTGATACATTTTACAAACAAGAATATTGCTTTACATGAAGTAAAAATGATACAACAAAATTATAAAACTACACCTATCGCAATATTTCATTGTAAAAAAGTATTATTTCCCTTGGGGTTCTAAAGCCACCGGACTCCATAGTAAGCCCACTATGGAGCAAGCGAACTGTACGTATGAAAAGCAGATTCCTCTTAAATATATTCACTCTATCACAAAAGTATTACCTTGAGCTTTGCAAAGCAGAAGCGGATTTTGATAGGAAACTGCAGTCACTTGAAGGGATAGCTGTAATTTGATAGTATTAAGGTTAGCATTCCCATAGGTTCGTCCTTTTACTTGAGAACTTTGTTTTTTACTTTTATCCGATATTCATCGGTCCCGAAACAATAGTTTTATCGCTACTGTACACTATATTACTATCATAGCTCAGCCCCTTAAAAGCTTGAAACTCGTTGCATGAAGACTTAATTTTTAAGTTTATGTTGTAACTATGATTCTCTGTACATTTTAAGTTTTTTTGCGCCGATATTAACTTGCAGCCATCTTATGAACCATAGAATATTTTCTGATAACTTTGCTGCATATTTACGAAGATACGAAGGTTTGTTTTGTATTTTTTATTTTGATTTCTTCAGTTGCAATTTTCTCGTCATATTAGTTGCTGTGCTTTTTTTAATTTATTTTTATGACTAATTTGTTAAACTAATAACGTTTTGCACCGATTCTTGGAAAGAGAAGATTCTATGCACTCATAGGTGGACAAAAAAAAAAAAAGGAAATAATTAATGTAACTTACATTCAAAGTCTTGTATAACTTTAAAAACATAGCCATATGGCTATCTAACATATCTAATGTATGCTATTATTTTACACAATTTATTATTATCATGGTCATGAGACATAACAGCAAATTTATCCCAATTGCTCGTCACACGTTGTGTCATTTCTTCACGAATGTCCATTAAGTGTTTTGTGTGGTTTACAATAAATAAAAAATACCCGAAAAAAGCATATGCCACCCCCCACTATTAATCTAATAGTAACGTTTATTAATATGCCATCGATAGTAAACCAATTCAATTCTTTTCTGGACATTAATATTTTTTCAATTTTTAAATTGTTGTATAGTACAGGGATTCACAAAAAAATCGTAATATAACATAATTCAAAATTATGTTATATTACGATTTTTTTTGTGAATCCCATTCAAATAAATATTTTATTATGCACAAATACTGTATAATTTGTTCTTCGTTGATCGATATTTTTTCAATTATACATGGAAAGTACAAATATTTATGACACTTCCAATGTTACAATACTATCTTGAGTTATAATTATTGTAAAAGAATGGTTACATTAATCATAATTTGGTATAAAAATATGTGTATTTAATTTAACTATTGCAGGTGAACAGTACAATAAACAGTAATTTATCATTTTCAACGTAAAAAGGTCGGACCCTCGCAGACAAAGGGTATAAAGTTTAGGCAAACGTGATGTAGGGGAAAATTTAATACTGATACGTAGAATCTCTGAGCATCGATGTTCAATTCAAACATTTCGTAGTGATGTTTACGTAAATTTATAGTTTTACAATTTAGTAAATTAGATAAAATTATATATTAGATATATATTTTGCCTCAAATACGGCAGAAAGTGGGGAACGGAACGTATTGTCTTAAGACTAAGTTATCAAGTTCCCTCTGCCATATGCAGGATACAGGATGCATACATATTATTGTACTACTTTGATAATTTAAAATGAATGATAAAAAATATCAGTAAACAGACTGGTTTACTGATAATAGTTGAACGTGACAACGTCATAAGAGAATACTGATGGAATGGTTTTTCAAAAGAAAATTTAAATTTTCTTTGTTTGATAGATACTTTGTATGGACATAGAGAGGAGGTAAATGGAAATCACAATGGAATTGATCAAGTTACATATATTTGTATGCATAAATACAATTATGGCATTTTTTTTACAATTTACATAGTTTTTATAAGTATGAATGTGCGTTCAGCAATTTTAATGTTTTACTACTTTTAAGCATGTATGAAATTTAACTTCCAACAATATTATTGTATATTAGCTGTCACCGCCGACGTATCGCTCACTGAAGTAGGAGAGAGACAGATGTCGAACGTGTAAGCCGATTGTGCCTCTTTGTCGCTCGTTCCGCGTTCTCGTTTGCACTTCAAGCGTTGAATGGAACGCCTCAGAGCGAAGTAACGCCGCATACGTCATGTTTTTTGGTGCGTGCAGCCGGCCCCATCGAATTATAAGACGTTGTCACAACAAAAATGTATTGTTGGACAAGGCATATTATTTAATTTAATATTATTACCATGATAAGAATGCCTGTCGTGAATTGAGGCCTGTCGTGGCGCAGCGGCACAAGAGTGTGACTGTAACCGACAGGTTCTGGGTTCGATCCCCAGTCGGGGAAATGAAATATTTAATATTTTCAATTTAAATATTTAATGTTTCATTTCTTCGCTCTGGTAATAAGGCAAAGCGCGGCGTTGAGTTCCGCCACTCAACACGCAATGCCTCAAATTCGGCGGAAAGTGGGGAACGGAAGTGGAACGGAGTGTCATAACACTAGGTTTCACTTTCTTTCCCTCTGCCTACCCTGCCTAGTGCGGGATACAGCGTGAAGCTGAGAAAAAAAGAGAGAGAAATAAGAATGCGTGGGATTAAATGGTGGTTTTCACTCAGGAAGCTAAATATGTTACTTATTAACTTTAATTTATATTTTAAAAAGAGCATTTGTTGAGTTTTTTGTCGGTCCTTCTCAGCAACCATACGAGCCGGTGGTAGCCTCCTGTAGGACTTACACTACACGCATTCCTATGTAACTTGACGATTCAAAAGTGCTCATGACCTTATTGAATAAAATTGATTTTGTAGAATTTAACTTAATGAAAAGAATATGAATTGACATAAAGACTTAAGTTTTGATCTGTAATCAAGTGGTGAAAATATATGTACTAATACACATTGCATTTTATTATAGTTATCAAACATTATAATAATTATGGCTTTGGTGTTTCTTGTTTTTTTTAGCTTCGCTCGGTAATTTAACAAATATCTCTTAAGTAACTTAACTTTTTTTTAAATAATTTTGTACGTATCAATAATTTTCATTTTTATTTTTCAATTTTCTTTACTTTTAAGTAATTAAAATCCAATTTTATATCTAACAGGTATTACAATTTTAAATAGACTGACTGAGTTTATATTCAATATTTACTATGAGTAAATTATTGAAATGTTGTAGTAAAAATAATAGGTCTTCTTCCTTGCCGTGTTTATTTACGTTATGCTGTTAAAATGTAAATTAGCTCCCACTGGACACACTCCGTGGCGTTGTTGTATTTGAAATATCAAACCAAGATAGCACATAAAGGCAAATATTGCAAGTATTTACCTTTACAATATTATGCGACATATTATTTAAATATTTTCACGCAGAAATTCATCTCGTTTGACGCTTCTGGTTTTATAGTTTTGTAGGTCATAAAAATGTAATAAAATTTTCATATAAAACTGAAATCTATTGTTCGAACTTCTTTGATATAAAAGTACCGCTACCGTCAAAATATATTAATCTAATTTTATTTTTGCAGTTACGGCTGGTTTCATACAATATCGATATTAATGGCATAGTGCTTATTTGATTCTTAGTTTTACCATCACGTCTTCTGGTATAATAAAAAATGCGTAAAGAGGAAATATTTTTAACACTGGACTATAGCCTATACCTACATCAAACATATCCAAAATTTGATTTTATAATTTAAGTAATAGCAACATTTGTCCGATAAGAAATTACATAAATTTCACTGTAAATAGAAATTAAAAATAAACAAATATACAAGTTATATTAGATACAAATAAATATTCCTAATTCCATCTTGTATATTAATATGCTAAGGTGAGATAAAAAAGTAATGACATATTACTATATTTTTCATAGAAAAAAAATTAAATAATAAGAATTAAGTACATTTTCATATTATTAGACAAGTTTTGAATATAAAAAAGTCAAATGTGAGTCAGACTTTTTTACGTGACCTTCCTCCAGTATCGTCGATACTGTGTTTGCGAAGGTCAACCGAAGTCTCCCCCTCCCTCTCTTACCACTCACATGTCCTTCATAAATCTTTTTTACCGTTCTTTCTGCACTCATTCACTCGACGTGACCTAACCACTAAACATGTTCTTCTTTATTTTCACTGTGACATCCACGCTAGTACCTACCATTCTGTGTATTTCTTCATTGGGTATGCGATCAGCTAAACTGACTCCGCATATCCGACGAAGAGATCGCATCTCTACAGTATTTATCTCTCTTACATTCTTCTCCTGTAATACCCACGTTTCCCTGCCGTATAACAGTGTCGGTACCAACACTGCATTGTGTACGGCCAAACGCGCAGCTATAGCCCCTTTAACCCTGTTACCGGCAGACAAACTTCCCAGATATACTACCTCATTCACTTGTTCTAATATCGTATCATTTACACTGATCTTGCATTCTGTCTTTTATTCATTTCTTTCAAATATCAGAACCTTCGTCTTATTCGCATTCAGGCTCAGACCATTATTCGCACATCCTTCTTTCAGAGTGGTAACCAACGCCTGTAACTCGCTTTCTGATGATGCAATAAGCACTGCCTCATTTGCGTACACCAGGCAATTTATATTCGAGGTACCTACTTTCACTCCCATGTCACTTTACCTCACTCTATGAAGACAGTTCAAATACAAAATGAACAACCAACCTGATATGGCGCAACCCGATTGGATGTCAAACCAAGGCGACATGCCAGCTTCTACTTGCACGCAGGCTAAGTGATATCTGGATATCTGTAAAGAGACTTTACAACCTGTAACAAGGGATAAGGGGCAATATCTACTATAATCTCTTTCTTGCAACCCTGTCATACGCCTTGTCCAAGTCCACAAAACTACAAAAAACTTTTTGATTTACTGCCTAAAACTTTTTCGTACACATGCGGAGGGAAAAGATCTGATCCATACACCTCCTTCCAGGTCTAAAGCCTCCCTGGGCCTCTCATGGGATAACAGCTTTGCGGATCTTTCTTGCATTCTTCTCAATAATATTTTAGCATAAACTTTACTATCTAAGCTAATCAAACTGATAGCCCTATAGCTTGCGCAATCTATCTTTGAACTTTGCCTTTATACAAAGGCACGAAGACTGCACCTCTTCAATCACCGATTTTCAGCATAAATTGCACGAAAACCAGAAAAGGTCCAAGACGCGTGGCCTATCATATTTGATCATCTCGGCAGTGACTCCATCCCTCCCCCAATGCCTTACCACATTTCAAAATGCGTATGGCACTCTCAACTTCTTTTATATTGATTTCGCCATCAGCTACATCAAGACTCGACGCGTTTCACTGTTACTTAAGGCAGAGGCGTCATCACATTCATACATCTCCTTGTAAAATTTTACCCATCGCTGCAAAACCTGTGGTTATTCTGTTAAAAGCTCACCGTCATTCGAAAGCACCCTTTTTATTCTACAGGTTAGTGAGCAACTCCGGGAGCCACTCACTTCTCGCCAGAAAAGCTTCGTGTTTTCCTGAGAATTGTTAATTAGCCTTTCATCTCTTTCTTTTCCAGAGTTTTCACGCTTCATCTTTATTAGTACTTTTGTTAGGTGTTTTTGCAGCTTATACTCTGTCTTTCTAATCTCTTTCATTCTTTTATCCTTACCTAAGGCTTTATAATCCTGACATATTTTCTTCTTTCTTTCTGCTGTATCTTTCACTTCATCGTCCCACCATTCGTCTCGCTTTTTGTTAAAGCCTCTTTTTCCTTTACCACATACCTCTGCCGCTACTTCCGTCATACAATTCCTTAGGTTCTGCCAGCATACTTCGATATTTCTATATATATATATATATATATATATATATATATATATATATATATATATATATATATATATATATATATGTGTGTGTGTGTGTGTCGTACGGATTAGTAGATGCATGCATAAAGTATGCTATATCTTAATATAGCCCTGTTTACTGTATTTTTTTTTCCTAAAAACATCTTCTATTACACAATTGCGAAACAAAACACTATCTATAAGTAAAATTGCTGTTGCTTTCAAAAGTAACTCACTACTAAATTAGAGGAAGCTTCCTTCTCGCACAATGAACGCATAATTTTCATGGCGTTTTTTCTCCACGGTCTAAAGGACACTTTGTCAAGCCTATTAGTCTTCATTTTTCTCGCTCTGAAACATTCGAGGCAAGCTATGTAACTTACATTGCAATTTTTAAAGCTTTGGACCGGAATAAATAATGGAAGATGTGCACTTTTTAATTTTTAATGTTGACTTTACTTTGATATTTTTACATTTTAATTCAATACATTTTATATAATATTTTTTCTTAATAAATATTTCTGTGTTGGATTACACATATTTAGAACATATTACTTTTTAAACAACGTATTATTTTGAGATGTTTTCAAAAAAACATATAACTTTTTGTTCAGTGTATTACTATGAGATTTTTAAAAAAAAAAACTATATATTTTTTTGGAAAATATAACTTTTTAATCAGCGTATTACAATGAGATATTTTCAAATACTACCAAAATATAATAAATAATAATAGATATCTTAAAATCAGATGTTTTCAAAAAGAAAATAAACTTTTTATTCAGCGTATTAGTATGAGATGTTTTCAAATACTACAAGAAATAAATAACGATTTCATTATCATTCAAATCTCTGCTTAATCCTCAAAATGAAGCTTATTAAATAAAAACTATTTTTCTCCTGTCAATCCTTCATCCATTAAAACACGTAATTAATATGTCGTACCGCATGTGACTGTAAACTCGACAGGTCGGTCGGTTGTGGGTTCGATCCACACTCAAAGAAATAAAATACTTCATATTTTCAATATAAATATTTATTATTCTTATTTCTTCACTGTGTTAAAAAGGCAAAGCTTGGCGTTGAGTCTTCAACTCAACAAGCAATGCCTCAAATTCGGCTGAAAGCGGAAAATGGAACAGAGTGTCTTAACACTAGTTCTCTCTACCTACCCTATCCTGTACAGGATACAGCGTGAAGCTAAGTTAGTGAATTAAGAGAGTCATTTTGTTAGATTGGATTTAAGAAGGAAGAATTGCATCAAGAACTAGATGCAGAGGCACTATGACTTGAGACGGCACTTATTGAGGCTCTAAAGCTTTAGTCACCAATGCCTGGAGCCCTCTCCTTCTAGACTTTTATATTAATGTATATTCAGAAATGCAAAATTTTCCTGTAATAATAAAATAATAAAAGTATATAATTATATAAAACCGGTTCACTCTAGAAATTCAATTACAATACGATAGCCTCTTCGTTATTTGTTTTTCACTAATTTAAAAATATTAAAGTTCGAAGGTGAATGTCACGTTCTATGAAAGTCGTATTCGGCCCCATTATTCTAATTATAAAAACTCCCTCTAGTAGAAAACAATACCCATTGCGTGCATTGACATTCGTCTGACCTCGTTAAAGTTTAATTTGCCTAAATAAATATTGAAGAGATAAATTTAATATTTAGCAATTATTTTGTAATCATAATAATAAATGTTCATTCTTTTTTCACAAAACTTTATCTTGAAAAATATATATATTAAAAAAAGCGGCAGTAGCGAATATGACATATTAGTTCACTACTGACGTTACACAATATTTATTTCATAACATTTGTATATAACGCCCAAAGAACATGCCTTGACTTAATGACTATCGTCCACTTTTATACACAAACCTTTGTATTCATACACAAACAACGTTTACTATTACCAAATATTATTTTATTTTAATCTGATATAGCTGTGCTCATTTTGCCGTGTGATCCCGGCTTAGAATAGAATCACCCTGGTACTGATGGTGTCGTAAGAGGCGACTAAAGTGCGTGTGGTAGAGTCACGTTGCCAGCAAAGGCAACACGCATGGGCAGACTCGACCGGATTGTTACCACCCCCAGCATTTAAGACCGGCGTTAAGTAGTGGCTTTGGCCACTGCGCTTCGCATTAGGTACGCAAGACGGCAAAGCTCCTGCAGCTCCTCTGGAGTTATACGGGGCCGTGGGCGACGGTGATCACTTACCATCAGGTGACCCGTACGCTAGTTTGCTGTCTCTTCCATAAATAATAATAATAATAATAATAAACCCGCAGGGCAGCTTGTGACGAGCTGTTGGGGAGTGGCGACCCCACGGACCTGAGTCCTTCAGAGGGGAATTGCAATCCATCCCCCGCCTCTGGCTTGCCTTTATTGGCCGGCAGAGTGGAGCGCAAGAGCTATATGCTCGAAAGGGTGGAAGTGCTCAATCTGCGTAATAACGGGGAAACCCGCTCACGAGTTTCTCGTGATGGTGCACACCTCTCTACACCCTAGGCCGACTACGCCGATGTTGCGCCCGAGGCATTACGCCGCTTTGTGGGGGCCCATCTAGTGGGAGGCGAGTCACCGTCCGTCAATCATTCAATTTGAGACGTTGAAAAGGCGGACGTCCGATAGTCTCCTCCAATAGCCCAGTTCCCGATCCATCCAAACTACATTCCATAGACCCAATTTAGTTTTTCATATTTTATATAGTTTCTACGCATTATCCGGAGACCATCTCTGGGCAATTACCTCTGGTTATTCAGAGATGGATCCCGGCTAATGCGTCACAGCAAATTATTTTAATATTCTCGAAGGGGCCTCTACGTGTTGGTCCTGTGTCCCCACGCAAGCCTTCCAAAGGACCGGGTTCGGTTTTGAACCCGAGAACTTAAGCCGAGAATCATAATAATAATAATAATTAAAACTAAAGTAAATCATAAAGGCAGTTAATATAGAAAATTAGCAACATAAATGACTTGTAGTGTTATTTATTAAACAATTTATATTCTATATTTGAACTTTTCGAAGTCGGAGTCTCGTACGTCCCAAAAGCGTCACTATGACGTCAATTTCGTGTTGTTCATTGTTTATTACATTATTTTAAAAGTTTTATAAAAAGTGCCTGAATTCTTATCGACCAATGTCTAGGGTTTCTACTTCCGAGGTCGTACATCAAGATAGTGCCAGTGCCAGATTTTAACATTAAAGGTAAAAGTAAAAGACCTTAATGCGAAAGTTAAGAATAGAGTTTTCGTAGGGATTTTTTTCTGGTATGAATGGTATTTTTAGGGAGAAAACGGAACCAATGAATCACTTTTTGCTCCATCTGCATTTCCATTGATCTATCCGTCTTTCAAGACCATGTCGAAATTGGGAGAAAGTCCTTCTAAATCAACATAATCAAAACTTTCATCGAGTTTAAATTATGGAATTTGTAAAAAAGTGAGAATTTACAAATTTATAAGTAGAAATACAAATTTTGCCAATAACATATTTTTTTTGTAAGAAATATTAAAAAAATATAATTCTATAGCAACAGTATCTAATAACTGGAAGTAATTTAAATATAAACTATCCGATGTGTCACCCATAAATCAATAACGATCGCGTGTACAGACATTTCTGTAATAAAATCAAACACCTCAAGACTAATATAAAACATTTATTTACTTTCTATATCAATATTATATGACTTAAAGAATATATTTCTTTTTATAAGTAGAAATTGTGTTTGCTCGCAAATGTTACTTGTTCCCAGTTTAGAGTAAAAGGAATATCACCAGATATCCTTTTGGCAGTTACTAATGGTAAACCAATTAATTAAAATTATACGAATATAAAAATATCTTTCATTAATTGAAAGATTTCCTTTCCGTCAAATTTGAGGCATTTCGTGCTGAGTGACAGAATACAACGACGCGCTTTGCCTTAATACTAGCGAATAAATGAGAACATTGCGTATTTTCTTGCCTCGATCATGGATCTAGGATCGAACACAAAACCTGTCACGTTTACAGTCGGAAAGAGGTTAACTCCATATTTATAATTAAATAATACATAAGAATTTTTTTTAAAAAATTAGTAAACGTAACAATGGCGATAAATGTAAATGTTTCATGCGTTTAGCCACATGGTAATGATATCCCGCTTCACATTATACCCTGTTCTCGCATCAATGTAGAAACTTTTGCATCACGTACCTTAACCACAAACTTGGTCGGTGTAGCTAAATTTATTGTGCGTCTCGGCCATTAGCGACTTTCCCTTAACATGCTTAATCTTCTTAATTCGTAGCAGAAAACTTGGCAACTAAGTTTCAACAACGGATTATGTCTGTCATATTATAATAATAAAGTTCGTCAATCTCGAGTTTATTTATAGTTTTGATCACTCTGAATATGGATTATTGTACAATAGTTCGTGACACAATTGTAATCTGTTCTAACAATTCGCAGAGATATTTTGGTACAAATATTTATTTTCATTATTATTTTCCATTGATATAGAAATATTTTAATATTAAGATCTTACATGTATGTATATATATTATTACGACTGGACTGAATATAGTATTGTAGGTCGTGTTAGATGAATAAAAATAGCTGCCTATGTATAAAACCTGGGAACTTAGCGTTAAGTCACTCTGATTCGTCCACTATAACGATTAATGGGACTACCATTTTATTAAGCTAATCAGTTATTAACTTGGATATCTATAATAAGAGGTAACTAGAAATATTTATGCTGTATTTATGTAATTTTCTACCAATATCTATCTAAATTACGCCGGTAATGTTGCTCTTGTCAGCAATTTTTGAATATACTGCTTAGCTATCTTCACATTAGTCTTTAATAAGCATCTAAATAAAATTAAGCAGCTTCAAAAATTATGTATTAGGTTCATATTAATATAAGGTTCATATTAATATGTACGTAAGTACACAAAAATATCTTTCAGTTTCAAGTATTTTATTTTGTATCTCCTAGATGGCAAAACGAACTTGGGATCCTAACACTCTCTCCTGAGACATTCCATTGTCTTCTCCGCTTTCCACCAAATTTGAAACATTACGTATTAAGTGGCGGAACTCAACGCCGTGCTTTGCCTTGAATCAGAGCGAAGAAATGAAAACATTAAAAATATAAATTCGAAATATAAAGTATTTTGGTGGGTGGTTCCATGCTTACGCACGCAGAAATACTCATACGTTTTAATCTTTTTTTATTCCATGCTGTTTAATCCTTTTACTTCTCTTTATCTGCAGAAATAATTTCTCTTTTTACTCTTTCATCCTTTTTGTCGATTAAACAAGTATTTTTTTTTTGTCATATATAATTGATTTATTGTGTGTTATGTAGGGAAATTTAATATAACATTGCGCAACACTACGAGGAGACGACGATGGGAAAGGGCTTATTAAAAAATGGCTTCAAATAAAAATTTGATTCACGATCAATACGTTTATTTTTAGGCATTCGTTACGTTTACTATGTCTTCGACGTCAATATATAACGAGGAACTAATTATATTTAATAATAATTTCTACTTATAAAAACCAACGATTTTTTTTTTCCTTTATTTATCCGTTGTATCGTAAGCTCTAACTTCTTTCCAAATTTCACAAAAAATTTTGATTGCGTTGATTTAGAAGCTTTTTATATGTTCCAAGGAATTATCGACGATATTTGGTATCTTTCCCAATTTAAAGATGGTCTTGACGAATAGACCGATGGACATACAGATGGAGCAGAAAATGAATCGTTGGTTGTGTTTTCTCCTTAAAATTACCATTTATACTAGAAAAAATATGGCTACAAAAACTTAATTATTAACTTTCGCGTTAACGTCTTTTACTTTTACTTTTAATTTTAAAATCTGGCACTGGCACTGGTTATCTTGATATACGAACTCGGAAGTAGTAACCCTAGACATTGATCGATAAGAATTTTAACATGTTTAATAAAACTTTTAAAATGAACAACACGAAGCTGACGTCATAGTGGCGTTTTTGTGACGTACAGGACTCCAAATTAAAAAAGTTCAAACATACGAAAAATATACTGGACAAATGGATCAATAAATAACACTCCGTAATAATTTATGATACTCATTTTGTATATTAACTACTTAGTTTCTTATTTTCTATATTAACTGATTATTTTTGTTCAAATTAGCACAGCTATATCAGGGTAAAATAATATTTGGCAATAGTAAACGTAAACGTTATGTATGTATGAATACAAAGGTTTGGGTATAAAAGTGGACAATAGTCATTGTGTCAAGGTATAAACAAATATGACGAAATAAATAATTACACATTGTGTAACGTCACCCGTGAACTAATATGCCATGTTCGCCTCTGCCGTTTTTTTAAAAAAATGTTTTTCAAGATGAGACTTTGTGAAACAAGAACAAAGATTTATTATTATGATTACAAAATAATTGCTAAATATTATTTTTTTCTCTTTAATATTTATTTTTACAAATTTAACTCATGGGGTCAGACGAATATCAATGCACGCGATGGGTATTGCTTTCCACTAGAGGGAGTTTTTATAATTAGAATAATGGGACCCAATACGGCTTTCATAAAATGGGACATTCACCTTCACAATCAACTTTAAATATTTTTAAATTAGTGAACAATAAATAACAAAGAGGCAATCATGTGGTAGTTGAATTACTAGTGTGAAATGATTTTACATATATCAATATATACTTTTATTATTAGAGGAAAATTTCACATTTCTGAATATACATTAATATAAAAGACTAGAAGAAGAGGGCTCCAGACATTGGTGACTAAAGCTTTAGAGCCTCAAGACGTGCCGCCTCAAGTGACACTGCCTTCTGTATCTAGTTCTTAAACCAACAGCGACAGCAGTAAAGGATATCTATACATTATTGGGGTGCCTTATTTCAAAAGTAAAAAAATCTTTTCATCCTTTCTGCCTGTCAAGATTTAGAATTTTTCTAATAGAGGTATCAACCTCAAACTTATATAAAGCATTTAGGTCTACAGCCCTTAAAGTACAGAAAAAATGAACTTGTAAATTAACGCAATCAAAACATTCGAATGACTTGGAATTTTAAATTAATCCATTTTATAAAAAATAGTACGCACTAGTTAACTTTCCATTGGCCAATGTATATTCCAGAAATTGACACTGAATCCTCAGTGGACTAGTCCAAGTCGCACGTTGCTTAATTTTAAATATGCATGGCCTGTGTTGATGTTAAATAGTTATTTTATTTATTTCAAACTTGGCACATAAACTTTTAGAAAAGTTTGCATGTAACGAACCTGTTTAAAATAATTGAGCTGTAGGACTAGTAAATCTATTTTATATTATCTTTAGACGCTTCTTTGGTTCGTCCTACTTTCGAGCCCTTTCCCCGGAAAGGGTTCTGATGTTTGTAATTAAATTACAGAATTAGTCCGAAGTTCTTTTAAAATTGCGGTAACGTGAATAAAAAACAGTACCCAAATAAATGGAAAAGATATATATTTTTTTCTAATTTACATAGATATTGTTTTCTAAGTAAATCACTCTGATTTGGTTTGCCTGATTAGTTTATTTAATTATTAAATAATTTTATTTAAGTTGTACTTAAGAAAAAAAAAGTTATTTTTTTTATCTTTTCTGTTAGTATACTTAATAAATCTTAATTTTTTTTCAGGTTTTATCTGTTAAGTTTTAGTAATACAAAAATTGTCGTATTTAGTTAGAGTAAATTCCTACAATAGTCAACGCCGTGCTTTGCCTTGTTAGCGAACAGCTATATAGTCGACAGCGATGAAATGAAAATATTAAATATTTCATTCAAATATATTTAATATCATTTCCTTCCTTTCATTCATTTCCATTAAATATAAACGAAAAACATATATGTAATATACATTTTAGTAACAAATTGAATTTTAATTTGACATTAATATAAATTATTTACCAAACTCAGCAACATCTGACGAATCCTCAGAAATATGTAATTAAACTCCAACGTATCGTCGAATTTCCCTCATAAATTATAAATACTTAATATTTTATCCTCTAAGAATTTGTAAATGAGCTTCAAAGTACGTTAAATTTACATAAAACCACCGGTTTGTAGGCCTTTATGGTTGATAAGATTTAAGCTACTTGAACCTGATATGGGAACGTAACGTTGCTGCTAATGTTAGCAACACACGCGATAGCATTTGGCCTTCTTCATTACATTTCTTGTCATAGAAACCATAATTATAACCACAAGAATTAATAATAGAGTAATAAATTAAAAACATTATTTATCACTGAGTTTGAATCACGCAATCTTTACAATAAAAAATCAGGTATAATTTACTTACTTTTCAAAAAGATATTAGCCAAAATCAGTTTGTTGGTCAACGAGACTGCAATCATAAGTTTGTGTTAGCATAACAACAAAAAAACATGCATAAATGCATTGTTGCATTGTTGCATAATATTTTTTGATTGCATTGGCTTTGAATTTTCTTTTTTTTTATGGAAATAAACGGCAAACGAGCGTACGGGTCACCTGATGGTAAGTGATCACCTTCGCCCACGGCCCCGAGTACCTCCAGAGGAGCTACAGGAGCGTTGCCGTCCTTTAGGGTGGATGGGCACCGGGGCCCGGCATTACCTAATGCGAAACGCAGTGGCCAAAGCCACTACTTAACGCCGGTCTTAAATGCCGGGGGTGGTAATAATCCGGTCGAGTCTGCCCATGCGTGCTGCCATTACTGGCAACGTGACTCTACCACACGCACTTTAGTCGTCTCTTACGACACCATCAGTACCAGGGTGATCCTATTCTAAGCCGGAATCACACGGCACAAAAAGCTGGTTTCAATAAATTTATTTTCACAGCTTACAATATAGTCCGTATGTGTACAAATTTTGATATGAAAGTTATTTAAATGACTTGTCATAGATAAGGACTTGTTGATACCTTTTCTTTCATAATTATTTGCGCATCTGTTTTACAGAATAAATTTGAACAAAAATATTTATTTTAGGACGTAACGTGTGTAATCTTGAAAGCGTTTTTGTTTGTGTCACTGAGAATGTGTACCGTATTTTTTCATTTCATACTAATGCTGTTTACAGATTACGCAAAGAAAATATATTTTAGGCAATTTTTCATTTTTTTTTTCATAACTGTAAACAATTTTAAAAGTAATAAATTGAATTGTCGGATTACTAAATAATCTATGATACACCCCATGTTATCCTTTATTATGAAACATATTGGGGATAAAACAATATTGTGATTTTTATATGTTTTATAAAAGCAACTTCTAATTTAAATATATTTTTGGTTTCTTACATGATGTTATATAAATATAAATGATATTTTTTTTATTTAAGAATAGAAGGCTTCGTCCGCTGCTTAAAATTTATTGTTATCAAGTAATCAATTGCCGTGCGCGCCGTTCCTTAGGCGTAAATAGGTATATAGCGCTTTACTAAGATTATAAGGACACTTATTTTGATGTTCGGTTACGGTTTTTTCGATGTCTCTCAATGTGGGATTTTTTATAGAAATTATAAAATTATATAAAATTATATGTGACTAGGCCATTAAACATTTTTTAATCATAAGGATGTTAATATAGTCAATTCAACGATAAATTTAACTGTATTCATAAAAAAAATGTATTTTTTTACTAAGTTATGTAAGAACAGAGGCACAAGCGTGTAACTGTAAACGATAGGTCGTGGGTTCGATCCCCACATGGTGAAATGAAATATTTAATAGTTTCAAATTAAATGTTTAATGTTTTCCACTCAACATGCAATGCCTCAAATACGAAAGAAAATGGGGGAAGAAACTGGAACGGAGTGTCTTAATTGGTTCCCGAGTCCCCTTTGCCCACCCTGCCATGTACGGGATGCAACGTGAAGCTGAGTATGTAGGAAACCTTGAGTTTAGCTTGACTTTACTCGGAGACTTCATTACTTTTTATATAGAAAGTAACAGCTTTATCAAAACTTAGTTCGTTTTTAAATGATTTTTAAATGGGACAAATATTTTATATTTCTTACGAAAAATAATTGGCTGTCACAATGTTCTTAGGCTTTCATCTGTAACGATGCAGAAATTCATTTAGTTCTACTCAGCAGTTATCAATATTAAATTTATCTCTTTAAGAACTCTGTTTTTATCATTTTTATAAGAAAATTGCAATGAGTTCCGGGATAAAATACCAAAATTCATTCATTCATATCCAGTAGGTTTTACCTGATTGGCGAACAAATTAAAAGATAAACAGACTAAAATTCTCTCACATGGGCTTTTAGCTTCTATTATTGATATATTAACGTCGTATATATAAGGGTTTTATTTTCTTTTTTGCAGTAGGGAACGCAAAAAATAGGCATTAATAAATATCATACCCATAATTGCCGCATTTACAGTCAGATGGGATGCTCTTGTGTAATGACCATCGTGTCGCTCGTCACTGACTTCAGTGTAACTTTTACTTGCCATTCACTCCATGGATATAGTTAAAGAAAACATAACTCAGTGAAGCACAGGAAGTATGTACTCGACGGTGACTGCCGTTTGATCATGCTTGATCTGATAGATCTGATCTGATCTGATTTTATCTAGCTCGAATAGGCCATATGTGGCAGTCACTTACATACCCCGTCGTCGCGCCGTCACAGCGCCCCTCCCTGATGACGTGTGGACCAATCCCACGTGCAACGCCATTCGCAGTATTATTAAGAAATGATATTTTAAAGACCCTATTTAATCATTAACTTTCTCTTATATAGAGAAACTCTAATGTGAGTAATTTCTCTTCTTTCCATCTGAAATCGAATCACTAACGCCAACCCTTACGTAAGTAGTACGTGAGCAGTACGTTAGATATCTGTCTAAGCCATGAAAATTAAAATTAGATGCTATCACACGCCACCAATATCGCCTTTAGTCATTAACACTAATACCATATCTATAATAATTCCTATCTATCTAACCTTTATGAATTTTTAATAAACGTAGAGACTTTCAATAAGCGATTTTGTTTGTCGGGTGTCACATTCAAAATTATGTAGCCTCGGCTTAATGGAGTATAAATTGCTGTGTAGCCGATATGGCTGTTTACTTTTGTTTTACGTTAAATATTTCTGGATAATTTTAACATTGAAGTACTAAAATATGTATAATGTAATTATAAATAAATGGCTTTGTCCTCTTTGCGTTGTAAACGGTATTGCATAATATTTAGATGTACTAATTAAACTTAAAAATTAATTAATAGAGCGATTTTTATTGAAATTAACAATATGTGTATAGGTGACAAAAATAAAATTGTTGAAAAGTGCTTGTAATTAAACTGATTTTCATTTTGAGTATAAAAACAACTAATATTAATATCGTGAGTAATAATTTAATCATATTTTAAACGCTAGTGTGGGTACAAGATAAGATTCTAAGCTGTACAAGATAAGATTCTAAGCTTTATTTTCACCTAGAATAAAAATATCATTATTCCAGTCTGATCACGCGATACAGAGCTTCCTCGACACTTTAAAACGTTTAAATGTATCTTTACTTAAAAAGTATCTTAGCACTGTTCTTTACGAAAATGAAATAAAAAGCTATAGTAAACATGTTTATACTGACATAATTGTATGTACATAGCGTCTAGGTGGATGTCAACGCACGTACGTCTAACATGTAGATCACGTGCTATCCTCCCAAAAAGCATTTCGCTCCCAAATGTATATGTCGCACAAAAATATATATTTCGTAGTATTTATTATATTTATTTAGTTTTGAAGTCCCTAATCTGTCTTTAATGTGGAATTTTAAATGTAAATTGTATGCTACTGCTAAGAAATCTTTTTTTTTTACTTCTGTAAAGTGGCACTTGTACTGAGATTATTTTTTTTTCCATACCTAATATGTTTGTTATCCAAGTAATTCATATGAATGTTACCCTATAAAATTTTCCACCATTCAAAGTTGTCATTTTATTTAAACATTGGTAATGGGGGTGGAAAGGTGTCACATGGACTTGGGGACTGCGAAAGTCTCACAGAGACATTTATTAGATATCACTTTTTTATACGTTTTGTAGATAATGTTTTTTCTTTCCTAAATGTAGAATATTACTTTAAATTTGTGATATATTGTTAAATAAATAATATTTAAATTGGTAAAATATATTCACGTTAGCTATTCAGATGATATTATTTATTGTAAAATACTTTAAACACAGGTTGTAGGTTCAATCCTCACTCGAGGAAATAAAATAATTAAAAATTTTAATTTTCAATTTAAATATCTAATGTTTTTGTTTCTTCGCTCTGGTAACAAAGCAAAGAACGACGTTGAGTTCAGCCACTCAATACGCAATGCAAAACAAAATTTGGCGGAAAGTGGGGAATGTAGTGTCTTAAGACTAGGTTCCAAAGGTTCCTCTACCTACTCTACCATGTGCATGATAGAACGTGAAGCTATAAAAAAATATTATTGTAATTAAAATTATCCAGAAATATAAAACATAAAATAAAAGTAAACAGCCATATCGGCTAGACAGCAATTTATACTCCATTAAGCCGAGGCCACATAATTTTGAATGTGACACCCGACAAACAAAATCGCTTATTGAAAGTCTCTACGTTTATTAAATATTCATGAAGGTTAGGTAGATACGAATTATTATAGAAATGGTATTAGTGTTAATGAAGAGAGGTCATTTTGATAGTGTGTGATAGCATCTAATATTAAATACGATTGCTACGGCTTAGACAGTTATCAAAGGCTTAATTAAGTGAGGTTTGGTGTTAGTTCAACTTCTCAATGAGCAATGAGTAGAATTTCGACGGAAAATAGAGAAATAACTCACACTAGATTTTCTCCATTCACCTATGCTGAAGAAATAAATGCGTGTTTTTCTCTATTATATGATGCTTATATGACGCAATATTCTTCTATGAGGCCTGTCGTGGCGCAGCAGCACAAACGTGTGATTGTAACCAACAGGTTCTGGGTTCAAGCCCCAGTGGAGGAAATGAAATATTTAATATTTTTTATTTAAATATTTAATGTTTCATTTCTTTGCTCTGGTAATAAGGCTAAGCGCGGCGTTGAGTTCCGCCACTTAACACGCAATGGCTCAAATTCAGCGGAAAATGGGGAACGGATGTATAACGGAGTGTCATAACACTAGGTTCCCGGGTTGAAGCTATAAATTAATAAAATAAAAATTAGCCATGGTCCATAAATAGAAGAATATTGTAATATTTTATCTTTCAGTAAATTTATTTAAATAATAAAGACTAACATTAATAAAATAAAAGTAATGTTTTAATCGATTTTTTATTCAAAAATAGATTATCTCTGAAAGGAAATTTAATTGCTCCTAAAAGGCAACTTCCGTACACCTAAACTGTGGTAAGTGGTAGTACAGAAAATTTCTTGGTCTGCATCGCTTGGAGGAGTACGCGAATTTATATAATTCTCCTCAACACTTTCCATGTCTGACAACGCAGAAATAAAGTCCAGACTTTTATAACATCGTCAGCCTTTCTTACTCTTGCCTATCTACTTTTTACTAAATACCTACACAAAATATGAATAAAATACATTAAATTTAACATATATTATCAACTTATATTATAAATATATAAAGACGTATAAATATTATAGTGACTGCGCAAACAGCTGCATCTCAGCAACTGTAATCCTGAACTAATTAGTTATTGGTGATGAAAAGAAGTTACTGAGATAAAACGGCGATGTCACACGTATAATAAGTACAAAATAAAAAGTGACGGGTCTCACAGAACCAACGCCCATCACACCAGGTTAAGTTTTTTTCACATCCTTCCTCGGATCAGTAAGCGTGGCATTAACTTCCGGTGCTCGACATGTTTAGAAATTCAGGTGGACAACAGAAAAAGAATCTTGACTCTAATAATAATCTAGTTTCCTTGTTATTGGAACTTGCTATTCGGGAGAAACACTCTTTCATATTTTTATACACATGACGTATCAGTTAAAACTCTACCACTCATAAATCTATAAATCAATCAAGTTCTTACATTATTAAATATATCCGTATATTCTATAACAAAGTTAGGAAAAAAAAGATAGTTTAAATATAATATATTTTACGAATATATATTACCCATAGAGAAAAGAATATACCAATATAAAGCACAAAACTCTGTATGTAGCACAACCCTTCTCATTTAACTATAAGCCTTTAAGTTAATTTTACCCATGGCGTAATTAATAAAGTTCACAAGAGGTGTACCTACAGGTAATTGATTTGGGATATTCTACAAAGGCGTGTCCCATTAATTTTGTTTAGCTCGTGCTTCCCACAAATAACGTAAATTTTGTTACAATAAAGCTAATTACAAGTATAAGTCTAACTAAGCTTATACACCGGACAATGCTACAATATTATTTGTAATTTACGCAGCTTCACGCTGTATCCTGCACACGGCAGGATAGGCAGAGGGAATGTGAAAGATATTGCGTGTTGAGTGGTGGAGCTCAACGCCGCGCTTTACCTTGTTACCAAAGCGAAGAAATGAAAGCATTAAATATTTAATATGAAAAATTTTAAATTTTATTTTCTCGGGTTGGGATCGAACCCACAACCTGTCGTTTACAGTACACGCTTGTGCCGCTGCGCCACGATAGGCCTCTATTTGTAATTTGTGACTAAATAATTTTTAATATACGTTTTTTACACTTACCATTTTTCTTTTTTGTTTATTTTTTTTAATACTAAAATGATAAAAGAAAAAATAAATAACAGCCCATTTAGGGCTTAAACTGGAGAGCGATATTTGTGAAAGTGATACAAATATAGCAACGTGGCCCTCTTTTTTGGCTCTCTTTATGTAACCAATGGAATTAAGTAGGTATACCACAAACGTGGTTGGCATGAAATATAAAATATACCAATTTTTCACCATACCATTTTTAAGTCGAGCAGAAAATAAAAACATTCTTGTGTTTCTCGAGAATCGAGACCGAGATTCGTCGTTCGTTTGTAAGATATCTAACACAATCACTCAGTAACGAAACATTTTTTTTTTATCTATTTTAGTATTTTTATCGATTGAACCATTGCGTCCAACTATCAATTTTTATGAACAACGCCTTGTTCTATAATATTTGTATGGTAGCCATATTTGCCTACTTTGGAATCGATATTCTGCAGCTTGAATAGTTCGTGACTAGGAAATCGTAGAATGGGGAAAATAATATTAACATACATATTAAGAAATAAATATTGTACGTTTATATATTTTTATTTTTGTACATTATAGCTTTATTGTAAAGTGTATGAATTAGCAAAATGGAATGGACGAACATGTGTAATATATGTGTTCTTTTTTAAGTAAATTGTATATAGCCTATGCATTTATGAGACGCATAAGCTATATTATTGTAAAATTTTATCCAAATCCTTTCTTTTAGTTTATGCGAGAAATGGACATATAACTTGAGATTTAAATGAAATATCTAATATTTTCAATTTAAATATTTAATGTTTTTATTTCCTCGCTCTGGTGTACCAGAGGTAAAATGCGGCGTTGAGTTCCGTTACTAAACACGCTATGCCTCAAAACTCGGTAGAAAGTGAGGAACGGAAGTGGAACAGATTGTGTTACTAGATACACAAGTTTCCTCTGCCTACCCTGCCATGTGCGGGATACAGCGTGAGGTTGAGTAATTTGAGATTTAGAGACAGGGATGTATGCAGTGCAGATGTATAAGTATGTGGCACCAGACAGGTTGTGGGTTCGATTACCGCACAAAGAAATGACATACATATTTAATATTTCCAAATTAAATATTTAATGCTTTCATTTCTTGGTTCTGGTAACCGCAGAAGTTGAGGAGTGGAGTGGAGTTCCGTCACGCAAACCACAATGCCTCAAATTCGGCGAAAAGTGGGGAACGGATTGAAATGTCTTAACACAAGGTTCCCAAGTTCCCTCTGCCTACTCTGCTATGAATAGCTAAATTATATATTATATAAATAACTGTGAATTTTATACAACTTCGATAAATATGAACGTGCATTAATTTTAATGGTGAAAAGAAATGTTCACTTGCTTCCATTATAATTATTAATTAACAGAACGACGATATGGAACATAAAGAAGTATAAATCTGATTATCCTGTGTGTGATTGATATTAAGGTATTATGAAAATTTTACTTTTAAAGCTTTCATTTATTTATTAAATATTTTTTTATTATATATTTTATATTATTTTTATATGAACATACGGTATACGAAAATTCATTAATTTAAAAAAAAATCCATCAATATCCTCACGAATCATTCTATAATACAAAAACTTTTTTTTTCAATACAGAAGATGGCTTGAAACTTTCTACCACCTGGGACCCATACTTTAAAAAATTGCCTGAACTGACTAAAAAGCCTATCATACGACTGCTTGTGAGAGTTTATTATTTTAGTGTTATTTTTTTTTTCATTGCACACAGTGGAAACAACAAATAATAATGTAAATAGATCCTTATTGACAAGGTGATTAGTTATAGCGTTTGTGTTGTTTTACATAAGTTATTAATATTTTATAGTTATTATATATTTTTAGTTAATTTGTGTTGTTTTATAGACAAAGTTAATTATATTTAACAGCTAAGTTAGGTTTATTTAAGATGGATTCTGAACCCCACAAGACCGCCATTACCCCGGAGGAGGTACTATTAATAAAATAACGTCGAGAAAAAGACAGGAAGAGGACACATCCCCTAGTCAAGATTTTAATGTCAGTATTAATAAAACAATTATTGATCCATCCACTGCCACTCTTTCTATTTAAAATGTTTGGATTCATCCTTCCATATCTGAATCCCCAAAATCATATATGAGTTCAAACAAAGGTCCCTTTATTGTGAATGTGTCAAGGGAATCTCCTGACTCTTCTGCAGGGACATCTATAAGAGCCATTAAGTTTGGCCAATTTCTCCATATTAATAAAATTAGTGATATTGTCAATGATGGAGTTAAAAATGTTGGTCGCAATAAAATCAGTGTCCAGTTTTAACTTTTTGTCTCAGTGCAGATCTCAGTGTGCTAACCCAGCAAAGCAGATCCCTTGTTACTCCTACTAAATCTTACCGTAAGACAGTATTCCAATCTCCCCGTCCACGCGCTTCTTTGGCAAAGGGATTTGATAAACAAGTTTACCAGTCCATCATAAGTAATTACCCCTCTCCCCTCCCTAATGGTTGTTGCCTTAAACAAAAGGCTGCCATTTCAAAAAAATCTACAAAAGATCTATTAATGGCTCCTACCGACCCTCTCATGAGCATTATCTCAACTGCTGATGAATTCCCAATACCGTCCAACGTTGCCCAAAAACTATTTAAGATTTTCAAAATCCTTAACAATGGTTCCTCTAAGCTTCCTACTTCATATTTCTTCACTGTATAATCCTGTGGGGTCTCACACTCTGTGGGGACATTATTACTGTGATGGATTTTGTCTTTCGTTGGTAGACATGATTGATGATGTTGATCTCTGCATCCTCAATGATGGTTCACTGACTTGAAGGGTTAGTCCTAATCAGAATCCTAGGACTGCTATTGATCTCTCTTTATCTTCTCCCTCTCTTGCTTCCCAGCTATCATGGTCAGTACTCTCATCTACCCATGGTAGTGATTATTTCCGTATTTTGTATTTATATAATAGACCTTCCACTTCATCCACCCCATCCCCACTTTGTAAGTATAATTTTAAAAAGGCCCACTGCAACTAGTTCGCCGACTCTGTAGATTTTATATCATAGTTTATTATGATCGAATTTTCTCTGCTCTGCTTGCTTTTATATTGCGTGCATCTGTACCTTACCGGGTCCTGTATATCCGGAATCTGAGCCCATAAAACCGGGTGGCTGCAAACTGATTCCAGTACCTGCTTTGGAAGGTATCTGTGTTCAAAGCGGCGCGGCTGCTCAGATAGTAGTAAGGCAGAGGGAAGCTTTAATTAGTGCCTCGACGGTTGCCTGTTCGCGATCTCCGAGGAATCCCAGCAACACGGTCCCTGGCTGTACCAATATCCGGGGATAGTCAGGTCACAGCTGGAACTAAGGGTCCGGTTGTTTGTCTAGGGTGCCGCGGGGACTGGATGTTCCCAGAGCCTTTGTCCGGCCATTTGAGGTTAAACTCGCGGTGGTTGTGGTAGGCTGAAGAGGTTGGACATGTTCGTCTGCTCGGTACAATTGTCACCAGGGCCTCTAATCTCGTGCGCAGCAAGTTAGTGTCTTCACTGGCTCGAGGCGAAGGGCTGCCTTCACCAGGCAGCTTGAAGCGACCTTTAGTGGCGGTCTAAGTACTGACGGAAGCTATAACCGGATCCAAAGTAGCCGATTATAGGTTCAAGCTAGACTGCGGAACGCGTGTTGGGAAGTAAGTGTGCCTTAAAACTTCGATACCAACTAGAAATTGGGAGTCAGCTTCTCTAGCAGCTTCAACGAGTTCAGTCGCGAGCATGATTATTACCACCCCCGGCATTTAAGACCGGCGTTAAGTAGTGGCTTTGGCCACTGCGTTTCACATTAGGTAATGCC
Source organism: Eueides isabella (assembly GCA_019049475.1). NCBI lineage: Eukaryota > Metazoa > Arthropoda > Insecta > Lepidoptera > Nymphalidae > Eueides > Eueides isabella. The sequence continues at coordinate 12,955,720 of CM032386.1, forward strand.
AGGCCCCGGTGCCCTTCCAATGTAAAGGACGGCAACGCTCCTGTAGCCCCTCTGGAGTTACAAGGGGCCGTGGGCGACGGCGATCACTTACCACCAGGTGACCCGTACGCTTGTTTGCCGTCTTTTCCATAAAAAAAAAAAAAAAAGAAGTGCGGAAGGTGAGCGTGCCTAGCGTAGCTCCGGCGCCTATTTGGAAAAAAAGGTAGCGTAGTCAAAGACCGTCTTCCATCCGGTAGGCGGTTGGATTGGCCAACTTACCCTATAATTACCACAACGAAAGTGGTAAGAGCCAGACCTGTTTGGTCCCTGCCACTGGGATAAAACCCAGTCGCAGGTATACTGGCCCTCCTGATGTGACCTTAAGGTTGGTACAGGAGGACAGTATAACATAAACAGTTAGTCTCAAAAAAGAAAGAGCGCATTGCCCTTTTGTCTGCGGCCTACTTACATATTCCTAAAAATACTTCGTTCAGAAACGGAAGCATTTTATGATGATGGAGAAGTACGTTGAGTACAAACACAGGCATGCGAAGTTTAGAAATTTTAATTTGGAAAAAAAAAGAAACTTGGTTTTCTGGTCTTGGAATTTTCGTGAATCCCTTAGTCCTCGCTCTTTTTCTTCTCTGATGTGGACAAATGTTAAGAGATTCCACCGATCACTTAACTTTGTTAGTTGTCCCAATTCCAATAACCCCCTTATATGGCTCAACGATTTTGCGAACACATCGGCCCCTCCTTCTGTAGGGACGGCCCTTGATGTTTTTATATCCACGCCGGTTGAATCCTCAGAAAATGAAATGGATCTTCCTGTTTCCTTTAATGAGCTCAAAAACATCTTAACAGATTTAAAGGTCGCTAGTCCAAAAAATCGAAACAATATTTTTTAAATTTGATAAATAAAATATTTCAATCAGTTTATACTATTTTTTTAAAGTGTTATTCTATACTAATTTAAATTGAAGTTGAGTATTTCAATCAGGCTTTATCCCCAGCTTACATTGTTATCCCTATCCTCAAACCTGGAACATGCTCTTCTGACCCTAATTCTTATAGACCCATTCCCCTATCATCTGCGTTATCAAAGATTATTGAACGGATTTTGAAAAATCGACTGGGATAGATAGTAGAAAGCAGAAATATCTTAGCTCTTAGCGCCCTCTCAATTTGGCTTAACAAAGGGGTTAAGTACTATAGATAGTCTCAGTGTTTTTACTAAGATATTCGACGAGCTTTTGCCAAGGGAGAGTATCTAGTTGGTGTTTTTTAGATGTTGCATCTGCGTATGATCATGTCCTACTTCCAGTGCTCAGGCAGAAGCTGCACCAGCTGAGTATTCCGCTTAGATTGTCTCATTACGTATGTAATTTGCTGACCGGTTGTACGGTATCGGTAAAACACCTACGCCTTACCAGATATGTCTGGAAGGGTCTACCTCAAGGTTCAGCTCTTAGTCTTCTACTATATAATATACATACTCATAACCTCGAAATATCAAGCTGTAATATTTGCAATATCCTTCAGTATGTTGATGACATCGACCTCAACGGAGTTGCTCATGCTGATTATTTCAGCAGGAAGTGTGAAAACGGCATTAATGCTTTGAGAACTATATTTGATGCTCTGGTGTGTGGTGAGGTGCACACCCTTATACTCTTAAACTGCTGTATAACGCTATAGTTCGTAGTCACATCGATTATTGACTATTTGCTTTAAACTCTTTCAATAAAGTAGCTACAGAAAATTTGAACCGAGTTCAATTCGGATTATCCTAGGTGCAATGTGAAGTCTTCACCCACCAGATGGAGTGTGTCGACCCCCCTCTTCTTATTCGCCGACAGTTCCTTGCTGACCGATTTATTTGTAAAATGTTGTGGCTGTCGTCCCATCCTTTACTGTCTTAGCTATCTAATCTAGCTGATCTCATCCCTCGAGGCAAACTGTTGCCGTATCTGCTGAATAGCTTACTTAGATTTACAACTCTTCCTAACCCCTTGTCTTGTTTTCCATTTAATCCCCATTTTATGACGTCTTATAACGCTCTGGTCCATTCTCACTGTATTGTTACAAACTTTGGCCTAACCAAATGTGATCCTGGCACTACAAAATTTAAGGAGTTTGTAATTTTCCTGGCAATACAAAATTTAAGGAATTAGCTCATCTAAATTGGCCAAAAGCTTTAAAAGGAGAGCTGTGTTGGTCAGCTTGCTGGATACCAATATTTAATATTATTTTAAGATGTAAATGTCTCCCTGAATCATCAGTATTCACAGGCGAGGCTGTTGCTTTATAAGAACACTTCCAGTCCCTTGCAGATACTCATTTGCGTAAGGCCTGGAGTGATTCCTGGAATTTATCAAAATCCCCAATAGGTAAGTACTATGCCCTTATCCAACCTAATATTCCTAGACGATCGTTAGTTTACTCTCAAAGATATATTGAACGGAGGATTATTACAACAATCTGTCGGCCTTGGGCATGCTTGTACACCTGTGCATCAGATGGTGTCAGGTATCAGGATATAGGTGAAGGCTGTAATTTTACCGGGTTTCTTTTTTATATGCATTATATTATTGTGTACAGTTATCTCTTTTGTACTGATCAATTCCTCTCGTGAGCGTTCCATACAACGTGAAATTGGCAAAGTGAACTGTGCTCAACTGGCACGCTCGAAACCCCATAATTGAAAAAATGAGTGAATGAAACCTATCACACTAAGGCGCTATTTGTGTGCTGTTACTAGTTTTATAGTTTAAATGGTGTTATGGATTTTTACAACAGATATGTGGGATATAAATACTACAAGAAAATCTGAGTTTTAGAAACTCAGATTTTCTTGTAGTATTTATATCCCTCGAAAAGATAGCAAATTTCAAAATTAATTAATTAATATTCGAAATCTTCTTTCTCATATACAAAGTCATATTATTATTATTTTTATTTTAAATATCGAATGTAACCGTAAAAAAATGAATATATTGATTAAATATTTTTTTTTTATTTTAATATACTCTTGAAACTATATTAAACACTATTTAATGACGAGCGATTTAGTTTACGAGTAAATTCAATATTCAAAATTTGTTAAAGTTAAGTTAGAAGGAATTACTTTCAGTGAAGTTAATCCTTATAACTACACATCATGAAATATAAATATCAGTTTATTAATGTAACGCCTTAGAATAATATACACTTACATTAGATTTCATCTAAGATCTAGGCGGGCGAGAAACTAATCTCTAATACCCAGACAGGCGACCTCGATTTACATTCTCGATTTACCACCCGCCTATTTACTTTGCGTCTTTGTAAATTCTGTGTGAGATAACACGATTCATGTGTGGTTTTAACCATTTATCTATCTATCTATTTATTTATTAATGAAATGAAACTTTTGAATATACATAATTATTTACATCTTTATGATTGTTTATTTTTATAATTTGCAAATTATTTATATACGTTCGTCCTTATATACGTTCGTCCTTTTGGATTAACAGTTTCTTCTCAACTTTAGGCTGTATCCTGCACATTCCGCTTTGCTTACCAGAGCAAAAAAGGGAAATATGAGATATTTCATTTCTTCGAGTGCTATAGAACCAACCTCCTATCGTCCTTGGCTCAATCACACTCTTGGGTCACTCCACCACAACAGGCCTTAACAGTTTCTTTATTATTCCATATATATATATTAGTTCTATAATATCAAAATAATTAGAACTAAACATACATAAATCATTACTATAAAATTTTAAGATTCATTTCAGATTTTATAATAATCTATCTATACTTATAATAAATCTGTAGAGAGGTCAATTCTGTAAATGAAATATATTTTCAAAATGACTATCAGGGGGTGATTAATGATCGATACTCATGACAAAAATGTAAAATTTTGTCTGTCTGTCTGTATGTTCTTTAAAAAAACAAAAACTTCTTTACGGATTTTAACGAAACTTGGTACAGTTATTCTTCATACTCCTGGGCAGGTCATAGTATACTTTTCATCACGCTACAATCAGTAGGAGCAGAGCAGGAAAAGGAAATGTTGGGAATTGTGCAGCCATAATGGTTAAAGCTACAGCGGAACCATGCTTAACGGAAATATGCTACATAAAATTATAAAAAAAATATCCCAAGACAGCATATGTCTATCTTTTATGGTTGACTCACAATAACACGTGTAATTCCCAATAGCTTAGCTGTTTGGATATTTCTGATTATATTTGTTTACTCTTACGTTTAGAATACCAATAATACTCACACTCATCGCTTATTTTTTAAAAATTAACATTAGTATCTATTTAATGAAAAAAGAATCATATAATCATAAACCGTGCTTATCAGCGCGACTTGTAGTCTTTAATTAGTTTATTTTAGTTACTTTTATTGTTATTTTATAAAATAGGTTTGGTTTTTTTTTTAAATTTTAAAGTATTAAAAGTTTATATTAGTTATTAGTAGTACGCATAGATTTTTAGATACCGATAGGTTAGTTTTGGGTAATTTATATTCAGTTTTTTTATGTATTGAGTAGGTTAAAGCGGAGGTACTTTTATTAATTATACTTAGTAGTTATACGTATTTATTATATATTTTTAACAGTACCCAGCACAGATTTTCAACAGTATTGTGAATTGACATATTATATTGCCCTTCTAAAATACGAAAGTTAATCTGCCTGTTAAATCAAAACCGTGAGGAAGGACATTAAGTTATTTTTTTTACGAAAAACGACGGAAGCGTGGAAGAAGTCGCGGGCAAAAGCTAGTTCTAAGTAAATTTAAATAAGTTATTCTTATTGCAATAAGATAACTCTTGTTGAACTTTAAATAGATATTATTTATGCTAATTAATATATATTATGACGAAAATCTAAGAGGAAGAAGAGAGTGAGTGAAAGGAATCAGAAATGGAAAGCAGATTTAAGGTGAGGCACGGACTAGTGCCTGGGACTTGTGATCACAAGTGTAGTCCTCCTGGGTCCGTTTACAGTGCACTGCGCAATCGTATGTTAATACGATTACAGTTAATCTTTCCAATATCTTTTTGCTTTAATAAATATAAACCATCACCTTGTCTTGTAAAGCTTTTAATCTATTCTCCCGTTTTATTTTTATATCCGTGGACATTTTGTTTTCTCTCCATAGCTGTTAATAAATAGATGGTAAGTCTCTCTTTATGAAAACTATACAATGAACTTCGCCAAAAATAAGACCCCATACAATTGATTAGTTCAGATATTTTATATAAAAAAAAATTGATATATATATATAAATATATATATATATATATATATATATATATATATATATATATATATATATATATATATATATATATATATATATATATATATATATATATATATATATATATATATATATATATATATATATATATATATATATATATATATATATATATATATATATATATATATATATATATATATATATTATATATATATATATATATATATATATTATATATATATATATATATATATATATATATATATATATATATATATATATATATATATATATATATATATATATATATATATATAATATATATATATATATATAATATATATATATATATATATATATATATATATATATATATATATATATATATATATATATATATATATATATATATATATATATATAGGTATATATATTTTATAATTTTCACGATTACTAGAAATAGTTAAATCGTTCGATACTGAATCTTATCCCGAGACCTTTCTATATTAGCCCTAACACAAATGTACGTTTCGGATTTCATGCCCCAAAGCGAGTGGCGGTTAATGCCAGCTTACTTCGGCATAATCCTTCTTGAATACTGCCACGTTTCCTTCCTTAATAGACTTTGTTAGAATGACATGTAAGTTGTATTCGATTTCATTGAACAATATATTTCTACAAAATAATAAATCAAGCGAAATCGGTCAAGAGATTGCAAATCGGATTAGCCCACGTCTACGGGAAGTACAAGTTATAAAAGTGGCCAACCTAAACCATTTAGTTTGAAAAAGACTCGATAACAAGCGTACGGGTTACCTGATGATAAGTGAACACCGCCGCCCACGGCCACGTTTGGCACCAGAGGAGCTACACGTGCGTTGCCGGACCTTTAGATGGATGGACACCGGTGTCCGGCATTACCTAATGCGAAACGCAGTGACCCAAGAATAATTTGTTTCTGAATGACGTAAAAACTACTAAAAGAAATACATTTTGATATGGCGATAACTGATGGCTTAGCAATACGTCCGTTTTAGATTTTATTGTAATTTTCATAAAAAAATAAACCATTAATATTAAACATCTTTTAATATTGATAATTGTTTGATAAAAGTGAATGAATTATTGACATGGTAGTGGATTAAATCTCGTAGTTTATTTTTTTATCTTCACTGTAGAGAGGGAACTTGAGAACATTGTGAAAAGACACTCCATTCCGGTTCTCATTTTTTCGCCGCATTTGAAGTTTTACATATACGATAGAATGGCGATATCCAACGCCGCTCTTTGCCTTATTTTACCTTTGCGAGAGCAAAAGAATTAAAAAATTAAACATTACGTTTTTTCGACTGGGGATCAAACCCACAACCTGCCTCTTTTACAGACGTACAATGGAGCCCCTGAGCCACAGGGTTACAAGTTAGGTTAGGTTAGGTTATTTTTATCCCGGAGGGTAACGCAGTTTTCGTAGAAAGAGCTAAAGTAGAAGATATATTACTAAGCTACTTATTTATATGATTATAAGTCTTATAGTTTACAATCCACAAATATTAAATTTAACTCCAAAATATTATTTAAATGTTCACGTTACGCATTTACGAATTACACATTAAAACGTAAATTAGTATATTACGAGTAATACTCCTATAATCGTGTAGTTAAAGCGGGCGAAGCCGTATTTCTTTGTTTCTGGAGTAGCGTCCGGAACTCACTATTCCGTAAATACATAAATATTAGTATTGCGACCATTTATTAGAATTACTTATGTGCCTAATAACTGCATTGATAAGATAATTATTCTACTATAAACAAATGTATCTGAAAAACCCAAATGACATAACATTTAAATTACTTCTGTGAATACCTACCAATCCAATGTCTGTTCAGATTTAACAACTATACAAACAATTAAGCATTTGACATTCATCAGAGTGGTTCAACTATATCCACGTGATAAGGGTTTTCATATAAATATTTATCGTTTATTATAAACTGAACGTATAAATTTTGTTGAAATACAAGGTAATTTCAGTATATACATAAAAAATTTCAATTCATAAGCGTATCCTGTTAAAAATAGATATTCAAGAAAATTTGCTTCTCAAACCCATTTAGTAATATTTAGAACCAGGCCCGGTCGACTTCCTTAGGGGCATTGGCGACATACCTACGGGGGATTGGCCGTGGGTCTTTAAGAATAAATTTATTTAAAATTTACGGTATACGGTCTTTCATAATGCTCGTAGGTGTTTAGTGCTGCTAGGTTTAAGTAAAACTACTAATTAGTAGTATTTCATTAATTTTTGAAGTAGATGTATTTAATGTTTTTATTATTTGAATATTTAACATTTAAGAAATAACTTTTCGCTTAATTTTTTTAATATATAGTTTGAGTATTATAAAAAAATAATAATTCCAAAAAGGGATGGAAGTTGCTTGTAAGTTAAAGTTAAAAAAGAAACTAAAAAGAGAGTGCTATAATTTAATTTTAAACACTTTTTTTTTGGTGTAAGATACAATTTATCTAATCAGTATTCAAAGCATAGTAGTAAAATTGCCTTTCGATATGGCAGCATTGTAATTTGACATTTAATAATAAAATTGAAAATAATGTTTCAATTTGCAAATGGCCGAAGTATTGTTTATTTTCGAAAACGTTAAACAACGCTATCCAGTGTTTTTGTTGTATTGTTTAATTCGTTTCTTTCACACAGACACTTTTCTTCATAATTAGCACAAATTGAAAGTAGTGTTCTAGAAGTGATTCGTCGAACTATAACATCAAAGGAGATATTTTATACAGGGATATTTGATACAAGGATTATCTGTTCTTATAAAAGGCAAGTGTAAAGTGGAACTATGCTGTTTAGTTAGATTTGTAACGCTTATAATTTTGTATTCAATTTATATTTTTTCTTCAGGTTTTCCATGTTATAAAATTGATTTAAATGTTGGTGATATGAGTGGAGTCAATAAAAGAGCAATATCAATTTTGGAAGATTCTAAAGACAAGACAAGAAATGGTTACTACATTAATCTACATCACTGCAAGTAAATTACTTCAGAAATGTTTCTTTTAAAACGCAAAACCTTCAAACAATATTGGAGAAGAAGATAATATTATATTAAAATAAGGAAGAAGGCTGACAGTAATATTGTAATACAAATATGTATTACAATCTATTGTAATTAATATACAGAAGTACTTTTTTGTTAAAAATGTTAATATGCAATAAAATTAAATATAAACTGTTTATTAGTTTCATTTCAGTATTTATATTTTATTATTATGATGACACCAGAAATGATTCACAGTTTCAAAATCATTTGAAAGTATTGATGTTAAAATCAATATTTCCATGATTTTGAAATAGTGAATATTTCTAATTTTGCATAAAATAAAGGTTTCATAAAGCCAAATTTCAATTTTGCCGCCGAGAAATTTGACAGATTAGTTTCTGTGGGATTTCGGATGGTGGCATCAGTGGCGATTTTTGTCCCCCACTTTTTGTATGAAGTCGACACTCTTCCCGTAGGGTAAATGTGCTCTATATTTAGAACTGTCACCTTTCTCAATAATTGTAACTGGCACTTGAAGCCGATGCCTCGCTTAACCTGTAAAACGGCACACTATGAGCATTTTGCTCACTAACCTCTATTAGGTACAATTAATTAGCAATATTCAAAAACTATAAGGTTTTGTAGTATCTTTTTAAAAATTCTTCTTTATACACATTGCGAGCTGATAAGTGCCAGTATAATAGTATAATCATCGATCATTGCGCAGAGGCACAAGTGTGCGACTGTAAATGCGTCGAATTTTTTACAGATTTTTCCACTCGGATGAATAAAATATTTAATATATTCATTTAACGTGATAATTAATAAAAAATGATAACGAGGTAAATCACAGTGTTAAATTTCGCTATTCAACATGCAATGCCTCAATAATTTGACGGAAAATGAGGAGTACAGTATGCTTTCCGCAGCAAATAGAAGAGTAAGCGGACAAACAGCCAAAAATAAAAAAAAAAAACAAAACATACATATTCGCTTTTACGTTGTCGTTATCACAATATTTAAATAGATACCTTAAATAGTTTACAGTAAGGTCTATGATAAAAATTATCTAATATAACTTAAACATTTTGCTCACGAGTGCTTTACTCGAGCAAGTTAAGTCTCGCTATCTTACGGTTTAAGTGACTTGCGATTGTCAGTTCTCTTTGTTATATAAGAAGACAGAAATTTTGTATGGAGGAAGGAAATTTGTTGTTGTGAATTATAACCTTTAGCTTTAGTTTTTGTTTTTTTAATCGATAAATAGTCTAAGTTACTTATTACAACACCCCATTAATATATGTATGTTAAAGTAGTTTGGTATGGTATGGTTCTTTGATTATGGCGTTCCGAGTGTGCCGGTTGAGCACATATCGCTTCGCTAATGTCACGTTGAATGGAGTAGACACTTAAAGTAGTTTAATTCAGTATAAAAGAATATGCTCTTATCATCTATTCAGTTTTAATGTCAACATAGAGGTAGCAATAAGTTTTCAATAAATAAGTTAATGACGCGAATTCCATAAATTAACACGCAATGCCTCCAAAATTTGGGATAAAATGGGGACCCGAGGCTTCCTGGTAGCCAATATCACGCATAACCCGACGTACACACTACACATACACACTGACACAAGAGGTCCAATTATTAGTATTTATATGGGCTTATATTCAAAGCATGATCTGAAATATTTCCGTTTTTGAGATATTGACCATTGAAAGAATATATAAAAAAAAGACATGTCGTAAGAAAGCACACTGACTTATTTTTATTTTGCTAGCTTTAACATGCAACTAAAAATTTAAATGAAGATCCATTCTAAGTGCCCCATCACTCTACGTCACGCCTACACCAGATACAATGGGTTACTCCCCAGATACATTGAAATTGTTAACGTGAAGAAATATGTCTTGAAATTGTGTTATGTGCCTGGATAAATCCAAAATCTAATACAAAAAGATTTTTGTCAATCTTAGTCAGTAATTTCTGAAATTACGTGATGCGCGTTAAGTGAGATACATAGGTATTATCTACGCGTTTGCCACCTGTGCCCACTGGCACACACGAGTAGTGCGACGTACCAAGGTTAACGTGACGATCTCTCTGCTGCGGTGTTTTAAAACGGTAATATCTTCTAAACTATAATTATTTTAAATATGCTTTATTACCTACCTTAATCAGTTAATTGTAATTGTATAAGGAATAATAAATAAATAAAAAAAAATGATGATAATATTCATAATTATATTATAGTAGCCGTGTGATTTCGGCTTAGAATAGCATCACCATGGTACTGATAGTGTCGTAAGAGGCGACTAAATTACGTGTGGCAGAGTCACGTTGTCAGCAATGACAACACGCATGGGCAGACTTGACTGGATTGTTACCTCCCCTGGCATTTAAAACCGGCGTTAAGTAGTGGCTTCGGCCACTGCGTTTCGCATTGGGTAATACCGGACCCCGGTGCCCATCCATCTTAAGGACCGGCAACGCTTCTGTAGCTCCTCGATGCTACACGGGGCCGTTGGCGAGGGTCATCACTTACCATTAGGTGACCCGTACGCTCGTTTCCCGTGTCTTCTCCATAAAAAAAAATTAACACATCTATGGGGTACTAGTTCCAAAATAAGACATTCATACATACTTGTTTATATAAATCTTTTATCAGGTATCAACTGGAATGTTCGCTATCTATATGGAATTCAGTGTATTTAAATATATTTATTGTCATGTAATATTTCAGATGTATAACTAGTCAATTACCTTAGTTTTCCTATTTTTAAAATATTATTCCTCACCTAGGAAAGAAAATAAAAAATTTGAATCCTGCTACGTTAAATTTTTTAATACGCTTTTAAATTTAGCAGTAGCAGTTGTCAGCACAAACTTTTTGCAAACTGCATGTGTAAAATTCTATGAGGTCTGCAGTGGCGCAGCGGCACAAGTCCTACTTTTTAATTTATCCAAGTTAAAGATACTGCTAGCATTATAATACTACCAATCAACTGTAGTGGCACAGCGGCACAAACGTGTTACTGTAAACGATAGGTTGTAGGCTCGATCCCCACTCGAGGAAATGAAATATTTATTATTTTCATTTTAAATATTTAATGTTTTCGTTTCTTCGCTCTGGTAACAAGGCAAAGCGTGGTGTTGAGTTCCGCCACTCAACACGCAATGCCTCAAATTCGACGGAAAGTGAGCAACGGAAGTGGAACAGAGTGTCTTAACGCTAGGTTCCCAAGTTCCCTCTGCCTACCCTACCGTGTGCGGGATACAGCGTGAAGCTTAGTTAGAGAGTTATATATTTTTTAATGAATTTTGTATGTATTAGGCTTCATTTATCCCACCACCACGGACATTGATACTACAATTTCCGAAAATTACAATTATAACTGATATATATTTAATATTTTTATAAGTATCCTATTACATGTGATTCGTTTGCCTAATCTTTTCGAGTGTAAAGAAAACAATAATGACTGTTCAACTATATCAGGTTTAAGTCTTTGTTACTTGAGATATGTAATCTTCAATATCATCTTATCGTATTGTTATTGCGCCAAGTTTATCACAAGAGTAACATGTTAATTACTTCATATAACAACTACGCTGCCAAGGTTGTATGTAAATATTAACTCTGTCAACCCTTCTAATAGCGAGCCCTATAACGAAGATTTCTGAGATGTATTAAGCAAGATACATTTACACATCCCGTTTACACTGTATATTTACGTTTTTACAATATAAAATATTTAAGCTAAATAAATGAGCATAGAAACAAGTATAAACAAGTTGGAGGCCTGTCGTGGCGCAGCGGCACAAGAGTGTGACTGTAACCGACATGTTCTGGGTTCGATCCCCAGTCGAGGAAATGAAATATTTAATATTTTCAATTTAAATATTTAATGTTTCATTTCTTTGCTCTGGTAATAAGGCAAAGCGCGGCGTTGAGTTCCGCCACTCAACACGCAATGCTTCAAATTCTGCGAAAAGTGGGAAACGGAAATGGAACGGAGTGTCTTAACAGTTAACACTAGGTTCCTGGGTTCCCTCTGCCTACCCTGCCTCGTGCGGTACAATGTGAAGCTAATAAAAAAAAATATAAAAAGAAATTAGTATAAACATATGTAAAAAAACAAGACAATATTTAAGTATAATACTTTCATAGCCGTTTCAAGCGTTTTTTTTTAAATATTAATCTAATTAATATTCATTGCCAATAAAATGAAAAGTAACTGTCACTACTGTACAATTTAATGTTATACTATACAAAGTTTTAAATACAATAAATTATCTCACAATTCTCAAGATTTTTAGCACAAAATTATTTTTGACATAAAAGATAATAATCTAGCAAATAAGCTTTAAAACATTCGAACAATGTTGCATCTAAAAGAAGTTCAATATAAGTCAAAGCAGCAATTAAAAATGTATCTTTCAATTAAGTAAGCAAACTTAAAATGCAAACAGGATACAAATTAATGGTAAACGTAAGGGACACGAGACAGAAATTATTGGGAATAGTTTGTTGATATAATGACTTTAGAACTAACTATATTAGTCAAGTTTTTATAGCTGCTACATTAATTTAAGTTGTAGAACTTTACATTAATATTACTGTAGTTATGAATATTATTTATTATTAATCACTTGTTCTGGCTTTTAGTTACAACAAAGAGACATGTCATATGATGAGCTTGGTTTGCGTATATTTTTTGCCGGAGGCTTTGCTTTGCTAGGGCAAACTCAGTCTACTCATTGGCGACTGTAGACTACCGGACTGTGGATCTATCGGATATTAATGTTTGTCTAGGCGTATAGCATATAGCTAGAAGGCCTCGTCGCCGCTGATATATATTACCATTTTCCACAACCTGAAGCCTATCAAAAGTGGCTGACTCAGGCATAAATTGCATATTTCTATTTTTTTAATAGTTTGGACTTCTCTTACGTTTGGATATATTTTAAGATTGGGAAAATGGACGACTATGCCGCAACCGTAGAGCCGCATGACCGCATATTTTAAAAAGATTATCGATGATGACATTACTGTGACGCAAAATGTGCTCTGTGAGCCTGTGCACTTGGTCAACGCCTAAATGTTTATCTGAAAAGACAAGCTCTTCTGGAATTAAGTTATGGATAGAGGATTAAGAAAGTATAGGATATATAGAGGAACAATTCAACAGCATCGTAAAAAAACAATATTTTTCAATTCACATCACATTTAAGATACTAGTATTATTCGAATATGCAGATAATTTATTAAAAATACGTCTTTCAAAAATGTTACTTAACAACACCAATACAAATACAGGTCTTTATTTGCTAGGACTATTGTTTTCTCCATTCCGAAAAATGGTACTACTTTATGTAATGTTTTTCATGAGGTCTTAAAAAATATCTTTACAAACACATTTATTGAATATCATTGATAACTGAGGTGCAATGTGTGATATAATAGAGCTTAGTAACAGATATACCCCATACATTACTATTTTTTTCTTTCATTAAGTATTAAGTATTCTTATAAAATATTTTATAAATTACTCTGGTGTTACGTATACAAACGTAAAACTGTTGGTATATTTAACGGAGTTACTTTGACATAACGCCTTAAGTTTCATTTATTTATTCATAACATCCGGTTTACGTCCTCTGCTGGGCATAGGCCTCTCCTAAGGAACTCCACTACGATCCATTTTACGCAGCATGCATCCTGAAGTGACTTTTGGTGAACTTAATTATATCGTCGGTCTACCTGGTCAGGGGGAAACTTTTCTTAAAATGATTCCGATCCTGTCTGTAACTCCCTATACATAAGGCAGGGTAGTTACTGGTTTCACTATTGAAATATCTATCTTTCCATAGATTTCCTATATACAGTCTGTGCCTGAAAAATTTTGAAAATTTTCGACCATCTAAAACCAGGATTAGATACAGTTAGCTCATTCTGCAAGAATCCTTGGCAGTATGCGAGGCAATTTATAAATCAATGGCTTTTTCAAAAGTTTGATATAATTATTATGTCAACTGATAGACGACTGACCTACCCGTGACCACGGATTATTGCAAAGTATTCGTAACGTAAAAAAATGCTGTAAAAAACTATTATGTAAAATACACATACTACAATATAAAGTATACAAATAAAATAATACACATCCTTTTACATATTAATTTACAAATGTTATTTTCTGTCTGTAATAAATAAATATAAAATTATTAAGGTACTATGGCATTTTTTTATGGAAAAAACAAAACAACGTTATCAGTAGATAACAGAAACAGACGAGAGATGCCTAGTTATCGCCTCCAAAAAGTAAATAAATCATTTTTGGGTCTAAGTATACGTATCTATAATAATATTTCGCAATGTATTTTGAATTTGCCAGTGGAAAATTTTAAAGTAAATGTTAAAACAATGTTAACTAAATGTGTTTTGTACTAAGCATAAAGCTGTCCAAGAATATTTGAATGATACAAATGTATTTAATTTAGAACATTTGAATTTTATACTGGATAGTCATTATTGTATTAAACAATGAAATTATATCGTTATTCAATATTGAAAAGAGCAAATGTTGAATTTCTTATCGGCTCTTCTCAGCAGAGCCGCATTCTGAGCCGGTGGTAGTTTTATGTCCGTTTGACGATTCAAAAGTGCTTGCAAAATTATATTTCAATAAAAAATATACTAAATTTAAATTTAAAACTTTTAATACGCTCTTAAATTTAAATTTAGTATAGTTATTGCTTTGCTTTGCTTAGTTATTTTGATAATATGATAGTATTATCAAAAGAACTTATGATATATATTTAAATCAGAAAACAAAGAGTAAGTCAAATTAACTTGCAATAATACAAAAAGACTAACTAAATAAAAAATAAATAAATGCAATTATAACATTTGATATTAAGAGACATTACATTAAACAATTAATTACATATACATATAATACAAGTATTAATTACAAAAACCGATATAGTCTCTGAAATTTATTATTCCTATATTTGTATAGGATTACCATTACACTCGCGTTGCTTACTTTGGGTTCTAATATACACTTTATCTCTTAATTTATGGCGGTCCTTAGATACAAAGGGCATTGTTCCTCTCTTGAATATATAAAATCTATATGTAGTTATTGAAATTATATACATATACACAAGAATAGTGTTTAAGTAAAAGTCTTAATCTTTTCTATAATTAATCAGTAATAATTAATGAAATGATATCTACTTTAATGGAGATAATTTATACATGAAAAAATATATATATTAAGTTAATAATACATTTTTGTCAACAGTACAAAGCATGGAAGACGTGTGGGTGGAACTAAGAGCACCACGATTTGTTGTACACGGTCACAGCGCCACACTACGATGTGAACACAATGTCGACCCGCAGACCTTATATAAGGTACGTATTTTTATTATATATGAAATATTTTTTATAGCTTTAATGCTTTTAACATATTTGAGAACAGCAATTGGAGGGAATCTAATCTATATTCATGTATATCTGAATTTATCGTCCAAACTTTTTTGTAGAAAAAATCCTTACGAAACAAAATCGAAGATCGCTTGGTAAAGATAAAGCTGCCGAAATATTTCCTACTGAAAAAAACAATTTATGGACCGCTGTTTTACGAAATGGAATTATTAGTATTATAAATATGATTGTATATATAATAATCTCTCTCTCTCTCAGCTTCACGCTGTATCCCGCACAAGGCAGGGTAGGCAGAGGGAACCCGGGAACCTAGTGGTAAGACACTCCGTTCCACTTCCGTTCCCCTCTTTCCGCCAAATTTGAGGCATTGCATGTTGATTGGCGGAACTCAACGCCGCGCTTTGCCTTATAACTAGAGCGAAGAAATGAAACATTAAATATTTAAATTGAAAATATTAAATATTTCATTTCCTCGACTGGGGATCGAACCCAGAACCTATCGGTTACAGTCACAAACAGGCCTCGTATATATAATAATAATAATAAATATACTTGTAGTATATTTATTATTATTATTATATATATTATTA
This sequence comes from Eueides isabella, assembly GCA_019049475.1. NCBI lineage: Eukaryota > Metazoa > Arthropoda > Insecta > Lepidoptera > Nymphalidae > Eueides > Eueides isabella. The sequence goes on from CM032386.1 coordinate 12,972,082, forward strand.
TTATTATAGTACCGGGCTAGCTAATCTGATCAATACAATTAGTGTCCAATAGGTTGGAAGTTGTGAAAATAGAATAAGTTACTATCGCTGGCGCTGTGATCGATCTTTATTCTACAAATTAATCTCTCAGGATATTTCATACGTAGCTCTATCTCCAGTCCACTATAGACAGCTTGTTAGTTGAACCATAATTGTCTCTGTGTTATTCAGTCCATAAAGATCATCTAGTATTTCAATAAATTACAGTAATTAATATTAATGTTTTTTTTATTACAATTTGCTATTGGCTGTTATTAAATACTTCTAAATGAAGTATCTCGTAATCTATGTTTATTCAAATTAAGATTATAATTTTCTCTACTTTGTAAAAAAGTAACGCAAGTCGTAACAACTATGTCATATTGTAAAAATTACATTCTATAACAAAATTACATCAGTTCTTTTAAAATTAATACGCTTAATTGAAAACTGTCTAGTATACGTAACTACTATTTAAGTCCTTTGCTTATAAGCAACTATCGAACTTAACTTTAAGTTTGAATATTGGTTCATTGTGAAAAGAAAATGAGTAATTCAAAATAGCGATAAACGGTATCAGCGGAGCGAGATAAGCGATAAGCGTACTACCTGTCAGAGCCAGTTCGTAGGCTACGTAGCTTTTGACAATTTCTTTGCTTTTGTAGATATAAATCCGTTGTATTATCTTATCAAATATGTTTGAAGTAATTTTATCGTATGAATAAACATATTGTGTGAAATAATATTCCAATATATATTATGTGAACTAAAATTCCACAATATTCGTTTATTAGTACCTGTTTCTTATATAATTAAATAAAAATATAAAAAAATAAATTGGAAATCCTTATCAAAAGCAAGAAGTTAGTCAATTATATTTCGGGATGAGATATTTAAAGAAATACACTCAGTTCTAACCCTTAGTAAAAATCACAAACCGAAATAAAAATAATACCCAACAATTTTATGTCAAGTTAATTAAAAAGTCAATCTGAAGCAATTTGCGGAAAATGTCGCAACTGAAACTGCAAACATTCAGAGTAACGTCAGAGTTCATTTATTTTAAAAGCAACCACCTGATAGTGTTTTTAATGAATAAAATATGTTAGAATTTGTTTCCAACAATGCAACAGCAGATTGTTAAAATTTATTTGAAAACTAAATTATAAAAAAGGGTATTGATTTATTTATTCTATAAACATATGTATATATATATATATATATATATATATATATATATATATATATATATATATATATATATATATATATATATATATATATATATATATATATATATATATATATATATATATATATATATTATATATATATATATATATATATATATATATATATATATATATATATATATATAATATATATATATATATATATATATATATATATATATATATATATATATATAAACATATGTATATATATAATATTTTGTAAGGAAAAGTCCATTAGAAAATATAATACACACTATAAGCAAGTAGGAGTGTTCGGGATATCTATATTTTTTAATCGTTATAAAGCAATTTGGTATTTTTTAATAATCTTTATTTTTTTACTCTATAAGATACATATTTGCTAAATAAATTAACGATATCATATTTTTAAAGTAAATATATTAACAATAACCATATGTAACGTGTATACGTGATTTTTTAAAATGAATATATTCATAGTAAAATAACAAATGCAATGTCCCGCATATGGCAGGAGGAACTTGGAAAGCTAGCTAAGACACTCTGTTCCGTTCTCCACTTCCGCCAAATTTTAGTCATTGCGTGTTTAATGGTGGAACTCAACGCCGCGCTTTTATGTTGTTTACCAGAGCGAAGAAAATGAAAATATTAAAAAATCTTTCTCAAGTCGAATCTACAACTTGACCCTGTCCCTGCTCCGTGACAGCCCTCAAAGAATATATCAAATGTACATATCATCCCCTGCTTTGTGGACCGCCTGTTTTCGACCTGAGCTATTATAACTTTATAATAGAATTCGAATATTACCTTTATTTGCTAATTATATCTTGCTCTTATCTGCTTTTTAGAATTTCAACATTTGTCGTCTTGTCCAATTTTTTTTACAATAATCGTGCCTTAACTAATAACACTAAACTAAAAGTTACTTTTTCTACAGTTGCTTAATATAATAATAAAAAGATATGAAAGAAAACCTAACCAAAATTAACAACATAGTATTTTTCGAATTAAAACTTCATTCAAGCAAAGAGAAGAGTGAAATCCGTACTAATGTTCAATATTTTTACCACACTTCTGCAGTCCAAGATTTTACTAACCATCTTCCAAATGCTTCATCAGATCAGCACGGTGGTACAAAGTTCTTGTGTTCTCCAATCTATATAATTCCCAAGTTTCATATTGGCATAAAAATTTGGTGTGCGCGTGATGTTGATTTTTAAATCATATCACATAATTACCTACTTAGTAGTTACACTCGACCTAATAAAAAGCTTTTTTTGAAAAAGGTGCAATAATTCTTTTGCAAATATTACATACATATATTGAACGTAAATAAAACGAGTATCGAGAGATCTGTGCTGAAAGTTCACATGGATTGCTTACTTGTGCATATTTTAACAGGAGGGATCGGAGTTTTATGGTTTGTATACACAGCGTTTTATATATATTGCGAAAGTCCCTTTTACGTTTTACACGGCTGTAGTATATTACGAATACGCTGTTATATTAAATTGAAGTATTATTGATCAAAAAAATTGCTTTCACAAGAATATATATATATATATATATATATATATATATATATATATATATATATATATATATATATATATATATATATATATATATATATATATATATATATATATATATATATATATATATATATATATATATATATATATATATATATATATATATATATATATATATATATATATATATATATATATATATATATATATATATATATATATATATATATATATATATATATTTTCACATCCTCAAACACTACGATCTCTATTATTTCAATTTAAAGGTTATTATGTCAATTCGCAATTTCCCAACTACCATAATATAACAGAAAACAGAAAATTATAACATAGAAATTCGCAATTTTAACAAAATCAATATTAAAATATTCTTTATTCAATTAGGCAATTATAAGCACTTTTGAATCGTCAATTTACATAAAAATGGATGTAGTGTCATCTATAGGAAGCTACCACCGGAAAGGCGGGTCTGTTGAGAAGTGACGGCAAGAAACTCAACAAAATATAATTCAAGTAAATGTGTAAAGTAATTAGCGTCCTGAGTGAGTACCAACTGCATTTAATGCCACGCGCTCTTATCATTATTATATGTAGTCTTGAATTGGGCAACTATAGCATTTGTTGTAGATCTGCATCTACAGGAACATAAATATGCCCTTAGAGTTAAATAATAGTGTAAGTACATTTCTAAACTAAAGTAAGTATAAGTAAGTATATATACTGTTGGCTGAAATTTATGATCTTTTACCTTCCTTTAAAATAATGAATTAATTAATGAAAATAAATAAGCAAAAATAAAAAGTAAAATATATATTAAAAACCAAGGAGACTAGACTGAAGAAAGTCTGAATGAACGTATAAATATAATGAGTCCTCACTCGGAAAATTGATTAATTTTAAATTATTTTCAAGCGTAGGATAAGCGTGGCATTCATAATTTACAATATTTACTCTTAAATCAGATTAAACTGAAAATTATACAAAATTAAGAAAAATACACTGTCTAACTGTTTTCGTGTGAATTTATTTCAATTGTAATACATCACAAACAAACTACTCGTAAAAGAAGATATAATCTCTCTATATAAGAACTTATTTTTAAAATATCAAAAGCTTTATTTGCGCACACCTAGTTATTTATTTGGGAATGTACCTTCTTTCAACAACTTACTTGTATTTATGTATGTATAAATAACTAAAAGAAAAACTTTATGCCGCCTCGGGTATATAAGGCGACAAAAAGAAAAAATCTATATTTCTTTCTTTCTTAGTTTCACGCTGTATCCCGCACGAGGCAGGGTAGGCAGAGGGTACCCAGGAACCTAGTGTTGAGACACGCCGTCCCACTTCCGTTCCCCACTTTCCGCCGAATTTGAGGCATTGCGTGTCGAGTGGCGGAACTCAACGCCGCGCTTTGCCTTATTACCAGAGCGAAGAAATGAAACATTAAATATTTAAATTGAAAATATTAAATATTTCATTTCCTCGACTGGGGATCGAACCCAGAACCTGTCGGTTACAGTCACACGATTGTGCCGCTGCGCCACGACAGGCCTCAAAAATCTATATCTTAATTTATTTCAAATTCCGACTAATGTATTGAATAGTGATTATGGTATATATGCATATATTTACAATCATCAGTGATTATATATGTTGTTCCAACTATTACTGACTTTTATACATTACATTTTTTTCCCAGGTGGTGTTTTTTAAGAACGGTCAACGTATCATGCAGTATGTGCAGGGCCGAGATCCTCCCTTCGAGCTATACAATTTTACTGGTGCGGATATAAATGTGAGTACAAACAATGTTTTATATAAGAATATGTAAATATTATTTTATTAATCAAACTTACTTTTATAAATACAATAAAATTTAGGTTTGCTTTATGTTAGCAATATTCCTTTGCATTTCAGCTTGTGATAAAAACAAAGGTAAATTTGGACATGGGTCTGCCTGTGATACCGTAGCTCCCAAACGAAAGAACCGAATTTGCTTTATTTTTTGATGTTTAAAAGTGACTTAATTAAGAGTATTTTTACTATGTTTTAAAGTGTTATTCCACACTTAGGGCAGAAAATACTAAACTTAAATTTAAAAAACGTATAAAAATTTTGAACGAAGCAGGATTTGAACCCGCGCCTCTGGAATACCGTTCCAGCGCTCTGACCAACTAAGCCATTCGTTCTCACCGAGCTCCGTCGAAATTCTTATACGCTTGTTACAACTTATTTATGTTGAAGTTCAACGGTATTCTAGAGGCGCGGGTTCAAATCCTGCTTCGTTCAAAATTTTTATACGCTTTTTAAATTTAAGTTTAGTAATTAAGAGTAGTCAGTCTTAAGTATGAGCCAAGAAAATATGTCCAAGGTTTTACTAACCTTCTTCCTAATCCTTCATCAGACCAGCACGATGGTACAATATTATTGTGTTGTCGTCTAATCTATATATAATTGCTAAGTTTCATACTGATATAGTAATTGGGTGAGCGTGTGATATGTTCAACCGCATGAATATCTCTTCCAATGCTTTGTTTATTTTTAGATCTTACAATTTTTGACGTCTATTTTGAAATACAAAATGATAAAACTCAAAGCTCCCTCCTTTCTTGCTCCTATCAAAGTTCGTTGAAACTCTAACTCAATAAGAAGTTATTCGATACTTATCAATATTCATAAATTGGATTACGAATATTTTAAATCTACTATAAACAGCCCAAAGAATCGATTTTGTCAACCTATTTTTTATAGTATTTTGTTATTTCACTTCTAGAGTAAACAATGTTTTATTTTACATGTCGAACGATTTTTATGTATCTTTGTATTTCCTTTAATAACTTTATAGTGTACGTTAGTAAGAAAAAATAAATATTTCATGTTTTCAAATTAAACACTCAACGTTTTCATTCCTTTGCGACAATACAAGGCAAAGCACTGCTTGAAGTTCCGCCACTCAATACGCAATGCCTCAAATTCGACGGCAAGAAAAGATGGAACGAAGTGTCTCAACACTTGGTTACTAATTTTCCTCTGCCATCCTGCCATGTACGGGATACGGCAAACTAATCAAATTGTTAAAATAATGTTCGTAAGTACTCTTGCTCTTTAAAGATATTTCATCGGATTGAGTTAAAATTTGTATTATTAGAAGTATGCCGTCTCTCTACATGACAGAACTGAGAAGAGAATGAGGTAAAGAGCTGATTTTTAAAATGCAATATCAAAATATCAAATGAAAAGACATGACTAAGGCCGAGAATGACTGAAATATAAAGCGACGTCACCCTAAATCCAATATGGCTTCTAAATTCAACTTCTGAAAATGCCAACGCATTTTTTGTCTCTTCCGATTATATGGGTGCCTTTTTTATAAAACTTTGTTAGTCAATAGTAATGAGTTAAATAGAATATCCTGCGGGAAAGATAAACATGCCAATGTGTTTTATATTTAAACTATATGTATGTTTTTGCCGTGTGATCCCTGGTACTGATGGTGCCGTAAGAGGCGACTAAAGTGCGTGTGGTAGAGTGACGTTGCCAGTAATGGCAACATGCGTGGGCAGACTAGACCGGATTGTTACCTCCCCCGGCATTTAAGACCGGCGTTAAGTAGTGGCTTTGGCCACTGCGTTTCGCATTAGGTAATGCCGGGCCCCGGTGCCCATCCACATTAAAAGACGGCAACGCTCCTGTAGCTTCTCTGGAGTTACACGGAGCCGTGGGCGACGGTGATCACTTACCATCAGATGACCCGTACGCTCGTTTGCCGTCTCTTCCATAAAATTAAAAAATGTAGACGTGCTATACGAATTATTCTACTACATTTTATCTCAATTACATCTATATTATCATGTCTTGCCTGACATTCATATTATACCGAGTCCTGACTACCTAAAGTATAGTAGTATATCGTAATCACGTAATCCGTGACCCATAACCGTCACGGATCGAAAATTGCCAGTAAAACTCTAAATCTATAGTTATAAGAGCTACTTTGCTCGTTCACTAAAACCTGCCAGCACATCGTGAAGTAAACTGATAAATATTTTTTATCCAATTGGAGTGGAATTGAAATAATATTTGAAACGGGTCATACAACAACATGTGACAATATTTGCTTTTATTTAATATTGCACTCTTTAAATATATTTTGTTGAACTTAATAACGTGATGAAGAACTATAAACACAAACTTTGTGCTTTTTGATTGGTTATGAACTTTTATTCCACCCGTTTTTCACAATAAATTTGCTGTTTTAAGCCACTCAAACAGTGCACTCCCAGCATACGTCTTTTAAATTTAACGTTGCAACATTTTTTAACGAAAAAGACAAGACAAATATACCTACGGGTCACCTAATGATTACTGCCGCCCACGACTTAGGCTAAAACCAGAGGACCTATAGTATATTGCTGGCTTTTACACTGGAGGTAGATGCACTTTTTGAATGTACCCACGTACCGATCCAGAAAAACCGCCGCTATGAAGTTCCTACGGACCCCACAGTAGTAGAATGCCATGTATCTGGTGGCGTGGATGGTTCTTAATTACATTTCATACTAAGTGGTTTTTGAAATTGAAATTTAATTAAATGATTCAAACTGGTACCTCGCAAGGCAGACATATGAACAGTACTCCATATAAGGAACTGAACCTGGGCCCTAAATAAGGCCAATTAGTGTTTTGGCGTGGAGTGCTACCTTGCTCTACGGACGACCCACAGTTTTTTTGAGGAAAACTTAGGCTTTATCGCGATATGAAAATTGGTAGTATAACAAATAGAGTTTTATTTGTGGTTAACGTACCGATTTGTGTCTTCTGGTGATTGAATTAAACCAGATTCCTTTTATTCATTTAGAAAATATTCCCAAGGCGTGTATTAACGCCAGACACAAGTTTAAAAAAAGGAAGACCCGCGTGGTCAAATTATACAGCTTCTACTGTTATTCTCTCTATCTGCATATCAATAAATGACGGATATGCAGAAAAAGCAGCTTGGGTGACAGGTTAGCCTTAAGAAACGCAAAAGTTCACATTCTCATTCAAATAACCTTGTTACTTCAAGAAGGGAAATCCACCATATTAGACAAAAACAAACAGGAATATTAAAGGGAAAATCGCCAAACTTCCATTACATGGCGGCTTACATTGGGTATCATTTCAAGTATAAATAAATAAATAAAGAAGAAAAGTGAATTTAATGGATTGGTCCCAAATAGTCCCAGGTACATAACATCTTCAGACGAACCCTCGTTGTGGCTCTTAGCTCTTAGCTAATTCTTCTTCTTCTAATCTTCTTCTTCTAATCTTGCCATTTCTGTTCTCCCTTTTCCGCAGAGTTGAGACATCCCTTGTTAGGTGGAATAAGCCAACGCCATGTTATTTGCCTTGTAAACAGAGCAAGGTACCTAATTAAAATAAAGAAATAATCAATATTTCATTCTCTTGAGTTAAAATTTAGTCGAAAAATAATTATTAACATCATTACACAATTTTGTATTTTACAACGCTTACGTAACAAAAGTGGTGGCAGTCCCATAAATTACACTATTGATTCGAGTTTCTGAACTTACTTGAGTTGTTTCCCGTAAATTTCAAGTAACACACTAAAGTCCGTATGTTACCAACATGTTAAAGTGGGTTCATTCGCTTCAGAACCAACGTCGTCGTTTCATGTGCAAATGTGCAAAAACTACTTAAAAGTTTAACTTTAAAAGGTTGACATTTTAAACGCGAATGCGAGTCTAGTTAGTAATTAGGTCATGTTTAATACTTACATTTTAAAACATACACTTATTTAATGTTGCTTTTGAATATTAGATTTGATATCCTTAAGGATTTAAAAACACAACTAATATAACTGGAATTATATTAAATTCAAATATTTTACAAAATGGTACTATACACTTCATCGACCTATAGATAATAATTTTAGATATTATAATCTATAGACCGACGTGGTTAATATAGGATACATACATACAGATATTAATAACTTCAATGTCTAACAAAATAGAAATTAAAAATAAACAATGACTTATTTTCATATTTATTTTTATGTTATTTATAATTATATTGAGGCAATTGTGTGGTAATGGTGTACCATGTTCGAAGTCACAATTACTTTTCTTGTTCTGTGCTCTCTCTAGTACTAGAAACTACAGTTTCGAGTTCTACGACTTATATTTAAATCAAAAATTGAAAAATGGAGGTTTTTGACTACATTCTTTCTGTCTATCCAGCTATACACGCAATGGTACGCGAATTCGTATATAATAGCTGTAAAAACACTATTATATACGTATTCCAGCTTATGTAATTCTATTTAAAAATGCTTGTAGCAGTTTCTTTTTCAGCTACACGCTGTATTCCGCACATAGCAATGTTGGCAGAACTTGGGAACCTAGTGTTAAAACACTCCGTTCCGTTTCTTACATTCCGCTGAATTTGAGGCATTGCGTGTTGAGTGGCGTAACTCAACATCGCGCTTTGTGTTGTTACCAGAGAGAAAACTGAGATCATTAACTTTTTTGAATACGTTAAGAATTTCATTTCCTCGTATTGTTATCAAAACCAAAATATGCAGCTTTGACATTCACAGGCTTATGATAGGTATTGTAGTATAGGGTTGTAGCAGAAAATTGACCATTAATTTACCTACGTAGGTATATGTATGTCGACATTCAGAATCACCCCTACGACTGGCAACAGTAAAAAGTGACAGCCAGACATGTTAACACAAGTGTCATCAAGATATGTATGACTCTTACGACATAAAGTGCTTACTTTTTTGCTAGTATAAAATATAACAGTAAAATACCATTGAAAATAATTTTATAAGTATGGCACAAAGTCATATTGAAAGTTGTAAAATGGATTAGATAAAATATAAAAATCAGGTTATAACTATCAGGTAATATCAACCCGACCTCGTACATTAATTTATTTTTTAAGGTTTTCTATTTTAGCACAGAGTAGATTAAACAAGAAAATCTAGTGTTAGGACACTCCTTTCTTTGCGTTGAGTCGCAGAAGTCAACGCCACGTGTATATCTTATCGCCCTAATACTGTATAAAACGAAATAAACATCATTCATTGTGTACAGTTTTTTCCGCAATTTTTTTTTTCAAAATTAATGTTTTATACGAGTATACGAGTATGTTTTCATTTATATTTATTTTAATAAATGCCATATAAACATGCTAAGCGTGAGTATCGTGCTCTTTTATACAAAACTCATTTAATTATTTAAACTCAAGCATTTAAGCCAATGTAAACCAAATGCAAAAGCAAAAAAATGTGAATAGATTATTCACAAAGCTAATAAACTTTAAATTGTCAACTTTCGTACAATTTTAAAGATAAAATATAATACCAAGTGGAGCGGAGTGTCTTAACACTAGGTTCCCGGGTTCCCTCTGCCTACCCTGCCTCGTGCTGGATACACCGTGAAGCTGAGTGAGTGAGTGAGTAAACAGAAAGTTCATTCAAAGCTTATTTAATATGAACATACCTTTGCATTGTATGGACCCATCATAGGAATGCTGAGCCTTGTAACACAGATGTTGTACTTGAGGGGCTACTTGAAATCTGCCTTAACGATAGCCGGCCCCATGTATAGCTTCTTTTTCTACCCAAACTAACTCAAACTCATCTCACTAATACCACATTTACTATAAATTTTAGAAATTATCTCAAGAATAATTAGTTAACTAAAAAGATTCCACAGTTAAATATCTCGCTCATATATAATACGAATATATTCTGAAAAACAAAAATGAAGAAATATTCTTCAAATATATTCAATAATAATAAAAGGATATACATATAGCCTTCTTACTACTTTCTTATTATGTGTGCATTTTGCTTTTACCAACTACCAACCAATGAATGTAGAACCATTCCGTACAATCTAGAATGCTTCGAGATACACTGAATGTGAAAATACAAATACGTTTCGAAGTACAATGAAATTCCATTACAATTCTATGTAATACTGAAAGAAAAAGACATCGAAGCTTAGTTTTGTTTGAATAAATATGTAAGTTTGTTGAATAATATAAGAATAACAGAATATAATACCTTGATAAGGACGAGATAGTAGAATAAGCTAGTGGTATATCTATCTGGTCAGTTTGTCATAAAGATAGGAAATGTATGTGGAAAAGCGTATAGCTACCAGTAATACAGTTAATGGTACTTTGATAGCATTAATGAGACGGTGAAACTTTAGCATAGCTACTTGTTTAGTACAAACGCCGTTATACGGCAGTGCAGTGTAGATTACAGAAGGAAAATAAAAGAAAAATTAATGCTGTGGAGATGCAAACTTTTGTAGGATATTTAAGGTCTCATTTTCTGACCGAATCAAAAATAAAGATTTACAGAACAGCAGTTACTAACGACGATGTCACGAGGATAATGAAGAAGCTCAGATGGTTTGGGTATTTCGAGCGAATTAATGTTTAAAAGAATCCCAAAAAGTTTTATGAAGGCAAAGTTAGTGGTAAGAGACCTCCCTTCTCTTCTCTACAAAAAGGAGGGAGGAAGGAAGACCTCAGTAGACTTTTGATGGTAAATAAACATTGAACAAGGTGAAAGAGGTGGGCAGTGACCGTAACATTTGGCGCTCCTTTTTTTCCAGTTACCCCAATAGGGATATAACGTTAAACTAATATAAAAAAGAAGTACACACATATTTATTTAGCATTAAATATTTTTTTTAAACTTTAAGGTTAATTACATTTAAAGTTCATTATATATTTATTTTAAAAATATTAAGTTATTTTAGTGGATCAAAGCTGTGGTCGCGTGACGAACGTCAGCGTCTCGTCTGGCACATGACAGCAAAGAAAACACTGTGACTTATTATAATATTTTCAATTTATATGGATAACATTTTGAATGTTTATTATAAAAGTGTCAATTTATACTTTGATATTCCTAGAATATTTGTTAAATACAATTTTCCTTGTTTCAGCTACTACAAATGACACCGACATCAATAACATTAGAAAAAATGGATTTCGGTGCGTCTGGCCCTTACGCGTGTGAAATAGCGCTAGAAATACCACTTTACTCAAAGGCGTCCAAAATACACGAAGTGAGCGTGATAGGTAAGTAATATTTACCTTTCCCACCTTTCAGGTAATTTAGAACAGGCCACTAAAAATCTTGGACGGCTGGCCATTTCACCAAAGTCTATAACTTTACTTAACCGAGTAAATTTTATACCTTTTTTCCTATTTTCTTTCATTTCAGAAACAGAAATATAAGTTCAAAACATTGTAAACTAATATTATATATAATGCTATACTTTATGAATAAAAAAACACCATAGATAAGCAAAGCAGAATGCAAATTGAACTATATATTAAAATAAATATTCAATTCACCAAAAAAAGAGAAAAAGAAAGACTAACTATTATGTTTAGCTTCGCCATTTAATGCGTTAATTGGCGAAGCTCAACATAGTGTTTAGTCTTTTTTTTGGGAGAAATGGGGGGGACCGAGAGTGTGAAATGTAAGTGGGATGAAAATAAAGAATAAGAGTATGTGATGTATTATTTTGTATATTATACGAACAGGATCAAACGTGTGACTGTAAACATGATAGGTTGATCCTCACCTGAGGAAATGAAATATTAAATAATTTTATTTTTCGAGTAAACGATATATACGATAAATGTAATTTAGTTTTTGTACACATTTTCACGAGGGTGCTCTGAAAAAGTTCCGAATTACAATGATACAAGCCCCATTACTTTTTTTTTATTTTCAACAACTCCTTATATCTCTACACCCTCCTCCCAGCGATGCTTCCATACGTAACCCGTCCAAATAGTAAGCGGCATTTTTTCTGCAAAATAATTGTTCGCTAAGATGATTGCCTCTTTATTTAACGAAAATATTTATCCTACGAAAGCAATATTTATGTGAAAGAATAAATCGCTTGAGGCTAGATCTGGTAAGTAAAGCAGATGGTCAAGAAGTTCCAACCGTTATTGAAATGGCAACCGCTGAGGTGTGAGAAGGTGCGTTTTCTTGGTAAAAGAGGGTTTTCTTTTTGTGCAAATGTGGCCATTTTTTCACAAGTTCTACCTTCAGCTTGTCTAATAATTATGCTTAATATGCTCCTATAATAGTTTTTCTTTTTTAGAATAATCAATTAAAATAACTCCATGACTATCCCAAAAAACAGTCGTGATCACTTTGCCAGTCGAAAAAACAGTGTTTGCTTTGGAGTTCCTCCCCTTTGCAGTTCAATGCTTGGACTGTATTTTTATTTCAGATATGTAATGGTGTATCCAAGTTTCATCTTCAGTTATTAATAGGCACCAAAACTGGTATTTATTTCGCGTAAGCTGCGTCAAAAGCGTTCATTCGACACGTTTTTGACCTAACGAGAGCAACGGCATCCAACGCGTGGATAGCTTTCTTGTGTGATACAATATGTGACAAATACGTTTTTTGACATGATATTTTCCTCATTAATTGTAGTTTTTGGACGTCCGGGACGTCCATCGTATCCCAAGCTTAACCTTAGCAAGGTAAAATTCAGCAGCCCAAAATTTCACTGTGGTAGAGGATTTTGCAAAGTCCCCATATACTGAATCCAACACATATTTTATTTGCGAAAACGTACCTTTCGAAACAAATATCGAATGACAGCACGATATTCGATATTGTCCATTTTTTAAAAAATCTCACGTCAACTTCCTCAAACTAAAATAATACATAAAAACTACGCGTCCATAATGGCTGAAACTTTGGTGGGTAGCTTTCAACACAATTCAGTAGCTTTTATTTACGAGTGCGGCCATCTTCAGGTTAAGGTTGAAAACTTTTCATTCCATCCTCGTATTAGCTTATTAAGACAATTTTTACAGTTCCGAAATCTCGTATCACACATCCACTCTCAAATACAGCTATCCACAGGCTTACATTTCTTATTTGATTTTTTTTCTATCAGAAATCGTTCAGCTATTTTGCTATTATTTATATATATATATATATATATATATATATATATATATATATATATATATATATATATATATATATATATATATATATATATATATATATATATATATATATATATATATATATATATATATATATATATATATATATATATATATATATATATATATCTTGCAAAGTAGAATAACGTCACACAAAATCAGGCGTTGAGAGCTGCCATAAGTAATTTCTAAGCAGTACATTAATATTAAAAGTGTTTGGAATTAGGATTAGGACGTTCCATCCGCACTAAATAGGCAATGTCTCAAACATTTAGCAAAGGCAATGGGAACGGACTGTTTTCGACACGAGGTTCAATCTGCCTACTTTGAAAAATCATTAATATCATCAAAGTCAGGAAATTATTTCGGAAGGGCACTTCTTTTCTTTTGACTACCAAACATCCATCTGACACAAAATCAGGCGTTGAGAGCTGCCATAAGTAATTTCTAAGCAGTACATTAATATTAAAAGTGTTTGGAATTAGGATTAGGACGTTCCATCCGCACTAAATAGGCAATGTCTCAAACATTTAGCAAAGGCAATGGGAACGGACTGTTTTCGACACGAGGTTCAATCTGCCTACTTTAAAAAAAGCATTAATATCATCAAAGTCAGGAAATTATTTCGGAAGGGCACTTCTTTTCTTTTGACTACCAAACATCCATCTGACGTTAAGGACGCTTCTTAAGCTAAGGATCTCATTAACCCATACTAATATGAATTTTACTGAGAGTCTGATGTGAAGTCACTTCCAGCCAAAAATTTAATTGATTCGCGAAATGCCGTTTTAGTTCGACAACTTTAAACAATCATCATCAGCTCGCGGTTTCTCGCGTTTTAATTAGATTATTATTAATTTAATACTTTGCATTACTTTTCTTTTATGATAACAATATTATTTTTAAAACACTATCTGTATAATCCGATAGGTTCTGGGCTCGATCCCCACTCGAGGAAATGAAATATTTAATATTTTCAATTTAAATATTTAATGTTTCATTTCTTTGTTCTGGTAATACGGCAAAGCGCGGCGTTGAGTTCCGTACACATAGAAATATAAACAAAATAGTTAAAAATCATTATTTTTGGATGTAGAGCATAAATAAATGTCTCTGTACTACCGATAATTAACATGTTTTCATATTAAAGACACTGATTCAGTAAAGTTTATAAATTAAAGGTTTGAATAAGACAACCTCATAATCTAGTAACGTTAATTTAATTAAGTCCATTTTCCTTATTAAATATAATACAAGCATTGAGACGATTTTATTCATTAAATTAGATTTTGGTCTTAGAAGTGATTTTATCAAAGCGATCTTTGTGAAATTCAGTCACCCGAATAAAATATTTATAACATTTTTACTTGTTCACCCTTTCAGCGCCATTTCCTCTTATCAGTTCATCCGTTAACTGGGAGTACCATAATAAGATTTTTTTGTCCGTCTATCCATCTATCAAGGCCTTTAACGTCGAGATCACATGGAGGTATCAAGCTGAAACCGACTTCAAATATTTGTATCTATTGTTCCTAAGAGCACTGGAAAAATTAAACTTCTAACTTAGCACATTTAAAAGATACGAGCATTTAATTATACATCGTTTTTACTAAAATTTTTATAAAAGTCTCTGCGTAACCAAAACTTATGCAGTACTATTGTTCATGGATATTCTTTATCAAAGTAAAAATTTATAGGTATTTCATGAAAAAAAAATCATTACCAAAGTTATATTTGTAGCATATTACATAAAAAATTTATCGTTAAATTAAAGTTGTAGCACCCCAGGTGATACACGAGGCCGCAGGCGGCAGTAATCACTTACTATCAGGTGAACCGTACGCACGTTTCCCTTGTCTTTTCCATAATAAATATTCCAATCCCACAGAGCACAGAACTAAACAACTACTAAGTCAACGCAATCAAAACATAAACACATTTATGCGTCGTATTCGCAATATTTTATATGAAAATCACCGCTTAATTAAAACTTTATTATTATGGGGTACTTCCCGTTGACTTATTGCTATGAAATTTGTTACGAAGTGAAACCTTGAAATAAAATGAAAGAAAAAACCATTCAAAACATGGTTTTCAACTGAATACTTCTCATATAAATCTTTATACTTAAATAAAAGCTAAAATACCAATCGTCAAATTTAATAGCGAAATCCTATTTAGTGTAAAATAAAATTTCGAGATAATGTGTTTTGAATGGCGGAACTTAACGCTTTGCCTTTTGAAAATAAAATAAAAATATTGAATATTTTATTCCTTTTAGTGGGAATCGAATCAACTTTTATAGTGTTTACAATCACTGGCTTCTGTCCCTGAGCCACAATGACCTCATATATTTTTTTTATTTAAATTTTTACAAGGTTAAGTAAAATATTTACTTTATAAATAATTATTTCATTATCTCTGTTTATACAAAATGCAAAATCCTTGAGTAGATTTATTGAAGCAGTATTTCTCCTTTATAACTCACTTGTTTACTTCAATACCGTTTTCGTGTCACGATTTCACTCTGTGTACTGAATCGAATTTCAGGCTGTTTTAGGGTCAAAGTAGAGACCTAGCGTCTAAATCACCAATGGAATTCATAAAATGTCATTACTTTTTATTTACTTTATCGAATGACTACTACTACTATTCCACTTACGGCTTTGCTCGTGCTGTCTGTTCTATTGAGGCTATTTCTTTAGAGAAATATTGTATTTTTTACAACAAAATCATTGTACAGAGTGGGCCAGGAAGGCGTACGAAGTTCAAAATCGCATTACTCGTGACAACCACGCGGAGGCGGGGTGCGGGTAGTAGAGATAGGTAGCTTGGTTCTTGGTGCGATAGTGTGTTTCATCGATGAGCGACGATGTTTTGTGTAGAGGCGTATTATAAAAATGGCGAATCGTGCATTATTGAGCGGAATCTATTGCGCTCTCAGTTTAATTTACATGATTTAAACCAATGTCCAATTGAAAATGCGATCAGATCGTGGGTCAGATATTTGAAGTTTTCCGGTGAAAGAGTGTACGGTAGAGTGGTCTGATATTACATGAAAAATTTGTGAAACGTCCAAGGTCGATTAGAACGAAGGAAAATGTAAGCGAAGTAGCAGCGTTGTACGGCGCGATTCCTAGCGGTGGTCTTCAAAGAGATTTGCTGAGTTCGTCACATCAAGGTCATCACTAAGATAGCATATTTTAACAAAAGATCTTAAATAACACCCGTTTAAGATTCAATTAGTCCAAATTTAAATGAAATGACCACTTTTACGTATTACATATGCCGAAAGAATGTTAGAACGTATTTACATTTTGAACAATGTATTTAGAATTTGTCAATAATCAAAATTGTCGGTATTAAGAAACCACATGGCCACATAAATTGTGGTGTTTTTGTTGTAGCACCCCAGGTGCAATGTCATTGAAATGGCCATGTCAGTCCAAGGAATCATCAGGCCTCACTTCTGCAAAAATGAGCACTACACAGCAATGTTACAGAACTTTTTCTTTTCTCAACTACATAATTTTGAAGCCTGCAACAACAGAAACTGGTTGAAACAAGATCTTATAAATGGAATGAGTCTTTAGCAGTTGTAAACGATATGTTAATGGAAAACTTATATCATGTCGAAAAGATTTTCATAGCTTCTTCGGGGTTTAGGTCTCACGTCATAATGTTTTCTTTCTGAGGATACCTCAAAAAGCGCGTATAAACCGACAATGATTATTAGCTCCAAAAGAACATTCGTAAGGACATGCCTGCCATCCCACAAGTGATGTACCAGCGAATTTTCACGAATTTGAGGACTAGATTGGAGAAGTGTGAATGTATAGATAACACACATCTCACCCAAGTTAACTTTGGAGTTCTTATCATACGATTTTTTTAAGTCCGCTTAACTTTGTACCATTCTCTACTAATATAAAGTTGGTCATCTTTTGCTCAATATTTCTAAAGCATGACTTCTTTTATTTCACTTTATGCAGTCATCTAATCGAAATAATGATAATTATTTTAATATCATTTAAAACTTCTGAACATTTTATTCCTCTATGTGGGTATTAACCCAATAATCTATCAAAAACCAAACTTCAGAGCGACTAAGAATCGTAGACCGTAGTGGACGTCTTATATTTTTTTGTATTATCATTTCCTCCTTCTGTATATATTGGATTTGTTTAAAAGACTACAAACATTAATCCAAATAATATAAACGAGTAGTATTACTTTATATATTTCATACGTGATTAGCCAAGCCTATAAACAAGCGATCTGCTCTAGTGTTTTCTAAGGTTTATGGACCAATCATCCTGGGTTTTAGTATATAAGGGTGTTATAACATGATTTAATTATACAATTTGCTGATTTTAATTGCTTGTTTCTTTAACGTTTCATAGTAGGAAATACGACAATGCATCTTGAATGATTAAACTCAACTCCACCCTTTACATTGTAACCTACCTAAGCAATGAAATGAAAATATAAAGTCATTCATTTTCTCGACTAGGAGTCAAAATAGTAAGCGTCACGTTTAAATTGAAAAATCAAGTTTGTGAAACTGCTCCACGGTGGCCTCATTTGTTTTCCTCCACTAATGTTTCCTATTAATATTTAAATAAATAGGAGAACATGGTACATCTTACTTATTCACATCTTATGTAGCAGTCTTTTAAATATAAATTACATACCTACACCAGCACATGGCAGGATAAGAAGAGGGAACTGAGAGAACCTAGTGTTAGAACACGTCATCCGTCCTCCACTTTCCGCTAAATTCAAAACATCGTGTGTGGTAAATAGCGCAGCTCAACTTCGCTTTGCCTTATTGCCAGAGCGAAGTAATTAAAATATAAGTATTTAATTTGAAAATATTAAATATTCCACTTCTTCCAGTGTGATCCGAACTGACAACCTGTCGTTTACCGTCACGCATTTGTGCCCCTGCGTCCCGACAGACGACTAAATATAAGCGAATGTACAAATAATAATAATGATCTCTTTTTATTTACATGGAAAACGGAACATTCTTAGAAATATAATATGCCTTATCCTTTAAATATAAAGTACCTTATAAATTCCACTGAAATGCTATTCATTTCTCGAATCTTTTATGATCACATTTGTTAAGTACAGCGAATTTTAAAGCAAAATTTAAATACGCGGCTACTTGGCTTAATTTACTTTATATATTATTTACAAGGCAACGACTTTTCATAATTTGATTAGTGACAATAAGTTCGATTCCCACGCGAATAACACTAGTGTGTATTACACGTGTCAATATTGTTTATGATATAGGTATTAGAACAAATCATTAGCAACAACAGTAAGCAGTATTACATATTTATTATTAAGAATACAATTAAATCTACATTAATAATAAAATGATTTGTTTCAGTACGACAGAAATACCGTCCCAAGATTAAAATCAAACATAAGAAGCTGTCATCCAACGACGATCTCGAAGCAAGTTGTCAGAGCGCACCTGCGTATCCGGCCCCGCATCTCACTTGGTTAATCAACAACCTAAAGGTAAATCTTTATAAATATAATACATAACTAAATGCCTATTGTGGCTCAAGGGCATGCACATGTGATAGTAAACGTGGAAACTAAATATTGAGTATTTTCGGCTGTGCTACCGCCAAAGGGTGTGACTTTAACCGATAGGTTGTGGGTTCGATTCCCACTTAAAGAAATGAAATATTTAATGTTTTCAATTTAAATATTTAATGTTTTAACTTTAGGTTCCCAAGTTCAATTTACCTATCCTACCCTGTGCGGGTTATAGCGCGAAGCTGAGAATATTTTCATTTTCCTCGTTGTGGTAACGAGAAAAAGTGCGGCGTTGAGTTCCGCCACATATACATTCAGAGTTCAGACAAAAATGAGGGATGGAAGACTCTTAATGGGAAGGCATTATCTTAAAACAATCAAAAAACAATAAAACTTACACATGTGTATTTTTTTTTCTTTATTCATAGTTAGTAAAATAATTGATTGCCACGGTAACGGGTAGTAGGTTTAGTTTAAGATGAATCCCCGTTCCTCATTACTCCCAAATTATCGATACATATATCTTATATTTATAATATGCTAACCAACAAATTCTATTAATATTTAAGAATGAATGATCGCGTCATGTTTTTTTTTAAATTAATAAAATAAAATGAGGTGAGAAAATGACAATACCAGGTGAAGGCTGTCGTGGCGCAGCGACACAAGCGTGTGACTTCAAATGAAAGGTTGTGTGATCGATACCAACTCTAGAAAATGAAATTTTTATATTTTCAAATTAAATACTTAATATTTTTATTTCTTCGTTCTGGTAACAAGGCAAAGCGCGATTTTTGAGTCCAGCCACCTCAAAGCGCTATGCTTCGAATTGGGCGGGAATTGGGGAATGGAAGTAGAACGGAGTGTCTAAACATTATGTTCCCATGTTCCCTCTGCCTCCCCTGCCATGCCATACCTGTAGAATGTCTAAAAGAATTCACAATCAAAAACAAATAACGTTAACTAAATAAGAAAAATAAATACAAAAGAAATATTTCATTTTCTTCGCTTTTTACGTCGGTTGTAAAGAAGTGTTACAAAGTACTTTAGCAATGTTAAAGTGTTCAATTACATTTTATATAGTTATTTACGTCTTCATAAAACTTGTAGTAATATCAAATAAATTTGTAAAAGGTTTACAGCTGTTTTATCTCATTTGGTACTCAGCTTCACGCTGTATCCTGCACATGGCAGGGTAGGCAGGGGGAACTTGGGAACTTAGTGTTAAGATTCTCCACTCTACTTCCGTTTCCCACTTTCCGCCGAATTCGAGGCATTGCGTAGTCAATGGCACACTCAACGACCTCCTTTCAATGAATATAAAACAACATAATCTGATGACATATATTGAGTTATAACTGATGGAAAATTAAACATATATGTTGTATTATGTGCATGTAATTGCGAATTTGACTAAGCAGTAGCTGAATGTCGAACAAGGGAAGCGAGTGCTAATGCGCATTTAAAGGGGCATTGTGTCTCTCATTGCTCTGAACTCATCAACCTGCACTGTGATGACTTCTATTTGCATGAATCCTAAAAGGCCATATAATTTCTTCTATATATTTAATAAACTCTTGAAAATTTCACATAATGTATTTAGACTGGAGGTTTTAATAGAAAAATTTTAAAATGCACTATTAGGTATAATAAATTATGCAATATCTAAATCGAAAATTATATTCAGAAGTTGAAAATAAACCAAAAAAATATATAAATGTAAATAACATTATTATTTAACACGTTCCCCTTAAAAATACGGTCGTTTTAAATAACGTAATTCAATTTGTATTATTAACATAACAACACATTCAAATAGTTAATTTTCCATTAAAACGCTTATCGGTATCAACATTGTTATGATCTCTTCATATAATTTAATTCATGTATTTAGTGAATTTAAACTGTTGTAAATCACGATATCTTAACAGTACCAACTGTTGGTGTATTTCTGATGGATTAAAATACTTGCAAGTTCAAATTATGTTATTGCTTATTATTATATATTTCTATATATTATTTTACAGATATTTATTAAAATTTCCATTTTGTTTATTCCCATATTGTTTATTTGAGGTCTATCGTCGCGGCACAAGCGTGTGAATGTAAAACGATACGTTGTGGGTTCGATCCCCACTCGAGAAAATTAAATATTTAACATTTTGAAATTTAATATTTAATATTTTGATATCTTCGCTCTGGTATAAAGGCAAAACACAGCGTTGAGTTCCGCCACTTAACACGCAATGCCTCAAATTCGGCGTACAGTAAGGAACAGAAGTGGAACTGACTGTCTTAACACTAGGTTCTCAAGATCCCACTGCCAATCAACCGTGTTGCGAAATACATAGTGTAGCTTACTTATTGAGTGAGTTTATTCCCATAGAGATAGAGAATGATGAAGAAGAACGGACGATGAAGAAAAGATAGTGGATGCTGTAAATTTTGAATAATGTCAACAATATTTAACTCCACTATCAACAGAAAAATTACTTAAATTTTGCATATTTTTGATAATTAAAATTAATAGTTGTACTAAAAAGTGATTGCAAGCAATATCGCCCGTTATTACAGAACGATATGGTCGCACTTTACTAGTTTGCAGCAACTGTTTCGTTTTAAAATCAATGACGCGTAAATTAATGTAGTCCGATTAATTAACGCGAATCGCGTTACTAGTCCCGTCCTAAAATCACGTTTACGATTATCTCATTACTCTCATTACTCTTAGTGGAGTGTATTTTGATCTAATTACGTATTTGACATTACAACATTTGTTTATACTGTATTCTTTTAATAATATGGCATGTTATTAATATAACAATCAAGCTAGTAATGATGGAGCCTAAATAAAGCAGAGGAAACCTTGAAATTATACAGTAGAAAGTACATAGCTTTTTAAACGTATAATTCTAAATGTTGATTTAAAAAATATGGCAACTATATCTTTCTAAAAATATTTCAAAAGTGAAGAAGAGAGATATTTCATTAAAATCTTAGGAGCTAGAAAAGATCTTGGAGGAAAATAAAATGATTCATTTGCTTTTTTCTTATAAGAATGATCTTTGTAGCGGCTTCTTCTTAATCAACGTTGTTAAACTCCACCACCAGTAAAATAAATATTTTTTTTATTTATTTAAAAATGTGTAAATGATTTTATACTAAACTGCCTCTTTAATATGACTCTGTAAATGTAAATGATGACCATTAAGAATATAATAATATTATTTATGAAAGACCTCAATCGATAATATGCAAATTTTGTAAGCAACTTTCTGTAGCAGATTACTTCCCGTAAAAAGGCCTGTAAGCTGTTTATACATAAAGCCGGAAGTTATTAAATTTTTATGTTCTGAGCGCTGATTTATTTAAAGCCTACGTCAGTTATCAAAGTTGTTAAATATTGTATAGCTCTGTTCTGTTGTAACGGCCGTAATTTTTTTACTGGTTAATGAAATATCTCATAAAATGTAATCGTGAGCTTTCTTAACACTATCACCATTGATTTTAGCTACAAAAGTTATAACAATAACAAACGTGTCGTGAAGGGAAACTCTAACGACCTGGTCACGTTTATTTACAGCTAGACAGTCTACCACCTGATTCAGAACTACTGCAAATTATTTGAAACGTCGGATTTTCATGTTTTTAAATTCTAAATATACGCAATTAGTTAAAAGTTCAATTTAGAAGTAATAATTATCGTGAATGTCATTAGATAAACCTATCGTAATATGTGAGACAAACAGAACAGTGTCGGTGTGGATAAAACAATGTTAGACTTTAACGGATGATGATTCTCCACCATTACACATTAAATATTATTATGTTATGTTGTTATTATGATATATTATAAAATATTTTTTACATACTCGTATATCTAGATTGTGAGTATTACAAAAAATATATTTATTAATATTTCAATTACATATAAGCATTAACATCCTTAATAAAGCCTTATGTTTTATTAAGGATATTATGTTATGATAATTAAGGAAAATAATTTCGATGGATTCAAAGCAAAAAACTTCTTTTCGTATCTTATCCTCACGCTGTTTCCCATACGAAGTAGGTAGAGCGAACGAATCGTTATACCTCTTTCGCCTCGTCCACTGTCTTCAACCTCTTAATTCAGACCCTCCGGGGGTCCTCATGATTTTTACGTGACCCTCCCGTAGTATCGTAGATACTGTGTTTTCGAAGGCCAACCATGGTCTTTCCCTCCCGTTTTGCCCCTCACTCACTTTTCCTTTATAAATATTTTGTGCTATTCTTTCATCACTCAATTGCTCCATGTGGCTAAATCACCTGAGCAATCAATGTGACATCCACCGTAGTACCTACCATTCTCTTCATTGGGTATGCAATCAGCTAAACTGACTCAAGCTAGTATTTTGTCATCACATTTTCAAAATAATATTTCTAACGTTCTGTTATATACAATCTACAACTTTTTAACTCTGTTGGAACGATATTGTTAAGATAGTATTATGGTCTTAAGATTATTTTCATATATTACTTTCATATATTACTTTAAATGTTTCGTCCTATTTGTAATCTAATTATTACAAACATTAAACTATTCAACAATTAAATTAAAAATATGTTTTTCCAAATTGTTTATGATAATGAACTGATTAACTTATTTTTTCTTTTTACTCACTCAGCTTCACGTTATATCCCGCACATAGAGGGAACTTGAGAACCTAGTGTTAAGACTCCGTTCCACTTCCCTTCCCCAGTTTTCGCCGAATTTGAGGCATTTCGCAGAACTCAACGCCGCTTTTTGCCTTGTTACCAGAAAGAAGAAATGAAAACGTTAAATACTTAAATTGAAAATATTAATTATTTCACTTCTTCTAGTGGGAATCGAGCTAATAACCTATCGGTTACAGTCACACCCTTTAGCGTAATACATTAGAGGTTTATAGCTTTTATATTTAAAACTATATATCTTGTCAACAGGTGGACGAAAGGCTAACAGTACCTCACGGTACAGTGAACTCCCACCGCCATCACCACGGCATGCCGCTCGCTCAAACTAATTCCTCTTTAATATTTCCACTAAGCAGTCTACAATTATACCCCAATCAAAGTGTAATTATCACATGTTTGAGCACAATACCGAGCTACGCATATCTAAATGAAGGCTTTGCAGATATTCAAAATTATACGATTTCAGGTGAGTAAAGTTTAAAAATTTATTAAAATTTACTTTTTTTTGGAAGGGATGTTGAGAATGTTATATATACAGGATGTAAACCGATTGACGGATCAACGATGATCTATAGATCTTTCCATATACCACCGTTGATCTGTCCTTCATTATGATCATTAAAGAAAATTCAAATACTAAAGAAGATACATTTCATAAATATTTCTCTTTAATATATATTTTTTCAATAAATATTCTTAGAAAAGCTTTTAAAAAATTCAAACATAAGAAGTACAAATTACGTTCAAATCTTTCATTAAAGTACAGATATTTAAATGACTTGTTATTTCGCAGTCAACGTTGTTCGCATGGAGCCGACGCCCACGCAGTTGCCAGTTAAAATAATAAACCCGGACTTAAATCAATCCAGCTCTGTCAAAATTAAGCTAAATATTATTTTGCCATCGATTGTTGTAATCATTTATCTGATGAAAATTACAATTATGTAAATTTATGTTAAATGTTTTTGTTATTGCTATTGATGTTTTATATAGAATTATATTAGGAATATTATATAAATTATGTCCAATGTTTATATTTTAGCAAATGTTACTAAAATATTTGCAAAAAGTTCATGGCGAAAAATCTATTTCATATCATATTTCATTAATTATTTATTTATTTTTTCATTATTTTGTATAAATGAACTTAAAATGAACCACCCAGTCGAGGAAATGAAATATTTAATATCTCCAATTTAAATATTTAATGTTTCATTTTTTCGCTCTGGCAATAAGGCAAAGCGCGGCGTTGAGTTCCGCCACTCACCACGCAATGCCTCGAATTCGGCGGAAAGCGGGGAATGGAACTCGAATGGAGTGTTTTAACACTAGCTTCCCTCTGCCTACCCAGCTAGTGAACCATTAATTTATACAATATATTCTAAATAAAACATTTTTCTTTAATAATAGTAAATTATATTATGAATAAAAATAGTTTTATTACATATATTTGTATATTTACATGTATAAATACTTAGTTAATATTCTCATATTACCTTTACAAAAGTTCTGTCTATTTAAACATCAAATTATATAATTTATACGAGAACTTTACGAACAACTTCGATTGTAAACTGAGGTAATAAATTGTAGCAATTAATATCTAGAATTCAAAATTCATACCGTAAATTATAATTTTATGAAGGTAGTATGAGCGTTACCAAATATTGTAATTACCAATTATTATAATGGGCGGTGGTTTATTGAAATTTTGATTATTCAACAATTTGATATGTTTTATTTATTTCTCTTATACGGAAATAGTTAATTAGACAGAGGGAACTTAGGAGTCACTTTCGTTCTTAACTTTCCGCCAAATTTAACAATTACGTTTTGAATGGCGATAATCGACGCTCTTTGCCACACTGCTAGAGTGAGGAAAATGGAAATATCAAATATTTAATTCCCTCCAATCGAACCCATTACCTGTCGCGCTTACAGTCGCACAGTTATGCCACTACGCCACAAGTTACTTCCCTGAATAATATATTGCAATATTATTTCGGGGACAACCGTGGAACAAAAGGAACGCGTCTGACTGTTCAAAGTAATTATTATTAGTTCAATTTCTACACAGGTGATGATACTATTATTACTTTTTGATGATCTTGTGCAATAATTGGGACACTCAGGAATTGATATTTTAAATTTGGATGACAGTCGAAAAACGAAGTGTATAATGTTATTTTTGCCTTCCACACTCCATGTAGGAAAAACGACTGACAAAAAAACTAAATTATTTTTCAGTAAAAATACTTACATTCCCTCGTGGAACATAAGCTTACGCGCAGTCATGCAAGCTCCACCTATGCCACTGTTTTTATTCTAAATTTTATATTTAAATACATGTACCTAATATTTAATTTATCATAATATATATTTGGTGTGGTCTACGTAATAATTTATCATATATTATATCTAATAATCTTCGTGATAAACAGGTATAAACTCAAATATTTACATATACCTAGACAAAAATATAAACAAAATGTAATATCTTAAGTAGATATGAGTAAATGTTATCAAATGTATTTTAAAAAGTCCAATAGAGCTTATAAAATCTTTTTGTGGTTAGTATAAATTACTATATAAAAAACTCCCTGACCAAAAATCAGTTTTACTTCACTATTCTACCTTTATCTTATCAAAATGATTGTAGCTGCTAATTGGATTGTCATACAAAAAAAAATTGGTTCATTCATTGAGAAGTATTCTGTCTGACACATAGACAGACAGAAGACAGATCAAATTTGTAACACTCCTTTTTTTGTGTCGGGGAATTAAAATCAAGATAATTCTATATAGATGATCTCAAATGTAACAATGATTTATAATCATTTTAACGTATGTATGTAAATAATAAAATACTGTTTGTGTATAATATGGTTAGATCGTAGTCTACAATATATTTATGTTAGACTTGCTATAGATGTAAAGTAAATGTTAGTGAACACTTTTTTACTCCTGATTTTTCATCCTATTTACGTACCATGCGAAGCTTCTTCGAATCTTTTTTATATTCACTTATGTACGCAAATATGAGACTGAGTTAGGAATTAGGCGTTGTGAGACCTAATTACAATTAGAAAATGCTACTATAATTAAAAAAAGGCATCGTGAAAACAATCTTTAAAGAACGATTTAGAAACAACCTTGAAAAGGTAAAATTTAATTGCGGTTAAGGTAATGATTTGTATTGTGAGATAGAGTAAAAATATAATAAAAATGTAATGAAACGCGATTTTTTGTATCTATTTATATATTTTAAAACGTATCATAAAACTAATATTACTTCAGTTATCTTAATTCTGCCTTAATTTATAATTTTTAATATTAATGTGGTTTAACCTTGGCTTGAACAAACTGAAAAAACTGTAATATTCAAAAATAAAATTATTTTGTAGATATTGTATTTAACTAAATACTTAGCTGTATTTGGTAAACTTCAATAAATTGGCTAACGTATTACGTACGCTACGTGTATTTGCTTATTACTTCTAAGTGTGGATAAGATGTCAATTCATATATATATATATGTAATATATATCATCTATTTTTATTTCTTTCTAACATTCCAATAAATTGGTTGATGGTAGAGGGAAATTCGAAGCTGTAACTATCGTGTGAACGAGCACTACTCCATATTATGTTATGTGTAAGCTAAAGCGGCATCGTCGAAGTCTTAACGGGATTTAAGTCCTTGACTCTTGAAAACCGTCCAAGCATTTTAACGAGTAAACAACCATGAGTTCTCATTAATCTACTTCGAAATTCTTCTATATTTGACGACTTTAGCAACTTATTTATATTGTGAAGTGTGGGAGAATTCTTGAAAATTAAAAAAAAAAATCATAAATATAGTTTTGCTATCTGCTCTGCATTTGATTTTAATTTTTTTAATTATAAAAATATTTTCTACATAGAAAATGAATACAAATAATAATAAAATACATATTTTGCTTACAAATATTTCCTACATGATAGAAATTTTACTCCTACGTAACTTTTAAATAAAACATTTTCGCATGTCTTGATATAAACATCAAGAATTAACTATAGTAACGTTCACTTATTCACACTTAGAACATTTTAATAGTTTCATCTATTTTCAATTTATGTATCTCGCTCTTTACTTCTAAATATAACAATAATACAATTCTGGTGTATAAAAATTGTTTGCCAACTTATCCCAAACGTTTCTAAATCAGATTTATAAAAAGCAGAATCATGCTTCTTGTTAAATATATATGGAACCTCCAACCTGAGGAGAAAAATTTGTCGATTATTGAAGTCTTATTTTTTTTTAAATCATAGTTATAAGTATATATAAAAGTGTTCTTTTAAAGAACGAATAATTTATTTCCTATAAAATATGACACTAAGAGCGAGATCCATAAAACTGTTGTTTTAAAATTAGTTGATATTATTAGGAACAATGGCGTAACTAAAACATATCATTTAATGTGTGAGTAGTAAGTAAAGAAAGAAATTTATAAGTGTTGTGAAGGTTCAAATGAATTCTTGAACCTGGATTGATTCTGATATTACTGAGTTCAATTTTAATAAGCGAAAAAGATATTCGCCCAATTAAAAGATAGTAGAAACTTAACTGATTGCGGAACAATAGCTATTTTATCACACACACCGTCGTCATCGAACCTTTGAACGCCACAGTAATTTATTGAAGTACATATTATTTTATATTGCAAAAACATGTTTACCAAAAGCACATAAAATTGAATCCCCAAGGAAAGATTGTAAAAAAAAAATTCATTAGAATGTTGGTTATTAAACCAACATTTTCAATATATACCAAAAATAGTATAATATATATGAAAATTGTCAATATATACTTATAAAAAATAAAGAAACTAAAAAAGGTAAGTAATTTATTGCAACGACGTCAAAACCAGAAGGCTTTTAAATGTAATGAACCTGTCCTTTCTTGCTTATATTAGATTAAAATTTCTAATTCAATAAAGACACTGCCACAAAACCCGCCGTATAAACTTAATTGGCATTTTCTATAAAACATTACATAAGTCATGCCTATCGTTCTTATATTATTTTTTAGACATTTATACATTTTTTTTAAAGAAGGACATTAAGGCTATACAACGTTGTTTTATACATTATACAATTATACATAATTAAGATATATGTAATTATGTGAATTACATAAAAGATACGCTCAAGACGTGGCCCCATGTTAAGATAAGAGTGAGATATGTTAAAATAATAATGTGACAAATAAACAATTATCACAACAGCTTATACAGAATTGATATTTTTTTTTTAAATAATTAATAATTTTCATTAAATAATAAAAAAAAATAGATAAAATGTTTATTAAACTTTAAAAATCATAGTAAAAGATGTCATATAATTTTATTTAAAAATAATTGTAAATTTTAGGAAAATCGTACACAAATTCACTGAAGTCACTGTCAATGACTATAAAATCGTTATTTCCTATCAGATATACAAGCGTAGCCTAGATGAAGGCAAATTTTTTTGGAAATATTGGCCGATGGTGAATTAAAAACAATTCTGTAAAAAAATCCTTTCAAATTTCGAGGGCACTCCGTCGGTACAGTTAACGACAGTTTTTTACAATACCACGAAAGCTAAAAACGTTACGAGATAGCTTTATGTAAAAGTCATTTGAATTTCTATCCAAAATTTTCATTAAGTAAATAATATTTTAAAATGTGTCATGTTATTGATAAGGTTTTAAGACCGCAAATGTCATTAATACTCGATTTATTTTGGTGCTGAGAAGCTAATATTTACCTTATGGTCATCGATTTTTCATTAGTTGCGCTTTTATACTATCGTATATCAATCGAAATGTGATTTTCTACAAAATATAACTTGTACTAAGCAGTTCATGGTATACAAAACCAAATACTTAATTCTATTTTCATTTAAATAATGAAAATATACAAAATTAAAATTTTGATTATGGAAAAAGCTTCAACTAAAAATATCAACAGCTTACAGAAACATACATATATTTCAGAATACCTATTAGAATATAAGTACTACATGTAGAATATAAAACTATCAAAATCAAGCTTACATTCGTACAAAGCATATCACGTAGAATTTTATAAACGAAAGGTAAACAACAAAATTTGGTATTTTCTATATTATGAAGAAATTCATGCAGGCTATCGATGTCTTCCTTATTGCTATACAATCTTTTATAAACTTTAAGTGTAAGTTAGTTATATTACTGTTGATTCTTATTCCTCGGAACGGAGAATATATATAAAATAATGAAAAAAAAAATGGTTTCCTTTTTAGTAAATATTAAATTATAACGTGAAATTAATACTATTTCTAATATTCTCTGTTCTGGGTCCAAAATTTATGGATTTACCGTGATACGTTATCGTTTGGCTTTTGTATATGGCTCTTGATATGTCAATTATGCTATGACAAGTGAAAAAAGTAGACGTTGCTTTTATGTGGAAAGCTAAGTGTGTTATCAATTTTTGACTGTAAGAAATGTGGTTAATCTTCAGAGCATTATGACCTATTTATTGATGTAGTAATCTTAACCAAGAACATATGAAGCATCCAAATCAATTATTTTCTCGCCTTTAAATATTTATTGTAATACAAAACAATCTTTGTAAATTGTTTCGTTTTCTTGTTAATTTATGAAAATGTATTTTTTGTACAAATGTATTTGTTTATATGAAACTCAATCAATAGTAATCTTATGATTAGGCCAATAATTCTTAAATTAAAAAAAATATATACTCATTTTTATTTTTATAGACAAAATTAATCTATTTCTTAGTTAAATTGATAAATATAGCTAGCAAGACCTATTTAAATGGAATGTAAATATAAATAAAAATATTATTACATTGACTTTATCACCCTTCCAATCAATGTATAGTCAAATCTATGGGAGCTTCCCAATATATGCAAATTGATGTTAAAATACAATTATATAACTGGCTGATTAGTAATGGATGTTTGTATTTAACCGTGTAACGCCGCAGCTGAGTATGTATAAAAATGTCTAATATTTACAAAATGTGAAATTTTATCTCTTTATAATATAAATGTATTACACGTTCAATTTACACATGAAGTTGTGTTTTATTTATTAATTACCTTATTAATCACGTACACATTCACGCTGTATCCCGCACATGGCAGATGGAATTTGCAGACCTAGTGTTAAGACACTCCGTTCTATTTCCAATTTCCATTTCCACCGAATTTAAGGCATTGCGTGTTGCGTGGAACGCTGCACTTTGCCTTATTACGAGAGCAAAGAAATGAAAATATTTTTTTAAATTGAAAATAATAAATGTTTCATTTTCTCGAGTGGTGATTGAAATGACAACCTGTTGCATTTACAGTGACATGCTGGTACTACCTCTGCGTCACGAAAGACTGTGTTATGTTACTACAAAGTATTATTTCAATTTGTTTAACTTGCTTAGAGCTTTCAGAGCTTTTTTCACGTAATGTTAGGTTAGGAAATTTTAATAAATGTAGCCATATTATTTATCAGTTTAAAATACATTTCAATAATTACTTTTAATTTTACGCTATACATTTCATTCTCATTAAGACAATTCTGTTTGCCCACTATTCGCAACATTCTGGAGGCGCTTTCAGAAGGCTGTTGTGTTGAACGGCGGAACTTAACACCGCAAAGCAATTAATATTCATTACTTAATCTTTTCGAGTTGAGATCAAACCTACAATCTGTTGCAATAGCCACGACTGACCTCTAAGTTATAGTGTTATTGTTAATTAAACTCAATAATTCACTCAAGAATCCATACAATTTCTTGAAAGAATATCTAATTACTAAATTGATAATTTAATAAAGCTAAACAACCTCTAGAGAGAAAAATATTTTTCAAATACGCGACAAAATTTCTTATATCACTCCATAAACCTTTGTACAATATATTCTTTATTTCGAGCAAAAATGTATCAAAATACAGTCTGTGTTGGGACTCGAGTGTCTCCTTTATCTTGTCTAGTCCCCCCAGATTTCGAGTGATATAAACACTCGTTGCCGAGCTCGGGATAACCCGAGGATCACTGAGGCGTTTTGGGGACAAATTGACCTCTTTGTTTCTATCCCGCGAAATCTCATTACCCGCATCATGGCCGTGTTTGTTATTCACTGTGAATTTGCACGCTCCCTTTCTTTTTGTGATTTATTCTTACGGATGACGTGATCTAATCAAGTTGTTTATATTACGCTATAGATATGTTACTAACGTGATGGTATGTTTGGAAAAGAATTACAAAAAGATTTCTTTTTTCAGCTTCGCGCCGTATGTTGCATATAGCAGGATGATCAGAGGAAACCTGGGAACCTAGTGTTCCTGCATTCTATTTCTAAAAAATACTGAACTTCAACTTCGTAGGAATGATGATGCGATGAAATTGCGTGTTGAGTGTCGGAATTCAACGCCACGCTTTGCCTTGTTACCAGATCGAAGAAATGAAAATAATAAAAAAAAAACATCTTTCGAGGGGAACCACAGAAGCAAAAACCTACGTCAGTCGCACGCTTGTACCTCTGTGCCACGATGGGCCAGAAATAATGTTCGATTTCAAATTCTAGAATTTGATATATAAGTCTTATAGATGTTTTCTATGCAAACATGTATTTGAATATATTTGAATTATAATAATGTCTTTGATTTTCGGGATTGTTACACATTTTAAATGACTACTGTAAGGTGTTCGAAACGTCGGATTTCCAAAAAACATGTTTAACAACCAGTATACGCAATTAATCCGGTTAAAAGTGTTTCATTTGAAATATTTTAATCATTTTTAATTAAATATAGATAATTTCTTTTAATATTGTTTTGCCTAAATAACAATGAATAATAGAACAAATAATATTTTATGAAACTTAACGTTTGTAAATACAATGAAGGCTAAGTGGTCCAAATGTTTAAAAAAAAGGTGTGTTTAAAATTAAAGACAACAGATAAAAACAATTAAGTGTATCAAAACTCAATTAAGACGTTATAAATTAAACAAATTAAAAACTTTAAAAGTTAACTTTATGAAACCAAATACACTGAATTAAGTAAACACAATTAAACTGGATATTGGAATTATTTAACTTTACAAATTTAAGTTCTAACATAGCAAATAGATAATATTTAGTGTAATCGAACGAAAGGGTTTTATTGAAGGTATCATTGATCGAAACCATAACATTAAACTGGCCGGCCATTAAATACGAAACATTTCGACCCGAATTAACGCAATTGTCTCTGAATTTCCTGAACTGGGACATGATAGCAATATTTTTCGCTCGTGTAATAACAATCGCCTTGTTATTAAAGGGTTGTAAGCGTTTTGAATATTTAAATTGAATGTATATAATTTAGCGTCCAACAGGTGGGTTCTTATTTTGGAATGGAAAACAAACATTGTTACACGCTCTTATCATATGTGAGAGTGTGATTGATGATTTGTTTTTATAATTGATTTTTTTTTTTATGTTTGTAGTCTTATTTTTATTTCATATGTCTTCATTTTTATATGCTACTAGTCAGTCACATCATCTGGACACGTGGCACTCTACTACCGCACTACTGTGCGGTTTCGTAGGAATTTTATTCCACGTGCCACACATCTGTGGAACGGCCTATCCGTGGCAGTATTTCCAGGTCGATACTACATGTGTACCCTTTAAAAAGCGCGTCTTCCTCCACCTTATAAGCCGGCAACGCACCTGTAGGTCCCCTGGTGTTTCACGGGCTCGTGGGCGACTGTGATCACTCACCATCAGGTGACCCCTACGTTTGTTTGCCTTGTCTTTTCCATAAAAACGTCACTATAAGACACTTCGACTATTCCTACTCATTCTACTCTACTCTACTTTCTTGTTAACGATTATATAAAAGATTGCACGGTCATTGGAAGGACGGTTTTGACTCTGCTGTAGCTCCGTATAGTACTCCTAATTTCCTCACTTCGCTGACTATTCTTGACGATTAATTAATCATCATTTTATTATAAATAAGATAAATGTATGGGCCTGTCATGGCTCAGCGGCACAAGCGTGTGACTGTAACCGACAGGTTGTGGGTTCGATCCCCACTCGAGAAAATGAAATATGTAATATTTTTTCTTCGCTCTGGTACAAGGCAAAACGCGGCGTTGAGTCCCGCCACTTAATACGCAATGCCTCAGATTCGGCGGAAAATGGGGAGCGGAAGTGCAACGGAGTGTCTTAACACTAGGTTCCCTATTCCGTTATAAAGCATGTGAAGTATATATATAAAATGTATATAAAATGTGAATGGTTTCTTAAAGTACCTACCTATTGGGTCATATTCACCTATATTATACGTATTAAAAGTAAATGTATATTATCTATTGTAAATCTTACTTCCAGGCTTGACATTTTTCATTAAAATCCTTTGAGCCTGATATCCATTGAGCTTGATACCCATAATGAAAATAAAATTACTTAAAATAATGACATCACGCAAACTGCTAAGACAAATCTAACAATACGTCAAATGAATGATATAAATCCATTCTGGGGTTCTGAACTTACTAGATAATAAAGAATATTTACATACATACGTACATATGTACATAGAAGTTGACTCTTCCTTAACAGTCGAGAAAAAATGGTCACCGCGATTAGTATTATTCCCACCATTCATATTGATTAATAAAGCTATTGTTCTATGGCAAGCTTGATGAATGGATACCTCTGTGTCATAAACAAAGAATGATTGGCATGAGCATTGTACATCCTTCCTGTGCTCACCTATGGTATTCAGATTGAGTCTTTGTCGAATTTACTTAGTCAACCGTCAAAGTTGGCCAATGTGTGATGGAGCGCAGCATCTTAGGTGAAAATGGATAAATGAAAAAAATAAATAAATAAATAAATGATAAAATAAAAATAAATAAATAAATATAAAAAAAAATAAATAAATAAATGATAAAATTAATGGATAAAATCTGAATCATCAAATTGCACATTGGCACACTACGCTAACATGTGAGATAAACTGAAATAAGATAGAATAGAATCAGACGTATATTTTAGAATGCTTAGGAAAACTGTTACTGTGATATATCATTAATAAGTTAATATTTTTTTACAAAACAAATATTTATATATTTTTCTATTATATAAAAAAAAACAAGTTTCGACGTCAACTTAGATTGTAATATCAAATACACAGTCACAGAAAAAATATCAAGCTTTTCAGTCAACGCAATAATAAGATGCAGCTTTACATTGTATCCCGCACATGGCAGAGTAGGCAGAGGGAAAATAGGAACCTAGTGTTATGACACTCCATTCTACTTCTACTCCCCACCGAATTTGAGGCATTGCATGTTGAGTGGCGGAATTCAACGCAGCGTTTTGCCTTTTACCACAGCGAAGAAATGAAAACATTAAATATTTAAATTGAAAATATTAAATATTTCATTGCTTCGAGTGGGGATCGAACCCGCAACCTGTCCCGTATACGGTCACACGCTTCTACCATAAAGGGTTCAGCATAAAAGTTCACCTAAAAAAGATTTTTAAAAAAACACCAACGTTAACGAAAGTTAAATAAAGCCTTCTTCTAAAATTAAGATCGGTACAATAATATAATTCTATAGAAACAACTTTGTAAAACACTGGAAGGCATTGTGGCTTGATTAAAACATTCAAATCTGTTAATAAACATTATTAGATTTAACATTGTTAACATTAATATTTCAGTTTATTGACTATTAGTTGCCGTCCACAACTTCATTTGAGGGGATTTCATAAATCAAATTCAAATATTTTTATTTAAAATAATAGGTTAAGTGTAAAAATTTATTAATGGTAAGTATTTTAGCTTCAGTTCTAACGAACTGAGTTTCTGCTTCAGACCTGTGAAGAATTGAAAAAAATTCAGTGGGATTTTTTTTGATAAATCTCTTTGTCATGGTATATTTCGTCCATTTCATACGTTAGTATTTAATATATTCATAATTTACAAAAGGCATTTTGACTTAAAAATGCTCGCACAGACGCTGCTCGGACAGTAGTAAGGCAGAGGTGACCTTTAATTAGTACCACGGCGGCTACATGTTCGCGTGCTCAAAGTAATCTGAGCAACACGGGTCATGGTTGTTCAGAGACCCGACAGTCAGATCGTAACTGGAACTACGGGTCCAGTTGTTCATCTAGGGTGCCTCGAAGACCGGATGTTTTCAAAGCCCTTGTTCGGTCACTTGAGGTTGGAGTCGCGGTCGTTGTAGTTAGCTGCACAGGTTGAGCATGTTCGTCTGCCTAGTACAGTTGTCACCGGGTGTCTGACCTCGCGCGCAACAAATTAGTGTCTTCACCGGCTCTAGGCGAAAGGCTGCCTGGTGGACATAGAGCGGTTTGAAGGGACCCTTAGTGGCGGTCTAAGTACTGATTGGTTGCCGCAGGTCAGGTACATGCCTGATAAGCATGAGAGACGGAAGCTAGACTTGGATCCAATCTAGCCGGGAGGCTTGTCGGGATGTGAATGCGCCTTATACAACTCTGGTCCCAACTGGAAATTGCTTGTCAGCTTCCCTGGCGTCTTCAGCGAGGTGAGTCGCTGGCACGCTGGACGGCATGCGGGAGGTGAGCGAACCTTACTGCTCCGGCACCTATCTGAACAAAGAGGTAATGTGATCAAAGACCGTCTTCGAGCTGGTTGGTTGGTTGCACGGGGCTACTCCTCTCCAAGTACCACCACGTAAGTGGTAGGAACCACTTACGTGGTGGTACTTGGAGAGGTAGTCTTGCCTAAGACTTGCCTAATGATCCCTGCCACGGGGTAAAACCCGGAGGCACGTATACTAGACCCACCTAATGTGACCTAAGGATTGGTACAGGGGGACAGTATAACAAAAACTGTTAGTCTCGAAAGAAAAAAGAGGGGTATGCCAGATTTCAAATTGTCGGTCTACAAATAAGAAGAAACTTTCATATATTTAAAGATCATTAAAGAGACATCCATATATTTAAACATCATTATAATTTTAAAACTTTAAAGCGTTACTTTTTGTTTTACATCAAAGTTGTTTAAACATAGAGAAAGTTAAAATCATTAGTTTAAAAAGAATACAAAAAATAATATATATATATTTTGTGATTTTTTTAAAGACTTTATTATGCAATATATATATAGTATATGTAAGGGATTACTAAACTTAAATTTAAAAAGCGTATAATACTTTTGAACGAAGCAGGATTTGAACCCGCGCCTCTGGAAAACCGTTCCAGCGCTTTGACCAACTTAGCCATTCGTTCTCACCAAGCTCCGTCGAAATTCTTATACGCTTGTTACAACTAATTTATGTTGATAGCATCTCTGTAGGGAGATTTTTACAAACTTTCGCTACCCAAAGACAACTCGAAAGAATTATCGTTTGGCAAGAGAGAGAATACTATTTATTTTAATATTTTTACTATGTTAGGACAGAAAATGCTAATCTTTTTTAATTTAGGTTTAGTATTTTCAGTCCTAAGTGTGGAATAACACTTTAAAAAACATACTAAAAATATGTAAGGGATGTTTTTTATTAAAATATATTGAAAAAAACTTGAAAACAAACATTTACATTGACAATATCAAGAACGTTGACGACGTCCTCTGTTTTTTCATAAAAAATAAAATGCGAAAAAATCTTAAATAATTCTAAATTTGCACAAATTTGCATATACGAGTATGTACATAGGTAAATATTGTCAAGAATATTTTCACATGAGCCGGGTTTTCGTTTCGCGCCATTACGTAGACGTCTAGTTTGTGTAGCTCGATATGAGTCACGGCACCTGAGTTACCGACAGCTGATCGACATTTGATTAAAGTTAAGGAAAGCATATTCTTTACTAAACTTGTTAAGGAATGGAGTTATATAGGTAGACTAGAGGTATAGATTAGTACTATGTTACAATGTCACAGCGTTGTTAGTTAGACTTTATAATTTTCTCGCTTCGATAAGATTACAACATGTGATGTTGATTTCCGCCACTCAACGTCTTAAAAATTGGGCGGAAAGCGGAAAACAGAGTGTGATTATATAACTTGTCGTTTTACTAGTGACACTTTGAAAGCACTTCTATAAAGCTTTCATTTCATACATATTTAATATTTAATTAATCGATGTTAATGATGATCGTTAATCAATATAATTAAAAATCTTTCATTTATTTATGTGGTGATCGTCCTGAAAGTAGCTATTGTGATCATTAATTCGGTCAAATTTACGTATTTGAATATTTCAATCAGTTTCGATTTAGCCTAGAAACTGAGTGAACATTCGTGTTTGATTATTTTCGGACTACTTACCAAACGAATCTGTCATTGTCAACCAATAAATGAATGATTACATATTATTTTACATTTCATATTATAAGCTATATTATGATCTTCTCTAATAACTGTCTGTTTTAAAAGGAAATTGAACAAAAATCTCCTTTACGACAACCATCGTTTTTGTATTGAAATAAATATATCAAATGTGCCACCTCTATCAGTAAGGCAAGTTATATTTGAGTCTTCGTCGTAGAAATTGTGAAGTCAACCAAAAACAAGTAAGCAAAACTACGTGTATGTTACTTCTAACGTCGCTACTTTGCAGCCGTATTTCGCTTATACGCGACTTATTTGCACTCATGCTTTATAAGTGGTACACATTTCAGTAATTATTATGGCAA
The DNA here is from genome assembly GCA_019049475.1 of Eueides isabella. Lineage (NCBI taxonomy): Eukaryota > Metazoa > Arthropoda > Insecta > Lepidoptera > Nymphalidae > Eueides > Eueides isabella. The sequence goes on from CM032386.1 coordinate 13,010,895, forward strand.
CTTAAGCTTCATAAGAAGTTAATGTTTGTCGTCAGGCAAATTAAAATAGAAAATAATTATATTTTTTTGTTTTAAAATTTAACTCAGCACAAGAGTAAAATTTTTGCATTCAAGATTAAGTACGTATTTGCTTAGAATTTTTGTTCATCATATAAACTTCTTACACATGTAGGTTAGATAGAAAGAACCTGGAATCATAGTGCTAAGACACTACGTTCTTATTTACATTTTTTCCAACTTTCCGCCAAACTCTCAAGGCATTTGCCAATCAAACAGTCGCGCGTTGTCTCGATTTTAGAGCGAGGACATGAAATTATGAAATATTTACCTCAAGTGGTAATTGAACCCAAAACCTTTGTGTTTTATAATCCTACACAATGAAAAGCTTTATTCTTTTTTTATTGAAATACGTGGAAAATAGATCGTGATTTTCAGGTAAATAAAGTCCCATAATACGTTTCAATGCAAAATGATATGTCATTAATCTATTCATTTATTGGTTGGCAATGGCAGATTCGTTTGGTAAGTAATGAAAGAAAATTAACCAACACGAATGTGCACTTTACTTCTATGATAAACTGAAAATTGTTGAAATAGGTATATGTACTAATTTAAATAAATTCTTACTTACTTAGCTTCACGCTGTATCCCGCACGAGGCAGGGTAGGCAGAGGGAACCCGGGAACCTAGTGTTAAGACACTCCGTTCCACTCCCGTTCCCCACTTTCCGCCGACTTTGAGGCATTGCGTGTTGAGTGGCGGAACTCAACGCCGCGCTTAGCCTTTTTACCAGAGCGAAGAAATGAAACATTAAATATTTAAATTGAAAATATTAAATATTTCATTTCCTCGACTGGGGATCGAACCCAGAACCTGTCGGTTACAGTCACACGCTTGTGCCGCTGCGCCACGACAGGCCTCAATTAAATAATTAAATAAATTCGAGCTCACAATAGCTCCTTTTAGGACGATCAAGGACATAAGAAAATGACAGTATTTTAATGATTGTTTATATTGTACGGACATTTTCGATTGAATGATTGAATAACAAGATTGCGTGTGAAAAATTAACATTATATTGGAGACTTATTCTTTTAAAACAATTAGTTAGATATACTATGAAAAACACTCCGTTCTCTCCGCTTTCTGCTCAATTTTCAAAACACTAAGTATAGGAAAAAATACCACGCTACATCTTCTTACCAGAGCGAGGAAATAAAAGTAAATTAATTCCGCCAACAGTCCAACTCACAACGTTCACTTTGGTTGACAAATACTGTATTGAGATGTCTTGGACTAGGACAAAAGGTAATAACAGAATGTCTTAATACTAAGTTCTCTCTACCTACCCTACTTTATCAATATATAGTATATAACAAAGTCGCTTTTTACATCTGTCTCTATGTACGCTTAGATTTTTAAAAGTACGCAAAGGATTTTGATGCAGATTATTTTATAGATAGATTGATTTAAGAGGAGGCCTGTCGTGGCTCAGCGGCACAAAAGTGTAACTGTAACCGACAGGTTCTGGGTTCAATCTCCAGTCGAGGAAATGAAATATTTAATATTTTCAATTTAAATATTTTAATGTTTCATTTCTTCGCTCTGGTAATAAGGCAAAGCGCGGCGTTGAGTTCCGCCACTCAACACGCAATGCCTCAAAATTCGGCGGAAAGTGGGGAACGGAAGTGAAACGGAGTGTCCTAACACTAAGTTTCACTTCCGTTCCCTCTACCTACCCTGCCTAGTGCGGGATACAGAGTGAAGATGAAAAAAAAAAAAAAAAAAAGATTTAAGAGGAAGGTTTTTGTGTACAAAATATTAAGACGTCAAGAAAGGACTAAAGTATACTATTAGTTTTTATCAAATAAGTCGAAAAAAAACTATGCCGAACCAAACTATGCCGATTGGGATCTATTTCTGCATGCGCTACCTAAGCCAATACCGATATATGAAAACAACATATATTAGGTTGTTCTCCTTATAATTTCCAAACTACAGGTCCACGACACCATAGGTTTATCTTCTATATGGAAGCCAATATATCCCTCACTAGAACTATGCCCTCACGAAAAGTTAATTTACATGTTATATTAACAATGGCTATTTATAGTATTGGGAATAAATAAAAATTTGCACTTTCGTAATTTTTAATTTGGTTGTCAAGAGAAATATAAAACTTAAAAAGTAAACTAAAGTAATGCAGATTTAGATAGTCTAAATATATTAAGTAGATTTTATGATTAAGGTAAATTTAAAAAAAAAACCGAGCTTAGGCCTGTTGTGGCTCAGGAGCATAAGCGTTCCGTAACTGTACGCTTACAGCGTCGTCAGGTTGTTGGTGACGTTCTGTACAAAGAAGATATATTTATAAAAATCATATAGGGGACGTCTTCCAATGTTATAGGCCTCATTCAGAGTGATCTTTACACTTTTTTTCTTGTCATTAGTACAGAATGAATTGTTTACGTTTATTAATAAGCTACTAATAAAAAACTATTTACATATATTTATATTTTCTGTAAATAACAGAAACAAAATATTTTAAAAGCCATCACTAACCGGTAGAAGCAGAACTGACGACTTGGGTCTTGGTGCAGCATTAAAATATCGACAATAAAACCTTTTTTTCTCTAATATTAGTATGAACAAATAACTCAGCCTAATAAAATATTACTAATATTATTTAATTTACAATTACAACATTGCAGCTAAGGCAGCGTTAATTCTGTTATCAGGATCAGGAGCAGAGCCAGCAGATGAGACTGCTATCCAACGAATTCTGGAGATGAATACTGTTGAAGTGAAATAAATGTTAATTTAACGTGTGGGATATATTTTTTAATTCTAATTCCTGCGTATATTTATCCACAACATTTTTTTTTATTAACACTCAAAGTTTACGGTCAAATGTTATAACAATAAACATATGAATAAAAAATTAAAATATTATTTATCATAAAGATGTACGTAGTAAAACAAGCTAAAGTAATATTTAGTATCTTTTGTCATTTCCTTTGTCTGATGTAACTCCTTCATTTCCTAGCTCTAACAAAATATCGATACATAAATAGTTTTCCAATATTTTCTATGTAAACTCGTTATTTGATTTCTCATATAAAATGATAACAGGCGATAAAATGTATGTTGCATGCTTATAGGTTAACGTTATATTTAATGAGAAGTGTTAAACTTTTTACCTGCACTGTACATTTACTTAGCTTCACGCTGTATCGCGCACACGGCAGGGTAGACAGAGGGAACTTGGGAACCTAGTGTTAAGATACTCCGTTCTACTTCCGTTCCCCACTTTCTGCTGAATTTTAGGTATTGCTTGTTGAGTGGCGGAACTCAACGCCGCGCTTTGCCTTGTAACTCTATCTGAAATATTACGTTTAGTCTTTAATATATTTTGCCTTAGATCTAAACAATTACCCGTTTCGCTTGGCTAAATTTGATCTTCACATATATAATAGGCTGTGTCACTTTTTAAACATTCACTCCACTTCACGCTGTATCCCGCACATGGCAGGGTAGGCAGAGGGAACGGGGTACCCAGTGTTAAGACACTCCGTCCCCTTTCCCACTTTCCCGCCGAAATTTAGGCATTGCGTGTTAGGTAGCGGAGCTCTACGCTGCGTTTTGCCTTATTACTAGTGCGAAAAGATGAAAACATTAAATATTTAAACTGAAATTATTAAATATCTCTTTTCCTCGAGTAGGAATCGCGTGTAAGTGGCATGCTTATGCGTCTGCGCCACAACAGGCCATATTTTTAAAATGGATTTAAATTTTTAAATTGACTTTAGAAAACGGAGACATTTTACGCACTTTATGCCTTAAAACAATATTAATTGTGAATTTTTAAGACACTTTTTCCCTCCAAAACTTTTTAAATAGCTAATTTATAAAATTATAATATAACAATATTTCTTATAATTGTATAAATTGTGATGGTGAAAAATTGGTTTGTAATTATGTCACTAACTTCACGCTTTATGAGCAATGTAAAATGCTGCCATTAGCTCAGAAGGCAGCAGAAAGCAACAGGCGCTGCTAAGAAGAATCGGCATAAAAACTCAACAGTTTCTCGTTATAACTACCCTTCGATAATTTTCATGTCTTCCCTGACTTTGCCTCGCTAACACTATATTCCTGGAGATCTATCGTGGATTCCCAATACCTTTCCTAACTCAAACTCTTGAAACAAATTTTATTTTTTTCGATTATTATTCCTTTAAAATTAATCGTGTATTTTACTTCAGTGGTACGTAAAGTGCTCGCAGTACCTGCCATTCCTCAGTGTTTTTTTTTTTATTAGCTCGATTCGATAGTTCCGTGGATGATGGATGAGGCAACTAAGGGAACCCAATTAGCGGGCGATGGGAGGATTCCTAAAGGAAAGGCCTTCTGCTATCGTCAACTCGCCACCCAATATGAAGCAAACGCAAAATAACCTACAGTCCCGGGCAGCCCTGCCTTTCATAGCTCCAGAGTTCAGACTAAGAAGTAGAAAAATATATCTTTTCTGTAATCAGAACCATCAAAACAGGGAGTAAGGTTTGAATTAATAAAGTCTACGCCTCGACGTATACGAGGACATGCACAAATTCAAAACACTTAAACCTTTAAATATAAATTACAAAACTGATTGATGCCCTTGAGAATATCTTAGATGTGAATGAAATTATCTATATACTAGAGTGGTAAGAAAACTACAGTCTATACGGTAGGGTACAGAACTGGGTATGTAAATTTACCGTAACGAAACATAGAGACTCACTGACGAGACACTCCAAAACTAAGGCTTAGGTACGTTAGTTCAAATATCTGTTGATAAAAATCATTTAGCTTGCTTTCAATTATATGCTTATTATAGTATCATATCTTTGATTTGAGCGCCGTACAATCGCTTTAACCAATTATACGTAGCCATTTAACCACGTTACCTGGAGATGTTTTTTTTTTTGGGTCAAATGACATCCTTTTTACAAGAAAATACTTCTATATAGGTATATATTTGCAACATATTTAAAAAAATACAAAAAACAATGGATATATTTTATACAAAAAAGGAATGATTATGATTAGTCGGTCTGTCTGATAGTTTTCTCAAAATTTTTTTTTTTTTTCGAAAGACTGAAATTTTAAATGGCTCTGGTGTAAAGTTCACAAAATAACGTTGAAACGAGACGACAATGACAAGAAAGGAAAAATACTTAAAAGAGTGAGATATATATACTTATAATTTTAACAAAATAACCATATTATTTATTGTTAAACTTCCTTACTAAAACGGACGAAATAAAAGCTTGTTTGTTCTTAAGGCTGTCTTGGAGTACGCTCGGTATGCGTACTGAAAGTAGTAGTGCCCGCCGTATCTTCACTTTGTATAAAATAACAGAAACCACAATGTGGCACACTGACTATTGAAATTCGGTGAGCTTACGGGTTGCTAATAATAGATATCGATGACAATATTGAGTATTGTTTCACGTTGCGCAGGCGTGATGGGCCTATACGAAAGGTTATTATCCAACTGTAAAAATCTGCAAGTATTTGTTTTTCTTTTCATGAATGTTATTTATAAGAATAAATATTTTTCTCTTCTAAAGCGACTGGACATCTAAATTGACTGTGGTTTCATCGCTAGCTTACTTAAGATTATTCAGTCCGCTCATGATATGGTAAGAATCCCTGAAAATATTATAAAAATCCATATACACGATTATTCCGGCCAATTTTTTTTCATTTTTTTCAAACAGTACTTTCTATATATATACACTTCCTCAACAACTATGGATGTTACATTTTGTTTCCATTTAATTAAAATTAAAATAGCTCTATAGAATAACAAAAAGTACAACAATGCACTCTATGACCAATTTCACACGAAAACTTTAACTTTCTATAAATAAATATATTTAAAAACAAATAAAAAACATATCCAAGTCGAGTTTTTATAGGTAAAGTTGAATACGATAAGCGTATACATCACGCCCCTTACAGCGAGGCGTTAACTTTATTCATGACATTTTTCCACTCGAAACTGCTAACTGCTGCCATAAACGCTCCAAATCATTAACTTGTTCCAGATAAGGCTTACTGGAAAACCGTGTCCTCGTTATTCACCTTCTTTTCTTCTTTTCAGTACATGCTAAGAGTAATTTAAAGTGGCTTATAATAATTTCTTATATTAAATATTTCTCTTAATTAGTTTTGTTATTATTGATTTTAGTGTAATCAACTTATCATAATTGTTTTTTGGTACAATATGTTTTGCTTATTTCTTTGAGTCAAATAGTAAATCTATATAGTACCTAAGTAAATTATAGAAAGTTAATAATAGTTGTCAAAATAAGCCTATTTATTGATAAGGAAATTGAGTTGTAATATACAATTTGCTTAATATACTTACCACAGCTGCATAAATAAGAAATAAATAAAATAAATACATATAAATTTAATATTGCGTAGATCTCATTTCATTTTAAGTTAATATATTATTTTTCAAATAATTTTCTGTGAATAAAGGTGTTGGGAAATAAACAGTATTTTACCTTTTTTATAAATTTTATTACGCTTACGCTTATTCCCTACAGAGATGCTAACAACATAAATAAGTTGTAATAAGCGTATAAGAATTTCGACGGAGCTTGGTGAGAACGAATGGCTTAGTTGGTCAGAGCGATGGAACGGTATTCCAGAGGCGTGGGTTCAAATCCTGCTTCGTTCAAAATTTTAGTATCTACAGACAAATTAATAAAAAATACTGATTCTGTACTCTTACTTTTAATCCCATATTAAAAATATTTTGTTTTCCTAACAATTTTTCAAGTCCCTAGATTACCCTATACAAACTTTAACTCAATTGCAACTGCTCAATTTTTTTTTCATTCTTTTCTAGTATAAGTTAGACTATAAAAATAGGTAAAAATCGCGTGGGGTAGTTAATTTTATTCAGCGAGCGTACGGCGGCGTGACAACTCATCTAACTTGAAACGAGATACGACGCTCCCAAGCTTTGATTAATTTGCTTTCGCGCAGAATGAAAATAATTACATGGATGTCTAGGAATTCTTCGATAGCTTCGCGAAATATTTTTAGTGATTTCTTTTCCTTTTATCACGAAAGTTTATGAGTCATTTTTTAGTTTTCTTTTATTACGTTTTTGTTTACATATCTCCTGGTGTTGTCATTGCAGTAAATACATGGAGAATAAAAATAAGCCAATAAACTTTTCAACAACCATGGTTAGGCAAATTACTATTGAGAATAATGAAATATTAACTATTACTTAATGTTTGTATGAAGATTACAATAAACAAGTAATTAATTGTTGGTTATAAATTTAGCAATTATTGAATTTATAATAAATGATATGTTGTCTAATCATATACACATCTACTTATTTTAGTTTATTGTAATTTAAATTTTCCTCTTTCTATTTCCAGCTAACAAATAGAAGAATAAGAAGAGATAAGTGCAAATATAGCAAGAAAAATAAAACGTGGCTGTCAAGTGAAAAGAAAAAACGCAGGTTTTAAATTATCGTTATTGGCAGTCTTCAGATTAGAAAATTGATAAAATAGGAAAGTAGTAGTTAAATTATAAAAAACGTTGTGATACTCTGTAATCAATTGATATAAAATTCTCATAAAGTTTTATATATTTTTTTTATTTTATGCCCATTCTAATCTCTTATTTAATTAAATAGATGAGAATTCTTTAAATGTGTTGTGCATTTTTTATTATATAAAAATTTCTTTCGTCAGTATATTAATATAATGGATATTTTAAAAGATATGATAATTTTAAAATATGGAAGCAGAGTGATTGTCTTGTAGCTGTCCGTCTTAAGACGCGAGTGACAGCGGGTGGCGCGCCGGGCGCGGCGATCATACCGTGTTGCCTACCATTAAAACTTAATACTTCCCAAGTCCGGTGACGCTCTAGAAGTCATTAGGACTAACATCAAGCTGTTTAATTGAATGAAAAATTAAAATAACCGAATTTCACGAACAAATATTAGGGAAAGATCTTACATCCGTATTCCGTATTTATTTACTCTTCGTATTCCGTATTCCGTATTTATTTATTTCTCCGTATTCCGTATTTATTTATAAGAGAATAATTGATAAAATTACAAATGTTATTCGTTTATTGCAATTAATATTTTACATTACATATTTATATTTTACGCCGTGTGATTACAGCTTGTAATAAGATCACCCTGGATCTACTGATGGGGTCGTAAGAGGCGACTAAAGTACATGTGGGAGAGTCACGTTGTCAGCAATGGCAACACGCGTAGACAAACTCGACTGAATTATTACCATCCCCGGCATTTATAACCGGCGTTAAGTAGTATTTTTGGCCATTGCTTTTTGCATTGGATAATGCAAGGTTGCCTATCCAACTTAAAGACCGACGACGCACCTGTAGCTCCTCTAGCGTTACACAGGGCGATGATCACTCATTAGCTGGTGACCTGTACAATCGTTTGCCTTCTCTTATCCATAATAAAAAAGAAAAAATGTTACATCTAAACTGATTATTTTTAATTTACGTTAGGTTGCGTTGGTTAATTAACATGATATCTTGGGGCAACCTGCAGTTGACGGTGGCTCGCAATAGGCACTTTATACCGACGTTTAACAGTAGTATGCACGAGCAATCCTATGGTGTCTCATATCCTCATAAGTAAGGAGGGCTTCCGCTGAGTTTTGTTAGTTACCATCATATTTAGAGTCAGAAACACATCCACGGTACCATCGGTTGCCTCAAAAAAATATTTGAAGCATTACTTCATAATATATTGTGATGGTGGTGGTATCATGTATATATAGTGTATGTTATACAATACATTGCTAACTTCATTTCTGATTCTCATGTTAATTCAATCCAACAATTTCTTTTCTAAGTACGATTAACTGTAGTAGCAGATCGGTATTTGTCGACTGCAAGTGATAAATTATTTCTGCACTATGCAGTCTTATAAGTGTCTAACTTTGTACTTCGTACCTAATGATAGTTGATAGCTCTGTTCACTGTACTGAAAGTTTGAACGTTTTATTTTGATTTATTGAAAAGTATACTGAATATTTTGTACATACTATAAAGATTTTTTCGGCTTTATGCTATATCCTGCGTATAACAGGGTAGGCAGAAGGAACATGGGAACCTAGTGTTAAGACACTCCATTCCATTTCCGTTCCGCACTTTCCTCTGATTGATTTGAGGCATTGCTTGTTGAGTGACGGAACTCCACGTCGAAAGATAGGATTCAATATATATGTATACGAAAAAACTATTATATTTATACGGAAGTGATCAACGTTGCACGTTTTTCAACTAAGTGTAGAAAAACTTATAATTCTAAATAAAAAATATATTCCCTAAATGTTCTCAAGATGATGTTATCTCTAATAATATCATTATTTATTTCAGCTTGTGATGTACACATTTTTCAAATATATTTTGTATTGCCACAGTAGGAAATCGAAATATATAAATGTAAATACTTTTCAAATATCTTTAGTTGCGAAGTGTGAGCACTTTCCGATTCGGGAACTCTTGAATCCCCGACTTTTCTAAATGTATGGTACATTTGAAGTACCCACTCAAGATTTTTTTAAAGTGCACTACCAATTTTTATGTAGATATTTTGTTTTTATTTTTCAATATCTATCTTATGTTAAAATTGAAAAAAAAAAAACAACCAATATATTTCATCGATTAGTGATTCGATGTATTTATTTTGTAATTTTTCTTTTATTTTTTACTTTTGCTCTACATATTATGCTTGTGTCGTAGTACGCAGTAAGCATGTCTAACTAAGTTAAAGTCAATCAAAGTGCAAATTGCAACTTCTTTCCAATTTATAACTTCTTTTTAACAATACTTCTTAATATCCTCAGTTATTTCTTTTCAGCTTCACGCTGTATCCCGAACATGGCAGAGTAGGCAGAAAAAATTTGGAAACCTATTATTGATCGAAGACGTTCTGTCCCTACTGATTTTGCGGCATTGCGTGTCGAGTGCGTCTTGTTACCAGAGCGAAAAAATTAAAATATTAAATATTTTCACTCCACAAACCATCGTGTTTATTATACATTTGCTTGTTTGTACGACAGGCCTCAAATTTTTAATTTAATATTAGCATTAGTTATATTTAATAAATCTAAGGAGACATAAATTTACGGAGAATTCCTAATTATTATAATTCATTCTCTGTGATGAATTTTATATATTATTTCACTATATAGAATAAATTTAATATTCAAATCCATCTACAAGCTAATGAAGTTATATAACCTCCAACAACTCCCACCTAGTATTTGAAAGTCGTATTTTCTGAGAAAACGACAGATTGCTTCTTGTCTTATTTATACAGTTAGCTGGTATTTTCTATGAAACTGGCTCTGATCTCTAGCTTTCAGATTTGTTTAAATAAAAATAATTAAAAAAAAAAAAAGTGCCAGTTGACCTCTAACATTTGCCTCCTTAAACTTTGTAGCATTAAATAAGTCAAATTTTAAATTAAGCAATGTTTATTTTAGTTTGAAGTCTGTAAATTTTATTTGCCAAGATCAGTGATAGGTGGTCTATGAATGGTTAATAAGAAATGTATTGTATTCTAATAATGTCTAAATTATGTTTGAGAAAAATCCTGTTTTTTTATATAAATAACTTTATTGAATAAATATAAGTTAGATACGCTATTGTTAATTTATTTAAAAAAAAAAATATCAGTAGACATTAGAATTCAAAATATCATTGTAATGATTAGTCAATCTATAAAAAAACGTTATGAGGTATTACATTTTGAATAAAAATATTTGAATTTTGAATTTTGTACTTAGAATGCGTCATTGTCATATAAAGTCGCAAGTAAAAGCCAGTATATGTAGCACAGCAGAACTTATGTATAATTTACAGTCGACTACTACATACAATTAATCTAGAAATAGATTAAGTTGACAGCCTTCATGGGATATGAAACTGTGAACAATGGATATTGTAGGTATTTGTAATATGTTAGATCGAAACAAATAAGTACTTGACCAGGGTACAGTATTACGTACAGTACAGTACAGCTACAACTTACAAGTCATAGTTTATTGATTAATCAATTGCCGCGCGCGTCATTTTTCTGAAGTCCAATATTTCGACCCATAGTATGTAATAAAACTCCGATAGTTGCCTCAGTAGGTACCCTCGGCGCTATAGTTATAAGGATACCTTGTTAATTCCTATATTACCCATATTATCTATTCCTTATATCATATAAACATGCAGGTATCGCTTAGGAAAAACCTTCCAGTTTGAAACAGTAGTTCCGTTAAGTTTTTTTATTGCTGATCTTCTTCGCGCTACAATCAACTTTTTTCTTTGTATTTTATTTTGAAATATAATATTGTTTTCGTAAGTAAATACAGATTATGCGTGTGTGATAATTAATTGTAAGCTTAGAAACGAGAGAACTCGAGAATTTCTTGCGTACGTTGCGAAAAGTGCTAAAGTTATGAAAACGCCATATATGAAGGAATGTTTAAACTTTTAAAATTCTATATTTATACCTCAACTATTAGAAGATAACCCACAATGTCAATTTTATATTTTAAAATTAAAAATTCTTAGATCCCTCGGCGATCTACAAATAATACACGTACTATCAAATGAGTTTCGTTTTAATTTTAATACTTTATTTAAATAACTTTTGTTAACTTTATTGCTCAGATGTTACTGTCACATCATTCACTAAATTAATTTAATCTTATTATAAACGCTTTTCATTTAACAAGAAAGCTTACAAAGATAGTAATTAAAGTGGACATTTTAAATATGACTTTGACACTTCTTAATCTTCATCGAGGACTGGAAGAATTTGTTTTGTTGTTGGTTATCTTAAGAATTAAAGATTCAAATAAAAAAAATCCTTGTGTTTATATAGTCTATATATATATAGGAATGCTTTAAGCTATATTATTACATCATACCAAAAAGAGTGAAATAATAATAAATATTTTAGCAAAATGGAAGAAGTCAAAGTTTCTTTTGTATAATTATATTGAAAGATTTTTCACCTTCAAAAATAAAAAAATAACTTTCTTAAAGTTAACACTAATTTCAAAGTCATGTCATAAGTTAAAATATAAATCTTTTTACAATAATTTTTACAATTAACATAGTTTATTGATTAATCAATTGCCGCGCGCGTAATTTTTCGGAAGTCCAATATTTTAACCCATAGTATGTAATAAAACTCCGATAGTTGCCTCAGTAGGTACCCTCGGCGCTATAGTTTAGTAGTAATTATATATAAGGATACCTTGTTAATTCCTATATTACCTATATTATCTATTCCTTATATCACATAAACATGCAGATATCGCTTAGGAAAAACCTTCCGGTTTGAAACAGTAATTCAGTTAAATTTTGTTATTGCTGCTATTCTTCGCGCTACAATCAACTTTTTTCTTTGTATTTTAATTTGAAATACAATATTCATTATGTTTTCGTAAGTAAATACAGATTATGCGTTTTTGATAAGTAATTGTAAGCTTAGAAACGAGAGAACTCGAGAATTTCTTGCGTACGTTGCGAAAAATGCTAAAGTTATGAAACGCCATATATGAAGGAATGTTTAAACTTTTAAAATTCTATATTTATACCTCAACTATTAGAAGATAACCCACAATGTCAATTTTATATTTTAAAATTAAAAATTCTTAGATCCCTCTACAAATAATACACGTACTATCAAATGAGTTTCGTTTTAATTTTAATACTATATTTAAATAACTTTTGTTAACTTTATTGCTCAGATGTTACTGTCACATCATTCACTAAATTGATTTAATCTTATTATAAACGCTTTTCATTTAACAAGAAAGCTTACAAAGATAGTAATTAAAGTGGACATTTTAAATATGACTTTGACACTTCTTAATCTTCATCGAGGTCTGGAAGAATTTGTTTTGTTGTTCGTTATCATAAGAATTAAAGATTCAAATAAAAAAAATCCTTGTGTTTATATAGTCTATATATATATATATATATATATATATATATATATATATATATATATATATATATATATATATATATATATATATATATATATATATATATATATATATATATATATATATATATATATATATATATATATATATATATATATATATATATATATATATATATATATATATATATATATATATATATATATATATATATATATATATATATATACATATATATATATATATATATATATATATATATATATATATATATATATATATATATATATATATATATATATATATATATATATATATATATATATATATATATATATATAAGAATGCTTTAAGCTATATTATTACATCATACCAAAAAGAGTGAAATAATCTATCTATATCTATACATATACCTAATAAATCTGTAGAAAAGTAATTTTTGTACATTAAAGAAATTGAAAAAAAAATAGCCAGCGTGTGAAAAGATAAGTAACAGAACCCGTTTCTATCATTTTTGCAATTTTGTCTGTTTGTCTGTTTGTATGTTTGTTTGTGCGCGCATCACGTAAAATCTACGAATTCAATGCAGACAATGTTTATATACAAAAAATATACGCAACTTGAGGTATAATTTTTGTTTCATCAAATCGGTTCACTCTATCAAAAGATATGATTAATTTAGTGAGTTCAAGAAGTAATATATTACGTTGAGCAATTCAGTATAGTACTTGCAACGACATCTACATATACTAATATTATAAAGCTGAAGAGTGGTTTGTTCGCTTGAACGCGCTAATCTCAGAAACTACTGGTCCGATTTGAAAAATTCTTTCAGTATTAGATAGCTCATTTATAGAGGAAGGCTATAGACTATATATCATCACGATAAGACCAATAGGACCGGAGCACCAATTAAGAATGTTTCTAAATCGGGGGATTTTTTCCTAATTGAGAGTTTCCGCTGCGTGCGTTGCGTAAACGGTTAAGGTTTCGCAAAAATCATGTATGATGGAATTGTTCTCCTTTTGAAGTTTTTAAAAAAAGTCCGCGACAGGATATATCTATCTTCTTAGGTTAGCTTTTTATGCTAACCAATTTGTTCTAAAATAATACATTATTTGCGAAGGTGTTTTTATAAACAATTCTTAACTTTCTCAAACCCCTAAGTGATAAGGGTTGAAGAAACCTAACATGTTTCCTTTTTTTATGGCAAAACAGCGTTTGCCGGGACTGCTAATAATAAATATTTTAGCAAAATGGAAGAAGTCAAAGTTTCTTTAAAGATTTTTCACTTTCACAAATAAAAAAATAACTTTCTTAAAGTTAACACTAATTTCAAAGTCATGTCATAAGTTAAAATATAAATCTTTTTACAATAATTTTTACAATTAACATTTTTATAAATGAAATGTCCAAAATGCCCTTAAGCTTATGTTCTTTGGCGTGTCGTGGATAATTTGAGCGGAAAAAGTTTTCTCGTAAATCATTGGACATTTAAAATATTTTTAGCACTGACTGAATTCAAATCAATAAAGTTAATATTAGCTCTAAATTATTTTTACGAATAAAGTTCACCATTCTTTCACATTTCATTTCTGTTCATACTATTTTTGCAATGCAATTATTTTTCTGTGGTTTACCATATTAAATGCAAATATTACAGACTTTATGACTCAGTGAACTGCATCTGACTGTATTATTGATGTTTTTGTTGTTCCATTTGTGGTATTTTTTTTTATTTTATGTTCATAATGTGACAAACAAATGGAGTCAACGGAGGCGTTAAGTTACGCCACTCAACAATAACGTCTCGAATATAGCTAGAAAACGAAGAACGATATATTTTGATACTAATTTGAATCTCTTAAAATAATATGACGTAACATCTACAAGAAATATGTACTATCAAATTTAGTAAAATTAATCCATTATCATTAGTAAATCAGTGTAATATAAGTGTGAAAGTGATGTATTACTTTTGATAATAATTGATTATTTATATTTTTATTCCAGATTTAATCCAAATCTCAAGTGATAAAAAATATTGCTCAACAAATAACTTTTTAATATTTGCGTTGTATTTTGTGATTCCTCACAACGTTATTATTCCTACGAAACCAACAAATAGGTACCTACCCTTAAGCGCTCACACACGCAAGCATTGTGTTACTGGGCTATTATTTTGATACATATTTAAAGAAAAAAAAAATAATTTAGAAATGTACATATTTATTTATTTAGATGCCTATCGTGGCGCAGCGGCACAAGCGAGTGACTGTAACCGACAGGTTCTGGGTTCGATCCTCAGTCGAGGAAATGAAATATTTAATATTTTCAATTTAAATATTTAATGTTTCATTTCTTCGCTCTGGTAATTAGGCAAAGCGCGGCGTTGAATTCCGCCACTTAACACGCAATGCCTCAAATTCGGGGGAAAGTGGCGAACGGAAGTGTAACGGAACAGCGTGAAACTAAAAAAAATATTTATTTTCATATATTACAGAGAACTACATAAATAATATATATGTACATAACAAGTACGTGTATACATATATATTTATCTCTCGTTAGGAAGCAACAAGATAATTTATGGCACACCAATGTTTACAGCGGTCGCGAGGGCCCGTTTACTGTAATTACTGGTTTGGGAAAATAGTTGTTCAAATCGTGTGTAGGCGAGTGTACCGCAATTTGAGCACACAGGGCTTCAAGTGCCCTCTGCTACGCTCATGAACATAAAATATTTCTAAGTGATTTTAGCTAAAATTTTGTGAAATTGCCAGTCGTGAAAGTGGTATATAAAATGTGAAATAATTTGTTATTAAATTTATATGTTGTGATAATATCTTATAAATGATGTCTTATAAATGATGACGTGACTCGTTGTCATGTCCCGCCTGAGCCAAAGAGCGTCGTGATCGGTCTAACCAATTAATATGTTTTTTTTTATGAGAAAGACGGCAAACGAGCGTACGGGTCACCTGATGGTAAGTGATCACCGTCGCCCACGGCCCCGTGTAACTCAAGAGGAGCTACAGGAGCGTTGCCGTCCTTTAAGGTAGAAGGGCACCGGGGCCCGGCATTACCTAATGCGAAACGCAGTTTATCCGGTCGTGGCACAATGGTACTCCACCGGATTCTGTAAGAAAAGAGTCAAAAAAGTTCATATATTTAAACTTTCGCTTTGTATATAAGTAAATTTCTGTTATTATTACGTTATCGGTAATCATGATGTACGTTAATATTTTAAACTCACCTTTATAATAATACTTGAGCTGCGACTAGACATATTTAACGATTTCTCAATTATGTAAATCCATTCGGCAGTTCTGGAGATAGCAGGCAATAATGAACGTTACATACATACAAGAGTTGAGAAAAATAAAGCTTTAACGCTATTAGATAAAGTGATGCCGTTTATTTTATATTATCTGTGTGCCACACAACCCTCTCACATTCCCACCTCTACGTAATGGGATAGCGTTTGCACGCAAAATAACATCAAAATAAAATACTATTACATGACGAAAGTGTCGCCGTAATTTGATTTTAGGGGCTTTGAATAATTTCCTACAAAGGAAATTCTTAAATTAGGAAGCTTGATGAATAGAAGCTTATTTGTAATTACGTGTATAAACTTTTATCTTTACTTTATAGAGGCCTGTCGTGGTGCAGCGGCTTAAGTGTGTGACTTTAACGACGACGAGGTTGTGGGTTCGATACCCACTTGAGGAAATAAAATATTTAATATTTTCAATTTAAATATTTAATGTTTTCATTTCTTCGCTCTGGTAACAAGGCAAAGCGCGGCGTTGAGTTCCACCTCACAACACGCAATGCCTCAAATTCGGTGGAAAGCGGGGAACGGTTGTGGAACAGAGTGTTTTAACACTAGGTTCCCAAGTTCCCTCTGCCTACCCTGTCGTACGCGGGATACAGCGTGAACATGAGTATATAAAATCTTTACATAAATTGTAGAATGTTAAGGTTAAATTTTGTATATATAGAACCCAAAGACGACGGCTACGACGAAGACTGCTTACGTACTCTTTTTTTATAAAAAGTATTAATAGAAATCTAACAAACAATTCTTTTATTTTTGCCTTTTTTTCGCGCAGTATTTCTCTTTTAAATAAATATGGGTAGATAAATAACACAAATATATAGAATTTTGTATATATATTTTCCTACAACACTGTGGTAATAAGGCAAAGCGCGGCGCTGAGTTCCGCCACTCAACACGCAATGCCTCAAATTCGGCGGAAAGTGGGGAACGGTAGTGAAACGGAGTGTCATAACACTAGGTTTCACTTCCTTTCCCTCTGCCTACACTGCCTAGTGCGGGAAACAGCGTGAAGCTGAAAAAAAAAAAAAAAAAAAAAAAACAACACTATTTTTATTATTTTTTAAAGCACAGTAGCAGCAGCAAAGGGAACTTGGGAAACTAGTGTTAACTTTCGTTGTCCTCTTCAAGCCGAATTGTGGAATTGTGTGTTGTGTGGCGGAACTTAACGCCGCGCTTTGCCAGAGCAAAGAAATGTTAATATTACATATATCATAGCTTAGAGTGAGGATTGAACCCACAATTTGTAGCGTGTCGCAAGCTTGCGCCCCTGAGTCTCGACAGGCCTCATGGAAAATTAATTTGAATATTTAATATGGAAAATTTGCTTCATATATTAGTACCGTCATTAGCCAATCAATTTCAATTACTGTTGAAATTATGATAGCGGCGAAATGAACAGTACATTCAATTATTGAATAATCAGTAACCATTTAACCTAGAGACATTATATACATGTAATAAAGTTGGTATCTACATACTATAGATATAATGATAATTACTTAAAAATAACTTTACGTTTTTTTCCCGCACAGCAGTCAGGGAAATTAAATCGTTAAGACTTCCCGTTTCCGTTTCATGTACGGCACCTTTGTTTATTTACTAATTTTAATTAGTTTTGTGTTTTAATAGATACATATCTATATCTGTAATCATATTGAAATCAACATCTATACATTAAAAACTAAACTTTCAGCTGACTTAACAAAACGTGTATTTTGTAGCAATTACGTCGAACAAAAATTAAACGTTTTTATTTATGCCCAGCTTCACGCTGTATCCCACACGTGGCATGGTAGGCAGCAGGGAACTTGAGATTAGTTGCCACTGTTAAAACATACTGTTTCCCATTTTGCGCCGAATTTGAGGCATTGCGTGATAAATGACAGAACTCACCATCGCACTTTGCCTTCTTACCAGATAAGAAATTAAAATATTAAATAATTTATTTGAAATATTAAATACTTCACTTCTTCGAGTGAGCATCGAACCCACAACTTGTCGTTAACACTAACACACTTGAACCTCTGCACCACGATATGCCAAGTATCATGCATTACATTTTTATTTAAGAACCCATGAAAACAATCATTAAACGTCAAGGAAAGTTTTCTAAAATCTATACTAGTATTATAAATTCGTTGAACCAGCTAATCTCAGGGATTATTAATTAAATTTGAGAAGTTTTTTTTTTTCACCGGATTGCCCATTTATCGAACAAGGTTATATGTTACACAACATGACAATAAGATTTATAGGAAAATATGGTTTTTTTTTTAGCTTCACGCTGTATCCCGCACGAGGCAGGGTAGGCAGAGGGAACCCGGGAACCTAGTGTAAAGTACAAGTAGTGTAAAGACATTCGTTCCGCTTTCGTTCCCCACTTTCCGCCGAATTTGAGGTATTGCGTGTTGAGTGGCGGAACTCAACGCCGCGTTTTGCCTTATTACAAGAGCGAAGAAATGAAACATTAAATATTTAAATTGAAAATATTAAATATTTCAAAACCCAGAACCCAGAACCTGTCGGTTACAGTCACACTCTTGTGCCGCTGCGCCACGACAGGCCTCAAAGAAAATATATAATGGGGGGAAAATTAAAAATGTAAAAAACTATACTAATAAAAAAGGGCAAATACGAAAAATTCCGTGCGTGCGCTACGTGAACCGTTGGAGTCATGCAATAATCATGTATGACAGTTTTTTTTTTTTCACTTCTAAAGGAAACTTAAAGTTCTAAAGAAAGTCCGTGACAGCTTATTCTAAGGACAACCCACGGTAACCACTTTTATGTTTAACAAAAATAAAGAAATATATTCGAAACAATTCAAAGCAACACAGTATTTTTCCATTATCCAATGAAATGGATGAGATACGTTGTGCGTTTTGTATAGACTCAAATGTCCTATAATGGCATATAAAAAATAATATTTTAAAAGATATAAACTTTTTTAAATATGAGAGTAGAGTAATCAAATCGAGTGTGGTACGTCGTGTTAGTTGCGAGCATCAGCGGACTTCCGGTCGCAAAAGCACGTACATACGCATCAAAAAGAAACGAAATAACATTCAAACGATGAACCCCAAAACACATTCTCAGGATCGAATTTTGCAAATCCCGTCTTAGTGAGCACCTGCGTCCTAAAAATAACCTCCATTCAAAATAAGAAACTCTAACCGCTTGTAGTTTGTGCTCTTGATGAGTGAGTGAGTGGCCCATTGCTTTTATATGGCAATGCATGCCTCATATATCTCATATATGTATAATATATGTACGTAGGTAGAAAGTCAGGCCTCCATTAATATTCATCTCGCTAGTTCGTAACAGTCAACAACTTTTCGGCTTAACTTAATCCATTCGGGGGAGACTTTCCAAAAATTTCCAAAAGTATGTCGTACAAAATAATTTAAATCAACAACAACGATAAACTATATAGAAAGTCTTAGAATGAAAGAGTAAGAATGTTTATTTTTAATACAAAGGTTATAAATATATATATTTATTATTTTCAACAGTTCAACGCTGTATCTGTTTACAGCCGGAACTGAAATCTATGTTTTTTCTTATGAAACAAAACGGGAAATTCATATATTAAATAATTAATTCCCTCTAATAGTAATCAAACTCACAACACTTTTATTATTTTAAAATATATATATATATATATATATATATATATATATATATATATATATATATATATATATATATATATATATATATATATATATATATATATATATATATATATATATATATATATATATATATATATATATATATATATGTATATATATATATATGTATATATATATATATATATATATATATATATATATATATATATATATATATATATATATATATATATATATATTAATATATATATATGTATACACGTTTATATAAGATTAAAGACATTAAAATTTTTCACTATATACCTATGATTTTAAAATAATATTTCAAGTAATAATTATAAAAAAAAATAATGTCTTTTTTTAACAATAATAATTGAATTAATTTACGTTTTTTATAACGTTTTAATTAAGTTACGTTGAAAATTGATATAACGGAGATATAATTCAAAATTCTTGTTAAAACTAAGTCTTTAAGAGAGAAAAATAAATTCGAAAGAAAAATCTAATTTGAGCCTAAGAGAAGATAAAGTCAACCTTCGGAGACGTTTTAGAAATTAGAAGCCCTACAATTAACTTTTACTCCCTTCGTTGAAATTCCTTTAGAGCCTTTCCCGAGTACTTAATGTGTCATTGATGAACAAAGGTCCTCACGAAATTTTCACTTTAAAATAAGTATTATCTTATATAAAAATAATACCGAGGCTTTCAGACGTCGTTCGTTTGTCACAGTAAATATAATATTTTAAAAATAACATTTATTAATAAAGTACGGTTTTTTCGGGTTCGGACAACGCTGCATTTAATACATGGATTTTTGGACATAAAATATTATATATCGTAACCTTTGTTTTGTATATGTCCACAAAATATTTCCGGTCAATACATATTATTAAAGTTATTTCTTTTTATTTTCCGTTTACGGAATACCTGTATATGTTTACTAAAAACTAAATTTCTTTTTCTGTAAAATAGCACTTTAAACATGTTAAAAATATTTTATAAACATGTTTTTTTTTTTGACTAAATGATAGCTATATATCTTTGGGTAACAAAAAATTAGGAAAGAGATGTTAAGAATAATAATAAATTAAAACAAGCGCATAAGAATTTCCACGATGAGAATGCGTAGTTTTGTGGTCAAATGATTTCAACGGTTTCCAAGAGGCGCGGGAACAAATCTAAGATAATTTCATAAGTCGTTTTTTAAAAATGTTAGATACATTTTTATCTAATATTCCTACAGATTTGCTTATAATTCTCTTTTACCCACCGGAAGTGGTGCGTTAAATAAAAATTAAGAGACAAAAAGCTTTTGGTGTAGAAGTTGCTAAATTATCATAAGTATGTTTTTCAACTTACATAGACACTGCTGCTTTGAGGCCTGTCGTGGCGCAGCCGCACAAGCGTGTGACTGTAACCGACAGGTTCTGGGTTCGATCCCCAGTCGAGGAAATGAAATATTTAATATTTTCAATTTAAATATTTAATGTTTCATTTTCTTCGCTCTGGTAAAAAGGCAAAGTGCGGCGTTGAGTTCCGCCACTCAACACGCAATGCCTCAAATTCGGCGGAAAGTGGAGAACGGAAGCTGAACGGAGTGTCTTAACACTAGGTTCCCGGGTTCCCTCTGTCTACCCTGCCTCTTGCGGGATACAGCGTGAAGCTGAGAGAGATAGAGAGAGAAAATAGACACTGCTTTCAGTACTTTCAAATTGAAGTAGGTGAAGGAAGAACTAATACTTTCAAACAATATCCCATTCTGACGTCCCATCAATAGCTTACATCCAAATTAGCAACAATAGTTTAATAGGTGGATATTATAATCACAAAGATTCTCGAAGTCAAAATAAAAGAAAAAAAATAAATTAATTAAATAGTACGAATAAAAAAATTATCTTGGCAGGTCAAAATCGGCACATATGGAATAAAAACACTAAATTAACATATATTGATATCACAATTATAAATAGATATGACTAATAATAGAATACACTATATACACATGCATCACTTTAGCAAAAGTACTTAAGAGTTATTGTCATTTTGTTTCCCGTTATCGTTATTGGGATCTTTCGCCGTTAACAACTTAAGCTCTGAACCGGATGTCACCTTGGCCCGCGTCTCAGGAAGAATAACTATAATAACACCCTTCGAAGACCAACATTTTTTAATATCGAAATGGTTACGAGCGGCTTTAAAAGTTTCCTGTCGACTCATAGATAAGAATTCCGTTTATTCCGACTTAGATTTTTTTAATTTTGTTTGGACTTTCCATACTTTGGAACGAACCTACACATTTAATCTAACCAGAATGGATGTGGTATCTTTTTTAGTGCCTAGCCTACAGTAAGTTTCTATTATTTTAAACTCGGTATAAGACAATTTCATTTAGTTGTTTAATAAAGCAATTGTCATAAAAAAGAAACGTTTCCACAAAAAAATATTCTCTTTAAATTAGTAAGAAAATCGTTAAGAATCGTAGTAATGTAATTCGGCATCTAAAGATTATAACAAGGCGATAGTTGAGTTGAGACTAATGATTAGAGAGGCTGACACATTACAGAGTAAATTTAACAGCAACCTGCTATACCGATTACTCACTCTGGCGATGCACGAAAGAGAGTGAGAAGCCACAGGTACTTAAGCCTCCTATTAGATATGGTGACGGCAGATGAGCCA
Organism: Eueides isabella; assembly: GCA_019049475.1. Taxonomy (NCBI): domain Eukaryota; kingdom Metazoa; phylum Arthropoda; class Insecta; order Lepidoptera; family Nymphalidae; genus Eueides; species Eueides isabella. Next base: position 13,033,586 of record CM032386.1, read on the forward strand.
GAATTGACAAACAAAAAGTGGACATGTTTTCCGCGCATTTATCAACGGTCTTCTCACCCAAAGAAGCCGAATACGAAAGTTCGGAGGCATATGTGGAGTAAATACTAACTCAAAATCTAAAATTAAAACCTCTTATCAATTCAAAATTACATCTCCACAAGAAATATTGAAAATCATCAAAACCCTAGATAACGGGACTCTTCAGTATTGGTAGTAAGAAAGGCTATTCCTTATTGCAATACTTTATAATGCAATGCTTAGGCTACAATACTATCAAAGCTTATGAAGATCTCACAAATCACAAATAATAATGATCCACAAAGCTAGTAAAACACCCTTAGCACTAGGCATCACTACAGCAACCTACGCAGACAACACGGCAACTATTTCTTCTCATATTGACTGATTGCTGGCATAAATAAAATTCACGAATGGCTGCACTGTTAAATCGGTGCTGAAACATTTGCCCCTCTCCAATGAAACTTCCCTCAAGTGAAACTGGAGTCTGAAGTCACTGGACCACATTAGAGCTAACAGAACTGAAATATCCATAGAACATCGAAACCTCTATTGGGTTAAACTTTAATATTCAAGTGGGGTCATCTTGCATAATCAATGTGGAGGACCCAATGATCTGTAAGAGGCTTGATTTTTTGGCTTTGCGTCCTCTAGTACATTTATCACGGGAAGTATTCTGGAGAGCTTGGCACCGGCCGCCAAATTTTCTAACTGCGTGACACATTACTACTGTGAGGTTTCGCACGAATTTCCTTCCACGCGCCACACATCTGTAGAACGGCCTAGAACGGATACTCGTAGCAGTATTTCTAGGTCGATACGACATGAGTACCTTCAGAATGCGCGTCTACCTCCACCTTAAAGGCTAGCAACGCACCTGTAGCTTCCTTTTTCTGTAGTTGATCTTACACGGGGCAGTGCGCGGCGGTGATCACTAACATCAGCTGTCGTATGCTCGTTTGCCTTATCTTTTCCATAAAGAATAATTATAATAACAGCGGTCATCTTTTGCCGGCAATGGTTTTTTTTATATCCAGAACATCTATTATCTGCTCACATTACAAATCCTCTTTGCTTCTTTTGAGAGGAATAAATATAAATTAAGCCATTTAGGCTCCCTGTAATTTGTTAAATATAAAGAGGTTCCAAACGGTTATTTTCTCGTCATTCCTATCGTTGGATTCTCACTCCGATGGCGCTTAGCTCCATCCAGAGTCACGACGATATGACATGCTTGTGATCTACCTTAGATTGACTTCTTCTTATAATACCTTGCTTTTTAATACATGTTTTTTTTTTTTAGTTCAATATAAGTTTTATTCATCCAGGATCAGTTCTAGTATATCTGGCGTTTGGTTGATCGACGGAGGCGTCCTCAGTAGAAAGTGATGCTGGCCCTAGCTAGCGCATCCCATTTGCATCGGACTAAACAGTCCGCGCTAAACGCATTGTTTTCTGCATGTTCGCCCATTGCATTTAGCAGTTGCAGTACGGTGGTGAGGTGTTCGCGTTTGCGAACCCTAACCCGTAGCCCAGCCAGAGGAAACACTGCACGGGTGGCGAGAAATCGATCACTCTGATTTCTTGCAAATCGACGTTAATCGCTTTGCTGCAACAGCTCAGTTCCAAAGTCTGCAGTACACCCTTATGATAATATTATCAGTTTACGGTTTTTCCACCTTTCGGTGAAACTTTATCTCGGCTCGATATTTATCCTCGGAGATGTCGTCAAAAAGGTTTTATGAGTCAGGATGTCCCAGAAGAGATGTTTCTCACTTCCTGACCTTTTCGATGTTTAATAGAGCAATTAATTAGGCATATAAGGTACTTAGAAAACGGTAAAACTTTATGATTAATTATATTTTGTTTGTAGAATAACAATATTTATGTTGTGAATGATATAATGGTATCAATAATTTTTTTATTTTAACTATAATGATGGCTTGAATAATGCAAAGCGTGGTTTTAGCGGGTACAAATCTATAACAGATGCTGAAATATGTTAGTCAAGTACATTTATAAGGCTTGAGAAATTAATAAGTCTTAATGAGCGGCTTTTAAGACTTCGTAGACCTCAATACTCTATTGCTTATACTTCGCATTCAGGGAATCGGGGGCAACTATCATGATCTCATAACGAAGTTTTTTTTTTTAATAAAAGTAACTTCAACCTAAAAGCTTTAGTAAAAGGATCAAGCAGTGAAAATAAAATATTTCTGCAGTAAAGAATATTCTATATCAATCTTTACTCAAATAAATAATTCTAAGCACATTTGAATTATCAAATGTACATAAAGCTACCGCGGGCTCGTAAGGTAAGCCAGCAAGAAATTCGGCAATTGATCTTTTGTCCAATATGAATGGTGCAATTTCATTATTACATAAATGGCAGCTATCCTGCATACATTCAATGGATATTAATACTATAAGGATTTATTCTGTAAATTAACTTGAGCAGAATATTAAACTTCACTTGTTAGTATTGCTTGATTTAGAATTTGGATAAATCACAAAACACTCCAATTGCATATTGTGAATTCTCCTATTCGTCATAAACATTCTATAGAAGTATAGTACAGAAGTACCTCATCTTATAGTAGACTTACCTTTGGAGAGAATATTGCTATGGAAAGAATTGTGGACGTTAAGAATAATTGTAAGCTGGTTAAGAATATATTTATTTTACTTGAAGACAGTAAAATAAATATTGGTCTGTGGTTGCCAGGGTCAAGTCTATCACCACATTTGTAAAAACACACTATTTTACTATATTTAATGACGAGGGTAAGATACCGGACTATTTACACTTATTAAAAATAATCAAAGTAAAGAGCAATATTGGGTATATTACTATTAAGCAACTTTGATTACAAACACTGATTATTCCATCCCTTATCATTATTATACGTGTTAATCTTCTAGTCATCGCAATCAAACTACATGAGTAATAAAAGCAATGTATTGTTACATTTTGTATAAAATTCGCCATATAATTTAAACTTATAGGGTATTTTATGTGGATTTACAGTTATGAAATTTGGTACGAAATGAGAACATACAATATAACATAAATAAAACAATATAACATAAATAAAACAATATAACATAAATAAAAGACCTAAAAGTATATAAAAATAACGTCATAGCCAAGAAATGACCAAAATCAATCAAAAAGAGTACATACTAGCCGCTAGTTTCTGTTTGTCAATTCTTATATTCTTCCTCTTGACCCACAATCCCAAAAATTCTCGATGGGCGAATCTAACTTCCACTTGACCGTATTTTTTATTATCAATATTTCTTCCAAAAAAATTCCAGCCTATTTGACACTTCTTAATCGTTATCTAATATAATTTATTAAATTTTAATTTAATAGACTCTGACAATTTTTAATCTCTTCCAGCTGTAATAATAAAAAAACTGTATGTAGCTTTAATACTAGAATTTAGAAATTTACCAGAACTATTTAGAAATATATTAGCCTGGATATTTTGATACATTTCTAACTTTTAACAAGATGGAGAAGATGCTGATTCCATTGCTTTTTACTATAAAATTCATACAGTTTATTCCCGAATCGGTATTTATTTATTTATTTATTTATTTATTAAGGAAGACATACAGTTTTTACAAGTACTTCAAATAAAAACCAAATTTACATTCAATTAACCAATGAAGTCTTCACATAAAATAGTACAAAAAAAATAGCTAGATGTACAGTTAATCAAAAAGAATTCAAAATAAAACAGAAGAAAATCATTCAGAGACAACTTCCATGACAAGTGATTTGAACTTATTTAAATTCATAGTAAACATGTCAATATCGCCAAACACATTATTATGAGAGCTGCAAGCACGATAAATAAAAACATTTCCACCATATTTAGTTCTTGTAATTGGTACATAGAACTGTGATTTATTACGGGCTTGTAGACGAGGACATCTCAGACTAACATTACTTAAAAGGAAAGGGGTATCAATATAATTATTAACTATTTTAAAAAGGAAAAGTTCGTCCCTAGCCAAACGACGGTTCTTTAAAGAAGTCGGAATAGGTTGTTTATCGAGATGGTATTGGTTGGCTTTAATACTAATATGTTTATGGAACCTCTTTTGAATATTTTCAATTTTATCAATGTACACATTAAACAACGGATTCCACACAGTCGAAGCATACTCGAGGACAGAACGAACGTAGGCATTGTACAACGTGATAAGTGTAGCACTATTGTGAAAATCTTTTGCTACCCGAAAAACAAAACCCAGCATCCGAAAAGCCTTACCAACTATGTGATCAATGTGATAATCAAATAAAAGTTTACAGTCAAGGTAAACTCCCAGGTCCCTCACCACAGAGAGCCTCTCAATCGTTACATTATTAAAGCAATAATTGTACTTTATGTTACGTCGTTTACGGGAAAAAGTAATTACGTTACACTTATCAATGTTCAAAATAATATCATTGCACTGATATATATTAATAGTTGCGCTATGGCTAAACGCTAATTTCAAATGTTTGTAAATTCATTTCATTTTAAAAATAATAACACTCTCTTAAGAGCAATTTAAAAACTTTGCTATATCAGATATATAATTCAGATTTAATTTGCTTTTGCCACTCAACACGTAATGTCTCAATATCGACGGAAAATGGGGAAGAGTAGTGGAACGGAGTGTCTTTACACTAAGTTCCCAAGTTCCCTCTGCCAACCCTGCCATATGATACAGCGTAAAGCTGAGTCAATTTAATTTGCTTATATCTAGGTTTGATTATTTTCTGTTACTTTACAATTAAAACAATTTATTTTATTTTCAGTGAATAATCTAATTATTAAAAGATTATTTTCTTTTTCTATATTATCAGTTAACTAAAATATTAAGCCACAATAAGCTAACTTTAGATTACTTATAATTAGTTTTTCGAAAATTTTCCTGTGACGAAAATTTTATCTACTTATATAAGTTGCAGCTAATAAGATCATTACACATTTTATTGTAAACAAATTTTACTTGTTCACTCGCGCGTATATTGCATTTTAAACATTTTTGGCAACACTACGTTTCGAACACTTTGTAGTAGCCCGTGGTCATTAACTGACAGTCAGCTTTTTCTGCAAGAATCCAAGCCAGATGCAAAGAAATGAGAAATTATTGGCGGTAGTTTGATATAATAATTGTAAACCGACAGACGGATGCCACCTCAGTCTTCGTAATCTACACGTCTATTAGCATTATTAATATGACCTCACTTTAAGTTTAAAAAATAGTGAATGTAATATACATTTACATTTTTTTTAATCATTTATAGAAATTACCTATCGTTTAAATTGAGTGTCAATTTATCAGACATTAATAAATAAAAAAAAACATCATTGTAAAAATAATTATGATTTATGAAAAATAATTATGATTTACAAACAAAAATAATTTCGGAAATTATAAAAAATAAATAAAAAATATTACTGTGTTCCTTCAAATTATTTGGTTATAATTAATTATTTATTCACTTATAGTTCCAAAACATAAGGCGTGTGTCCTATACTATTTCTTCCTTGTAAGAATATAATATAAAATGTTCCTTTTTACGTGTGTTCTTTAGAAAGTTAACTTATACTTTCAAATTTCATATTTTTTACTGTCACTTAATAACTTATCTGGCTGTTTGATTTTGTCGTAAAATTTCACCTATATATCATCCGCTGATATCGTTCCGCAGGAATCTCTGCTCACCAAAGGCACATAAATGCCTAAATCAATTTAACATTTTATGATGCCATTTTATACGTGCGCTATTAAATGTCAGCCTTACCAAATTTATAGGAAATTTATTGCATTTCAACGTTATGTCCCTAATGCTTACGTTATACAATATTAAATTGTGAAAATTCAGTATTAACATATAATAAATTTACAGAAAATTGCTTAAAGAAATTGAAATTGGGATAAAATGTATTATCGACTTAACAAATAACATTTATCATTGATAAAAACTATGGCGGATCTTAATATATCTGTGGTGTATAAAAAAAAAAGAAAAAAAAAGCTAGATGACCTTGAAACACAAGAACAGATAAGCTAAGAACTATTAGGCCAATTTCTAACAACAATCATATTTCTTATTTTTGGACTGATTATTATCTTTAAGGCGTTAAACAGTACACACACAGAAAATACAGTAAATTTAAACTTTTTGCATTAATATTGTTGAACTATATTTAATATTCGTGAAAATGAAAAAAATCTTAGAAAATTCTAAAATTTGTCACAATTTCCTTTTGTAATTTTTTTAGAACAATCATCATACGTTACTAGCAATTCCTCGTATATTTTAAAGGTAAGCTATTACTTCTTCCTGTTTAATATTTCTACATACTAGTACATAAACTACAAATAACATATGCAGTATGTGGTTTTTTTGGAGGTATAAAAAAATCAATTGAACTTTACACGCTGTGATGAAGTTATAAGTTGCTATTGTTTTTTCAGCTTCACGTGGCTCACCTCCAACAATATAGGCAAAGGAAACCTACTCATTTAGTGTTAAAACATTCTGCTGAATTCTAGACGCGTTTCGTTTTGAGTGACAAAACTAAACGTCGTGCTTTACCTCTTAAATATATTGCATTTCCCCAAATGTGAATGGAACCCATAATCGCAGCACGTTTGTGCCGTAGCGCCACGATGACTTTCATTTGGCTTCTATATTATCAATAAAAGTCTTTTTACAAGATACAAGAATCAGTTAGCTGTTACGATCCGTCACAATCGTGGTCTCTTGACCTCAAATTTCATATTATAACCCCTAAGGGTATATGTGGATCATTTGTGTACCAAAGGTAACCTTTACGCCCTCGAAACAAACTTACTGGTTCGTTAATATGTCAATATTTTGTTATTCCATGCTTGTGTTTACGATATGTGTACAAGCTTTTTTTGCTTTAACAACTTTTGTTATACAAATCTTATTTATTTATTTAATATTTTAAGAATACTGTATCTCTATTTATAAATATTTACTCATACTCGTACTCATACTCAGCTTCACGATGTATCCCGCACATGGCAGGGTAGGCAGAGGGAACTTGGGAACCTAGTCTTAAGACACTCCGTTCCACTTTCGTTCCCAAATTTCCGCCGAATTTGAGGCATTGCGTGTTAAGTGGTACCAGAGCGAAGAAATGAAAACATTAAATATTTCAAAAATGTTAAATATTTCTTTTTTCGATCGGGGATCGAACCCACAACCTGTCGATTACAGTCAAACACTTAAGGCGCTGCGCCACGACTGGCTACACAACATATATATTTATTATATTAAATATATAAATATTTTCTGTTGTGTTACAACCGGAGAGAAATAGCAGATCAAATTCATTGGTACATTTGTATAATATATATATATATATATATATATATATATATATATATATATATATATATATATATATATATATATATATATATATATATATATATATATATATATATATATATATATATATATATATATATATATATATATATATATATATATATATATATATATATATATATATATATATATATATATATATATATATATATATATATATATATATATATATATATATATATATATATATATATATATATATATATATATATATATTATATATATATATATATATATATATATATATATATACATGTATTATCTGTGTGAATGTTTTATTCTATAATTAAACATTCAGATAGACAACCATTTATTGTAACCCAGACACATACATATGGACGTATTATAATAACAGTATGAAGTCATTCAGTTACGTCAGTCAGTCACAACGTAAGCCACGCAAATTAATTGCTTAGATTCACTCTGTATTATATGTAAAATAGCAATTAAGGCAGAAGGTCTAGAGAGCCTAGAACACTAGACATTTCTTTCCCTAATTATCGTCCAATTTTGACTATTTTTGTTATTTGAGCGATGAAATGAAAATGAAATAAAATCGTTTTAACGAGTGGGTACAAACAATCACCCTGTTTACGATCAGACGCTGTACCTCTGTTCCACAACTGCCTCAATTATAATTAATATAAAGGTCATTGAGCGTACTGTTACCTGTGTTGATCAGATAGGATTTTTTTGTATATATATATAAAGAATATTTTGGGCGTAATTGGCTATACTTTATTTCGGTATTTATAATTCACATTGATCTTATATTTAAATGTTACGAGTTAGAAAAAATGTGAGAGAAGAGAACACAATGTATTAAGAAGAACATAAAAGTTTAAAAGAAATAAATAAATAAAATTGCTAAAATTCTGAGAATGATATCTGAAAATAGTAGAAAATTCTATTGTATCAAATTCTCAAACAATGTTTAATTATACTACTTAAAATATACACACAACCTTTAGAGTAGGTACTAGACAATAACTTATTCTAAAATTGTAAAGATTAAATGTAAAAAGAAAATTATAATAAAAAAGCTTCACTTGCAGAATATTCTTATCATTCATATTATGAAAAGCATAACTGACGTCCGATTGAAAGATAAAATGCTAATCTGCCGTAGAGATTTACGATAGAAGTTCGTCAATTCAGCTGATCTTACGCAAACCAAGCAATGTAAAAGAAGTCCTTAAGTGATATCGTGTAAGTTCAGGGATAATGGGCCCGGGGTATCCCTATAAAGGTTGTTAGTGTCATTGTTTACGACAACCTAATTCTATTCTGTACAGCTGAGCAACTTCAGACGGGATTTGGAATCGGAAGAAATGATACGTGAAGATTAGGCTATAATTTTTCTTAGTTTCCCTAAGAAAGTTTCCTTTCTATAGGGAAACTAGATTACTTAGTTAATGAAAAGACTATTATAATCACAGATTTTCGCCTATTTTACCATAATTTTCCTATAATAGATTGCAAATGACAAATTCATACAAAATTAATTAAAGCTTTGAGAAATATAATAAAATGGACATCAAATGTTCTCGACAATTTTTGAATGGCGGAACTTAACGCCGCGTTTTGCCTTGTACCAGAGCGAAGAAATGAAAACATTAAATATTTAAATTGAAAATATTAAATATTTCATTTCTTCGAGTGGGAATCGAACCCACAAACCTATCGTTTACAGTCACACGCCTGTGCCACTGCGCCACGACAGGCCTCAACTTGGGTACCTAATATCAAGATATCATCCGTTCCTCACTTTTGAGTTTCTCGAGTGGCTGAACTCAACGCTGCGCCCCTTTGTATTGTTCCCAGAGCGAAAAAATAAAAATACTAAATATTTCAATTCCTCGAATGCGGATCGAACCCACAACCTGTCACGTTCATAGGCACGCTATCTATCGACGAAATTATTTTAAAATTATCCTAAAAATGCATTAAATATTAAATATAAAATTAAAGATCAAACGTCAAATATCAATGTCGTCAGTCGTCAAGATCAAATGTCAAATAATAGAATAGTGTTGTACTTACATGTTGCAATTACTGTAAACAATTATAATTCTAGAATAGAATAGAATAGAAAATACTTTATTGCACACCAAATCAAAATACAGAAAAAAAAAAAAAACATGAAATAACATACAGATTGTGCAAAGGCGGTCTTATTGCTTATAGAAATCTCTCCCAGACAACCCTTGAGGAGAGGAGATACATTATACAAAGACGGGCTTGCGCAAAGAACATTGAGAAGATTTAAAAACAAATTTATAACAACTATCTTAATTTTAGCACATACAGAAACAAGTACATACTATATAATAATAGAAATAATATACGCATACTGAATAATAAATATATATATATATATATATATATATATATATATATATATATATATATATATATATATATATATATATATATATATATATATATATATATATATATATATATATATATATACATATATATATATATATATATATATATATATATATATATATATATATATATATATATATATATATATATATATATACCATACACAAGCAGTATATAAATACATACACACATACATACACATACAATACACATATATATAAAAATACACAATAGGAATATAATACATGAACAAACAAATAAAATATTATATAAAATTATTGCAGAGAACGAAGATGCTTAGTTAAACGACGTTTAAAAATATTTAACGATTTGGAATGACGAATGTCTGACGAAATTGTATTCCAAAGTTTTATGGCTTTCATAGTGAAAGATTCACCATAGAAACGAGTGTGAGCAGTTGGCAACGTTAACCGGTTATCAGTTCTTGACCGTAGTTCTAATTTACAAGTTGAGTCCGCGCCAATATAATTGAAACGATTCTTTAGATAGTTAGGAGTGAGAGGATTGTAGAGTATGGAATAAAGGAAAGAGAGGATGTGTAAGTTGCGGCAATGTCTAATGGTAAGCCAATTAAACTTTTTGCGATATTCTGTTACATGGTCAAATTTTCGCAAGCCAAAGATAAATTTAATACACATATTTTGTAGCCGCTCTAACTTATTGACCTGAGCTTCAGTTACATCCGGGTAACAGCAATCTGCATAGTCAAAAATAGGGAGAATAAGGGCGTGTGTCAAAGAAATTTTAGTCTTTAATGGCAACAGATGCTTCTATCGCTTTAGGTAACCAATAATGGCAAAAACTTTCCTACTAAGCTCAGTGATTTGGGCAGACCAGGAGAAGGAATTATCAATTAAGAGGCCCAGATTCTTGACAGTGCTGCCGAGTGTAAGAAGAGAGTTGTCAAAGCATTTGGGACGTAGGGCGCTATGGTCGACTTTAGCTAATTGGAAAGAGCTACCAATCAATATCGCCTGAGACTTCGCAGGATTTACACGAAGGCCATATGCTTTGCACCAGGCGCAGATGTTTCTCAATTCAAGGTTAATCCTGTCAATCGCACAATTTATATCTTGAGGTGGAGCAGATACACAAACTTGCAAATCGTCCGCGTACAAGTGAAATGAGGATGAAAGGGATTGGGAGATTTTATTGATAAATATAGAGAATAATAAGGGTGAGAGGACTGCCTTGCGGCACCCCAGAGGAGAGGTGGTGGAAGGAAGAGAATTTATTATGGGCATGTACACGTTGATAACGATTGAACAAGAAACTATGAAACCACTCCACAGCATCAGACGATATATTAATTGAACGTAACACAGCTAATAGGAGTTCGAAATCAACCGTATTAAATGCATTACTGTAATCAAGCAGAGCAAGGATGCTCACTTGTTTATTATCCATATTGAAGCGTATATCATCGCAAACTTTTGTTAAAGCAGTAATTGTGCTGTGGCCTTTGCGAAAGCCAGACTGAAACTCAGAGAGAATGTTATAATTAAGCAGGTAGGCGTTCAGTTCAGAATGGACAATACGCTCCAATATTTTAGATAGAAAAGGAAGGATGGAGATAGGGCGATAATTAGCGAAAGATTCGGGGTTTTTTATTTTAGAAATTGGGAGTATATGAGCTTTACGCCAGGAACTAGGAAAAGTACAGGAGGATAGGGAAAAGTTAAAAATTCATATTAAATTTTAATTAAGTTAATTCTATTGGGTATTCTAGAAATTTTATAGAATTTATAGCCTTATAATAATAATATAACTGTGTTATTTTTAATATATAATAGGTATATACAAAAATATCAACAAAAATATTGATTACTTCTTGAAGGTAATTTTTATGCCTGAACCTGTTCGTTACGGCCGTTATACAATTCCCCTGCCACTGTAAAGCTTAATTCACACCACAACAAAACACTACCGAGGAAATTCATAGTAAATCAATTAGTTTTATTACCTACGATGTGTTTTACAATTAGTAACAACTTGATTTATCACTCGAATCGAATAAGCAACGTATTGAAGTGACGTAACGGGACATTGTCCGACTGCAAAATGGTTACAAGTTTGAAATTCGATATGAATTATTTTTATTTCACAACTTTATTAAAGAAAATAAAAAATAGGGTTCCTGTCTAAAACTACACTTGAAAAAGTGACTAATATATAAATTAAAGGCTCAGCTTCACGCTGTATCCCGCACATGGCAGGGTAGGGAGAGGGAACTTGGGAACCTAGTGTTAAGACACTCCGTTCCCCACTTTATAAATTATAAATTCTAATAATAAATAATAACTCATGTCCAATAGAAATTCAATTAAGATTATCAATGATGCCCTGTATCATTGAGATACTTAGATACGTTTGTTCGTAAACAATTACGAAACGGTCTGGACGGGACTTTCATAATAGTATGTTGTAGTGCTTTATGAGCTATTCCGTGTCCCTCCCATGTATCCGGGCTGTGATAGATGAATGCAAAGATTATGCCTCGCCGGCGGCCGCCACAAATGTGTAATTAAAACTGAAATTATACTCGCTATTTACGTTGCTTAAGTTTCATTGTTTTATAAAACAACAGCGGACTGCCCTAAATTCTCTCAGGTAAGTACTTTTAAGCAATTAAACTAAGTGATTTTATGCACGCACCTTTGTTATAAAATCCAATTTTTTTAGGCAAGCAGCATAAAATATATCTTGAAATATCTCTTATGTTTGAGGTTGTTATTAAAATTTTACATTATATTGAAATCAACATTATATCAATTTATGTATTTGAATAATATAAGAAATGTTATTGAATAATTGAACCCATTTACACTTAATTTAAATTTAACTTTATCAGGTTATCGTTAATGTTTTTTCTGATAGTTAAGGATTAATCCAATTCAAACTTGATTAATCAAACCGGCTAAATTTCATTTAACCAGATTAGTCACAAGTCGAATGACGTCGAACGTTGAACTGTGATCACGGGTAGACTCGCGTTCAGTACGTACTGATTCACATATATATTTTTTTATTTTTGTTTTGATTATTATATATTTTAAATAAAACAACTTTAATCAGATTAATTGCGTATATTGGTGATTACACTACTTGTGGTCAGGGGTAGACTACCCGCTACCACGGACTACTATTATAAATTGTTCGAAAACGTTCGAGTTTTTAACTAATATATAATTATCAATATGCGTGATTAATTCGGTTAAATTGGTTTCTCTTAAAATGTTTAATAATCACGAGAATCTAAGATCTTTTTACGGATTAATCCTCATAAAAAGTTAAATAGCATTTCATTTCAATAGAAATTGTACTTTACAGTACCCATTACAATAAATAGGTTAGGAGATATCATAGAAGCCAAATCACCTAGCATCAGCCGAGCGCCGTATGAAGGCAAAATGACCGACCTGTACACAGTGTCGAGTTTCATACATTTTTGACATATTACTAAGAGGTCCACGGACTTTTCGTAACGATCAGGGAAACAAACATTTATGGGTTGTTTAGGACCCTTAGTCAGACAGACAGTCCCCTTATGTGAATAAACTCGGTCTGCCTGCTCTCAGCGGTTGCGAACTCGAGTTATAGAGCTTGATAGAGGCTTCATTGCTGCGAAAAACAACGATCACGGAAATCTCCGCATGCGAAATAATGGTCTTCCGAATCCCCGTGGTTGCATTCAAAAGTTATGATGCTCTAAAATCACTATGTTGTTGTGAAAAAAAACGGTAAGAGAAATAATCAATTTAGACACCAATTCGAAGATTTATATCCCCAGAAATGAAACGTCATGGTGTAAACGTAGCGTATATTTGTTAAGAATGCCTAACACAAAATGGGTCAATATGTGAGTTTTTCAAGTGGATATCAACCACTACGAAGGACATTTTTATTTCTAACGCCATATGTTGAAGTTGACAAAATAAAACTTGCAATAACTAATAGTCATAATCCATTTCATCAGGAGACATTTTTTGAAAATTATTAAAGCCCAACCCACTAACAACAACCCACAAAATCACAAGGTGCTGCTCCTCGCTCCACAGTTCGGGGCTACAGGATTCAAATAATTCTTCCACAGAAATGCGTTATCTAAATGCCACCACTGGTGGCACGATGTCTTATCTAACTATAATTAAAATATAAACAATAGATTCCCAAAAGTACGATCCTCTAAATGAACCACCTCTATCCATTAAATATCAATAAAAGAATAATTTCTAAGTTTTGAATTTTCAGACGTATTTACTCTGCTAGAAACTGATCATCTTTTATGTCTTTAGATCGTCTATACGTCCTTTACTGTCGGCAACATGTTCTCGTACTCAAAGGAAATATATGTAGATTAATTGTAAACATCGTACGGTTGCTTTAATTACTTCGTAGAAAGGGAGCAGATGTTCTGCATGTATTTATATTTAAATAAGCTGCAAGTAAAAATATAATGAAGTGGTTTATGGTCTTCTTTGCATCAAATATGATCGTACTTTATATAAATATCTCTTTGATAAGGTTGTTTGTCACTATCAGGTTTCTACTGATATAGAATATATGCCACTAAAATAATCCTGTAAAAATCACCCACCCACTAAAATAATCGATGAAGCTGTTTCTTTCTGAAAAAAAGTAATGAAATGTCTAGGTAAAACTAGGGGCTTTACTATACATATACATGGCATGGATACAATTACAATGTGAAGTGCATGCATGCGATTGTAAACCAGACTGTTTCGGGTTTGATTCTCACGCAGGGCGGTGAAGTATCCAATAATTTCATTTTCACGCTCCGGTAATGAGGATTAACGCGGCACTTAATGCTTCCTAAAAAATCGCATCACCTCCGAAATTTGACGGAAAGGGGCAACTCGATCCCCTGGATGGAAATGAAATCCACAAGCATTGCATTAACAGTCACACGCTTGTACACCTGCGCCACGACGTCCTCGACTTCAATTATAATAATTGTTACGGTTAATAAAAAAAATAATCTGCAACAACATTTATCTTCAAGTATTAATGTAAAGTAAAACGACAGTTATGACAAGTTATATTACATATTACATTAAATATGTATAAATAAAGTTATATATGTAATTACATACAGAACGATTAACGTGCAAAATGTCAAGTCAGATCAAGTGATAGATATCTCGTGGTATATTAGTAGGTCTTTGTATGTCACACTATTCTCTTAGCATTAAGGTTTTTGAAAATTCTGATGTTCACGTTTTCAGACGATACAATTAACCAGGGTTCGACCCAAATTTGACGTTGAGTTTCGCCAACACAATGTCTAGAAAATTGGATAGTGCTGTGTGGAGTTTCTTAATAGTAGGTCCTAAAGAGGCAGGCAAACAGAGGCCTGCCCTTCTCGCTGCTTAAAACACCAAAAAAGCAAAGGCTTGAAAAGGCAAACATTTGCTTAGTAAACTTTAATTATCTAATATCTAAAGATATAGATATTTTCGAGTCCTAAGGGGATCACAACCGAAAGATAATCTTAAAAAGAAAATTCTAGAAAAATATTCGGCTATACCTTTTTTATCTCTAATAATTCTAATATATTTCTGGTTACATTCTGCCAAATGTGCCAAATTAAGATATATCACGTTGAAGTTTTATTACAAAGATGAACAACTCCGAATACTTTTAGGAAAAGGGCGTCGAGCGTCGTGACGTATGACGGAGTAATAAGAAAAAGGAGGCCTATAAATTTGTATTTTCATATTCACACATCATTCTGTATATAACAGTGCAGCTAGACCCTAGTGCCTGATTTATACTGGAAAATTACTGTAATAAAATCATAAGTGCACCTGAAGCTACTTATCGCCTCTGCCATTTGTACCTACCTTATTTTTTTATTGGGACACCGCCTTCATACATATCAGTACCTACTCAGCACATACAATTATTGAATTGTGTCAACATTAAAGGTCGGTATGTTTGTATAAGAAGGTTTTTAAATCTTTGTCATTATAAGCATTTTAGTTCTTAATATTAGATAATATAATTGATAGTTTTCTAAATATTTTTTGTAGGTTACAGGTACTATCCTGGTATCCTGCACATAGCAGGGTAGGCAGAGGGAACTTGGGAACCTAGTGTTAAGACACTACGTTCTACTACCGTGCCCCACTTTCCGCTGAATTTGAGGCATTGCGCGTTGTGTGGCGGAACTCAACGCCGCGTTTTGCCTTATACGAAGAAATGAAAACATTAAATATTTAAATGATTTATTATAATACATTAAATAGAAAGTGTTGTAAGTAGCTATGGGTAAACCTTCTAAATGTGATATTAAAATACATACAGGCTGCCTAAGCCTAACTCATCAGCATAAAAAAAAGCGTACACCAAGTATATCGTAGTAGTTGTATCGTCGAAATAAACTTGGACGTACCAGGTCAACCCAATTAAATTATCAGATTACATGACGAGCAGCTCACATCAAACGAAAAAAAATAACGTGTACACGTGTACGTAAATTAAGTCAACACTCTAAGAATAATCAGTTTACATAAACAAAGTTAATGAAATTTACATCATCCAAATCGTCAAAACTTATTCTAAATAGAACTTTAATATCTTACAAAAGAATATCACGTAAATTATTTTAAAAAATCACTACAAACACAATCTTTCCCACTCGTCTCATTTAAAAAACACTTATATAAGCAAACAATAAAAAGACCCCTTGTTCTAATATCAAAAAAGAGCGTATTCTTTACGTTAAACTACGAGTAACTATGATATGTACATTGTACAGTAGAATTAATGAGTCGTGGCCGATTTGCAACAATCTTTTAATGACTGTGCAGATTTTTTTCATTTAGCTTTACGCTGTATGTATAACGCATATGAGAAAGTAGGTAGAGCAAACTTGTTAATACACTGCGTTTTTTACTTACACTGGATTTTTTCTACTGGAAAACCTAACTTCAGGGTGGCCACGACTTGTTGACCGTACTATATTTTCACACGCAGCCCACAGCTTACTAAAACCTCGTCTAGAGCTGTCTCATTTGAGAAAATTGCTGAAGCAGAGCTCAAAGTACCACGTTCTCTGAAAAATTGATGTTTCATGGGGGTCTTTAAATGCAACCGCGGAATTATGGTTAGGTCATTTTAAATATTGCCCTTATAAAAAGGTTTGCCTCATTTTCTGACATTTTATTTTGTTTCATCTTTTTAATGCTTTTTTTGATAACATTCTTTATTTCGTTATTTATAAAGTATATGTATATATAATTGTGAAGCTTTCATATAAAATTACGTAAAAGATAGCAAACAATTCTTATTTTAAGCTGTTTAGGATGAATTCTCAAATATATAGGACAAAATTCACCATCTGTATAGAACCACGAAGCAATAATTAGGGTTCTATATTTGAAACTACGATGATAAATGTCACAATTATTTTAAAAAATATTATCGTTTGTTACGCACTACCTAGACAAGTTTACGGGAGCGCGAGTGGGCTTTTTAAAAAGTAATAAAACTTTAATTTAAATTTATTTTAATTATGTATTGAACAGAATTTCATGTTCTTATATAATTAATTACTAAAGACTTAAAATACTGAAACGACCAAGCAGAAGCGCATGCTCTTGTCGATTAAAAAACTATCCCAAGAAAAAATAATATTAAAAATACATAAGAATGTTTCCCATGGCTTGAGAGGATTCGCGTTACCATACTTAGAATGCCGATTAAGCATTTACCTGTACCGTTCTCATGCCATGAGCCAACATAACTCCTCCCTCCTTAAGTTCGAAACCATCGGAAGATTTGGATTCTGAGGGTTTCGATTGAAAATAAAAATTTTAGTTTTAAATCTATTAACAATCAAAATTATTATTATAATAATTAATATTAAATATAAAACTAAGGTACCGACACTGACACTATTGACTTTTATAATTGGCTCATTTTCACTTTCACTTTCACTAACACTTTTTGTCTTTAGAGCTGCTGACAAATATTTCACATCATCCAGGTTTATTCCTTTAATGTCAATTGGGGAGGAAATTGTAGAATAGTTTTGGTTAATCTCAGGTAACTTTATAACAGGTGTGACCTTATATGCATAACTTTCCATTAAATGGCGAAAATATATTAGATGAAGGTCACCAAGTAGCATTTCACAGTTAGGGTCAATTGTTAACAGATAGGTACCAGATATAGTTGTTTTTGAAATATCTTCTTTACAATTATAGGTCATTACCATTTCATTCTGTGCATATATTATCCAACGAGCGGGTGATAGACGTTGCGCTTTAACTTCCTCAATTTGTATAACACGGCGTATACAGCGTGATAAGTTTTCTTGAAACTGCATTAACTGTTGCGTACACGTTGTAGTAGCATATGGCACTATCTCATGTTCAGTGCATAAGTACTGGTTATCACCGGAAAGTTGCTGACACGGCGCCACGAGCGACAAGTATTTAGAACCTTTCACCATAAGGAAGGGATATTCGGGGATAACAATGGAAGTTTCATTTCTAAATGTATTAAAAATAGGTAATGAATAAATCTTATAATAATTATATGTATTATTATCTGTGAGAGGTACTTCCATTATGAATGTAATCTGATTTCCTTTTACATATACTTTAATAATAAATGTTTGCTCTATTTTAACTAAGTTACTTTCTGTTACAGGATATATTAAACTATGAAATTTTTCTATACCTAATAATATATATAACAATTCTGTCGAATTTATTATCGATTGATGTAGTACAGAAATTTTACCAAAAGCTAAAGAAGTCTCAATTTCATTTAATTTTATATATATTGAACGAAAATTATTAATAAATGTACTGTAAATACCTAGAACATAAGTTGAATAAATAGAATTATTCTCTTTCGCGGCTATATCATTTAACATTTGTTCTACGCGTTTTAGGCGCTCACTAATAATAATTGAATTGTTATATAAAATTTCCGTACTATTAATATTATAATCCATCATTTTGGAAACCAATGTTATTTTACTTTCAATTAGACTTTCTTTGTCATGTAACTTATTAATGAGAGTATCGTATCGAATTGCATCATTATTATCTAAATTACCTGATATTGCTTTTATAAATGAACCTAACGGATTAATTAAACCTCTTTTAAATCTTTTCACTGGTGCTATTTGTCTTACTTTTTCAATTGTATTATTTATCAAATATTCTACTTCCATTTTCATATTAGTGAATTCAAGTAAATAAGGCTTATTAGCATTAATTAATTTATCAAACTCATTATATCGGTTTATATTAAATTCTAAATCCCTAAAAATTATACTTAAATCTAATACTTTAATAATAATCCACTTATTCTCTTGTTTATAAGCCTGACCTTGCCTTACCGGCAATAATCCCGGGTTACCTTCAATTTTTTGAAGTCGAAGGGATTGGATGTTTTTCGTCGTCATCGCGAGAACGATCAAGCACCACCTGTGGAGGTCGTTTTACATTTTTAATGGGTACTTTTGTTTGACGATCCCCAATTTTTATAGGTACTATGTTTTTAGTAATTTCCCCGCTAACACACGCTTTTTGAAAAGGAGACTTATCCTTACTCCTCCTAGTGTTAACTGGTTTTGTGAAAATAGTTTTCCCTAACCCTAACTCTATATCTTGCTCACCATTACTTTTTTTTATTAATTCTTCTTTATTCTCGCGTAATTTATTAGAGATATACTGATATAAATACTTCGTACGTTTAACATGATCTTTGAGTAATTGTTGTATATAATTCTTTTTAAATTCTATATTAAACACGTCATTAGAGTCAGTATGACCGAAAACTAGTTCAAATGGCGTTAAGCCAGTAGCGCTATGTATAGTGTGATTATAAGCCATAATAGAATAGATCATAACGGAAGCTGCGTCCGTAAATTTATGCTCATATTTGCTAATCTGTAAATTTCTATAATTGTAGAATGAAATCTTTCTACAATACCTGTTGAATTAGGATTATTAGGAGTAGTGATATGAAGAGTTATTTTATACATGTCTGCTAATTCTCTCATTAATTCATTATTAAATTCTGTCCCTGGATCTGCGGTAATTTTTATAGGAATCCCATACATAGAGAAGTATTTAATTAAAGCACGGACTACTTCAGGGGTGGAACGATTACTAATTTCTATTGCCTGACCTAATTTGCTAAAAGCATCTACTATAGTTAAATAATACTTTCCTTCTATGCTAAAAATATCTATGAATACTTCTTGGAAAGGGGCGTCTTGAGTTTGAGTTAATTGCAAAACTGGTTTAATTGGTTTTCTATCATATTTCATCTTTCGACAAGATTCACAAGCATTTATTACGGCTGAAATAGTTTCCTGCATGTTATGCCAAAAATAGTTACGTTTTATTCTAGTCATAGTTTCTTTAATACCTCTGTGACACGTCTTACCCTGGTGATATTTTAATATAATTGATTTTTGTTCTCCCTCATTCTCTATAAAAACTACCCTTTCTGTACATTCTTTAATATTTATGGTGTCTTTTTTAAATAAAGCTATAATTGTATTTGCAAAATCTCTTCTATGTTGAGGATTTTCAAAATATATAAAGTATTTAATCTTTGGGCGAATATATTCTTTAAGAAATTGTTTAACTAACTCTAAATTATTTAAAGGTAAAAATACTTCAAGAATTTTCTCTTTTGGCCTAGATAAATCTTTAACATGTAAGTCATTTTTTTGCCAGGTAAATACTAATATTTGATTCGGTTTTGTATCAATCGCCTCATGTAAAATGGGAATGCCTGATGTATCGCATTGAACATTTGAATGAACTGTTTCAGTGGCAGAACTTGAAGTAATGGAAGGGATAGGATATTCTTTTTCCGATAAATCTCTAGAACTAGCTGATATTGTTGCTTCAGAGTCAGATATGGTAATAGTCCTAGATTCGTCAGAGCTATGTCTTGTAGATAATTTTACAATTTCTTTTGTAACGTCACACAAATGCTCTTGAAGTCGAGATTCTTTTTCATCAACATTAACTACGAGAGAAGCGTTATCATCCAATTCTATAGCATTTATCTTTATTCGTGAAAGTGCGTCGGCGTTTGTATTTTGTTTGCCTTTTTTATAGATTACCTCAAAATCATATTCTTGTAAACGTAATCGCCAACGTGTAAGCTTACTATTAGGCTCCTTAAGGGAATATAACCAAGCTAAGGGACGATGGTCAGTGTAAATGACAAATTTTCGACCATATAAATAGGGTCTAAAATGTTTAACGGCCCAAAGTATCCCTAATAACTCACGCTCTATCGTACTATACCGTACTTCCGTATCACTAAGAGTTCGGCTAGCATAGGCAATAGGGAGATCGCTACCAATAGGTCCTTGTGATAATACGGCTCCTAAAGCTAGGGCTGAAGCGTCAGTTGTCAAAATGAATGGCTTGTCATAGTCAGGGTATTGTAAAAGGGGGGCATTCGTTAATAATTCCTTACATTTCTGAAATGCTTCTATATATTTTTCGTCAATTTTTAATGTATTTCGTTTCTTTAAGCAAGCGGTCAAGGGTTGTGTAATTCGAGCAAAATCTCTTATACAACGTCTGTAGTATCCTATTAAACCTAAAAAGCTTTTAATTTCTTTGGTGGTTTTTGGTAAAGGGAAATCTAAAACAGCTTTTATTTTGTCGTCATTGGATTTGAGTCCGTCTTTAGTAATCATATGTCCTAAGTATAAAACCTCTTTGCGTAAAAATTCTGATTTGTCAAGTTGTACCTTTAAGTTAGTCCTACGTAATCTGTCAAATACAATTCTGAGACTTTTAATGTGCTCTTCTAAACTAGGGGAGAATATAATTATGTCGTCTAAATAAACCATGCAATGTATACCTTGTAGTCCTCTCAAGACGTTGTCCATCGTTCTTTGGAAAGTAGCTGGGGCAGTTTTTAGTCCAAAGGGCATTCTTAAAAATTCAAAATGTCCTGTCTGAGTACTAAATGCAGTTTTTTTACGGTCTGATTCATTAATTTCTATTTGGTGATATCCGCTAGCTAAATCTAATGTCGTAAAATACATGCTTTTCCCTAATTTGTCAAACAGGTCAGTGATATTGGGAAGGGGATATTTGTCATCAATAGTAATTTCATTGAGTCGTCTATAGTCTACAACCATTCTGTACTTAACTTCTCCTGAAGCATCCATCTTTTTAGGGACGAGATGAACTGGAGCGCTCCAAGGTGAGTAAGATTCTTGTATAACATTGTCAGTCAAAAGTTTCTCTACTTGTCGTTTAATCTCTTCACTTTGAACAGGTGCTTGTCTATAGGGTTTTATATATATGGGGTCCTCATTTTTAGTACTAATAAAGTGCTTAACATCGTTAGTGAATGTCAATGGTAGTTGGTCACAATAAAATATGTCTTTATATTCATGACATAAAGTAAAAATTTTATTTTTCTCTATTTCATTAATGTGTTCTAACCTTAATTTCTCTAAATTTTTAATTAATAACTCTTCCTTTTCTATTTCCCTCATATCTTTCATAAAATTAACCTTGCACTCAGATATTTCATACATTTCCACTTCAAACGGCGACTTTATACTAAGCTCCATTTGTTTATCTAATGTATTTTGTATAATAGTTTTCGCATAACCATTCACGCACCTCACTACTGCACTTGGCATTCTTACGCCCTTGCAAAATTCAGTAAAATTAAGGATTGCATCCCCAGAATGTTGATTCGTTGGTAAGGATACTCTTATTTCAGAACGCGGGGGTAAAACTAAAATATATTCTGAATCGTTATATATTATGGGAATTTTTGAGTATTTTGTTTTAAGTACTTTATGTTTTAAATCAATTACAGCTTCTAATTGTTTCAAAAGATCGTTACCAATTAATCCGTCATATTTTGAATCCACATTATATACGTAAAATTTTTGTATATAATTACAATTAAATGTAGGCATAAGGGGGGTTTTAACTACTTCACCATGTAAACTGGTAGCATGTGTGCTTGTAACTTGAAAAGGTTCATAGGTAATATAATTTTCAAAGTAATAATATGCCTTTTCAGGGCTTAAAAACGATCGTGTGCTTCCGGTATCGATCATAAATTTGGCATCTATTTCGGGAATATACACATAAGGCAACTTTAAATTTTTATCACAATTTAACTCTATACATTCTCTAGGTTTGAGGCTCGTATGCAAAAATTTTCTGTTTTATTAGGTTGCTCAATGTTATCGGCTTTTTCCTCTTCATTCGAGTCATTTGGAAAGTCGTAATGGTCTGAAATGTTTGGATGGTAATAGAGATTATATTCGGGGTCATATACATGTTCTGGAGAACACATATTTTCGTTATTGTCGTAGTCATTGTCGTAGTCGATATCATACGTGTACATTTCATTTAAGGGTAAATTTGGTTTATTAGGTAAAGCACTTCTCATAGAGACATCATTTTGATTGGGTGTGCTTTTATTAAAATTAGGTTTATATCCAAATTGCGTTGGGTGTCCGTTATAATTATTTGCGTTAAACGG
Organism: Eueides isabella; assembly: GCA_019049475.1. NCBI lineage: Eukaryota > Metazoa > Arthropoda > Insecta > Lepidoptera > Nymphalidae > Eueides > Eueides isabella. Next base: position 13,056,987 of record CM032386.1, read on the forward strand.
TGGACGATAACCTACCTGCTGAAATGGACGGTGCCCATAGTAGGGGTTAACTCTTGGCGGTGGTATATGCGGTCCCTTAGGAATACCGAATTTATATGGGGATAAGTTTGGCCTAAATCCAACGGGAGGGTTATTCGATGCTTGTGGTATGCCGGTTTTAAACTGTGGCTGTTGATTTGATTGATACAAAACTTTATTATTAAAATAACCGGGCTTCGCATGAAAATCTAAATGATTCTGTGATTTAAACTGTGTAATCTGCGTGGAAGGATTATTCTGTTTTAAAATATATTTATTACGTTGATTATATTGCTCCTGGAAATTCATTTCCTCTAAAACTACACTTAAAGCTGATTCTAAACTTTTGGGTGTTTTCAACCTAACTATCCGCACTAGATTTTCTGGTAAATTATATAAAAACACATTTAAAGAAGTGTTATTATAAATAATAATTTTACTTTGTCTTATTTCTTCATTTACAATATGATTGACCTTTGATAGAAGTACCGAACGTACCGATTGTACCCTATTACAAAAATCAAGATAACTCTCTCCTGTTTTTATTTTTAAATTCTCTAACTCTATAGCAATACATTCCTCACTACGCGGGTCTCCAAAATGTTGAATTAATAAATCTTTAAATTCCGACCATGTAACAATATCCTCACGCTCACTGATAAGCGCAGCGGCCCTGTCTACTAAGCGACTAGTAATAGCATGCATTATGTACACATTTTGTGCATCACTGCCTTGAAATTTATCAATTACATATTCACATTTCCGTAAAAATAAATTTAATTGGCGTTTGTCGCCGCCAGAAAGTGGAATTAATTTTAAAATTTCAGTGGGAATTAGAGCTATATGTTCCATGTTTTTTTTTTTTTTATTTATTTTATTTAAAATCTTACAATAGGAATGAAATAAAGAAATTGATTCTTAACAATACGTTACCACAAATATAATAAGTATTTTAATTATTTAAAATTTAAATAAAATACACAGTAGTATTAATCAAACGTTATATTTCAAAGATTTGGATTCGAAATAATAAAATTAAACATAATTACTTAACTATAATATTTCAAAGATTTTGATTCGAAATATTAAGAAAATCAGACTACGTTATAATAAAAGAAATTCATTTTATTTATAACGGGATACAAGGAAGGTGAAAAATTCTACTCACCACCCCGAGGTCAGCATCATCAGCTCCAGGCTCCTCACGCACTGTCGTATTTATTTGGTTCGGGATAGTTCCTTACAGACCTTCAAGCCCTTTTTGCGGATTTTGACGCGTAATTTATAGATGAAGGCTGTAATTTATGTGGAAACTATCCTACCGGCTGCGCCAGACAAGTTTACGGGAGCGCGAGTGGGCTTTTTAAAAAGTAATAAAACTTTAATTTAAATTTATTTTAATTATGTATTGAACAGAATTTCATGTTCTTATATAATTAATTACTAAAGACTTAAAATACTGAAACGACCAAGCAGAAGCGCATGCTCTTGTCGATTAAAAAACTATCCCAAGAAAAAATAATATTAAAAATACATAAGAATGTTTCCCATGGCTTGAGAGGTTTCGCGTTACCATACTTAGAATGCCGATTAAGCATTTACCTGTACCGTTCTCATGCCATGAGCCAACATAACTACCTACATAAATATATTTTATTTTCTTTACTTAATGTTGGGGAAAGAACAAATCTGATTTAGCGTTTTAATATTTTTATCAGCCCTTGTGTGTGTAACAATTGTATACAGTTACTTTACTTTAGTATATATAATAAATAAATAAAAAGCTATTTTACTTTTGTATAGAACTTCACTTAATTACTATCTACTTATTGAATGAATCGTTTAGGGTTTTATTTGAATTCAATGGAAAGAACATATTGTGTACTATCATATTGTGTATTATCCGGTATTAAAACCGGCGTTAAGTAGTGCCTTGGCCACTGCGTTTCGCATTGGGTAATGCCGAGCCCGGCAACGCACCTGTAGCTCCTCTGGTGCTACACGGGGCCGTGGGCGACGGTGATCACTTACCATCAGGTGACCCGTACGCTCCTTTGCTGTGACTTGACCCTAAAAAAATCAGTAACACGCTGTATCCTGAACATGGCAGATTAGGCAGAGGAAACTTGGGAACCTAGTGTTAAGTTCTGTTCCCAACTTTCCGCCGAATTTGAGGCATTGCGTGTTGAGTTGGCGGAAATCAGCCCCGTGCCGCGTTCTACCTCGCTACCAGAGCGCAGAATAAGTAAGCCGGTACGTTTCAAATAAGATTATTTTAATATTTAGAATATATATTTTTTTTCAAATATTTTTTGGAAATCTATATAAAATTTATAATTTACGAAATATTGCATTCAAAATAGGACTTACAACAAGCACAATTAACATATGTGATTGAAAAATGTTTGAAAATATACTTCTGCTGATTGTTCAACATAATTTTGAAAAAAAAAAATGATTATTAAAAAAAACTTGTGGGTATGAAAGTAATATTAAATGTTTTAAGGTTTTTTGGTTTTTTTATTTATCTTTAAATTAAATAAATTTATTTGTATATTTTTGTATTTTTTTTCTATATTATAGGTGCAGTTATTATTGCTAAATTCAAAGGACGGAAGGATAGATCAGTGAAATAGTATGGAAAAGAAGAAGATCACCATCGTATGTATAGTGAGCGTATTTTTCCTAATTACGATCACCACGATCGTACGATCATACAGTACATATACTAATATTTTTTTCATTCAGTTCTCATATCACTCATGATCTTCACTCTATATCTGGTTACACTTGCGTGGGTACAGAACTTTGCTCTGTACCCTCTGTAGGATAAGCAGACATTGTGTTAAGATATGGCGTACTACGCATCAAGCCCGAATTCATAATATTACATGTTTAGTGAAAAAATACAACGCCGCCGCATTTTGACTCTTGGGGAAATTAGAATAATTCAACATATTCCATATTATATATATATATATATATATATATATATATATATATATATATATATATATATATATATAATATATATATATATATATATATATATATATATATATATATTCCATATTATATATATATATATATATATATATATATATATATATATATATATATATATATATATATATATATATATATGTATATACTCCATATTATTCTCTACAAATAAAGCGTACATAATATACACTTATACTGAATACCCAGTGACTTAAGAATATCCAAGTCTTAGCGGTATTGCCTACTTTTTTATTTTTGATTCAGATGCAAATTGAGTTTGAAACTTCGTTGGGCGGAAGTTCTTTGGGCGACTGTCATTTGCGCTTATCCACTGAATTTTATATTTGAGCAACTTGATAAGCTTCTTTTATAGGTACAATTTGAGTAAAATGGTAAAAAATATTATTTATATTTTTAACTTAAGATAAGAAGCTTTATTTAAATTAAAGAATCATAATGCTTTTTTGTTTTTTTATTCTGTCAACAAAAGTGAGTATATTTGCTATCTGTAGTCAATTTAATTAGTTACACACCTATGAGGCATGCCCTTATGGACAATATCTATGTCGTATCGAATCCAAAATACTGCCGCAGGGAGATCGTTCTGCGGCTATGTAAAGACATTAACTTATTTACTAACAATAATATAATAATATTTCCTCTTCCATTTACTTAGAGGCGTTGAATCAGGGCAAGGGATAATGTAGTCAAGGTGTCTTAATACTGGCAAAACTCAATCTAAACAATCCAATCATTTTGACAGGAAGAAGGAAAGTGGACACATTTCATGTCGGGTGATGTATTTGCTAAAAACATTGAGTTTAAAAAGATTATTCAAAATGATCAATGAGGCCTGTCGTGGCGCCGCGGCACAAGCGTGACTGTAACCGACAGGTTCTGGGTTCGATCCTCAGTCGAGGAAATGAAATATTTAATATTTTCAATTTAAATATTTTATATATCATTTCTTCTCTCTGGTAATAAGGCAAAGCGTGGCTTTGAGTTCCGCCACTCAACACAATATGCCTCAAAGTTTCTCGGAAAGTGGGGAACGAAAGTGGAACGAGATGTCTTGACACGAGGTTCCCGGGTTCCCTCTGCCTACCCTGCCTCGTGCGACGCTAAAAAAAAAAGATCAATACGTTTTTACGCTTTATCTTGCAAATAGAAGGATAGGCAGAGAATGCTAAGACACTTCATTCTTTTTCCGAATACTAGATATTGCGTATTGATTGGCGGAAGTTACTCATTAATTGAGTTATTTACCAGTAATTGGCATTTGGAATCATGATCACAGTAGTCAAATACATTTCTACTGCACGGTAGAGGCATCCCACAATATATTTAAATTAAACATTGTTTCCTTATATAAATTCAAGACACGCAAGGTTTGTTGTGTTGAAATGTTTCTGTTTACTGCTAGTTCATAATACGGATCAGTGAATCGGTTTTAGATTACACCCAACCACGGTGGAGGTCAATCCTTTATGCAAATTCAGTTATATACCTTAAACAATTTATAGGCATTTACCGTAATAAGATTTGTATTTTCTTGAAAATTAAACGTTTTGGTTGAACTATGGGAACTACTCCTATGTAAAGTGGTGGTAAAATAGATCTAGAGTGAAATTTACTATGTTACAGTTTTTATCTTCTCTTTTATTTAGATATCTCATATGACAGGTATCTCGCATATGACAGGGTAAGCAGAGGGAATTTAGGAACCTAGACACTCCATTCCACTTCCGTTCCCCACTTACCGCCGATTTTGAGGTACTATGTGTTGAGTATGAAATAATAATAAAATGCGCTTGAAACAAGCGGTTAATTTTAAATTACAGACAGACACTTGAACTTTATTTAGGTATATATAATCTGCAAAAGTAATGGATCAATTTGAAAAAAAAAAAATGTGTTGCATAGTCCATTGAGAATCGAGAAACTCTATACAAAAAGTAACGACAAAAATTAGACTTTTAGAAACTTTAGTAAAATATAAAAATCGAATTTTACAGCTCCCTTGCGTAAGCGGCAAATATTTAATGTTATTAAGAAAAAACAAAAGGACATGTCCAAACTATTTTAAGTAATACAATCCTTATTCACGTGAATACGTTAACATCATTTAAATTAAAATTTTTGAAATATGACAGTTTTGAAATACTGGCGGGCATGGCCTCGTGATTGCTTCGTACCACGTATGACAGCGGACAAGTACCTAATTGCAAATGTTGTTTAGCAATATGCAACTACTAAATAAACTATATTTTTTACGCTATATGCTATTTATAATAACGATCATATACTTTGAAACGTTATTTTTAAAATACTTATTATTGTTACACTCCAATATATACATCAAAAAAATCTAAGATATTAATTTCGCCGAGTGAGACTGTTGATATGTCTCTCGACTCGAAGCGGGGTTTGCAAAAAAAAAAATTGCTATAATAACAAACAAAATATTGAATATTTGATGATGCTTGATCGGATTATTAATTAAAATTGTTCTAAAAGTGCGAGAGCTTGAGATTAAGCCTTAACTACAGCCTTAACGTTTAAACAGCGCTACAGCCTTAACGTTTAAAACTACGCAAAAATCCTATTTGACCCACAGATATGTTAACAACAACATGTATGTATCTTCCACAGATATCGTAGAGTAATAAACTTTAATGCTTCTTAAAGTAAAAGAACTTTTTTAAGAAAATATTACAAAATATAATACGATATAAAAATTTATAAGCCAGAGTCATTTTTGCTAACGCTGCCGCTGCCGAATTACACATGATAGGTAAAAAATCACGTATCAACATAATATAATTTGTTGTTTCCAAAACAACCAGAAATCCTTATAGAAATCATAATCTCTCTCACACTCCTCTCAGCTTCACGCTGTATCCCGCACGAGGCAGGATAGGGAACCCTGGAACCTAGTGTTGAGGCCTGTCGTGGCGCAGCGGCACAAGTGTGTGACTGTAACCGACATTCTGGGTTCGATTCCCAGTCGAGGAAATGAAATATTTAATATTTTCAATTTCAATATTTAATGTTTCATTTCTTCGCTCTGATAATAAGGCAAAGCGCGGCGTTGAGTTCCGCCACTCAACACGCATTGCCTCAAATTCGGCGGAAAGTGGGAAACAGAAATCATAATGTAATCCAAATGCTGATATTGTAATCAAAGCATTAAAATATATAGCTTCTAAAATATTGGCTGTACCGTTATGATTTTTCATCAATCCAGATCTTCAATTTCAATATGTCAAGCGAAAATGCTTCTTCTTACGCTTTCTCTAACTTTATCACACCAATATTTTATTATTTCTTATGACGTTCCGGATCTTGAAGTTTCAATATGTTAATGGGAAATGCTTATTAAGCTCAACCACACAGGCGCCACCTCTGATGAGTAATACAAACTATAATGGTGAAATAAATTTGAACATCAAAATTTAATACTACTACTGAAAACGAATGAAAGAAAGATGTTTTGTTATTAATGTGTAGGCATGCGTGTCTTTAATATTAAAATCATTACAAAACCAATTGACTTATACTTGTATGTCATACAAATTTACTGATAGCTTTTTTCCGGTGGCATTCAGTAAATTAAATTTTCTAAGATATTTGTTTACACGAAATTTTTAAATTATATTATCTATAATATATTAAATAATAAGTACACAAAATTATATTATATCAATTACTAATTAAATAAATTCGAAAAGCGCCATCTCTTATGTAAACTAAAACTATAACTACAAAATTGAACGAACGAAAAAATTTACTACAAATGAAGAATTAAGTAAAAAGATCATGGGCATTGCGTAGATGCGAAGAATGGCAGGTTGTCACGGTAAAAATGAAGAAGAATGTGGTTAGGGTGATTTGAACACATCGTTGTTTACCGTTCTGTCATTGCTCAGTATGAGAAAAAATATTTATTGAGTAAGGAATAGTGCATGAAAGCTAGAGTAAGATCCTCGCTTGGCCTTTAAAAATACAGTACAGATGACACTGGTGGAAGATAATGTGAAAAGCACGAACAAAGAGAAGAGTATGAAGAGATTAAAGACAGTGAAACAAATTGAACGTGAAAAAAATACTATAAATGAAGAATTAAATGAAAAGAACATGGGCATTGCGTAGATGCGATCAATGGCAGATTGTCACGTTGAAAATAAAGAAGAAGGTGGTCAGGGTGATTTAAAAACGTCGTTGTTTACCATTCTGTCGTTGTTCAGTTTGAGAAAAAATATTTATTAAGAAATAGTGCATATAAATGTGCATATTATCATGATTCTAAAAAGGCTTTTAGTTATTACTTACACAGAACTAAAAAGATAAAATAGATTAACAAAAACAATACTTGACTTCTATTCTAATAATAAAAAATGTAAACACTTATAATTCCAAAAATCTTTATTTACATCTTAAGGTTACTTATATTTTACTGTCACCGCTTTGCCTTCCAAAGTAGAATTATTATTTCCTTAGACAAAATTTCACATAAATTGGTTTTTTGGTTCGCAGTACCATATCGGTTATGAATTCCAAATCTGAAGGCTTAGTTACAGGTTCTAATCGGAATTTACGAAGAAGGCCGGATATCAAAACTTTTATTTCTAGTAAGGCGAATTTTTGACCTGAAAATATAGACAAATATTATTAATTTTATTGTTTTTTATATTATTTTTAACCCCGTCCTTCCCTTATATCGTTCCATGACATAGTTTTATTTAAAATATTCTCTATTTCAATTGTTTTTTAAGTTATTTAAGTTTTTTTTTTTTGTTTTTAAGCATAATAATTTTTAAAAAAAATGTATTAGGATACTGTGGCCCTGTTAGTTTTATATCAAGGGAGACTTTTTTAAAAAAAGTAATCGAGTACAAACAAAGACGAAGAGAAATATAAACAAGGACAAGGTCCTTAGATATATTACTCATTATTAACTCCCAGTAAAAGTATATAATTATTATATAATATAATTATTTATAGATTATATAATATAATTATTACATGTAGCTTTCAAACATGTACAAAGACATCCTGGTGTCAAGGCACTCCATTTAATAGAAATCGTGTAACGCTTTTGTTTTAAGAAAAATACAAAAAGTAAAAATTGTCGAAATGCGTTCATGTCGTACTTGACTACATTGCGAGTAAGTGTGCGCACACCCTTGGGGAAAGTGACGCAATTCAAGTATGTTAAATTGTGGTAACGAAATTTAACAGTTTTTACTTATATTACCTAAAAGTATTACAAATTTGTTTTATTGTAAATTAAAATAATATCCTAGTTAGTTCGTTCCGTTTAATAAAACTTATTAGCAAGTAACTTATTATCAACTATTAATTATTTTTAAATGAAACACTTTTAAACGGATTAATCGCGACTACTGTAAAGTGTTCGGAACAGAAATAGAACGGAGTGTCTTAACACTAGGTTCCCAAGTTCCCTCAGCCTACCCTGCCGTGTGCGGAATAGAATGTAATACAGTTGAGTATGTTTTTATATAATAATTCCGTAAATGAACATTTTTATATCTTAGTTTAACGAGTTTTTACTGGTTTCTAATGATCTTAAAAAATAGTTTAAAAATGTTTTTACCTATGCAATTTCGAGGTCCAGCGCTGAATGGAACATAAGAATAAGGATGTCTCTTTACACAATTTTCTGGTAGAAATCGTTCAGGTATAAAACGCTCTGGTTCAGGAAACAAATCGGCGCGACGTTGCATATCATATATGCAAATACAGCAGGAAGTTCCAGCCGGTACTGTGTAACCACCTGAAATTTTAAATATATTTTATCCAAAAACGTATAATTGATCTTCTATCTTCTGCTCCTACATTTCTTGCTTTGCTTTTTTTTTAGAAATCCCGTGTTTTTTGTATAGGAACTCAGCGACACTTCATATTCCCAGGGCAAGAATTTCAGACACAACCATAGTGATGTTGGAGTCTCCCTTCAAATATTTTATTTATTCTATTATTTTAATATCTGTTTTAGTAATTCTCTTGTTTCATTCTTTGAGTATGAAATGTTCAAAAATTAAAAAAAAATATCTTCATCGGACATATGTCATGTCTAAAATAAACTACCTTTACTAAAGTTTTACTGGCGCTAAGTTTCTTCAATGGTTTTGCGGTGAAGAAAACTTAGCTGTACATTTTTTTTTAATGGTAATTTCTATTTATATACTCAGTTATATTGACTATTAGTAAATATAAACTTAGTATCTTACTGAGTACAGTGTCTTTTGTTAGAGTTCTGACAATCATAGGTGCGCTAGGATACATTCTTAACAATTCTTTAATACAGCAATCCAAATACTTCATTTCATTGACATCGTCCATAGTAGGTAAGCGATCACTGTCACCAAAAATTTGTTGTATCTCCTCGTAAACTTTGTTCTAGAATTTGATAGACAGACTTAAAATTATTTACTGTATAGATATATACTTATTGAAATTTTTCAGCCGTGTGATTCCGGCTTAGAATAGGATCACCCTGGTACTGACGGTGTCGTAAGAGGCGACTAAAGTACGTGTGGGAGAGTCACGTTGTCAGTAATGGCAACACGCATGGGCAGACTCGACCGGATCATTACCACCCCCGGCATTTAAAACCGGCGTTAAGTAGTGGCTTCAGACACTGCGTTTCGCATTGGGTAATGCCGGGCCCCGGTGCCCATCCCCATCCCCAATCCCTCTCTAGAATATGAAAGCGGCACTAAAGAAGAATTTACCCCAGGAGGGTACCAGCATCTCTGGTGCTGGAGAATCCCTCCCTGAGTCTTTAACCTCAGGCTGCCCGTCGAATTCTGGGGAGGGCACAGTACCGCGCACTACACAAGGCAAACGAGGCGTACGCTCCACGGCAGCCCCTGCCACTCTTAACGTGGAATTTTCCAATATCAGGGGACTACACTCAAACCTGAATGCCGTCCACCACCATCTTGAGACAGCACGGCCGGCCTTGTTATTTCTGACGGAGACCCAGATTACCCGACCGAGCGACACAGCCTATCTTCAATACCCCGGCTACAAAATAGAACATAATTTCATACCTCATGCCGGGGTTGCTGTGTATGTGAGGGAGGACCTGAGTTTCCGTCGTCTTGTCAATTTTGAAGGTCGGGACCTGTCCACCATCTGGCTCCGTGTGGACATGGACGATCGTGTCCGAATCTACGCATGCCTGTACAGGTCCCACAGTGGTAATGCAGAAACGGATCGGCTCATGGAGCACATGCAATCGGCTATTGACGATGCGCTCTCACAGATGCCCACCGCAGAGGTCGTGATACTTGGCGATTTTAATGCGCATAATGCCAGTTGGCTTGGGTCACGCACCACTGACCACGCGGGGAGGGCTGTATTTGACTTTGCTATGGCGAATGGATTGTCCCAATTGGTTGAGTCGCCTACGCGAATCCCGGACGCGGACAACCACAACGCCTCTTTATTGGACCTTCTGCTGACTTCACACCCAGAACAGTACCAGGTTGTCGTCGATCCCCCCCTAGGGTCTTCAGACCACTGCCTGGTACGGAGTGCTGTGCCCATTAACCGCGTCAGTCGCAGAACACCAGCGACTCGTCGCGTCTGGCACTACAAGTCAGCAGATTGGGATGGGATGCGTACGTTTTACTCATCCTATCCCTGGGGGCCGGTTTGCTTCTCTTCTGATGATCCTAGTGCTAGTGCCGCTGCTGTCGCCGACGTGGTTCTGCAGGGTATGGAACTTTACATTCCTAGCTCTGTAGTGCCAATCGGTGGCAAGTCACAGCCTTGGTTTGATACGTCTTGCAAACTTGCAGCTTCTGGCAAGCGCGAGGCATATCGAATCTGGGCCAAGGCACTTGCCACTAAGGATCCGAAGGTGAAAACCTTAAAAAGAAAGTACAACCGTGCCTCTAGGTACTTTAAGTGGCAAATTGCCAGAGCAAAGTCCGAGCACATCGCTAAAATCGGCGAGAAGATTGAGAGCTATCCGTCCGGAACTCGACAGTTTTGGGCCCTCTCAAAGGCTGCGCTTGGCAACTTTAGCCGGCCATCGCTTCCACCGCTACGCACAGAAAATGACATCCTGGTCCATACGGCGAAAGAGAAAGCCGATCTCCTGGGCGCTCTCTTTGCCTCAAACTCGACTATGGATGACCGAGGAACAACGCCGCCGACCATCCCGCGGTGTCAGAGCTCAATGCCTGACATTAAATTTAGTCAGAAAGCCATTAGGCGAGCTCTGTCTTCCTTGGACATCCACAAGTCGAGTGGGCCAGATGGCATTTCTCCTCTTGTGCTCCGTTCGTGTGCTCCTGAGCTGACACCGGTGCTAACGCGTCTATTTGTCTATTTCGGCGCTCTTACTCAGTTGGCGTAGTCCCAGATTCGTGGAAGAGCGCTCTTATCCACCCGATTCCGAAAAAAGGCGATGGTGCCGATCCAACTAACTACAGGCCTATTGCTATTACCTCCCTGCTCTCAAAAATTATGGAGAGCATAATTAATAGCCAGCTCTTGGTTTACCTGGAGGATCACCGATTGATTAACGACCGCCAATATGGCTTTCGTCGGGGTCGCTCAACCGGTGATCTTCTGGTTTACCTAACCCACCGCTGGGCTGCGGCTATTGATAGCAAGGGAGAGGGCCTGGCAGTTAGTTTGGACATGGCAAAGGCCTTCGATCGTGTGTGGCACGGAGCGCTCCTTGCGAAACTTCCATCTTACGGGCTTCCCGAGAATTTATGCAAGTGGATTGCTAGCTTTCTCACTGGGCGCAGCATCAAGGTCGCTGTCGACGGTTTTTGCTCCAAATACATGCCCGTGAACGCCGGCGTCCCCCAAGGCTGCGTGCTGTCCCCTACGCTATTTCTTCTGCATATCAATGATATGGTGGAGGACTCTAACATACATTGTTATGCGGATGATAGTACTGTGGACGCTGTATACTCCGGCCATGCAAGTCTTTCTCGGGGAAAACGTCGACCAGTGCCGAAATCAACTTGTGTCCTGCGTTGAGGCATCCCTCGAGAATGTCTCCGCATGGGGTGAAAAGAACCTTGTTCACTTCAACCCCCAGAAGACACAAGTCTGCGCGTTAACCGCTAAAAAAACCCCATTTGTCGTATCACCAGTTTTCGAGAACACTCCCCTTAAAGCCGCGCCCTGTATCAGTATATTGGGTCTCAGCTTTTCGAACGACTGCCAGTATCGCGATCATCTGGAAAGCAAGGCCAAGTTGGCCTCGAAGAAACTGGGGGTCATCAGCAGAGCGAGACAGTATTTCACGCCAAAACACCGTTTAGCCCTGTATAGGGCCCAGGTGCGGCCTCATATGGAATACTGTTCTCACCTTTGGGCTGGTGCACCCCAGTATCAGCTTGAACCATTTGATCGCATACAACGTAGAGCCGTTCGAATCGTTGGGAACCCAGTGATCTGTATGGGGCTTGATACTTTGGCTTTGCGTAGAGACGTATCCTCCCTGTGCGTTCTCTACCGCATTTATCACGGGGAGTTTTCTGGAGAACTGTTTGACTTGGTACCTGCCGCCGAATTTTCCAACCGCACAGTACGTCACAAACTAAAGTACCATCCACATCATCTGGACACGTGGCATTCGACTACTGTGCGGTTTCGTAGGAATTTTCTTCCACGCGCCACACATCTGTGGAACGACCTACCCGCGGCAGTATTTCCAGGTCGATACGACATGGGTACCTTCAAAAAGCGCGTCTACCTCCACCTTAAAGGCCGGCAACGCCCTTGTAGCTCCCCTGGTGTTACACGGGGCCGTGGGCGACGGTGATCACTCACCATCAGGTGACCCGTACGCTCGTTTGCCTTGTCTTTTCCATAAAAAAAAAATAGTTGAAAATAAGAAAAAAAAAATTAAATGACATTTGAAAAAAAGTTATTTTGAAATCTCATTTTGAAGTCTATAAATATTAATTATGATTGTGTTTCTTACTTGTACATGTTCTTCGTTTGCTAAGGTCATTAGGGCGAATTTCATTGCTATCGCAGTCGTGTCGTGACCCTAAAATTGGTAAAAAATAATAAATATTTTATTAATTATGTAAGTCCAGATAAAATAACGCCAAATAAGTTAATGGACAATGATAAAAAACTTTGAAGAATGAGTAAACATGACAAATAACTTTAATTTTATATAAAATATAATCAGTTTTAATAGTAAAAGAAAAGATATACGTAATTTTACTATTTTTGAATTGTTTATCCATGTTCAGGAAAGAAGACTAATTTAGAAAACATATAAAAAGTTAAAAAAGGAGAAAAAAAATGGTGAAAAGTTGAGTACGGAGTGTCAAACCAATAAATTCCCAAGTTGCTTCTGCATACCCTGCATCGTGAGGGATATAGTGTAAAGCAATATATGTATCTAATAACGGTTGCCGCACTTACCGCAAACATGAATGTATCAACTTCCTGCCTTATGCCTTCGTTGTCAATGAGCCCCTCTTTTTCATTTCTAAGGAGTATATCCAACATTGCATATTTTTCACCACCTTCATAATCATCACTCTTACAAACATTGATAACATTATTTTCATAAAGTTCCCTTCGATTTTTTATAACAGTTTTGGTTAGGTGATGTAAATTTTTTATTGCTTCCTCTTCTACCTTTCCAGTCTTTGTCAGTTTATATATTTGTTCATTGTTCATCCATAATGTAGAAAACCTAGTGCTAAAACACATTCCCATATTTTCTAAGGATCTAAAATATGGATCAATTATAGATTCGATATCGTCACGTACAGAAACACCCATTGCTGTGTCTGTGAATAAATAAAAGAAAAGAAAAGTTGGTATTTTTGCATATTTGGATGGGATTTCATTGTATTTTATGAATCACTTATTTCTTTTTAGCTTAATAGGAAATACAAAGATTGTACTGATAAGTCTAGGAAAGAAATATTTATTTTCCTAATTATAAAATATTTTATATTCCCCAGGTCGAGATCGATTATGATCGAGTCGAGATGTATTATTTTGAATATTTCTTCGTTTCTCTGTTTCACACGCTAACTACAGGAAACATAATCGATAGATGCACACAAAGTTATATCATATTCTACTTTAAAAAGTTAACTGTCTAGACTTATTTATACTTAAAAAGAAAACAAACCGTTTCCATTTAAAGAGAAAAATATAAAAATAAGAAAAAAATATAAAATATTCTTTCTTGATTCATGACTTATTGGTTTCTACCAATGCCATAAGTAGACTGTTAATTCTTCTGTAGTAGAAACATTAAAAGTACTTATAAATTATGTTGTCTATTTTGCGTGAATTCCGTTCAATATTATAAATAGTTAATAATATTTCGGCAAACTATATAAGTCTTATATATCTGTAGAATATTAACCATGACATTCACACGCTTCTATATATTTAGGTATGTACGCTTAAAAATACAATAAAGTAAAAAAAATATATATCATTAATTTCTATATATTGAAATCAAGCTTCAAGTCAACAACGAGCACTTTAGTAGAGATACTTTAGTAGAGCGAGTACTGTTTTTTGCTACATTTTGTATGAAACTCGCGGCGTAATCACTAATCAAAGCTTATAGGGTTCTACCCCGTTGTCTGTCCACGTCCAGCTATGAAATTTGGCACGAAGTAAGGACTTCAATACAATTATAAAAAAACCAAACAGTGAAAATGTATATGTTCATAGAATATAATCTCTTAATCTTATTAAAAACTTACAATCACAGTACATTTCATACAAATTGAATGTGTGTGTTCTTTTCTTTTATTAATTTTAAGTTAAATTCAAATGTTTTATTGAAAACAATAAGTAAAAAGCTTCATTTTACGAACATGGTTTGCCACTGATGATTCACTACAGTCACTGCCTGAGAAGAATCGTCGAAAGAAACGGGACAATAATGTAGGCATGCAGCAGGAAGTGTCTTACTGTGAAGTGCTTTAACTCTAATTCCCTCTGCCCACCTTTATACATGCAGGATACATGGAGCTAAAATAAATCAAGTGCCATAGTATTACGTTACATATGTACGTATTAATATATAATATTATTATAACCAAAATAATGTTACGTATCAATAAAATATTTAATTAAAGATAAGATAAATATATCTTCAGAATAAACTTACCACACATAATATGTAGAGTAGCGCTGCTAATTATTGGCAATATTTCAGTTTGTTCCTTATCATTGTTTTTTGCCAAAATGTTATTTAATTTTTGCGATTGTTCCACGAATGTGTTAAAGAATTTTTTCAAAATATTAAAATGAAATGCTTTTGTAATCATCTTCCTCCTCTGGTGCCATTTTTCACCTTTAGATGAGTAAAAAATACTTGAAAGACTAAAGTATGGTTTCCAATAAATCAAATATGTTAAAATAGGTCTAGCAAATTGATGAAAGGTAAAAAGAACAAAATGAAAATATTTAAAGATTTGTAATTTCATCAATGGCTTAACGTTTTAGTTGTAATATTTTGTTTTATCGTTCTCTAAGTGGATACTAACCATTGCTGGTAATTAATCCTTGTCCCAGCCAATTGTTGAGATACGTGTATGGATGTTCTTTGTAATTGTACTCATTCGACGATAAAATTTTCTGCAATAATTTTAATAAAACTAAATCTGTTGTATCCCCATATATATACATTTGTTATAACATATTCCGATAAATCAGGTTGTTTTTTGGGTATATTCATAGAAAGTTAAGTTGTTCGTTGTCAATTATTACCTAGGCAATTCGTTAGCCTTAAATCTAAACAGCCAGTATCGTTGAGTATTAGTATTTTAGAATATTTTAACAGCCTACTTTAGTACTAACAGAATTTTAAAAACTTTAACCGAAAGTTTTATCAGTGGACCTTCTAGTTAAACACAAAGAAACTAAAAATCTTGATAAATAATCTTTTTAAAACATAAAGTAGGTAAATTAATTAAAAAATCAAATGTAAAATAAAAAAATATTGTTAATATTTCTTACATTATCTATATTACCTAGAGACCGGTCCGTGGCTTCGCCCGTCTTTTACACTTATATATATATATATATATATATATATATATATATATATATATATATATATATATATATATATATATATATATATATATATATATATATATTAAAAACTAAAATTTCAGCTTAATTAATAAAAAAAATTAAACAATAATATACATGTAAAAATGACGCATGAGATCAGTACAATATATTAATAAATAATAAGTATTATTACCTCAATATCGTCAGGCTCACTAAGATTTACCATTCCAACATTTAGTCCGTGTATTTGATTAATTGGACCATATTGTTTTGATAAATTTCTCTGATACTTAAAAAGTTCATCTGCAGAAATAAATTAAGGTATTTATGTATTTAAATATATTTATTTGTAAAAGAGTTTTTCAAGTTTTGTTTAGTTACAACAAAAAAAGGCAGAAGAAAAAACTGAGTAAAGTAAATATAGGTATGTCTTACTCGAGCATTACTTTAATACATATACTTGCAGCAATCTCAATTCATCTTCTATTTTACTTTAAACGAAATTGAGTATGTGGTATATCTTTCCTTTGAAGGAAATAATTAAAATATTATTTTCTGTTTGTAATTTATAGCCAGGTTTAGTATCTTTTTTATTTTTTTTATCTTCACGTTATATCCCGCACGAGGCAGGGTAGGCAGAGGAAACCCGGGAACCTAGTGTTAAAACACTTCGTTTCACTTCCGTTCCCCACTTTCCGCCGAATTTTGAGGCATTGCGTGTTGAGTTGCGGAACTCAACGCCGCGCTTTGCCTTATTACTATTTTTTTCGTTTTAAGTTACTTAATTACATACAATTTTTTATATAACTTTACACTGTTACAACTAAGTGATTAACAGCACACGATGGATCCAGAATCCATTTTTTTTTCTCATGAAATTTAATTATATTTAAAGTTTAGACGTAATTTTTGAAAGTTATCTGCCTACTTCACAAGTCATCGTGACGATAAGTAAAAATAAAATATAAACACTAACCTGCTGGCAGCATAAAACCCAGACAATTTCCAAAAACTGGCCACGATTTCGGTCCAGGTATTTCATTGATCAATCTAGTTTTCCTATTATATCGAAAATATAGAACGGTCGATATAATTGGTAAAAATATATACATAAAAATTTGAAGCAACATGATTGTCTAAAATATTTAACGCTCAACAGACGCTTTGAGAGATTATCACAATCTTTATATAGTGCATTTCTTTAATTGATAATTACACTGTTTTTGATAACATATGCGCAATATCTTATCTGATAATATAACAATTATATTTTTCACTGCCAAGTTTTGTATTATATAATTTGCCAAGCGCGAACTAAAGATGGAATACTAGCTAAGACTGAAAGTGATATACGTTTATAAGATATTACATGCTTATTATTTTGTTTTATTTTCCAATCTAGCAAGACCAGGGCAGCATTTAGTGCCGCTAATTAATAGAGATACGTAATGTCTAGACATCGGTTGAAACATGCAAAAAGTGTTCTCTGATATATGTGTATATATATATATATATATATATATATATATATATATATATATATATATATATATATATAACCAAAAACAACACAAAAACCTTTCAATGAACGCGATAAGTAAAATATAAACATTTATATATATGTGTATGCAGCAAATTTAATATTTCGTACAAAAATACCAATACACATACAATATGTTAATTGAGTGCACTTAAATTTATTTACACCCAAATGCTATGTCGCTAGTATACCTATTTTAAATTATAATCAGCCGGATGAGACCCTCGGTGACCCGAGGGAGGCCTAGCTTAAGCGACCAGCAACCGAGGTGGCTGCTCAGGCGTCATCACTGAGGGTCGAGTGGAGAAGATCTCGAGGGAGACGTCTGGCGTCAGGTGGCCTAGTATGCCAAGGGGCGATGCTGATAAGGTGCAGGTGGTCCGATTCGTTCGTTGGTGCATCGGCTCAGCGGATCGCGTTGGACGCGAGCCGACCGATGTGTTCCTCCAGGCTCTCCATTGTGAGATCCCTATGGATCGACGTGTTTCTCACGTAATAGGGGGCCTGGGTACCACCTGCAGAAGTATAGTGTATAGTGTAGTCTATATATATATATATATATATATATATATATATATATATATATATATATATATATATATATATATATATATATATATATATATATATATATATATATATATATATATATATATATATATATATGTAGGAAATAAATAATCAATGTTATCGTATACAAAGGTCACACACTAAGGTCAAGTTAGGAATGGGTGCGAAAATATAACCGGTCCGGTCGGTCGGTATATATATATATATATATATATATATATATATATATATATATATATATATATATATATATATATATATATATATATATATATATATATATATATATATATATATATATATATATATATATATATATATATATATATATATATACCGACCGGACCGGTTATTTTTTCGCACCCATTCCTAACTTGACCTTAGTGTGTGACCTTTGTATACATAGATACCATAACATTGAATATTTATTTCCTACATAAGCGCTTGTCAGCTATACACAGTCTGAATTATTAAATCATTGATTTGATTGACGATTTTTAGGATTATTAATTCAAAACCAACATGTACTTTATTCAAATAAAGTATTGTACAATTTTTTTACATTACTATAATAAAACAACTATCAACGGTTTTTAAAGCAGTTTTTCGCGAAGAAATTTAACAGTTTCTTTTTTTTATGTTAACTAAAATACATTGTGGAATTTTACTATAGACACATAGAAAAGTTATAATTTTTTAAAGCTCATGTTTATTTCTCGTTCCTTTGTATGCCTGTCACAATTATTAGGGCAACATAAAATCATTATTGTCTTTTTACTGCATTCCAGAATTGATGATTTATTTTAATGAAAGAATAAAAATGTAAAACTAATAGCCTCTAGTGTGTTCTATTTCAGTTCTCTTTTTGTAGCTTTACGCTTGGACGCATTGATTTCCCGCGCTTTTCTCTGTCCAGAGGACGCACGGCACGCATTTCGTAAATTTGTCATGTTATAACATAATATTTTGTATTATTTATTGAATTTTGATTCTAATATATATACATTTTGTCGCCGACCCCGTCAGAAACCACGATGTTACCAAACTCTCAGCTATCAGTAAAATCTACAAGTGTAAGTGAATATGATGGAGGAACATCAGCACCACACTTGTTTTCTCAAAATGAACTAAGCGATTTAATACGAAATTTAAGTTTATCAAAACAAGCATCGGAAATGTTAGCTACTAGATTAAATGAAAAGAATTTATTGGCACCAAATGTAATGATTACAGCATACAAGAAAAGAGAAAGTAAAATATTTTTTTTTTTGTGAAAATGAACAACTAGTCTATTTTAATAATATCGTGGAGTTACTTCAAAACATAGGTAGGTATAAGTGAATACTAATCTACTGATTGGTGACTTTTTATTGACAGCTGCGAATGTAGTTTAAAATGCGTTATATTAAAGTACCTTGAAGGCCAACGCTGTCGGTGGTGACTGTCCACTGATTGAGTATATATGTGACATAACTAAGTCACTTTTAATTATTAGCTACTAACACTAGATATTAAGCTTTATTGTAATTTACTAACTTTTATGGATCTTTGGGTGTCCGATTTTTTTTTTTTTTATTACATAATGGAAATCAGTTTGCATCAATCCCTATTGCTCATTCAACGAAACTTAATAAAAAATATCAGAATATTAAATGGGTTCTGCAAAAAAAAGAAGAATTACTCGGACCATCAATGGCCGGTTTGTGTTGATTTGAAGATGGTGAACTTTTTACTTGGTCAGCAAAGTGGTAACACCAAATACCATTGCTTTATTTCTTTATGGGACAGCAGAGCAAAGCTAGTTGACTGGGAACAAAATTTTTAAATTTAACTTTAGTATTTTCTGTCCTAAATGTGGAATAACACTTTAAAACATAGTAAAAATATTAAAATAAATAGTATTCTCTCTTGCCAAACGATAATTCTTACGAGTTGTCTTTGGGTAGCGGAAATTTGTAAAAATCTCCCTACAGAGATGCTAACAACATAAATAAGTTGTAACAAGCGTATAAGAATTTAGACGGAGCTCGGTGAGAACGAATGGCTTAGTTGGTCAGAGCGCTGGAACGGTATTCCAGAGGCGCGGGTTCAAATCCTGCTTCGTTCAAAATTTTTATACGCTTTTTAAATTTAAGTTTAGTATTTTCTGTCCTAAGTGTGGAATAAAAATTTTAAAACATAGTAAAAATATGGGAACAAAATGTTTGGTCTATACCACCTACATAAAGGTCACCACTATACATAAAGTATGATGAAACAGTTTGTCAAAACGTTGGACAAGGAAGGTAAATGTTTTATTTTAATATATTTCTAAAACATTTTCTAAGCATGGAAAAGATAAAAGCATAGGAATATTCGACGGTCCTCAAATACGAACATTGTTAAAATACTATAATTTTACAAAAGTTATGACTAATGCTGAACAGGAAGCATGAAGAGCTTTTGTATTAGTAGTCAAACATTTTTTAGGTGACTATAAAGCAACAAATTATATAATTAGGCGCAAATATAAGCATAAAGCTACACTTTGTCCATGGCCACCTGGATAGATTTCCCGACAATCTGGGAGATTAGAGTGAAGAACAGGGAGAACGCTTCCACCAAGACCTAAAAGTGATGGAAGAAAGGTATCAGGGTAGATGAGATCGTCACATGATGGCAGATTACTGCTGGTCCTTGAAAAGAGATTGTTCCCAAATTACTACTATGTCTTTGATAATAATACCTAAAGTTTCAACGTTTTTTCCTTCATATATTTCACGTTTATTCATTAAAAACTTAAACAAAAAAAGTACCAAAAACTTAAACAAAAATTGGTAAATTTATTTAATTATATTAAAAAACTGACTGTTTCTTTCTGTGTTTTGTAGTCAAATTACAGAGATTTAAAAAAAAAACAGAGTCAATATTCCAAAATCATTCACACATTTATAAACTGTGTGCATAAAATTATACGAAAGTACTTTCACATCAAAGGCAACAATGCCGTTATTGACTATGGTTACACAATCATAACCAACCATACTAAAATAGCATTTTGTTTTTATAATTCTAAAATTCTACTAAAATATTAAATAAAAAAGAATTTGAAACCATAATAATGTTTTATTTTTCTTGAACAGGACAAATGTAACCAAATTAATCGAGAAAACCCGACGTTTCAAACACTGCGGAAGTTCGTGGTCACCGATAGACTGACGCGGCATTCGTCTATCAGTTGACATAATTATTATATTAAACTACCGCCAACTACTACGTCGGACTACTGCACACTGATCAAAGCGTCGGGTTCAATAAATGTATAGAAATCAATACATGTTAAATTTGTTTGCAGCCTGCAGTGAGAATTCGCAGTCTATAAATATATATGAACAATATACCCCATATTGTGGGCTTTATTTCCAATGAAGGAAATTGTATGTTTATTTATTTTTTCGCTCTGGTATAGTTGAATATAGATTCTATATCTGCAGCATTTCTCCAAACCATTATTGCATAGGACAAGATACTATTAAAATAACTAAAGTAAACTACTCGCGTATGATCAACTGTAAGTGGTTTTTTTTTTTTTCAAACAGCGTACAGTAAACAGTAAAGTTCAGTCTACCCGCAAGAGCAGACAGATGGGAGCTCCCACGAATCTCCTCTTTTCTGATTCTCTGATCATGTAGAATAATACCGAGCATTGCTCTCTCCATTGCTTGCTATATGCACCTGAGCAACAAGAATGACATATAGTTAAAAGTCACAACTCACTTCAGCATTTATTAAACTTAAATTTAAAAAGCGTATACATTTTTTTAACGAAGCAGGATTTGAACCCGCGCTTCTTGAATATAGTCCAAGCGCTCTGACCAACCAAGCCATTCGTTCTCACCAAGGAACGTCGAAATTCTTATACGCTTATTTCAACTTATTTATTTTGTTAGCATCTCTGTAGGGTTAAATTTAAGTATATATATAGTATTTTCTGTCCTCAATGTGGAATAACTCCTTAAAAAATAATAAAAATATGAAATAAAATAATATTCTCTCTTACCAAATTTCTTAATAATAATAATAATAATTCTTACGAGTAAAAGGTAATTCTTACGAGTTGTCTTTGGGTAGCGGAAATTTGTGAAAATCTCCCCACAAATTTCAAAATTTTTATGTTCTAAGTGAAGTAATTTTCGGTCCTAAGTATGGAATAACTTTAAAAAATAGTAAAAAAAATTAAGTGTTTAATAACACTTTAAAAATATCACTCCGTCCAATACAGTAAAAGTATCGCTCCAGCATGTCATTACTGGTAACATACACATACACTGGACAAAGTTTTGTGTTGAGAAGACAAAATATTTTAGACACGAAGATTTAGCTATCCGAGTGCGATTCATCCGAGTTTCATTCTACGTAAATGCTTAAAAATATCCTCAAATTCTTGCAATGTACATTTCCGTAAAAATCATCATGATAAATGGCGTTTTCGTTCCGATACATTAACATTTTTACTTATGTATACATGTATTCTCGATCGTATAAAAGGCCTTATCATTATCCATAAAGGCCAAGTAGTGAGGCAAATTATACTATTTGGTCTTTTGTATTATTTCTCGAAGAGTATGAATTTTATCAACAGTAAAAAAAATGTCGACAGAGCAACATCACCTCCACGCTTATCGCATTTTATCTTTGACTATGACGGTATTGTACAGCTTTTGGATAGGAATATTTTATCCACCCATAGTAATATTTACGTTAAAACATGTCTAAAGAACGACTGAATCCTGAATAGTTGAAAATAAATATATTCCTCCGTATCCGCCGCTGTGACAAGATCCGGAAACGAAATTATTTGTGACAGAAACATTTTTCCCTACGGGAATTGAGTAAACAAGCGTGCCAAGAGTAATCATTTGCCGTTCAAATATGTCATGATAACCTCATTTTTCAAGAATATTCCCAAAACCAAAAACACTAAAAAAGTAATAAAATAAACTATATATAACTATCACCATAAATGAGGAAAAGCGCGGCGTTGAGTTCCGCCACTCAACACGCAATGCCTTAAATTCAGCGGAAAATGGGAAACGAAGTTCCCTCTGCCTACCTTGCCATTTGAGAGATAAAAAAAGAGATTTTGCTACCTATAATATGGTACCACCTTACTTTAATACTTAACGTTTCTTATTTCATTATCAAACGTAAAATTAAATAAAAAGTTAGTTATTTTATTGTGTTAGTTATTGGTTTTGCAAAATCATTAAGTACAGAGGATTCGGATTTCTCGTTCCCAGTAGTACACTATCTACTATTATTAAAGAACAATGACCAAAGTTAAAGGTTCAACTTTTACAGGAACGCCCCGTAAAAATGAAGGCTGTCCTAAGCTAATTATTATTTTGATGAGCTGATAGTAATTAACTTATTGCCATCTAAAACAAATATCATTACGAATGTTGTGAAGAAAGAATTGTACATGATAACTAAAAAGTTGTTTCAGTCGTGGTTCATAGTCAATGGAAATAATAAAAAAAAAAATAGCCGTCATGGGACGCCTGGCAGATGTGAAACATTGTGTATGTACAAGTAATATGCATAAAAGATAATATAATTACAGGAATTAAATATAGCCTAATGAGAAAATACGAGGCAACCTGCTTCATAGATGTGCACCCACCTCCCCTTGCTGTTTCGCCGTGCGACATATATCGGCCGGCGGCCATCATTCATTTTAATACCAATTACAATTTTAAATTCGTAATATCTTTTGAATGGATTGTCCGATTAGAATAAAATAAAAAGTTACTTATAGCTATTGAAACAATCTTGCTCAATAAATAGTTTATTTGAATAAGGATTAATATTTGACGATAATATGATCAATAAACTTAGGCTAATAATTTTAACTACTTTTATTCTATGGAAAATTGGTTATAATGGCTAAAATATAAATGTTTGGTTTATACTATCGCGGACATTTTTGTAGGCATTATTGAGTTCTACAACTTTTCTATACAAATCAACCATACATCTCTAACCATTTAGGCAGCGTTGCGAGAATCGCTAACATACGGCAGTTTTTCAATCGACTTACTCCACAATTTTCACTACCACCAAAAATCCTATCTATTTTCCGGGATAAAATATAGCCTATACGGATTCGGAAGAGTCCCTCTAAGTAATCGTAAAAGAAATTTTGAAATCGGTCCAGGTACATACAAAACAAAAATACAAGGGTATAATAAGGTATCTTTATAATATTAGTATAGATAGCGTGGCGTCCCGTCGCCACGGCAAGCGTCGCCACGCCAACAATTCGTTTTACAAGTGAGCCTATAGATGTTTCACATCAAAAAACGGTGTATTTAATTATTTATGGTTAAACAAACCGTTCATTTATATATTCGTAAATACTTATTATAATTTAAAAAACTAAGTTATAATTTTAAAAAAATATATATATTTTTCTTAAATAAAAAACACAAAACACATTCCAAAATTTATTATCACGTTTCTGATTTCACATCGTCCATACGTCCATGCTGAGCTGAATGCGCCAAAAGCGCTTTCTTCTCGTGAAAAGACCTCTCACATTTCTCACACTTATGTGCCCTCACCCCAGTATGAACACTTCTATGCCGTTTCAACTGATAAGAATTCGGAAAGCTTTTGGTGCAATCCAAACATTTATATGGCATAATTCCTGTATGATTTCTCATATGCAAATTCAACTGACCCTTAGCTTTGTACTTGGAACCACATAGTTTACAACTGAAAGGCCTCTCGCCGGTGTGCCAAAACATGTGTTTCTTTAAAACCTTTTCTGATACGAATTTATTGGAACACACTTCACACACAAACGGCTTGTCCTTGGCTATGTTCCGTAAATGGAGGTCCAGTTTGCTTTGGTTTTTGTAAGTTTTGTTGCAATGCCCACACTTTACTGGTTGCGCTGGACTGTGGACGTTCTCAATGTGATCCTGAGTAACAGAATATTGTTGGAATAGAGTCTTTTTGAATAGTAAAGACATTTCATTGGTCATTTTAAATTAATTTAAAATTAATTTTAAATTAGAGACCTGTTGTGGCGCAGCGGCACAAGAGCAGTAGTGACTGTAACCGACAGGTTCTGGGTTCGATCCCCAGTCGAGGAAATGAAATATTTAATATTTTCAATTGAAAAATTTAATGTTTAATTTTCTTCGCTCTGGTAATAAGGCAAAGCGCGGCGTTGAGTTCCGCCACTCAACACGCAATGCCTCAAATTCGGCGGAAAGTGGGGAACGGAAGTGGAACGGAGTGTCTTGACACTAGATTCCCGGGTTCCCTCTGCCTACCCTGCCTCGTGCGGGATACAGCGTGCAGCTGAGAGAGAGAGAGATTTTAAATTAAAGCCTGTCTCGATGCAGAGGCACAAGCATGAGGTCGTAAACGGGACAAGTTTTTAGTTAAATACTGACTCAAGCAATATTTAATATTTTCATTTCTCGCCCTAGTAACGAGGGAAAGCGCGGCGTTAAATTACGCTACACAACACGCAACGCCTCTTGAATAGTGCGAAAATTGGGGAACGGAAGTGTCGCAATGGTGAGGCTTAGTTACCAGGATCCGCTGCCTGCCCTATAAAGCGTGAAGAAGAAAAAAAATGGTTTATAAACTCGCTCTCATTAATTTTTATCTTCGCCACATTTTGTGCATAATTATATTTAAAATAAAATTAAAATTGATACAAGAAATTCAATATTGTATGAAAAAATATATAAGCATATTTAAAGGGTCAGTTATAAAATAGTGAGACCTGTCGTGGCGCAGCGGCACAAACGTGTAACCGACAGGTTCTGGGTTCGATCCCCGGTCGAGGAAATGAAATATTTAATATTTTCAATTTAAATATTTAATGTTTCATTTTCTCGCTCTGGTAATAAGGCAAAGCGCGACGTTGAGTTCCGCCACTCAACACGCAATGCCTCAATTTCGGCGGTAAGTGGGGAACGGAAGTGGAACGGAGTGTCTTAACACTAGGTTCCCGGGTTCGCTCTGCCTACCCTGCCTCGTGCGGGATACAACGTGAAGTAACGTGTTAACGTGTAAGTTAACTGGAGTAAATTTGATATACCTGTTATGTTGATTGCTAATCTTATGGAGTTGAGGTTGTTTAACTATTTATTTTACTATATATTTTGATTATAAATACCATTTTGTTTAGCTTCACGTTGTATCGCTTTCAACAAGGTAGGCAGAGGGAACTTGGGAACCTAGTTTTGAGACAATATGTTAATTACAGACTTCCTTCCTTATCCAACTTCAATTAGTTCCCTTCTAGAAGAAATATTTTATATATTAATGTCTTCGCTCTGCTGTCAAGGCATAGCGCGGCGTTGACTGTCAGAAGGCACTCAATACGCAACATCTCAACGGACCGGAGATTCTTAATACCAATTCAAGTTCCCAAGTACCCTTCACCTTCCCTGCCCTCAGTTAACAGTATGAAGTTGAAAAGAAACATCAACGTTTACCTTCAAACCCCACATTCTCTTGAATCCCTTTCCGCACGCTTCACATACAAATTGCCTCATATCCGTATGGTGAATTAAATGTGACTTAATTTCATGCCTGAATACGAATCTGAAATCGGTCATGTTTTAAAGTGAATACAGAAAGTTCACTTGTTTTCAACTTAAACTGGGTCACTGGGACCCTGTGGAATAAGTCAAGTAAGTACGAAAATTCTGCTTAAAATCGTAGGTATCCAGCTATATTTTCGGTAAAAGATTTTCTGAGGGTCGCCTTTACGTTTGATTATTACAAAATATGGTTAAAATGTGACTGTACGTTAGCGACAGGTTGTGGGTTCAATCCCCACTCGGGGAAATGAAATATTTAATATTTTCAAATTAAATATTGAATGTTTTCATTTCTTCTTCTTCGCTCTGGTACAAGGCTAAACGCGGCGTTGTGTTTCGCCACTCAACACGCAATGCCTCAAATTTGGCGGAAAGACTTAACACTAGGTGCCCAAGTTCCCTCTGCCTACCCTGCTATGTGCGGGATACAGCGTGAAGCTGAGTAAGTAAGTAACGTATACATATATCGCAGAACAAAACAATGACAAACTTTTACTTTATACTTGTAGTTGAGTTTATAAAAATTTGCATATTTTCCTAAAACTTAGGTTGACAACTTAGTGCCCTTGTAGGTCACAATCATGAAATTAGTGTGCAACCCTCGGTTAAACAAGTCCAACTCGCACTTGACCGTTTCTTTATGTAAGTTATGTATCGCTTTATAAAACAATGTCTAAAAATTTGCAGTTTAAAATAGTGTTTACTTTTGGACAAGTATTTTATTTTTCCGCTCATAGGAAAGTAGGCTAAGGGAACTTGGGAACCTAGTGTAAGTACGCTCCGTGTCTTTTCCCACTTTCCACCAAATTAAAACTTCATGAATTATTAAACAACAACTCACATTCATTGAACTTTCATTTTTACATTTTTACGATTTTAATTACATAAATTTACGATTTTAATCAAATATGATCATAAAATAATTTTAAAAAAAAATTATATAAAATTTTATTTTAATCAGAAAACAAAACACACTCACTTCCGCCCGCAATGGTCACATATGAGCAAGCTATTATCATCATGGAGACGCTCGTGACGTTTCCAAGTTTTAAATTTCACAAAACTCCTGTTACAAACAGAACACAGACCGCCAGCTTTATTCAAATGTACCGATCTGAAATGAAATTCAAGGGAAAGGGGGGACGCCTTCTTTATGTCACAAATATGACAAAACAACTTCTTGTCGGAACAGTGTTTGAACCTAAAATATAGAAAAAACGATATGAAAATGCTGATAAAATATATTATAGCTCAAATATAGTTTTATAAAACAAATTTAGTATTTGTAAAAGAAAACGGAAGAAAAGAGAGAGAAAGAGAGGAGGTGGGAGAGAGGGAGAGAGAGGCGGGGGAGAGGGAGAGCGAGAGGGGGGAAGAGAGAGAGATTTATATAACAGACAAGCGGTATAAAGCTATGTTCTATTTACTTTGTAAGCGTTGAGTTCCGCCACTTTAAGAAAAAAGTCATTTTAAAATAACATCCTGACAATAGCAGAGAACAGATGTACAGAGAATTTTTTTTCAGCTTCACGCTGTATCTCGCGTGGCAAGGTAGGCTGAAGGGAAACCTAGTGTTAAGACACTCCGTTCCGTTTTAACTTTCTGCCGAATTTGAGGCATTGCGCGTTGAGTAGCGGAACTCAACGCCGCGTTTTTCTTGTTACTAGAGCGGAGAAATGACAATATTTAATATTAATTTTTTTTTTTCTTTTTTTATTTTTTTTTTTTTTTTTTTTTCAGCTTCACGCTGTATCCCGCACTAGGCAGGGTAGGCAGAGGGAACGGAAGTGAAACCTAGTGTTATGACACTCCGTTCCACTTCCGTTCCCCACTTTCCGCCGAATTTGAGGCATTGCGTGTTGAGTGGCGGAACTCAACGCCGCGCTTTGCCTTATTACCAGAGCGAAGAAATGAAACATTAAATATTCAAATTGAAAATATTATATATTTCATTTCCTCGACTGGGGATCGAACCCAGAACCTGTCGGTTACAGTCACACTCTTGTGCCGCTGCGCCACGACAGGCCTCCAATATTTAATATTAATTTAAAACATATTTGTGGAGATCGAACCCACTACCACTATCGTTTACCGTCAAGTTTACAGTTACAGTTAAGCTTGTCCTCCAGCGCCATGACAGGCGTCTAGTAATATGTATTATACAAACATAGGTATATATAGATATAAGTATATAATATAGATACATGACTATATGAACATAAGATCGTAGTAAAAAAAGTATAGAATTTCCAAAAAAACAAAAAACAGTTTATTTAAGTATTTTTTGACAGTTTAAATTTAAAATAACACTTTTCTATCCTTTAAAACTTTTATACGCCAAGTTGTGGACGCCCTAAAACTGGAGTTCCTTACTTTTTCTGTAATAATTCTCCGGAATCTATTCATATATTCAAATATTTACCTATGAGCTATCATATCAGCAAAATCTCTACCAATGTAGGAACAAGTTTGACACTTCAAATCATTATTAGAACAGTGTTCATTCAAATGTCCAGTTAAATCACAGCAATTCGTTACACTGCACAATCCTAAAACATTTTGAATCAATAGTAAATATTTTAATCCATAGTTGAACAGTTTTTGAATGGCGTTTTACACATGTTGACGTTGTACATGGAATAATTGTTGAGTTCTTTTTCTTCTTCTTAGCTTCAAGCTGTATCCCGCACGAGGCAGGGTAGGCTGAGGGAACCCGGGAACTTAGTGTTAAGACACTCCGTTCCATTTCCGTTCCCCACTTTTCGCCAAATTTGAGGCATTGCGTGTTGAGTAGCGGAACTCAACGCCGCGCTTTGCCTTCTTACCAGAGCGAAGAAAATGAAACATTAAATGTTTAAATTGAAAATATTAAATATTTCATTTCCTCGAGTGGAGATCGAACCCAGAACCTGTCGGTTACAGTCACACGCTTGTGCCTGTAACCGGCACAGGAATAATTGTTCAGTTTTTTCTCAATAACCAAAATCATTATTTAAAAATGACTGTAACATGACAATTCTATGGGTTCAATCCCCACTCAAAGAGATGAAATTTATTAATTTTCCTTCTCGAGCAAGGCAGGGCCCAGTGTTAAGTTCCGCCACTCAAAAGCGGTGTGATTCCTCAAACTACAGCATACAAAAGAATTACTGTTAAGTACAATTTATATAGATCACTATAAATAATACTATTGTATGATATCTATAGAACTTGAGAAACACTCTGAAATTGATAGCAATCAAACATTTCTAAATATTTTAAAATATTTTTTTTATTGAATAATAATAAAATGAATTCTACTTACCACAATTAAATGCCGATATTGATAACTTTTCAGTTTTACTTTCTAATGTTTTAAATTTTGTTTTAAGTGTGACTTTAGTAATTTTAAATTTTCTTTTACAATCTTTCCTTTGCATATGTTTTTCAAATATACTTTGCTTATCTACAAATACAAGATCAACAAATAATATTATTAACATCATTTTGTAATTATTTTACATTAATATATGTAATAATATGATGGACATGAGACAAAAAAATATTGAATATTTTCATTTTTTTGCTTTAATAGCGAAGGTAAACCTTACATTGAGCTCTGCGACCCAACACTCAATTGAAATTCTTCAAGAATTTACTGAAAAGTGGGAAATGGAAGTGTTGAGTTAATGATATTCATTGCTATATGTATCAAAAAACTAAAAACCTATATATTATTTATGAGAATAAATGATAGGATAGGCAGAGTAAAATTGTGAAACTAGTATTGCGATACCATTTTATCCCCAACTTTCCATGAAATAAATAAATCTTAACAGAATTATGAACGCCACTTACTGAATTGTTTTTTGCACTTGTGACACTCATATGATCCGATTGCAATAATTTTACTTTTTTTGAGAATTTCATCTTTATATTGTTTTAAGCTATTTTCATTGCTTTCCTCATTTTTATAATACAGTGGTTCAAGTACATTTTCATAATTGTTTAAAAATTCATATGGTATATCATTTTTCAATTCTTCATCCTTTATTTGTACTTTAGGTATAGTATAAGGCAATTGTGAATTCTAAAACACATAAAAAGAAAAATTTTATTAATTAATACATAATTAATAACATATTTATTAAATAAAATGTTTACTAGATAAAAAATAATCTTACAAAAATACTAGTTGATGATTTCCAAAATTCTTCGGATTCAATACATTTTGTTTTAAATTTAGCATATTCTTGAACTGTTTCATTGCACTTACTGCATAATATTTTTGGTGAACTCTGAACTTCTATCTGCAATGTTGTGATGCATTTTATTGTACATATACTTTTTAAAATACCTGTCTCATTTTTATTATTCAATTATTCTTTGATACATACTAAAAATTGAACTAAGCTACATTATTTAATAAAAAATAGATATTCCTGTCTTTTATCATATTAATACGCGATAAAAACAATGCAAACACGTATATAAAAATATCATATGTAAAATTAAAAGCTTTTCCTTACACTAAAACCAAAACAAAATTCAAATAATTCTAAAATGTTCTTATTTTCATCGAGATTTATTCCTTCGACATAACTTTTATCTAGACACACACGACAGGGATCAGCGTTCACCAAAGTACTTTCCTCATCATTTTTAGACATGTTACACAATTTTTAATTATTACTAAAGAAAGAATCACACATTATATACACAAATAAGATACACAAATTTATTATATTTTCGTCAAATGTCATTTTCAAACGATTGATTGAAGCTGTCAATTGATTTACAAATGATGTATAAACTAAATAGTTGCTTTATAAAAATAATACAGTTTCTAATTAACCTTGTTTTCAAATTTATCCGTTACCATAAAATGATCTTAAACTTTAAGCTACATTTTATCAATGAATCTTTCCATATAAAACAATCTTTATTAAAATATGAGTTACTTTATATATAACAATCTATATTAAAATATTTAAAACATGAGTTAATATTATACAAGACATAGTTAAATGTGTTTGTAACTCTAAATTTTTATTTATTACAAAAATATAGTCGATCATTTTATTTGAAACTGCAAATAGGGGCAATCAATACGCCATTTGGGGTGAATAGAAGATAGAATAAGGTTGCTGCTGTTGCGATACTTTAAAAAATGTAAAATATTCCTGTAGCTTTTTCATTTTTTATTTATAAAAATAACCAAGTCCTGATGTTGTACTATTTGCTGATGTTTTTTTTATTTTTACAGTAAGCCATAATAAAGACAGTTATGACGAAATGTATAGTAATAATAAAATCATTTTTTTAAGAATTAATTTTATTTGTATGAAATATTACTTTGGGGCAATGCTGCAGATATCGAATCTACTATTCGCCATTCAAAATAGCGCAGGGCCATTTACAGTACGGGTGCTCGGAAACCCCCGAGAGAATTAAAAAAATCAGGTCTAGTAACGCTTGCATCACAGTACATATATCATAATATATTACTTATTCGCAAAAATATTTACAATTACTTAAAGAACAGTGATAGACATGATATTAATATAAAAAGTAAAAACAAGCTGATCATTCCTGGTTTTCATCTTCGAAATGTTAATAAATCTTTTATGGAACGTGGATACGTCGTTCACAAGTAATTTTAGACCTGCCGCTTAAACAATTTAAAGTGAAAATTAAAAATATATTATTAGGCAAATTCTTTTATTCAGTTCAAGACTATTATCATGATAAGAGTGCGTGGGATTTAATACTGTTGGTACTCACGCAGGAAGCTAATTATTTTATACATAACTTTATAAGTTATATTTTGAAAAGAGCAACTGTTGAGTTCCTTGCCGGCTCTTCTTAGCAGGCCCGCCTTCCTAGCCGGTGGTGGCTTCCTGTCTGACACTACAGACATGACACTATAGACATTTCTTTGTAACTTGACGAATTAAAAGTGCTTTTCATGGCCTAATTGTGCTGTGTGATTCCGGCTTAGAATAGGATTACCCTGGTACTGATGGTTTCGTAAGAGGTGACTAAAGTACGTGTGGATGAGTCACGTTGTCCGAAATGGCAACACGCATGAGCAGACTCGACCGAAGCATTACCACCCGCGGCATCTATAAACCGGCGTTAAATAGTGGCTTCGGCCACTGAGTTTCGCTTTGGATTATGCCGGGCCCCGGTGTCCGTCACTTTAAAGACGGGCAACGCTTCTGTAGCTCCTCTGGGGCTACAGGGGTCCGTGGACGACGGTGATCATTTACCAGGTGACCCGTCCGCTCGTTTGCTCTGTCTCATCCTTAAAAAAAGAGTGTTTTGATTTTGATATATCAGGTTAAGAAAAAGTAAATGACATTTTTTTAGCTTGTCTTGTTTCTATATTCTTTATTTGGTTAATCGCAAGAGGAACAGATTATTTTTTTTTTGTTATAGGGTATCATGCTACATATATTTTTATGCGAATACCGGAGCATTAGAAACGGTTAAGGTGAAGTAAAAATTATGCATTACTAAATTTAAAGATTCAAAACTTAAGTGAGCGACTGCAAAACTTAAGTGAGCGACTCGTATATTTGTCCTTGAGAATACTAAAATAGCCACTACTAGGTTTTGCAAATTACAAATAGTAAGAGTACATACACGAAAAATATATTAAATAATATTTTTTACGTATTATTCCTTATAATTTGAGATCTATCTAACGTACAGGTATAACCGTGCTACTGTAAAAGCGAAGAGTTGTGGGTACGAACCTTACACGAGGA
Source organism: Eueides isabella (assembly GCA_019049475.1). Lineage (NCBI taxonomy): Eukaryota > Metazoa > Arthropoda > Insecta > Lepidoptera > Nymphalidae > Eueides > Eueides isabella. The sequence continues at coordinate 13,090,553 of CM032386.1, forward strand.
AATGAAATTTTGATATTTTCATTTCTTCGCTTTGGCAACAAGAAAAAATGCGGCGTTGATTTCTACCACAAAACACTTAATACCACAAATTCGGCGTCTTAACACTAGGTTCTTAATTACACTCTTCTAAACCTACCATAAAGGGATTCAGTGTGAGGCTATAAAAATGTATTTCAACGTAGGTTCGAGCGGCTGAAAACAGAAATAATTTACGAATTATAGAAAAAAAATATACATGTAGAGGCACAGCGGCACAAGAGTGTGACTGAACTGACAGGTTCTGGGTTCGATCCCCAATCGAGGAAATGAAATATTTCATATTTTCAACTTAAATATTTAATGTTTCATTTTCTTCGCTCTGGTAAGAAGGCAAAGCGCGGCGTTGAGTTCCGCCACTCAACATGCAATGCCTCAAATTTGGCGGAAAGTGGGGAATGGAAGTGAAACGGAGTGCCTTAACACTAGGTCCCCGGGTTCCCTCTACCTACCCTGCCACGTGCGGGATACAGCGTGAAGCTGAAGAACAAAAAATATATACCTTCTAAAACTTTTCGATACCACTTTGTTACACTATTGTTGTATTGGCATTTAAATATTAGATTAGCATTTCATGCTGACCATGTTATCTAATTTTTATATTATGTTATATTTTCTTGTTTTTCCGGCTACATATTCAAAGGTACAGCAAAAACAGTGACAGACACACGATAGGGACGACAATCAAGGACGAACTTGTGACGCCTAGTCATCGCCACAAAAAGTAAATAAATCATTTATGGGTCTGAGTATACGAATCTATAATACTTAGTATTCCGTGACGTATTTTGAATTTGCCACTGGAGAAATTTAAAGTAAATATTAAAGCAATGTTAACCAAGAAACCGTACCACACTGTTCAAGAATATTATAACGATAAAAATGTATTTGATTAAGATCATTTGAATTTCATGCAGGATAGTCACCATTGTATTAAGAGCAACGGTTGAGTTTTTTGAAATTGAATCTGAATCTGAATCTGAATTTAAACTCTTTATGTAAATAAATACATTTATATTAAGACTGTTTCATTACCTGCTCCCTTAGCCAATATCACGTCATCTATTACTGGTTAAGGGAAGACCAATCATGTCGCATGAGCACAAGCGTTCAACTGTAAACACGATCGGTTGTAGATTCTATTTCTACAAAAGGAAATACAAATATTATATTATTGAGGCCTGTCGTGGCGCACTGGCACAAGCGTATGGCTGTAACCGACAGGTTCTGGATTCGACCCCCGGTCGAGGAAATGAAATATTTAATATTTTCAATTTAAATATTTAATGTTTCAGAAATCTTATGAATAACTATAGCGGCTCTGGTAAACTATAAAAAATTTTGAAATGCCAATAAACCAAGAACTTCGCCGCTTAAGCTACATGAATAATATGAATAATTATTTTATAAATTGAACTTATATATATATATATATATATATATATATATATATATATATATATATATATATATATATATATATATATATATATATATATATATATATATATATATATATATATATATTGAATTATTGATTAAAATGAGTACCGTTTAAATTTTAAATATATTTAAATTGTTCCATACATTCACGAGGGATGGTATGTTGTATAGTAAACGAGATAACTGAGATCATGTTATATCAAAACTTAAGACTTTATAAATACAAAAACAATATATTCTTTTTATAAATATTACAAACTTTATAATTAACTTGTCCTTGCTGCGAGAGCGAAAAACCTGTATTAAAATGCTGTCTTTTTGTGCTAAAGCCAGTAGCAGTACCTAATATGAAATGTCACTATAATAATATTCATGGCCATGGCTATACTCTCTCATAAAAGAAACTTATTCTGCTGTTCCTTTAACAAAAAAATGTACTTGTGGACTACATGTATTCCTTAATTTTCACATAATTACACCATTTGATAAAAAGATAATTTTATAATCATAAACGATTTTAATGATATAATCGATAGTATAATCTAGCAAAGTACATGACTGTAAACGCGACTGTTACGTAGGTAGCAGTCGCGTTTACAGTCACGTGTTGTACCACTGAGTAACGACGACGTAGGTTCGATCCCAACTTGGTGGAATTGCTTTCTATCCACTTGAAATGACACAAAGCTTGGTGTCGAGTCCGCTACTTAACAAGCAATGTCATAAAAATTGAGCGATGCCTAATGAAAAGACTATTTTAATACTAGCTTCCCACCAAGCTAATATTGTTTTTGTATAATCTATATTAAATGATAAAGGGAGATATATGTACATATATTAGCGACAAAAGTATTTTACTTACGTATCTACATATGAAGATAAGTTTTATTTTCCAGTATAAGTTGTATAAATAGGAGATACCAACTTAGTAATTGTTTATACCGCTTGTAACTACGATCACGATCTCTATATTAAATTGCATATTATTGAAACACAAAAAAAAAAAATACATATACATATATTATATTCTATATTAATAGTGTTCAGTTAACCTTTATTTGCCAATTGATTTCGTTGATCTAAAACGAGTAAGTAACATGAATTTCAACGATAAAGTAGTAATAATTACTGGTGCAAGTTCAGGGATAGGAGCATCTACAGCTGTGTTGTTCTCCAAAGAAGGTGCCAATGTAGCTTTAGTTGGAAGGAACGAAGCAAAACTGAAGACAGTGGCTGCACAATGCGACGAAATTGGAAATCCACCTCTCATTATCAAAGCAGATGTATCTAAAGACGACGATTTAATATCGATTATCAGTCAAACAATTGAAAAATTTGGCAAAATTGATGTTTTAGTTAACAACGCCGGATTTATACAAATTGGAAAAATATTGGATCAATCATTCTTGGAGGTGTATGAATCATTGTATAAAACAAATCTCCGTGCAGTGATTCAACTTACAACTCTCGCAGCTCCATATCTTATCAAGACGAAGGGTAACATAATAAATATTTCAAGTGTGGGTGGTCAAAAAGTGATAAAACCTGAATTTGGTCCTTACGGCCTGTCCAAAGCTGGACTAAATTTCTTTTCATATTCAACAGCTATAGAACTGGCACCACATGGCGTTCGCGTAAACACTATCAGTCCAGGACCAGTCTACACAGACATATGGGACAATGCTAATGTAGATCCAAATGTATTGAAGGATTTAAATTATAAAGTACCTCTTGACAGAATCTCTAAATCTGAGGAAATTGGAAATTTAATTTTATATTTGGCAAGCGATAAGGCTGTTGGTATCACTGGCACAAATTACGTTTCCGACAATGGTTTTTTAATTGGAAATTAGATATATAGAAATGTGACAAGTGCCGGCTCCTACGTAACAAGGCGCTTTGTGAATGAATATAAAAAAAATATTAATCAAAAGGATTTAAAAATTATTTTACTAATCTTAAAATGTTTTAGGGTTATTACTTTGTGTAACCAATATTTATATTTTAAAACCTTTACACCTTCAAATGTAGGAAATAAGAAAAAAGAATATGTTGATTGGACACTTGTGCCCCTTCACTATGACTCTTTCAAGTTGTGGCAAACAAGTGTGTAACTTTTTTCGTAAAAGACCCTTTTGGTTTCTCTCCAAAATTCGATGAATTTCAATATTTAAGAAAGATGTACACATTTTTGAAAAATGACTTAATTTATATTATTTTTTTCTGCTCGCATTACACTCTGCTGTAGATTTTTTTTTAATTTCTGGTCTTATAGCAGATTTTATACGAAATTCTGTTCTATATTATCCTAGTAGTTCTGGTTTCTGAGCATAAATAACAAAAATAACATATGTACGAATTGGCAGCCATATAAGTGAGATAATGTTTTACGTGCAAAAAACAGTGAAATGTATCTCAGACTTGTTTATCGAAGCTACCATAATATATTTATTTGATGGTTACCGTAAAATAAACCTTGTAATAGTTGAAAAACTTACATGTTGTAATAAAGGAACTACAAATATAAATTTATTATAAATAATATTTTTTTTCCTATTGCTTAAAAATTAAAAAAAAAACTCTTCGCTTGTTAATTTTATATTAATAATGACAAACTTACTTTATCATATCAACAATATACGTAAATATTTTTTTTTTAAAATTTCATTCAACAATGTATCTAGTTTACTAGACCTTTAAGTACGATTTTCGATTAGGTGACAAGTTTTATCTATACTTATAAATAATCTGTAACTCATCGATGTCTGTACATAAAAGATATACAAAGAAAATTATATAGGGACGTTAATAATGTAATACTGTAAAAAATGAGATTTTTTTTTTCTGTGTCTCTGTTTATCTGTGCATTTGTACACGCTTATTTGAGAAACAGCTAATTAGATTTATATGCGGTTCACTATTATGTTTTAGCAACCTTTACTTAACATTTACTGTTTTTTTTTATTTGAATCAGTTAAAAAATAAAACAAATACGTAAATTCAACATTTTGACGTTTACTCACTTAGCTGATATTTATTATTTAATGTACGAATTATGACGAAGGAGGTTGGCGAGAGTTCTTCGATCAGGCGGAAAATTAAACCAGCGCGGAGAGCTATTTTTATATTTCCAAGTTTGCAATATTTGTGAACCCTTACAATCGATACACGCTATTTTATACTATTTTGAAATAATAATTTTCCACTCTAACATACTATATTCAAATACGTTTATTAATCGATAAAAAAATAGTGACATATAATATAAATAAAAATATAATACAGAATTATTGTGAATTATGCTGCCAGCCAATTCTTGACACCAGTGAAAAGTAATATTCCTTTGGAGTGTGCAGGTGCATACAACCTTGACCTTGATTGTGGCTTATCATATATAGGTCAACTACATCAGGTTTGATAAACCCTACGTTTTCGCTAGGGTAAACCAATGTGAGCCTAGAATGATCCACGAGGCTATTGAAATACAATAACGTTCTAATTTCAATAAAGAAGCTGGTTGGAAACTTTCTATCAATTGAAACCGTACCGTGTGATCTCGGCTTAGAATAGGATCACCCTGGTACTGATGGTGTCGTAAGAGGCAACTAATGTGCGTGTGGTAGAGTCACGTTGCCAGTAATGGCAACACGCATGGGCAGACTCGACCGGATTGTTACCACCCCCGGCATTAAAGACCAGCGTTAAATAGTGGCTTTGGCCACTGCGTTTCGCATTAGGTAATGCCGGGCCCTGGTGCCCATCCACATTAAAAGACGGAAACGCCCTTGTAGCTCCTCTGGAGTTACACGGGGCCGTGGGCGACGGTGATCAATTACCATCAGGTGACCCGTACGCTCGTTTGCCGTCTCTTCCATAAAAAAAACCCACTCATATTTTTTTTTATATCTCAAATCCGTCACACAAGAGTGCAAGATACAGTAAGCTCTTTCTGCAAAGACAGTACGCGAGGCATTTAAAAATCGTTAGCGGTAGGTTAATATAATAATGATGAATGGAGTGGCCGACGAATGCTACCTCTACCCATAATCCCATTGGGTTGATGTGTTATGTGCCCGTGACCACGGACTACTGTGAAGTGTAAAGCGTCTAAAAACGTCGGGTTTCCCCTAATGTATAAATTTTATTTATTTTAAAATGTTATTTATCGATACTGTGTAGGACTGTTTTGAATAACGCACAATAAGGTAAACATTTACTACTGCAAAAACATTACTACAACTTCTTCTTTGCGAAAATCATATCTGAACGAGATTTATAGTTGTAGATGGCGTCTTGTAAATTGGCAAATATAAAAGAGAAAAAAAATCAGTGTCATTAAAAAACAATGATTTACTAATGAATATCTACCCCAGTACTTCTATTCAAATGTCATGATCCTAAATACGATTACGCCAAGAATAGAATAGTGGCTAAAACAACGTATAACATTGCATACTTAACACTGAATGACTCTGACGAGAATGACTCTGACGAGAATCTTTTATTACAGGTTTCTTCTGCCTATTGTTATGTGTGTGTTAGAGCATGAAGCTAATAAAAAATATATTTTAAAATCAAATAAGTTCATATATCTTAACATTTTTTTAAGCCCTCCTATTTATCAAAACTCCCTGTAGTTGCCATATATTCGTTCGTTATTTTTTTTTGCGTATAAAGTTCACATCAGTAATAAGCTCCTTATCACGTCTGTTTTTATTTGTTATCTAGATTGAGCATTGTAGATATTGTTTGTTATCTGTTACCTATAGTTTTCAAAAAAAACAACCTACTAAAAGCGTCAAGCGAATGTCAGTTATTTTAAGTGCAAAGCAAGTGCATTATTTTGTATTGTATTTATCAATTGTAAACTTGTAAAGCAAAAATGACTAAAATAACAAGAATGGATGAATAAATGTGGTAAATGCAATGTGTATAAGCTAAATATAATAGCAACGCAATGTACTTATATTAAAAGTTAGATTTAATTATTAATTTAAAGTATTTTGCAAACTAAACTTAAAACTTTTTATATACAATGAACAAAATATGTAGAATTTGTTTAGAAGAGGGGATACTATCATCAATTTTTACGAAAAACTATAACATATCTTTATGTGACATGATAGAGTATATTACTAACGTAAAGGTAAATAAATAACTTGTAAATAACAACTGATATAATTTTAAAGTGATTAATGATTATTATTTAATGATTATATTATTCAGATTAATAAAAATGATGGTTTACCTGATCAACTGTGTAGAAATTGTGCTTACAAATTAGGCATAGCATACCATTTTAAACAAACATGTGAAAGTTCAGACACACGATGGAGGCAATATTTAGGCTTGGAAATTATAAGCAAGTATGACTTTATCTTTTTATTTAATCAGGCTGTTAAAAATAGCTTAACGGTAGAGAAATGCTAACTATGTTTTACAAATCTAATTTATGCCTTTTGCTAATCTCTCCTTAGAAGTAGGAAACAAGGAAACTATATTTTTTTTAACTGAATCAATCTTGTCAATTTTCATCATCAATTTTGTATTCAAAAAAGTAGACTAAGTATATACTGGCAAAGTGTCTTGGCAGTCTAATTGTAACCATTGACTACTGTAAAGCATTTAAAAAATCAAATTTTTCTTTTCTTCAACTAATCAATGTTCACTATGAATATAGTTAAAGTTGCTAGAATTAATATATTAGAAAAAGTTGTTTTGGTGTTTTAGTTTTTAGCTTTAAATAAAATTTTATATTCAAATTTTTGATATATGTAGCTTTTTAGCTAACCTTTTTATGTAAATTATTTATTTTATATGAATGTTTTCAGAACAAAAGATGCAGGAATTATGACTGATCCCATAGTAAGTGATATAGTAGTTAACATACAATGCTAATATCTTGATGCTATTAATCTTTTATTATATCTGTCTTTCTTTCACAGGTTATGACACAACAAACTATAATTAAGAGATGGTATGTTTAACTTTCAAATAATAAAACAAAAACTTTTTATATTTCAAGAAATGTATTAAATACCATATTATGACTTGAGGCCAGTTGTGGTGTAGAAGCATAACTGTGACAAAATAATTATTTGTATATTAAATATTCAATATTTAAATTTCCTCACTCTAGTATTGAAATGCAGCAAAGTGTTGAGTTACGTTAATGGAAGCCTTTGTCTAATTACCAAAGGGAAATATTACTTATTTCTTTCTGCAAGTGGGCATTTGTTCCTCTACACAGTGATGATATCAATAAGTAATTTCTAATCCTAGCAAATGTATCAAAGAACAAAAGAAGACCTCTTCAAATTATAAGAAGAAACCAGAGTGTCAGAAGTTAAAAAGAGGTCCAAAACCTAAGCCCAAAAAGGAACATGCATGTTATCAATGTAATAAACAATTTAGATGCGAAGCTCAGCTTGAAATGCATATGAGGTATCTTTTTTTTTTTTTTTAAAAAAAAAAAATATTTTATATAATAATTAAAATAGCATTATTTATTAGGCCCATAATAGGACATCTGTTTCCAGAATTTTCTATAGCATTTGCATTTACATAGAGGCCTGTGGCGCAGTGGCACAAGTGTGCAACTGTAGTGGAATTGTGGGTTCGATACCCTCTCTTCTCTTAAACTTTGGCAGCAAGGCAAAGCGCGGCGTTGAGTTCCGCCTTAAAAAACTCTTTAAAACGATACTCAAGGGACTGCATATTTTTTGTTGTTATAGAGAGTTTTAGTTATATGAAGTATACAATCAATATGTTGGTTATAACATAAACCAACCAAGTCGTGCTCACTTCTACTTTATAGGGAGTTTATCTTTATAAAGAGTATATACTTATGTATATATAAATTCCAGAACCCATACAGGGGACAAACCATTCGCATGTGTATACTGTCCCAGAAGATTTACGCAGAAACACAATTTAACTATACATCTAAGAGTCCATACTGGTGAGAAGCCCTTCCAATGTGATGTATGCAGGTATGGTTTTTTTAATAACAGCTAATAAAATTTACATATTTTATGTTTGATTGTTCTGAACTTTTTAATTGATCTTCTTTTCAGCTTTACGCTTTATTCCGCACATGGCAGGGTAGGCAGAAGAAACTTGAGAACGTAGTGCTTAGACACTCCGTTTCTTTACTCCCAATGCATGAGGCATCGCGTGTTGAGTGTCGAAGAAATGGGGGTGGGGTTCGAACCCACAACCTGTTGTAGCATTTTGTGTCACGCTTGTACCTGCTCGTTAAAATATTTCTATAATATTTATTAGAAATCTTTTGGTACACCCAAGAAAAGAGCCCGAAAATACATTTTAAAAAATATATATATATACAAAAGGCAGTCTTTTGTTTTATAACTTTACAAGCTTAAGAGAGGACATAGTAAATTAATATAAGTTGTAAATAGTATTTAAATAAGTAGTTGCCTTATATGTATATATAAATATATATTCTGTAATACATCAATCTACCAACCAATTGAATGATCGTCAGAATAATTCGTGTTAAGACTTCATTACGTACTTTTCACCCGATTTTCAAGGCTACGTGTTGAGTCGCGGAACTGAACTCCGCATTTGCCATTTTTACTCGAGCGAGGAAATGTTCACTTCGGTTTTCCTGAAACTACTTCATATGACCACGTCGGTTTCTCCGAATGGGTATTGAATCGGCAACCGACGCGCCTAGGATGTTGTTGATTTTTTATATGCTTTTCTTTTCTTTCTTCTGCTTCACAGGGTATGCAGGGTGAACTTGGGAACCTAGTGCTAGGATTCTCCGTTCCGTTCTCCCCTTTCCGTTTTTTAGAGCGAAGAAATGAAAATATATATTTCACTTTTTGGCATGTGGATCGAACCCACGACTTGTCGTTCACAGTCATACGCTTGTGCTACTGCGCCATAACGATCCTCTTATCAATTATTTTACCTATACGCAACATTATTATTTTATGCTTACAGCAAAAGATTTTCAGCTCAAGGCAATTTACAAGCTCATTTAAAAATACACACGGGACAAAAGGATCATGTAAGTCACTTTGTATTAACTTAAACGACGACTTACCAACGCCGCGTTTTACCTTGTTACCAGAGCTAAAAAATGAAAATATTAAATATTTAATTTGAAAATACTATATATTTCATTTCCTCTAGTGTGGATCGAACCCACAACATGTCGCGTTAAAATCACATGATTGTGCCGCTGTGCCACGACAGGCCTCAAAGAAAAAAGTTATTTTTATAATGTTATTTATAATATTGTAACTAATTTTCTTTCTTTCTTAGCTTCACGCTGTATCCACAGTGTATCTGTATCCACACGAGGCAGGGTAGGCAGAGGGAACCCGGGAACCTAGTGTTAAGACACTCCGTTCCACTTCCGTTCCCCACTTTCCGCCAAATTTCAGGCATTGCGTGTTGAGTGGCGGAACTCAACGCCGCGCTTTGCCTTATTATCAGAGTTACTTATTGTAATTAATTAATTTATTTTAATAAGTATTTGTAATTTTCAGGTTTGTTCGATGTGCAATAAATCGTTCATAACGTCCAGTGAGCTGACTCGGCACATGTTTAAACATAGAGGTGTTAAGAATTTCAAATGCGATGTGTGCGGCGCTGCTTACATACACAGCAGAGATCTGGTAAGGGGCCGTCCATTTATCACGTGATGTTTTTTTTGTAGTATTTTTTAACCTTCCTTCCCTCCTTGGTGATATGTAGTGAGGTTTAAACTTATCAATTACTTACTTTCTCGTACTCTCGTACGTGATATCTCACTGCATTCACTACACTATTAAATATTTTATTTTCCCGAATTGGGAATTGAACTAATAGCCGTATTTTTATATGTGCGAAATTCTGCATGCATTTATAAGCTAGCACAGTACGATCTACGAGTCGTGGCCGCTTCTTATAACCTAACATAACCTAACCAATCGTACTGCACCACAAAGGCAACACCCTTATTTATACGGGTACTACTAATACAATTTTTTTTTCAATTATGCTATAAAAAGTACGTTTTATGTTACAGAAAATACACAAACGCAAAAAGCACGATATTAATGAAACATCCAAAACTCAAAATGAATATATTAATATAGATATCATAGATATAGATGAAAATAGAAGTGCTGTACCGAACAAAGATTCTCTAGTCAACGACAAAAGCCACCAATGTATACCGAAATCTGACGTTTTATATGAGAATAAAACGAAAGACGGCCAATATGATAATAATTTAGTTCACGAACCGATATCGTGCACTATATGTGGAGAGAGTTTTCTTTATATGGCCCCGCTGGCACATCACTATTTACATCATCATAAGAATATTCATGTTTAATATTGGATGGTTGAGGCCTGTCGCGGCGCAGCGACACAAGCGTGTGACTGTAAACGACAGGTTGTGGGTTCGATTCACACTCGAGGAAATGAAATATTTAGTATTTTCAAATTAAATGTTTAATGTTTTCATTTCTTCGCTCTGTTAACAAAGTTAAGCGCGGCGTTGAGTTCCGCTGCACAACACGCAATGCCTTAAATGTGACGGAGAGTGACGAACGGACTGGAGTGTCTTAACACTACATTCCCAAGTTTCCTACCTTGCCAAGTGTACTTTTCGTTGAATTTGTAAGTGTGTCAAAAGGTGGCAAATAACGGCACGTTTTCCCTTGTTACTGAAGCGAAAAAATATAATTAGATATTCATTTTCCCGAGTGAAGATCGAGACTATAACGTGTAATGCCATAACTATGAGTCTTTCTGAATAAACATAGCGGAAAAATTTAAAAAGAATAACTTAAGCAGCCAGGACTCGTCGACAGTACTTTATATTGTTATACGTTGAATAAAACGTGAAGCTGATATACAAATGTATTAATTTAATATATGCTTGAACTATTTATATATTGCCAAAATAAAGTATTCTATAAAATTAGTATTTTTATTGACGCCCTGTAAATACTAAAAATTTATAAATAAAAAACATTTAGTTACATCAGAATAACGAAATAGCCACATTTTATATTTTTTCTATAATTTAGCTTGCCAGGTCTAAAGGCCTGTCGTGGCGCAGCGGCACAAGAGTGTGACTGTAACCGACAGGTTCTGGGTTCGATCCCCACTCGAGGAAATGAAATATTTAATATTTTCAATTTAAATATTTAATGTTTCATTTCTTCGCTCTGGTAATAAGGCAAAGCGCGGCGTTGAGTTCCGCCACTCAACACGCATTTCGGCGGAAAGTGAAGAACGGAAGTGGAACGGAGTGTCATAACACTAGGTTTCACTTCCGTTCCCTCTGCCTACCCTGCCTAGTTCGGGATACAGCGTGAAGCTGAAAAAAAAGCCAGGTCTAAAGAGATAAATGTTATAATCTGATGCATCATTTACACGCATTTCAGAGTTTGCCAAGCATCCATCAACACACACGTCAAGGTGTTTGGGCGCTGGCTTGTAACATCTTGTGGCTGATCCTTATAAGTGTCAGTTTTTGAATACAAATTAAATACAGATTAAACGTTGGTGCGTGTTCTCGTTCTCTCGTTAGAAATATATATGAAATATACAAGTCTACGGTTGTATAGGCCTGTCAATTTTTATTGACCAATGTCCTCGACATACTTTCTTGAAATTTGTATGAGAGCCTTGGTGGACGAATCCGCCTCGCGCTTAACTTGGTTTTTTTTCACATATTTTTATATAATAGACAGATGGCTTAATTCTAGTAAATAATATTTATCACTTTTTTCAGTTTCACGCTGTATCCCGCACATGGCAGAGTGGGCAGAGGACGGTTCTGTTCCTCCGAATTAGAGGCATTCCGTATTGAGTTGCGCGCTTTGCCTTGTTACCATAGCGAAGAAATGAGAACATTAAATATTTACTTCACTTCACTTACACTTCACGCTGTATCCCGCACACGGCAGGGTAGGCAGAGGGAATTTGAGAACCTAGTGTTAAGACACTACGTTCCACTTCCGTTCCTCACTTTCCGCCGAGTTTTGAGGCATAGCTTGTTGAGTGGCGGAACTCAACGCCGCATTTTGCCTTGTACCAGAGCGAGGAAATGAAAACATTAATTATTTAAATTGAAAATATTTCATTTCATCGAGTGGGAATCGAACCCACAACCCAACGGTTACAGTCACACGTTTGTGCCGCTGCGACACGACAGGCTATCTATAAATGTTGAATTTGAATATATTTAATTTCTTCAAGTAGGCATCGAATCCACAACCTGTAGCGTTAACAGTCACACCCTTGTGCCCCTGCTCCACGACAAGTCTCAAAATTTTTTTTGTTAATTGCATGGCTATATGACTGTTCCAACAGTACAATATAAACACAACGATTTTTAGTTTATTACTATATTTAAATAACGGAAACTACTGTGACAATATTTTTTAACATGATTCGTAATTAATTAAAACTTAAATTGTTTGGGTGGGTTGTTATTTAACGGACGGGGATCCATTCTTCTAACACATCACCAATCTTCTTTCGCTCTGAAAAAATAATAATTGAATTATATATGATCTTACTAATATTATAAGTATGAAGAGTATTTAGAGATAGATTTTTACTTGAGACATGTTGTGGTGCAGCGGCACAAGCGTGTGACTGTAACCAACAGGTTCTGGGTTCAATCCCCATTAAATATTTAATTTCCTCGAGGAAATGAAATATTTAATATTTTCAATTTAAATATTTAATGTTTCATTCCTTTGCTCTGGTAATATGGCAAAGCGCAGTGTTGAGTTCCGCCACTCAACACGCAATGCCTCAAATTCGGCAGAAAGTGGAGAACGGAAGTGGAATGTAGTGTCATTACATTAGGTTCGTAGGTTCCCTGTGGCTACACTGCCTCGTGTAGGATACAGCGTGGAGCTGAGTAATTTTTACTATAGAAAAACACATATGCTTCATCATATATAAGTCTACAATTTATATTTTGTATAATTTAGTAGCCACATTTGAGTGTTATATAAAAGTGACAGTTAAGAAAAGACAATTTTAAATGAACAAGTAAAAACATTTCACCACAAATGTTGTGGAGTACTGTAATGGTAAATGAAAGGGTCAGTTATCAGAAATTTTTGTAAAATACTATCTATAATCTGATTGATCAATAACAACATTCAATGTAATTTTAGAATAAAATGTAAATATAACTTATTTTTGGGCAGATGAATGTTCTTCCCATCAGTAGAATTCTTTACTTATTCCTAAGTACAGCCTATCTACATATATCCTCTGGTCTGTGTCAAACAGGCAACATGTCAAATTACAACAAATTTATATTTTTCTTTCCTAAATGCCCAGTAAATGCCAAACAGAAATTCTAATAAATTATCCTTAAGTGGAGGAAATTTGAGAATCTCCCTACAGAGATGTCAACAACATAAATAACTTAATACAATTATATAAAAATCTTGATATACCTTGATGGGAACTTATGACTCGGTGGTCAGATTGGACTGATTCTAAGAGTAGCAGGTTCAAATCCTTATTTATTTTTTTTAAAAATCTCTAAATAAGTATTTAAAAGAAAAAAATAATAGAAAATATTATAGGATGTCCAAAAGAAATTCAATAGAAATTATAATAAAAATATATAAAATATATCACAGAATGTTATTAGTGTGCAATTGTTTAATTTACACTCCTTTGGCGAAAATTAGTCAAATTATTAATAACTATTTTTAACAATATACAAACCAGGAGTAGGAAAGTCTTCAGGGTGTAATTGTATGTAGTGCCTCAAGACAGCATCTTTTTCAGCTAAATAATCTTCTCGTTTTTTTGAAATAAAGGTAAATAAACCAGTCCAGCCAGCTACTCCTAAAATATGCTTTTGCACTCCTAAAACATATAATATTTGTAATTTTCTTTATTACAACAACACAAACATACTAATTTTGTTTTTATTATTATGTAATGTTACCGCTCATGAGGGGACGTTTTGTCCCGAAATTTAAAAGAACTCCTGTTGCAATTCCAAAGCCTCCTCCAAGAATATAAGACCAGTATTCATTTAAAACTGGTTTTATTCTTCCTTCATTTCCCAAATTTAATAACTCTATAGCAGATAAGTTTGAAGCCATATTTTAGTGTTATATTAAGCTACTTTGGACAAAAAGTATAGCAATTCACAATAGATGAATTTTAAACTGTCAAAATCCAAATGTCAATTGTCAGCTGTTATAATTTTATGACAAAGATTAAAAAACATGCAGCACTGTAAAATAAAATATAAAAATAAGTTTTTTTTAAGTTGTACTCGAACAATGTTCGGGAGAATACTTTTAATTAAAAAAACATATACTGAAGATTGTATATATAACATAGTAAGTTTTGTTTTTATACTATTTATAATTTACGATATACAATAAAAGGATAATATCTAATACATAAAGAGTCAATACATACGACATATGGAGTTACTACTGCTTAATATCAAAGAATAACAAAAATATTATTTTATAACTTAATCCAATTATTCTTATAAAGAGTACAACAACTTCACTTGTATAAAAATTACAGACTTTCAAGCGACGACATTTATACAGATATAATTTTAATTTAATATAGCAATTCCATTGATAAAAATTTGGTTTTTAAATAAAAAGGAATAAAGCAATTGTTTACTAACGGAAATCATTAAATATCATGGTATAAAAACTTTTCCGTTCTGATATCTATTAACATCACGACTTCTATTCAGCTTATTTCTAATTTATTCACAACAAACATGTTTATTGATATTACCGGATAAAAAATTACAGTACAAAAAAATTAGTTTACTTTAAACAGAAAAAGAAATAAATATATACAAAAATGTATAATGTGTTTTTTGACATATATAATAATTTTCAAAATATAACTATTTTAAATATTGCACACCAAAACATTTTTGTAAAGAGGCAATACAAAAATTTTAGATTTACACTTTTTACTTTTATCTGTATTCACTTAATATTGATTGAGAAATAATCAAATAAGCTGTATTTACCTATTTGGTGTAATGTGTTATTATTCGGTATCAAGAAAATGTTTTTAATGTCAAATAGTAAGATGCCTTGAAGATATATAACTTAAATTAAATCCTATTAAGAGTTGGCTTTTATTTTGTGACGATTTTTTATTGTAGTGTAGACAATTGAACTATCAAACTGTTATTCCAATAATTTTGTGAAAATTATGGTGGAAAACGGAGCTTCCAGTGGTGGCAGCGAGAGTCCCAATGCTACCGGCGTAAGATCTGGTTTATTAGAAACACTTGTACGTGGTGTATGGTACAGAGTACATTGTTCATTAGAGGATGACTACCTGAGTGTTTGCTTAGACGATGGCTACGATGCTACTACCACTCTGAATGGAACTCTTAACAATAATAATGTAGAAACCCCTAACAGTGACTTTACTGAGGTACCAGAAGCAATAGCAAATCAAAAACGTTTAGTTCAAGTTGTTAAATCAGACAATAATGGTTTGGGAATATCAATAAAAGGAGGAATAGAAAATAATATGCCAATCCTTATTTCAAAAATATTTAAAGGTATGGCAGCTGACCTCACTGAACAACTATATGTAGGAGATGCTATTCTCTCAGTAAATGGAGAAGATTTAAAAGATGCCACACACGAGGAAGCTGTAAAAGCTCTTAAAAGAGCAGGCAAAATGGTTCAGCTCGAAGGTATGATATAAAGATGTTAAAAGGTAGATGTAAAAATATTAATGCAAAATGGCAATATTTTTTATTTATATTGCAACATGATCTTAACTCTTGATTCATATTATATACAGCATTGCAGTCACCTATTTTACACACTGATCTTTGTTTATCCAAGATCCAAGGCATTATTAAGATCCGAGGCATTGTTAAGTTAGTTTGAATTGAAATTGAATTTTTGAATATAATTCTTCCCAAGTAAGAATTGAGCCCATTAACCTCGCAGTTAGAGTCAAAGCTTTATGGTTGTACTACAATGACCTCATGTACATATCATTAACTTTATAATTGAATTAACCTATTAATTGAATGTGTTAAGTAGAATCTCATGACCATTCACCTTACCTTAACTCTAGTTTATCAGTTCAAATGTGTATCAAATATCTTGTAACAAGAAATGTAGTCAATATCTTTTTTATACTCCATTATGCCAAAAGTATTTTTTGTCAGTTCTTAATGAGTTGTTTGGAATGTCTATTTAAAATATATTATCTTTACTAAATATTGATAAGTTATTATTAAATTGTAGACATACTTGTTATTAGTGTCAGGGTGAACATGTAGTATTATAATTCTAATCAATATCACACTTAATTAGGATTACTTAAACTTTAACGACCATAATCAAAGAGCAGAACAAAACTTATTTTTTTTATTTATTTAGTAATAATTAATAATTTAGTAGTAATAAATTTATTTAGTAATAATTAATTTATATTAATGCATGTATATGTATTTTGTCCTTAATATTTCGGCCCACATTTCAGTTATTGCAGGTTGACTCTAATGGCAAATATTATTAATTAAAAGTCAAGTCACTTGTGGCTTTGCCTTTTTGATTGATTTACTTATCTCAAGTACTTTTGTGTTATAATACCTTTATTACTTTTTTGAGGCCTGTTGTGGAGCAGAGGCACAGAGGTGTGTAGAGGAAATGAAATATTTAATATTTTCAATTTAAATATTTAATATTTTCAATTTAAATATTTAATATTTCATTTCTTCACTCTGGTAATAAGGCAAAGCACAGCGTTGAGTTCCGCCACTCAACACAAAATTCGGCAGAAAGTGGGGAACGGAAGTGGAACAGAGTGTGTTAACACTAGGTTCCCGGGTTCTCTCTGCCTACCCTGCCTCGAGCGTGAAGCTGAGTTTGAGTTTTGAGTTTTGAGTTATTATTACTTTCATCACAATATCTGTGCATTAAAAACTAAAATTTCAGTCTAATGAATAGAAAATTTATAGCAATTTTTGCAAACTAAATATTTTAAATTGACAGAACTTTTTCTTTTTTAACCGATTGAAATAAAACAAAACTGAATGTTGAGGATAAGTTGCCAAAATTCTATTGTGAAAACTGCATTTCAATCTGAATTGCCATTACAAATTCTTCTGTTAAATAATAATGCTTTTTCACTTTTTGCTGAATTCTAGAGGCATTGCCTATTGATGTTACTAAACAGTGGGCTTTGCCTGGTAACCAATCTCTCTGCTTCACGCTGTATCTGGCACAAGGCAGGGTGGGCAGAGGGCCTGCTACCTATTGTTAAGACACTGTTTACTTCCCCACTTTCCGCTGAGTTTGAGGCATTGCGTCTTGAGTAGCAAAGTTCAACACCGCGTCTTGCCTTGTTACCTGAGGAGAGAAATGAAAACATGAAATATTTTATTTGAAAATATTTCATTTCCTCAAGTAAGGGACCAAAGTCACACGGTTGTACCCTGCGAAGAAATAAAATTTTCGCAGGATTTATTTCGTTCCCCCGAATGGAAATCGAATTCATAACCTTGGCGCTTACAGCAACACGTTAGTGCTCCAGCGTCACAACGGTCTTAATATTTAGTTTTTAAAGTACCAAAACTATCTCAAAACAAACAAAGATCTTTTCAAATTACGAACTTAAGAATTATGTAAAGTAAGCGAGGCGAGGCCCTAGCGGCTTCGCCCGCTTGTTACTTCACTAATATGATATGTAACCATTTCATATGTTTTATTTCCAGTGAAGTATCTCCGTGAAGTAACACCATATTTTCGTAAAGCGTCCATCATAAGTGAAGTGGGTTGGGAATTGCAACGCGGTTATATGGTAGAGGCACCGCCATCACCGCCGTCTCCGCGTCGTCGGCGAGCGGACACTAGATATGTACCGCTGCTCATGGCATGCGTTGCGAAGAATCTGCGGCATCATGACCCAGGTGAGTTGAAGAGAACGTATGACTTAGTGGTTGGAGTGCTTGGACGGTATCTAAGAGGCGCTGGTTCGAATTTCGCTATGAAATTTTTTTTATATATTTTCTAAATAAGTGGTATTTTCTTTTTTCAATGTGTAATACCACTTTAAAAATGTTAAAAATACGTATTGATAGCTTAACAAAAAACGTGACAATTGATTAGTTAATTAAGTAATAGATTGTGTTTCTACACAAATATTAGAAAAGTAAAGTTGGGCAATCATAAAGGTGTTTCTATCTGACTGAATCCATTATCTGCCTCCATGGATAGGCAAAGCCAAAAGTTTTGGCTAATATAATTGATCGTAACGTAAAATTTAAGGATTCCGTGGGGTTCCATCTAGACCACTTTTGGAAGTAGTGTTCTAAGATATCATGTAATCAGAAATAATTGCAAAGAAAATGTATTACCATATGTTTTTCAAGAATGAACAGTCGTCTCAAATATTAGATGTGAAAAGAAACTATTTTGGGAAATGTAAATGATTCCTTAATTTCCTATGGGAACGGGATAAAAAAATGTTTACACGCACTATACAGACATTTAACAGAAATATTATATAAAGTATATATTAAGTTAAATTAATATATCTGTTATTAATTAACTGCGCAAATTTTAAATTGTGTAATTAAATCATAACATTTCTTTCAATTCAAATGAAATATTTCTTTAATAATTCTCACTCAGCTTCACGCTGCAGCGCATGGCAGAGTAGGCAGGAGGAACTTGGAAACCTAGTGTAAAGACACTCCGTTCCTCACGTTTCGCCGAATTTGAGGCATGCCGTGTTGAGTGGCGGAACTCTTGCTTTGTATCAGAGCGAAGAAATGAAAACATTCAATATTTAATTTTAAAATATATATTTTTTCAAGTGGGGATCGAATACAGAACCTGTCGTTTACATTCACACGCTTGTTCCGCTGCGCCACGACAGGCCTCAATTCTTTAATAATATAAATAAAAAATATAAATTCATTGTTAGATCTTCACTTTCTACTCTTCAAATGCCTTTTGTCTATAATTAACAACTGATACATTCATAGAAGAGGAGCTTTGACATTTAAAACAGACATGACATTGTAAAAGAGTGTTATTTAAACAGAAAATTATTATTTGTGAAGGGAACGTATTACATATTTATGTAGCTGAAAGATGTATTTAGTTAAAGCGATTAGGAAGTACTTCTTTAGGAAAATGTTAATAAAAAAGTAATTATTTCTACGTCGTATCGTATTTTGATATACAAGTTATTAGCACTTCCGTTCTACTATCAGCCAAATTCATGAAACTGAAAACATTACGTATAGAGTGGTGGAGGACTCAAAGCTGCACTTTCACACGAAGAAATAATATACATAAAATATTTATTTCTGTCGAGTAGGAGTCGAACCCCCGTCATGTCTAGTTTGATTCCTTTGGATTGTAACATTTGGAATGAAAATGATATCCACAGAAGAGCGTACGATAGAGATTTACTCGCCGGACGGAGTGCACGCGCTGGCCCTCCGTGCGCCGTGTAGCACGACGGCCGCCGGCTGGCATCGCGCGCTGCACGCGGCCGCGCGCCGCGCCGCCCGCGCCGCCCTCGCGCGCGCGCGCCTCAGACTCAGGCCGTTGATAGGCGACGTCAGATACGCGGGGTGGCTTGCGCGACGCCCGCCACAGGACCATGTAAGTTATATTTTAGTGTTTTTTTTTTCTTTATGGAAAAGACGGCAAACGAGCGTACGGGTCAGCTGGTGGTAAGTGATCACCGTCGGCCACGGCCCCGAGTAATTCCAGAGGAGCTACAGGAGCGTTGCCGTCCTTTAAGGTGGAAGGGCACCGGGGCCCAGTATTACCTGATGCGAAACGCAGTGGCCAAAGCCACTACTTAACGCCGGTCTTAAATGCCGGGGGTGGTAACAATCCGGTCGAATCTGTCCATACGTGTTGCCATTACTGGCAACGTGACTCTACCACTCGTACTTTAGTCGCCTCTTACGACACCATCAGTACCAGGGTGATCCTATTCTAAGCCGGAATCACACGGCAATAAAATTGTATCTATATTGATTTTTATATATATATAAAGGAAATGTTAACAAATTTGCAGTATAAACCGGCGATATATTGTTTAAATGTAGTAGTAGTAACTTAACGCCGCGCTTTGTCTTGTTACCAGAGCGAGCAAATAAAAAATATTTTTTTTTTTTTTCTCTATGTGAAATTGAATTGACGCATTGACGCATGGGCAACAGCAAGACAAGCTTTCAAAAATAGTTTTTTTTTATTTTCTAAGGCGTCTTGTAAGTATAATCTCTTTCCAATACTTGCGGGATTGCTTCACGTAAAGCCGGCAAGCAAAATTTACATTTTTAATAACCACCGACCCATAATATTACTATAATATAAATGAGGCTATATTAGATTTCTATATTATTATATAAGTTAGCGCATACAAACGCACAAACAAACGAAAATTGGGTAATAGAGCCCTGTCACAATAATAAACGTCACCAGCAATTTTTGTTTAATATATCTTCCATGTACAAACAGTAATCAAATACAGATTTGCCTGTCGTGGCGCAGCGGCACAAGCGTGTGACTGTAACCGACAGGTACTGGGTTCGATCCCCGGTCGAAGAAATGAAATATTAATTATTTTCAATTTAAATATTTAATGTTTCATTTCTTCGCTCTGGTACAAGGCAAAACGCGGCGTTGAATTCCGCCACTCAACACGCAATGCCTCAAATTCGGCGGAGAGTGGGGAACAGAAGTGGAACGGAGTGTCTTAACACTAGGTTCCCAAGTTCCCTCTGCCTACCCTGCCATTTGCGGGATACAGCGTGAAGCTGAGTAAATACAGATTTATTATAAGTAAACACACTTTCTAGTTTTATTGTTCTTAAGATTTAGTATATATTACTATTTGTACTTATTAGATGGGCGCCACTGGTGGATCCGATGACTCGGATGAAGCAGAAGGATGGCAACCCACATTTGTGGCTATCACTGATCGTGAATTGAGGTAACTTTTTGTTAGTTATGTTCTTTTTTAATTAAAATCCAGCCAAAGTTTAAGATATTAAATGCGTCCTTAAAAAAAGATGTGCGAACTTGATGAGCAGTTTCAATTGAAGATTTGGAACTTCTGATAAAAAACTGTAACGGTCCGGCTCAACTAAGAGAAATAATGAAATGAAGACTTAGAAAAAAATGATCAGCACTGTCTATTGCCAAAAATGGAACATTTGATGATAAATTATAATATTTCAGTTAAATTATAAGAAATAATATAATATCCATTTAGCAATAGTTGCTCAGTACGTTGGACAATTTTATTGACGAATTGAGAAATCATTGAATAATAAAAACTCCTTCATTGAGAAATCACTGAATATTAAAAGGCCTTGCTTTAGCACAATACAATGATGATTAAGTCGAGGTTCGAGTCCCGCAGGGGGTCAGCAGTCCCGCAGGACTTGTCGCCGTCGAAGCCCTCTCAAGCAGCCACATAGTGCATTTGCACTTCTCAGGGACAGAGTACCCTCTTCCTTCCCCCACCGGTGTCGCTGTAAAAGCCAAGAGCGCTAACAGCAAATCCTCACAATCGAAAAAAAATTGGGAATAAAATGTTCAATTGTTAAGTTTCCTCTGCCAACTTAACCCAAACAATCTACGGCCAGGTTGTACGAGGCGGCGCCGTGGTCGTCCGAGGCGTGGTGCGCGCCCTCCGAGAGCTTCAGCCTGGCGGCCACGCGCCTGGCGTGGTGGCGCCGCGCGCGCGCAGCCGCACTCGGCGTGCGCGCCGGCACGCCCGCCGGCCTGTGCGTGCGCGCGCTGCGCGCCGACACGCCGCACGACCTGGCCGCCGTGGCGGGCGCGCTGGTGGACGGCGCGCACCACGCCGTGCGCGCGCAGCCCGAGTTCACGTTCCGCTGCCGGTATAAAGGCGGCGGCGCGCGCCTCGCGCTGGGAGTCGGCGGCGTGTGCGTGTGGGAGGCGGCCGGCTCGCTGGGCCGCGGCGGCGCGCGCGCGCTCTACCGCCGCCCGCTGCACGCGCTGCGGGCCTCCGCCGACGACGACCGGGCGGCGCTGTGGCTGCACTTCGCTGATGACGATACGCTGGTAACTATACAGTCTCTTCTTTTACCATTAGTGTAGGTGATTCGCTGACACGGTTATGGTTATGGCGTCATTTCAAATTGACTTTTGCTTTCATACATCAAAAGATAGCTAACATAGTAAATATTTGCAATAAAATTCTATTAATATATAAAAACTAATAAGTTTTAATTAATATATAAAAACTAATTAGTTTTCTCTAAACTAAATTAATATCGAAGATTACATTATTCTGCTTCTCTAAATAAAAACTTGTTTATTATACCAACAAAATTAATGCTATTTTAATCACTATGCTACCTAATCCTCTTATTATAACAATCTTAATACTATACATAAGAGCACCATTGTGGACTAAAACGCGTTTAATAATCAGTTGTTATATAATTATTTAACATTTTTCAACTAAAGTGGAGAACGGAACGGAGTGTCTTAACAATAGGTTCCTAAGTTCCTTTCTGCCATGCACAGCTGGAGTTAAAAAAAATACCTTCCGCCGCATTACCAATACAACTCATACTCTCGTTGTTGTTTTTTTCTCACTTTTGGAGTTTACGTTCCATCCCACACTAAGCAAACAAAGGGAACATTGGAACGTCATGGTAAAACATTGCGATAGACACTTCCGCTTTCAATTTTCTGCCGAATTATTGGGACATGCAAGCAAATGACATATATGTACATTTGCTTTATGATTAATTATATTAAATTTGATTTATAATCATTAATAATATTTTCTTACAGGAACTCGATATGGAAGGCAGCCCGAAGCCCGCCGTGTTCATATTACACAACCTGCTGTCGGCGCGGGTGCACGCGTTGCCCGGCGAAGCCGCCTCGCAACCGCTCTAACCTATAAAATCCTCTTTTTACTCAATAATTAAAGAAAACATAATAAAATTAACATAATAATATATATATAGTCTGTGCAAAAAATTAAATATAATTTTGCATGTTTTTGCTGAATGTCATTTGTTCTGACAGCTAGATATCATTTCAACTGACAGGTGACAGTAAACGTCAATTGAACGTTAAAATATGAATTTTATTTTTATAATTCATAAAAATACATTTGTAACAAATAAATGTTATGTTCAATTACCATTTTAAAACATAAGGAATCTAGTTTTTATTGAAATAAGATGAAACATTAAGACGCCATATTGTGATCATGCAAAATGGCTGATTCTGTCAAATTAAGATTATTGTAATCGTGGATGTTACGGATACGGATGTAAGAAGTATATTATGTTGGCTTCTTTTACGGGTATAAAATCATTTCCGATACTTACGTAAATAACGGATTCTTACGGATATTTTAATTAATTACGGTTACGAATATGGAATTATTACGGTTACGGAATGGAAAAAATATTTGTAATCAAACTGTTATTATTGACAGCTGTTTCTGCTGTTAGCTGTTTGTTGATTATTTTTTATTTAATTATAAATTTATTTTTACATTTCGTAAAGTATCGTCATGAAAAAATCTCATTTCACCAATATCCGTAATCATCCGTAACTTTTATACAGTATCAATAATTATTATAGTTACGAATATTTTTTTTATTCCGATATCCGATACTTGTAATTACGTTTACGGAACTCAATAATGCCCTTGATTATTTAAAAATGTCGTATGTATTACTATGAATAAGTTTACAAAGTGAACTAAGATATGAACCTGTTATATCTATTTGAATAATAATAATTATGATATTATAATTATTATTATCAATAACTGTTATTTTAAATTTGACATATGTTTTTTTTTTTATGAATCCTTGTAAAGGCTTTTTAATATAATTTATTAATAACTCCAGTACATTCCAGAATTGAGGTTTAATTTGTAGGACATATTTTTTTTTGTTTTTTTTTTAAGGCATACATTCTATCTATGTATCCTGGACTCTTCCAAAGAACGAATCTCGATTTATTTTTTTAATTTATTTAATTTTAAGCCAGTATCGAGTTGTATGTGTGTGTGTGTTATTGATTATTATAAAATATTTTTCTATATTTTATTCGTTGTATATAACTAGCGTAGTGTTTTTATAATCTGTGCGTTCCCAGAATGTAATGGAGGATTGCTTTAATAATTGTAGTTAATATTGTATCGAATATTAAGGTTTTAACAATATGTATATGTTAGTTAATATACTTTGATTGGGGGAACACTGGTTGTGTGTTCGAATCCCGTTCGAGGGAATTATTTTTTTTTGTATCCTCGCTCTGGTAGAATGGTTAAGTGCGGCGTTATGTTCCGAAAGACGTGGATTGTCTTAATACATGCAGTGTGAAGCTAAAAAATCAAAATATTAATTTATTAGTAGTATTCATTTTGTATGACGAGCAATGTATGGAAACACGTGATTGATTAAAAATGCCCGGTAGAGATTTCGTTTTATGTATATTTTGATATTTAATATTGTATATTGTAAGTGATTTGGACTTTATTGTACTAAAAAGCTATATCTAAGCGGAAATTTTGCTTTGCTATAGAATCGTATGCTTTAAATAACTATGTTTCCAGTTGTACTGGATTGTTCAATACAAAAGTAATTTGTCGATTCTCAATTGTTCGTGAGATTAGCGCGTTTAACCAAAGAAACACTTGGCCTTTATAAGTGTAAATGTTTTTTTTTATTATTATTATTTACATGTTGTCCGTACGTATATTTTTATTTGTAATATTTTATATGCTTTATGTCGTTTACGTCTCGTGTACTCGGCAAGAGAATCATTAAAAATAAAAGTCCTAAGATTAGATCAGCGCCATGTTCAATTAACGTCAGGGCGGCCATGACACGTCGGTTGTGTAACATTATAGGATTTAATGCGAAAAATATTTTAAGGTTTTTTTTTTCTTAAATTTTGGATATAGCTTTTTATTACAAAAGGCGTCAGGCTAATATACTCATATGTTTTGTAAGCGTTATTTTATGAAATACATCGTTAACTCTATGTAACGTCTCTGGGTTAAATTTACGACGTATATACGATATATATGAGGACGATATATATATATATATATATATATATATATATATATATATATATATATATATATATATATATATATATATATATATATATATAAATAAATAAATAAATAAATGTATATTATATATATAGTGTTAAGACTTGGGAGTCTTAACACTAGGTTCCCAAGTTCCCTTTGCCTACCCTGCCATGTGCGGGATACAGCGTGAAGCTGAAAAATCAACTATCAATAATTGTCTATAAAGATCGAATTCGGAGTAATCCAGTGGCGTTATATAGAGTTTGCATAGTAATTATGTTTTTTTTTATTTCTAGATTGTTATTAAATTGTCGGTCTAATTATAAATATTTTTAAAATTAGTTTAAATTTAAGAAGGTTATTTTTTTTTAATATTGTAAATAACATTTGTTGCGTTATCGTATTTATTCTGTGACTTTTTACGTTTTTTTTTTATTATAATTATTAAATATCTGTTGCAATTCATCTCAATATATTTAAGACATATTGTTTTTCTCTTTTAAGTTCAATTTAATTTTAATTATAATGTTTTCCACTATTTGTACGTATGTAGGTTTGTATGTAGACTTTTTTTACGAGTTGTCTACGTACATTGTAGTGAGGGTAGTGCCACAATGAGTATATATATAAGTCTTTTGTAAGACAAATTCGTCTTCAAAACTTTTTTTTTGCTTTATTTTCACTTGTATAGTTTTTATTTAAAAAAATATAATTCATCGACAATTTTTTTTATGGTATAATTTAAAGTGAAGTATATATACTGTCATATATATATATATATATATATATATATATATATATATATATATATATATATATATATATATATATATATATATATATAAATATAATTCAATGTTGCACTACCTCACACACAAATCGATCGATCGATAGACTATTGTATAACTGAAACTATCGAACTGTTGCCATATCAATAGTGAATGTAGCGTAACAAATGTATCTCCCTAATATCTCGATAATCTTGTAATCTCTTAGCATTTCTATGGTAAAATTAATATTTCTCTGTATACTATTTACTATTGATAATTTTTTGTACTTGCATATATATAATTGATAAAGTTATATATATTTGATTGCCCTGGACTATGGTTGGTTGGTTAATCGAGGTTCCACCTTGTTCGATAATATCCGGACGTTTTAGATATTATCCGGACGGATTCGTTATTATCAACACGTAACCTAAAAGCCCTTATTCTAATATCTTCTTTATATATTCAATTATTATTTGGATGTAGATGATTTTTGGCTCCAGTTTTACCTTTAATATTCTTCTTCTTTTAATTTCTAACTTATACAGTTACAAACTTCTAATCATTTCATTGTTTGTCTTTTTGTCATTTCTACTTGTCGTATTGGAAAAGATTTCTCAATTGGCCCTTTTCATTCTCCATTTTTTTTTAAGTTCATATTATTTCTATATACTTTTGTATACTGTTTTATTTATTTTCCGTATACTACGATTGTTGCAAGTTGTGCGCAAATTCCGTAGTTAACAAACCAAGATATTGACAATGGCTGTTTTTTAATTCTGCCGCGCAAATCTTCTCTTGCGAACAAATACAATGATTTAAAGTGATGTGTAAAATTTCAATTTTTTCTTGCAAATGTACAGAATTGCTGAAGGTGTCCTTGCATTGTAGAATCGCATATCATAAAAAAAAACTATTATTTTTGCAGAATGCTTAAGCACTCTGTTATCTTTATTGCTAAATCTTTTCTGTGGGACGCCTAGTTTTCGTTTTCTTATCAAAATTATGGCAGCTCTTTTCGAATGCTTCGAACAAAGCGTGCCATTGTTAGTAAGAATCCTGGGTCTGGAATAACCCACACAGTCCAAGTTATTATTTCCAGTTAAATTATTATTTAATATATTGTTCTTTTTAGGAAGACGATTAAAAATGTAAACATAGTGCGAATTGACCCTAAGCCTCTTGGAAATGATCCAAGCGATGAAAAGTGAAATAACATTTATTATATTAAAAGAAACATCATGAAATAATGTTTGAAGGAAAACGTTAATAAAAGATAAACATTACGTTCATATTTCTTCTTACCTTTCCTTTTTTCTCTCAGTATCGTCGCGAAAATAGAATGAACATCTTTTTGTCGACTTCGTCTGTATATTTGACTAAATTGGGGGTCAAAGAAATTTTTTTTCGTGAAGAATAGTTTGTATAAGAATTTTTTAATCATTCTTTTCAATTACTTTAAACTGAATGATTTTTTGTATGATATTCCAGCTTCCGTTTTAAACCTTTTAGTATTTTTGTGTTGTTACAGTTGATATATAGACAATTAAGCAACGTGTTTGACGAGTAAAATCAAGTATTTTTTCGTAACGAGTTATTTAAATAATAAATAATTAATATGTTCTTTTATAGCTCGATAAAATAATTGGATAAATATAAGAACATCGCTCAGCCGTAACGTACATAGTAAAAATATACAACATCCTAATGTTCCGGGCAATCAAATAATGTGAAGCATGTCGTCCCCACGTTGTAAAACACACCCAGCGATTTACATAACGTAAATTACTACGGAATTGATATTAACTTTTAGGTTATTAAATATATAAAAAATAATACTGTACATACATGACGTTGTGAATATTTTTGTCATTTTTGAAAATGTTAACCGACATTTGAAAAAGAAAAATAAATAAATATTTTTGTATGATTTTACCAAAATCTTTTAAACTGTGTCAAAAAAACACAGATTGAACAGATTTTTTTTTGGTTTTCGCTGATAATTTAAAAGAAATTTTATATGAGTAAATAAAGAAAAAAATTTTTTTTTTTCTGTAATAACAGATAAAATTCTTTAAAGATACTTTAAATAGATTTTTTTTTAATATTTTATATTATCCTTGTTTATGTTATAAATGTGAAGATGGATGTTTGTTTCACTTTAATGCAAAATCTACTGAGTGGATTTTGAAATAAAATTATACTAACAGTTATATAACTGTTAGTATAATTTTAAGCCTATATGTAATTCTGACGAATAAACTATATACTTTATTCGTCAGAATTACATATGTGGCTACAATTCGCTTAAAAATGTTGTATAATTAATACAAGTGAGCGAAGCCGCGTCAAGGCCGCTAGTCTTACAATATTTACGCTTGGCGAAATATTTAGTGAGTCGCTCGGTTGTTTTTTTAAAGGAGTTTTTCTCGCTCTAATTTAAATGGCTGGTGTGTTTTATAATGATGGGTCCTTAATATCTTCCACTGTAGATATATATGATGGCACAACCAATGGTAGCATTTACATATTTCTCTATTCTTATACTCAATATGTAACATACTTATTGTGGAATTATTGAATTAGTTTTTGACATTTTCTTTTTTATTATATTTTCTACTTTCTTGACTAAACAACAGCGAATTTTTGATAAACAGTTTAATGCGCACATTTTTTTATGTCTATCACGAAATTTATCTAAAATGCCTTTTTATGTATCTTACAGAACAGTATTAATTGCAATTACATTTAACTCTAGTTAAACCCATTAATATTTATTCTACCATTTTCAATGTACAAAATGCTTAATTACAGAAAGCCTCAAAAGTGAACTTTAATCTGATTAAATGGTTTTATAATTTATGTTTCGTCGTAATAAGATTTTTTGTATGTGATTTTGAAAAAAAAAATGCATTATATAAAAATATTACGCATATTTTTTTATCTTTTGATTTGTTTATGCTTGCTATTTATAATAAAAAAAAAAAAAAAAGATGTCGTTAATTTCCTGACGAGACATACGATTTCTTAATAATAATGATCTTCAAGTAGCTGAGATGAACAATTTACATATATTATTTACTAGGTTATGTTATATTATAATACGTTATTTTGTTTTCTATGAATACTTAGTATATTTTTTTTTAATTTTGAAAGTGTTATTTCACACTTAGGACAGAAAATACTATACTTAAATTTAAAAAGCGTATAAAAATTTTGAACGAAGCAGGATTTGAATTTTATGAAACTAAAAAATAATGTCTTTGATTTTCGCGATTGTTATATATTTTGAATGAAACACTTTTAATTAATCGCGTATATTGAATGGTAAACATTTTTGGGGAACCCGACGTTTCGAACACTTTACAGTAGTCCGTGGTCACGCGTAGACCTACCCGTGACCACGGACGTGTTCGAAAACTAAAAAAATTTCGAAACTAAAAAAATTAAGTATATATTTTTTTAGTTTCATGTACCTATGTCTTTTTAATTACCCTAAAGGAAATTTTGGCTATTTGACAATTTAATAGCCAGAATCGTGTGCGGCCCTGTTCAATTTGTTTGTATCAATTTATTTTATCCGCTTTATACGAGCGCAATTGTATTTTAAGTTATTATTTACTTTAGGATTTTCTGCAGTTATTCTCAGTTGGTCATCGATATTATATTTCCACGTGTAAAAGTTACATATCAGTCATATCACGTTAAGATTTAACTCTCTTTCTAATCGCGTGATTTTCTGTTTTTTTTTTTTGCCTTGAGGCTCTTTGACAAGTTTGTTAGTTTTGACACATATTTTATTATTTGTTATCTGTTTAAATATAGGTTACTTATCGACACAGAGAGTTTCACATCACTATTTTCTTTCTATATTCTATATTATTAATTTCATCTTTTTTTTGAAAGAAAATGTCTTATGTATATTAATTACATATATAAATTTAGTTTGTAATTGTCCATTTTATAGAGAATATTTGTCGGCTTTTATTTAGTCGATAGGTATACCTAATTGTTTTGTAGCCGTGTTATCATCTTAAGTGTGATCCATTGGTATTGTGTGATATCATCGATATTTAGATCTGTCATTAATCATTAAACAACGAAGAAATTATAGGAGTGTCTTTTTTTTTAATAATCCTGTAGATTAAACAATGCTGCTTTTGTATTGTTTGACATTGTTCGCGATTATCGAAAATACGAAGCTTTTCGAATTGAACGAATTAACTTTTGTATTTGGATAGCTGATAATAATTAAAAAGTAACAGAGTAAAGTAATTATATTAAGTAATGAAATATGGATGTACGTCAAAAACTAAAGAACCATTCACACCATCTGGACACGTGGCACACGACTACTGCGCGGTTTTATAGGACTTTCCTTCCACGAGCCACATATCTCTGGAACGACCTACCCGCGGCAGTATGTCCAGGTCGATACGACATGGGCACCTTCAAAAAGCGCGTCTACCTACACCTTAAAGACGAGCAACGCACCTGTAGCTCCCCTGGTGTTACACGGGGCCGTGGGCGACGGTGATCACTCACCATCAGGTGACCCGTACTCTCGTTTTTCTTGTCTTTACCATAACAAAAAGATATTAAAGGGAACAGTGAACAGTGTCTTTATACATATAAGGCTACTAGATTCCCTCTGCCTCCTCTGCTGAATGCTCGATATAATGTTTTTTTTAGCTTCACGCTGTATCCCTTACAAGGCAGGGTAGGCAGAGGGAACCCGGGAACCTAATGTTAAGACACTCCGTTAAACTTTCGTTACCCACTTTCCGCCGAATTTGAGACATTGCGTTGCGGAACTCAACGCCGCGTTTTTGCCTTATTACCAGAGCGAAGAAATGAAACATTAAATATTTAAATTGAAAATATTAAATATTTCATTTCCTCGACTGGGAATTGAACTCAGAACCTGTCGGTTACAGTCACTCGCTTATGACTCGCCACGACAGGTCTCAGATACGATATAATGTGATGCTAAATATGTAAGCTTTGACATGTTTAAAATAAACATAAATTTCTCAATCGAGTTATCTATAGGTACTTAATATAAAAAAAGGTAAATAAAACAACAAAACAAATTATGATTCTGTAGTACGGGACGTATTTGAATCGAACTTTTTTGTGCCTGGGTAGTATACATTTCAGTTTTAAGTCTAATATTTAATAAACTATCAAAGCCAAAATTAAGATTCAACTGACGCCCAATCATAAGTATTGCTGATCTATAAGAAATAACCGCCTTAGCAAAGTTTGTTCAAAGTTAGATATTTTCCATTGTCACAAAAATTGAAGATCTGGAATATCTGCATGTAACATAAGAGTCCAAATACATTTATTTAGAAAACGCTACTTGAGTGAAGGTTGTTCAGCCCGGAGGACAATTTTCATGAATAATTTTTCAAAGAAAACTATTGAAAATTTAAGTCGTCTTGGGATTATGTTTGAAAAGGTAGGGTAAGCAGCACATGGCAAGGTAGGCAGAGGGAACTTGGGAACCTAATATTAAGACAGTCGGCTCTGTTGTCCACTTTCCGCTGAATTCGAGGCATTACGTATTGAGTGGCAGAACTCAACGCAGCGCTTTACCTTGTTACCGGAGCGAAGAAATGAAAATATTATATAATGAAATTGAAGAATTAAATATTTCATTTTTTTGAGTGGGGTCGAACTCAGAACCTGTCGTATTTACAATCACACACGGCACAGCTTGTGCCACTGCGCCACGACATGCCACGAAACCAAATACCACTATAACATAAATGATTATTTCTAATATCTTATGTTGTGATAAAGACTATGCCAGACAAATACAAGGGTCGAGAGGCGAGCAGCATGTAGAACAGCCTCCCAAGGGCCCTCCAAGCACTCCATATTCATGTCGTGTCAATGTCAACGATGCACCGTAAACCAAACTGTTACATGCCATTTTGCGGTGACCAGCCGCCACCAATGGCATAGCTATTGTGTTCAGAATTTAAAAAGGTAAGGCTTAAATTGCAAGTAGTTTCTGTAATCGTTTATAGCTAGGTAGTAAAACGTGACCAAATTTATTATGTATGGTACTAGCGATGCAGCTTCGCCCTCTTGAGTTGCACTATTTTATTTACTCATATTAATTATTTTAGTTCTAATAACATTATCACTCACACTTTTAAGATTATATATAGATATACATTAAAAAAAAATTAAGGTAATATAATATTTTTTTTAACATAGTTGTCGGAAGAAATATGTTAAATTGATAAAAGTTTTTTTTATTTACATTAAAATAGAATTAACATTTAATATTGAGAAAAGTAAACATAATTCTCGTTAGTTGATTCTAAGATCGTACAAACTCACCGATAAACAGATAAAAAATTAAATAATCAATACCATACCATTACATTAAAAAACCGTCCCTCACAAAATTTTTATTTAGTAAGTATATCTTCGTTGTACAAAGAGTGAAGTAACAAATTTATTATACTGTATTTTTACTATGAGCCCTGTCGTGGCGCAGCGGCACAAGCATGTGACTGTAACCGACAGGTTCTGGGTTCGATCCCCACTCGAGAAAATGAAATATTCAATATTTTCAATTTTAATTATTTCCTTTCTTCGCTCTGATACAAGGCAAAACGCGGCGTTGAGTTCTGCCACTCAACACGCATGCCTCAAATTCGGCAGAAAGTGGGGAACGGAAATGGAACGGAGTGGGGATATTGTTACATAGTATCTTTTTTTTTTTTTTTTTTTTTTATGGAAAAGACAAGGCAAACGAGCGTACGGGTCACCTGATGGTGAGTGATCACCGTCGCCCACGGCCCCGTGTAACACCAGGGGAGCTACAAGGGCGTTGCCGGCCTTTAAGGTGGAGGTAGACGCGTTTTTTGAAGGTACCCATGTCGTATCGACCTGGAAATACTGCCGCGGGTAGGTCGTTCCACAGATGTGTGGCGCGTGGAAGAAAATTCCTACGAAACCGCACAGTAGTCGAATGCCACGTGTCCAGATGATGTGGATGGTACTTTAGTTTGTGACGTACTGTGCGGTTGGAAAATTCGGCGGCAGGTATCAAGTCAAACAGTTCTCCAGAACACTCCCCGTGATAAATGCGGTAGAGAACGCACAGGGAGGATACGTCTCTACGCAAAGCCAAAGTATCAAGCCCCACACAGATCGCTGGGTTCCCAACGATTCGAACGGCTCTACGTTGTATGCGATCAAAAAATATAATATCTTCTCTATATAACTAAAATACTTATTAAATAAACGTATTTAAAATATGCATATAAGTACATTCTATAACAGATTAAAAAAATTCTTGGAGCAAATATTCATTTAAATAATTAAACTTATTTCTGATTGGAATTCATAAGAAGAAGAGAAGTGAAGCCACGGGATTTTGGAACGAAGAAAATACAGTTACGTTTAATGTAGTATTTGCTTGAACTATCTAGTTCTGCCTTCGGTCTGTTTTGCATGGTTACAAGATCGAGTTATAGTATTTAAAAGATAAAAAAACGATCATCGAAATGAATACTTTTAGTACATATACAAAATAAAGCCGCAGCAGTACACAATATCCTAAAGTTTACGTACAGAAAACAACTTATATTAAAGCATCATATCTTCTTATAATCAAGCCGCTCTATTATAGCCACATTTTTTTTTCAAATAAAACAACATTCACGGGCTCTGAGATGACTTTGACATTAGTAAAAATAAATAGAAGGTAAAACAATGGCTTGCAATATCTTGAAAAAAACCAGAGAGTCTTAGGAGGCCGTCCAAATTGTAATTAATTGTATATACATTTCATAATTCCCCGTCTAGACTAGACTAGATACACCACATTCGGATTTTTAGAATTCGATGAATAGTAAAAAACTGAAATTCATTGTTATTCTCCATGCTTTTCTCCCTAAAAATGTAAAAAAAAGCAGTAATTATTTTAAATGAAACACTTTTAACCGGATTAATCGCGTATATTGATTTTTATATATGTTTTTGGAAACCCGATGTTTCGAACACTTTACAGTAGCCCGTGGTCACGGGTAGACTACCCGGTAAAAAGTGTTTCATTTAAAATGTGTAACAATCGCGAAAATCAAAGACATTATTAGGCAGTAATTAATCCAAAATCACAAAATAGTTAAATGCGTGCCGTTAACATTTTTGGACTAGCGAATTTAATCATTCTAAGAGCTTCGTGGGACCTCGTCAAATATGCCTATTAACTGGCACTAGGCTTTGACTGGTGGCAGAGAGTATTCGTTTTCAATTAGTTGCCGCTTCGTGCTCGTTCTATGCCGGCTTATTTTAAACCGATAAATTTCCTTTAAGTCCGTCGTTAATACCAATGCCATTAAATGATTGCTCCGTGTCTAGAACAGTCGTTTAACCGTGCGAAACAGTAAATATCAAATTTCACGTCGCTATAGATATATATAAATAAGTGTAGAGCTGTACAAGTTATTGTTGAAATTCATCAGATTCAGATCATCGTTTCAAATATACAATGTTTAATGTTAAATGAGAATTTTATATAGATTCACTGCAAACGACAGGTTGTGGATTCGATACCCACTCGAGGAAATTAAATAATTAATATTTTTACATAAAATATTTATTGTTTTCTTTTTCTTTGCTCTGGTAACAAGGCAAAGCGGGGCATTAAGCTCCGACACTTAACCGAAGAAATCGAGAAAATGAAATATTTAATATTTTCAATTTTAAATATTTCATTTCTTCGCTCTGGTACAAGGCAAAACGCGGCGTTGAGTTCTGCCACTCAAGACGCATGCTTCAAATTCGGCGGAAGTGGGGAACACAAGTGGAACGAAGTGTCTTAATATTAGGTTCCCAAGCTTCCTCTACATACCCAGCCATGTGCGGGATTAAAATAGCCTTACTTAAATCTATTTAAAATATCCAGCTGTACGTTGAATGACGTCGATAACCGCATTAAGCAAAGTAAAAATATTTGAGCGCTAAGCACAGTTCATCCCTTTATATCAATAAACATTTGTCTCGCAAAACATTTTAATATGCTAGCTGCTAACTCTACTGACAGTGGTAATAATTTTCTATGTGCCTCGTGATAAATTTATAATATGTTCTCATTTTAAATTGCTTTTTATTTACTATTTTTGTATATGATTTATGTAAAATACAATTTAACCGATGCTCATTTCTGTTTTATTGTTTTATTCTTTGTCAGCTTCACGCTGTATCCTGAAATTGGTAGGGATTTGCATAGTCAGAGAGAGCCTAGTGTTAAGGTACTCCATTCCCATTAAGCCCTTCTGTTTCAATTTTCGCCGAAATTGAGGCATTAGGTATATGTTGAGATACGGAATTGGATAGTACTTCGGCTTCGGCTTCGGCTTGTTATGTACATCACCGATTTTAGTAAATTTAATAATATTTTTCTAAACATACAAAAAAATTTTAAAAATGTATTGAGATGCAACGGTTGATATGTTAATTTCTCTTAATTTGTCCCTTTAAAAATCCTTAGGGCCTAAGTTATAGATTGCGCAAATAGGTTGCTTTTGCAAGACTAAGATTGGCATAATACCGGCTGCATTACCCCAAAGTAAAATACCGTAAGACAAAATACTATGGAAGTCTCTGAAGTACCTAAGCAAAACGAGCCGTTTCCTCGTTAGTTAATTTTCTAATTTTTTTACCACGAAAGTTGTGGAGCTCAGTCCAATCTATCAATACGTGTCGACTGTAATTTAGAGTCAGTGGTGATACCGAGAAATATCGTAGAATCAGTAGGATCCACAGATACACCATTCAACAAAAGCAAAGGACTGAAATCGCGTCAATGCCTGGCTAGTTTTGGTCTGCGCCGGGAATAAGCTACCAATCCACTCATCGTAACTGCAAGTAGTTTCCCTTTTTCCGCTATCCCAGAGACGGATATACAATAAGAGAATCAATATTTTTTTACAATTTATGTACGTATCTATCAGCGTACCTGGAAGATCTTATTTAAGAATTTAATGTTATAATTCTTTACTTTATTTTAGATACAACAAATCGTAAATGATAAAGATTAACTAATCATTGAATAACAGTTCTTAATTTCCACCACTTGTTCTGTAATCTCGCTCGCACGCTCTGCTGAGACGGAACGTGACAAAAAGTTATGCTTTTTCGTGCATGCATTCGTCATTTATCGATTTAGAAAACGATATTACATCAAAGACACATGTTGCACAACGACAAATAATACTCATACTCAGCTTCACGCTGTATCCCGCACATTACAGGGTAGGCAGAGGGAACTTGGGACACTAGTGTTAAGACACTCCGTTCCACTTCCGTTCTCTACGTTTCGAAATAATAATAATAAAAATAATTAGAACTAGATAGACAGATACATTACGTACATATGTATGTATGTACATACACCATAATAATATTAAATTTTGTCTATACTATATAATCGAACGTTATGGTCTCAATAAATAAAAACAAGCGAATTATTGCGACGTTTCCGCTTTTGTCGTACTTTGCAGAAAGGGTTATTTACTTTATCGATCGCTCAATTAAACTTGAAATTTGTACAGATTGCTGCTTTTCCTATCCAATAATATTGAAATTCATTGGAAGATGGTGAATTAACTCTGTAGAGTTAATCATAAAATTTATTTGTATTTGCATTGGATCTATTAAAAAATAAACACAATTAGGGACTTCAATCCACATTGAAAGTTATTTTTTTATATTATGCTAACTTTTACTTGCAGCGTCACCCTCACAGTCGATTCTCTCGGGTAACAAGGCAAAGCACAGCGCAACCCTTTTGCTTACTTCCTAATAGATGTATAGATACTCTATACTATGCTAATGTAATAAAGAAAGATTGTAATTTTACTTAGTGTACAAAAAATATAAGATTTTAGTTGAACGCACTAATCTCAGGAACTGCTCTGTGTATATATATATATATATATATATATATATATATATATATATATATATATATATATATATATATATATATATATATATATATATATATATATATATATATAAATATATATATATATATATATATATATATATATATATATATATATATATATATATATATATATATATATATATATATATATATATATATATATATATATATATATATATATATGCTCGCGTATCGTGAGCAGTAAAATTATATATTTTACTGTTTTATATTTTTAATGTACACTTAGGAAAGAAATATTAAACCCGCGCCTCTTATGATCTGTCCAAGCACTCTAACCACTAAGCCATACATCAAGTTACGTCGAAATTCTTATACACTTATTACGCAAAATAAATATAATTATACTAATAGTTTAGTACGCGAAGGACACTGAATAACAGTTCTAACAGTAGGTTCCCAAGTTCCCTTTGCCAACTCTGCTACACATGCCGGTATAGCTAAAAGAAAAAGATTATTTAAAATTTTAAACAATATTTTAATAATATAAAGTTGGAATTAATAATGTTATGGAACTTCCTCATTCCAGTAAACGAAGCAAGTACTAGTACCAATGTACACATCTTTAATTATAGCTGTACCGGCAATTTCTGTATGAAATAAAAAATGACATCAGTGATATTGGCCCTCTGTGATATTCTTGGTAAGGTTATTTCGGCTCATACAATATCAATTAAATATGTATTTTTGAAATATAGGCTAGATCAGTCTGAGGCGCGGCTTTTAGTTGGCTTAACTGGAAATATATCAGAAGTGAATTATGACTAGATTTTCTCAATGAACAAAAACAAAGTAATGTTAACATTTGGGAATATTATATATTATATAAACTTTTTTTTCAGCTTTAAACTGTTTTCCGCACTTGGCAGGGTACGCAGAGGGAACTCGGGAACCTAGTGTTAAGATACTCCATTCCATTTCCTACATTTCACAGAATTTTGAGCATTGCATGCAGAGTAGCGGAAAATATAAACTTAAATTTAAAAAACTGTATTTTTTAAGTAAAACAATAGAAAGATATCTTTTTTCCCACTAATTAAGTCACGGGCGTCACACAGCACTTTCCCGTTCGTTTCGTTCACAGGTAATCACGATTGGACGACATTAATTCAAAACTCGTGCCTCTCCCAGATTGCTGACGACCTCACTTGAGCACGTAGGATCAACAAGGAGCCTTAATATATAAAAATGATCCATTAAAATATTAGAAACTGGAAAATGAGAGTGCTTCACGTTGTCTTTGTATTTTAAGAATTAACATTGGCATAAGAACAACGGTAGGTATATTTTTCGTGAATTTGTTTGTTAAAATTTACATTTTATAGTGATATTTGATATAAAAAAGTAATTTTATTCAATCATATTTTAAAGGCGACACATTGATGACAAATCGCAAGATTTGATCAGTAGATTATGTGTTTATTCTGTCATTATATTATTTAGAATAATAACAATACGAATATTAAATGCAAATTAACAGAACGGAGTGACTTAATACTAGGTTCCCGAGTTTCCTCTGCCTACCCTGCCATGTGCAGGATACAGCGTGAAGCTGATAAATATCGTTGTTTGCTACGCAGTTGATATTGTCATTAAATATTCATTTTCAATTAGGAATGTTGTTAACTTTAACAACCTTTCGGCTGTCTTTGTTATTACCATTCTACTTTGCTCGTAACGTACCTCTAATCTTGCTTTGTAGCTCGGATATATCAACCGGATGTATTACATAATAATGAACAGTAATGTAGAGTCCGTTGTAGCATATTGGAACTGGACTGTAAACCTGGTGGCTGTCAGCCGGCACACTCTCGGAGAATCAATATAATATAATGTCATTGATTTTCGCGATTGTTACACATTTTAAATGAAACATTTTTAACCGGATCAATCGCCTATATTGATTATTAAACATTTTCGGGTAGTCGCGTACGCGTACGCGTAAGTACGCGTGACCACGGACTACAGTAAAGTGTTCGAAGTGTCGCGTTTCCAAAAATGTTAATCACTCAATAAACGCGATTAATCAGGTTAAAAGTGTGTCATTTAAAATGTATTATTATTATTATTATTATTATTATGGAAAAGAGACAAATGCAAACGAGCGTACGGGTCACCTGATGGTGAGTGATCACCGTCGCCCACGGCCCCGTGTAACACCAGGGGAGCTACAGGTGCGTTGCCGGCCTTTGAGGTGTAGGTAGACGCGCTTTTTGAAGGTACCCATGTCGTATCGACCTGGAAATACTGCCGCGGGTAGGTCGTTCCAGAGATGTGTAGTGTGTGGAAGGAAATTCCTACGAAACCGCACAGTAGTAGTGGAGTGCCAGATGTGTCCAGATGATGTGGATGGTTATAAAGCATCACTTCGCTATAGCGATTAGCTTTGATTAGTTTGCTTGCTATTTATGATCTATTGAAACACATGTATGACAATAGTATATAATATATTATAGTTGTCCATCGATTCTGTCTCATTTTAATTTAAATTTCAAGCTAAAAATATAAATCCACCAAAACCGATACGAATTATAAATATTTAATTGAATGAAGATAGTCACTTTATGTTTGTATTCCAGCACAAATACTTACGGCACCCAGAAATTGTGTACAATGGTAGTAGCAACTGCGTCGTATTTAAATTGGTTGGTTCTATTTGAGTTCGGGCACCTCGCACCTGGGCGCGGGGCTTAAGGAAAGGATGCTAAATAAATATTTTCCAAATGGAAAGGATAAAGGGCACGCCTCAACGATAAGTTTCTCGCAACGTGAGCAAGCAGTACGTACAGTACGGTTTGCGTATGTGCAGACATTTTTAATTAAGCAATTTATTCTCGTACGGTATGCGGTATTGACATTACTTGTTGTGTTAATTACTTTCCCATATTGAATCAAAGAGCCCTTTTGATTTTTTAAGTTTGTTAAAATATTATAAATATTTAAAATATTTTAGAGGCTGTCATGGGTTCGATCTCCATTCGAGGAAATTAAATATAAAACTATAAATATAATTTTCATAGCAAGAATTTAACAAGGCAAAACGCGGCGTTGAGTTACGCCATTCAGCATTCAATACCTCAAAATGCGACTAAGTCATGAAGAAAGTGCCTTAATGGGAATTGGTAAAAAAAAGATAATATTTTCTTACAGATACATGTACTAGAGGCCTGTCGTGGCGCAGCGGCACAAGAGTGTGACTGTAACCGACAGGTTCTGGGTTCGATCCCCAGTCGAGGAAATGAAATATTTAATATTTTCAATTTAAATATTTAATGTTTCATTTCTTCGCTCTAGTAATAAGGCAAAGCGCGGCGTTGAGTTCCGCCACTTAACACGCAATGCCTTGAATTCGGCGGAAAGTGGGGAACGGAAGTGGAACGGAGTGTCTTTACACTAGGTTCCCGGGTTCCCTCTGCCTACCCTGCCTCGTGCGGGATACAGCGTGAAGCTAAAAAAAAAGATACATGTACTAGCTAATTAGTTATTATTTTATTATATTCTTTTATCTATGATACGTTTCTGGGACAAACTATAGCCGTAATTAACTGTATGTGTTTATTTATATATTACTTTTGAAAGAGAATTTCTTTTAGAGTCGTCCAAAATCCTGAAACTTCTACCAACCTTAAGCAATGCTTCATCTTTTTCGCTTCTAGCTCTCTTCTACCAAATGCGCTTATACATCTTATAGTGTCTTATAAGAAATTTAAAATCTGTGTATGTATCTAAGCTTCAGCTTCAAGCTGTATCTCGCTCATGGCAGAGTAGGCAGAGTGAACTTGGGAACCTCGTGTTAAGATACTTCATTCCATATCCTACTTTCCACTGAATTTTAGGTATTGCGTGTTGAGTGGCGTAGCTCAACGCCGCGTTTTGCCATATACGCAGAAGAAAGGAAATTGTTTTCATTTCTTCTGTTAATGAATGTTTAATTTTAAAATATGAAAAAAATAATTTCCTCAAGTGGAGACCGACCCCACAGTTTTACAGTCACAAGCTTGTGCCACTGTGTCAGGAAATGTATTTAAATCTGAAGGAGACATTTCTTTAGAATGTAGTGCGCCCAGTTTAGTTATATATTCTTTCACTTTCCTTTGCATCGTGCATGCTCTTGTCAATAGAGTCATGCACTACAATGAGACTTTGATAATGTTAGATATCACTTTTTGTGAAAAGTCGCACATTTCGCATTCTAACATATGACATTCTTTGCTATTCTTTATTAATTTATCTCATATTGAGTTTTTACGTTATGTTGTTGTAGACACAAAGACAATGAGTTGCCATTTATTATAAAAAGTGAGTATTCTAGAGCGCGTGCTTGTTAAACGTAAAAATGCTTATACAACCATACGCTTTTGCGGCTTAAGTTTTTGCCGTAATTGTAAAAAATAGAAGAAAGTCTTTTAGCTCTAATTAGCTTTTAGATTTCGCGGAGATCTGCTCTCGAACGGCTGGAGTTCCGCGCATAAATAGGACAAAGAACCGAGTCTTTCAGGCATTTTATTTCCTTGGTAAGCGTTAAAGTATTTATAACAAGATTATTTATATAAAATGTAATTTGTACTCTTTTTGTAGTCGGAGGAAGGAAATATTTAATATTTCCATGTCCCTGCTTCGATAATGAGGCAAAGCGGCGTTAAGTTTTTCCATTAAACACATAATGCTTAAAAAAATGGCAAAGTGTCTTAATGGGAACGGAGTGTCTCCGAAATTTTAAAATTTCTTATTATTAAATAATATATACATTAAAATATATTTTTGTTTCATTAATTACACTAAAATAAACCGTTAAATGTTTCAATCTTAGCTTTCCTGCAGTTATTTTTGGTTGATTAAC
This sequence comes from Eueides isabella, assembly GCA_019049475.1. NCBI lineage: Eukaryota > Metazoa > Arthropoda > Insecta > Lepidoptera > Nymphalidae > Eueides > Eueides isabella. The sequence continues at coordinate 13,132,755 of CM032386.1, forward strand.
AAATTAACGGAATGATAAAGTTTCTTAAAACAATTGTAATCGTATGACAAATTTCATGAATTTTTCACCTTGCTGTCTTTGAGGGTCGATTTTAGCCAAAGTAGCCCTTCAAGTTCTGCTTTTTTAAAATGATTATGAAAGCAGAGAGTCTGGAGTAATTTTGAGACTTACTTATAAACCATGAAGTCATCATACATTTATATCAATAATTTCATAATTTTCATTCAAGTTACGAACCTATTTTTTTTTTACATAAAAGTACAATTTAAGATGATTCAGTAGCAAAGAGAAAAAAGTAGAAAGTCTTTTAATTTTTTTTAATATAGTTTTAAGTTTCTGCGGCACAAAATTATCGAATAATAACTCAAAAACTGTGAACAATCGCAGAACATACATGGGGATGATTGGGATGGGTACCCCAGGTGGTGCTCTACCTCTGGGCTTTCGCTTGACACTACTTTTTGAGGCACCTGTACACTAAGCTGAGGATTTATAATGTAATTTATTAACTGAAAAAAATCAATTTGTAACTTTCCACGTGGTGTAAGGCCGTAACAATAAAGAGAGATCTTCTCTTTCATTTTCATATTCTATCATAGTACTTGGTTATTCAGCAAATTTAAGTCAGTGCTGGCGTCTGTTTAAGCTTTAAATCTTCAAGTTATTAGCTAAGTTTACCGCATTCATTATTTTTAATATATAATGTCCACAGCCGGTACAGGTTATATTTTTATATATTCTTGAGGAATTATGTTTCTTATTTTAGTTGGTACTATGACTTGTATCCTAAAGGTATATACTAGATTTAAAAAAAATACTAAAACAATGTACAAAATTTTTTTTATGAAGTTTTCTGATTATTTTATATATCCATTTTTTCTCGAACTAAAATGATGGTCATAATGATAATATAAATAAAAAAATGTATATCTCAGTTAAACACTTTTATATAAAATGATATCAAGACAATAGCTGACACTGTCCAAAATTTATCAATTCTTATCTAGAGTCAAGTCCTAACTAAATAAAATCTAGCTGGGTCAAAATATGTGCCGTTTAGATGCAACCAGGGGTAATAATTTAGAATAGAAAATATTTAATTATATATTTATAATAAAAAATATCGAAAATATACACAAAAGCATATTGTTATGTCTATTTTTTTTTTACTTGTGTCACACTAAACTTAACATCAAATTTCAGCCATCCAACAAGTTAGTGTGAACAAAGCTGTATACACGATACTAAAGCACAAACAAACGGGTTAAATTGGTTTGTCTGTCTGTTTAACTGTTCAAGTTCAAATCTCCGGAACTGCTGAACTGACATGATTATCATACCATTCTTCGACGAACAAGTTATATTCGTAAATTACACTCCTTGAGGGTTGCTTCGTGGGAAGAATTTCAGTGTTGCGTGGCCAGTAGTTAAAGCTATGGTTTCGATTTATATATTATAAATAGATAAATAGATTAGCTGACCCGGCTGAATTTATCCTAGAATAGATGAGTCACATTAAGTTAACTTTAGTACCTGGCACGCATTGCCCTGTCAAGAACAGATACGTCACATTAAATATTATTTTATATAATATATTCTACTCTACTGTTAACTAATCTTTAATTAAATATTTTTATTATGTTATTTTTTTATTTTTAATTTTTCAGCTTCACGCTGTATCCCACACATGGCAGGGTAGGCAGAGGGAACTTTGGGAACCTAGTGTTAAGACACTCCGTTCCACTTCATGTTCCGCCGAATTTGAGGCATTGTGTGTTGAGTGGCAGAACACAGTGCCGCGCTTTACTTTATTACCAGAGCGAAGAATGAAAACGTTAAGTATTTAATTTGAAAATATTAAATATTTCATTTCCTCGGGGATCGAACCCACAACCTGTCGATTACAGTCACACGCTTGTGCCACTTTGTATCACAAAGCTGCTATAAACACTTCGTGCTAAATTGTTCAAATAATGTATTGAAAGTATTTTCGTTCATGTAATTGTTTAGTGTAAAATAGATATAATAGGAATAATTGCAATTTCAGAGTATATTAGGACGTCATGTCTTACACTTTACAGTACAAGACTAGAATTACATACAAAAAACATTTGATCATAAATAATTTGATGGACAGGATTAAGTTACCATCACCCGCCATCTCGTCCAACACTAGAAGAGCTACTGATGCATGCATGTTCAACAATTTTAATTTTAATTGCTTTAACAGCATATCTATGTTTTTGGCTCTTGATACTTGATTTCTTTATAAAAGAAAAATGCTTCACACTGTATCCCGCACATGCCAGGGTAGGCAGAGCTAACTGGGGTACTCAGTGTTAGGGCACTCCGTTTCACTTCCGTTCACACTTTAAGCTGTATAAAAATCTCTGATGTAAAAGAAATCACAAATGCAACAAAAAAGTTGAAAACATATAAAAATCCAGTTTCGGACAATGTTTTCAATGAGACTATAAAATGTATAAAAACAAAAATCTAGATGATACTTTTAAGTTATAAATGTACTTCATATCTTAGGTGATCTATTACACCCTACGATTTTCTAATTCGACAAAAGTAAAACTATTGGAATGCAACATATTTAGTTTAGTTTAATGAACAAATTTAGTTTGTTTTGTTGTATGAACTTTAGATTTGATGTCATCGTTAATTATAATTTAACAAGAAATATCGTCAAGTGGAAAGTTCTTGGTTAAGCGGTAAAACGATAGCTGTTTCTTATATGTACAAATGTTTTGTATGTAACATATGTTATGTTATGTGACTTAAGAATTTTCGATTATTTGCATTATTTTAATATTGTAGCTTAGAGTTCGAATTTAGGAGTTGCTGACCTCCAGAGAAGGGTAAATATATACTTGAAATTAGGGAAAATTATTTTTGAAGGAAAAAGATAACATTAACTAAAGACTGTATTATCTTTTAATATTAATTAAAAGATTAAACAGCCAAAATTGAAATTAAAAATAAATACTTTAAGACATATATATTTAGCTATAATTTAAAACGTAAATTACTATTTTCACTTAAAAATAAGTGTCGTGGCCTGTCGTGGCGCAGCGGCACAAGCCTGTGACTGTAACCGACAGGCTCTGGGTTCGATCCCCAGTCGAGGAAATGAATTATTTAATATTTTTCAATTTAAATATTAATGTTTCATTTCTTCGCTCTGGTAATAAGGCAAAGCGTGGCGTTGAGTTCCGCCACTCAACACGCAATGCCTCAAATTCGGCGGAAAGTGGAGAAGGGAAGTGGAACGGAGTGTCTTAACGCTAGGTTCTCGGGTTTCCTCTGCCTACCCAGCATCGTGCGGGATACAGTGTGAAGATGAAAAAAAAATTAAAAATAATTAAATAAATGAAGCTAAACTTTACTCTGATTCAAAAATAAATAAAAGAAACAAAGAAATATGAAACCTACCAAAAATATTAGTCACACATAAATATTTTTGTAACATTTTTGTACGATATACGCTAAAAAAACACATAATTAAAAAAAAAATAGCAATATCAAATGTATACAATAAGAACAGATTCTGAATTATTCTATTTCCGTACGGTACGTTGAAATATTTATAAGTTTCCTAAGAAAGTGTTTCTTTCCCTGATTGTATAAAAACGTTTCAAAAATATTAAAATCATTTTGAATTCGTAACGACCAAGCTACTGTCCTCTGCTAGTGTACAAGATTAATAAATTCTCTTCCCCGCGTGCTTATCTACCACCGTTCATCTTGTAAGCAATAATTCCACAGAGATTATTTTTCACTCCTGGCAGCAAGTTTTAATGTCTTTGGAAATAAAATTAAGTCACACTGACTGCTTCCGCTTTACTCATTAAAATTATAAGAAGACTCTAAGCTTTGTCCGTACAAGTCGTTTTATATTTCATGCACAGTTTATAAGTCTTATAGACTATGAAGTGTGGGTATTGTTCAGTTTTGTTGGAGGCTTTGGATTAAATTAAGGAATATTTTCAACGAAAAATCTAAAAACATAAATCTTCGCTTATTATAAATGTGTAACTGATCACTGCCTGTATATGGAAGGTATATTAGAAAAAATATTATAGAAAGTTCAAAATAATTTAAAATTATTACCCGTTCGTATGTGAGAAACTCAGAGACGGCTAAGCAGATGTAAGTGCAGTTTTCACTATTATATTTTGGCAATCTTCCCTCAGCATTTAGTGTTCGTTTTATTTTAATCGGTAGAAAATCAAAAATTTATGTCAATTTAAAACATTTAGTCCGATAAAATTGCTACAAAATTCTTATTCATTTTACTGTACGTATTATCTTAAAGATGATAATGCTGACAGGACAACAAAAAAAAAAACAGATTAGTAATTCAATAGTAAGAGCAGCGGCACATGCGTGTGACTTATAAATGACAGGTTGTGGATTCGATCCTCACTCGAGAAAATGAAATATTTAATATTGTCAAATTTAATATTTAATGATTACATTTCATTGCTCTGGTAACAAGGCAAAGCGCAGCGTTGATTTCCATAATTCATCACGTAATGCCTTAAATGGGCAAAGTGGGGAACGGAAGTGGAAAGGAGTGTCTTAACACTAGGTTCCCAAGTGCCCCTGCCATGTGCACGATACAACGTGAAGTTGAAAAAATTAAAAAAAAAATCAAAATACCTTTCAAATTATTTACGTGTTACTCTTATTCTTTTAACAGTGGTTTCAGTATCGCACTTTGTCCGCTAGAAATTTATAAGTTAAATGAACGAGCTATATTTTTCAGCTTCACGTTGTATCCCTCATTTGGAGAGGTAGACAGAGGGAAACTAATGTAAGAACACGCTGTTTCCACTACGACAGTTTTGTTCCCCAATGGATACCGCGTCGATTGGTGGAATTGATTCTAAGCTGTACAAAAATTAAGAAAAAATAATTATTACTTTATTTTAACTGCACTCTCTATCCCGCATGGAGAGGGAACTTAATGTTAGAGTGGTAATATTTGGGCATACTTCTGTTACCATGCATGCCATAATAACTGACGGAATTGACCAAGAAATAAAAACGTAAAATATTTCATTCCAATCGAACTTACAACCAGCGCGTTTTCATTAACACTCGTGAACCTGCGCCACGACCCTTACTAGGCCCTTACTAGTTAATACTACAATTATTATTTCTTTTTCTTCGCTTTCCGTCCGAATTGGCAACACTGTATTGACCGGCGGAACTCAACGCCGCACTTAATCTGTTACTTGTGACTATAACGCTAACAGTTGGTGTCACACGCTACAGAATGACCTCAGCTCTTTACTATTGTAAAGCTTAATCAAACATTTTGGTTCTCATGTAAGTTTGAATTAATGTACAGTATCGCAAGTTATTTCGTTACATACTGCCAAAGCTTTTTAAATAGCTTTAAAAGTGTAAAATCCTTCATTTAAAGATATGTTTTGTCGAATGAAATCCCTCTTCCCTACAAATCTAAGTAATCAGATAAAAATCAGCTTGCGCTAGATTTCAGGTAATAAAGAAGTTGTTCAATTAGTAGTATCCCTTGTTCTTGCTCAATTCCGACGTGAACCAATTAATTTACAGAATTACAAAAACTAGAGAACCAATTGACGCGTACAATACGCGTTGCCATAGCAACTTCAAACTCATTTTATAGTAATAGAATGAATATTGTAAAAGATATATACATTTCTTTGGCTTCACGCTGTAACCTGTGCTATAATTAGGAAGAGGGGCACTTGGGAACCTAGTATTAAGACGCTCCCTTCTGTTACCCACTTTCCACTGAATTAGCGGTATTTGCTTGACTTTGTTACCAACGCGAAGAATATTGCGTTTACAGTCACACTCTTTTGCCCCTATACAGACAAGACAAGGCCAAGACAGACCAATGAAATATTGTATTATATATAATATTAAATATTCCATAAATTTAATGAGTTTTGGTATTAACATATAATCTAAAATTATCATTTATTTACAGTTTAGTTTAGTTCCCCACGTTCGAAACGGCGTAGAGTTCCGTTTCGAACGTGGGGAACTGAGTCTCTTGACTATACTTAGGTTCCCTTTACCTATTCCGCTACATGTCGAATACTGTGTGAACCATATATATATATATATATATATATATATATATATATATATATATATATATATATATATATATATATATATATATATATATATATATATATATATATATATATATATATATATATAACATTTTAAATTTAAGTTTAGTATTTTCTGTCCTAAGTGTGGAATAACACTTTAAAACATAGTAAAAATAGAATATTTGTTTGTTTGGTTGAACGCACTTATCTCAGGAACTACTGGATCAATTAAAACATATGTATTTGTATTGGGTAGTCCATTTATCGATGAATACGTATATGGTTGTATAAAAAAACCGACAAATTCCTATGTAGCACGTACGCGTACTGTGTAAATTGGCGAAATTATTTACCTTTAAAAGATATAAAAAAGTCCACAACAGCTACATATGTCTGTCTCCTCAAGGGCAACCCACAAGAACCACTATTATGTTGTACTAATTATATAAAAAAAATAAGATATGTTATACATTTTATATACATTAAAGCTTAAAGTTTTAAAATACGGGAGCACCGTCTTCCATAGCAGTCGTCGACAAGAGACGTAGTGTATACCTCTCATCTTTAACAATCTCATGATCTATTTTTTTTGGTTTGGATTGACAAAAATATATTTGTGTTAGATAGTCCATTGATAGTGATTATTTATCTTTATTTTCAGTTACCAGATTATATCCTATATCTAAGTATGTTATTAATACCAGATGCCTTAATACCAGAGCGAAGAAATGAAACATTAAATATTCTAAATTGAAAATATTAAATATTTCATTTCCTCGAGTGGGGATCGAACCCAGAACCTGTTGGTTACAGTCACACACTTGTGCCGCTGCGCCACGACAGTTATAACAAGATTATGTTATATATAACGAGACCTGTCGCGGCGCAACGGCACAAGCGTGACTGTAAACGCAACAAGTTGTGCATTCGATCTCAGCCGAAAAAAATAAATATTGAATATTTTCGTTTGTTTGAACTCAAAGCAAAACACAATGTTCAATTCCACCACTCAGCACGTAATACCTGGACAATTAATAAACATATATTCAGTTAAAGTCATAAAAATATTTTCAAAGTTTACAGAAAATTTGTTAATAGAAGCTATCTACGCTTCAAGTTGATATGCTTCACATATCACAGCAAATGATATTTCCAAACATAAAATTTAAATGACAAGTATTTATGTTGTCCATGAATTATGCCCAATAATTTTTATAATATGACAAATGTAATCAAACGTACATTTAATATCGTTAATGGAAGTGATTTTGCGTATGAGCTGTTGTTAGTTGAAATTTCAATTAATTTATTTGTATTGAAAACGAAGTTTTTCCAAATTCATTACTATAAGTAACGTTACATACGGTAATCGAGGCCATTGTGGCGCAGCGCTATAGCGACTGACTGCAAACACCACGGTTCTGAGTTCAAATATCACTCGATACAATCAGCAATATTTATTTATTTGCTCTGCTAATAAGATAAACATCCGCGTAGAGTTCCGTTTCGAACGTGGGGAACTGAGTCTCTTGACTATACTTAGGTTCCCTTTACCTATTCCGCTACATGTAGAATACTGTGTGAACCATTTTTTATATGTATGTATATAGGTAATGAGTTTTGTATTTTTGCAGAAAATATGGCTGCTTATAGCTGTATAGAAAGAAATAACGTGATGTTATTTTTCATAACATTAATCGGTTACAAAATTTTAGATAAATATATATTGAATTCAGCTTCACATTGTATTCCGCACATGGCAGGGTAGGCACAGGGAACTTGGGAACCTTGGTGTTAAGACACTCCGTTCCGTTTCCCACTTTCCACGGAATTTGACACATTGCGTGTTCAGTGACGGAACTTAACGTCGCGCTTTGCCTTCTTAACAGAGCGAAGAAATGAAAATATTGAATATTTAAATTGAAAACATTAAATATTTCATTTCCTCGAGTGAGAATCGCACCAATCTGTGCATTTACAGTCATACACTGCGCCAGGACAGCCTATGGATTGGAATTATAAAAAAATGTGCTTATATTCATATAGCTTTTACTTTCAAATTCTTTGCTGTTTTGATGGCCCTTTTTGTACGAACAATCCGTAAACGGCCAGGATTTTTTTGTTACAAGCACAGACCCATCAACATACGGTATACAAACAAGCCTATGAAGGATTTTAGAATGTATTTATTGCTTTTGGCTATGTTATATAATGTAACTAGATAACCTGGAGAACTTTGTATCACTTATCTTTATGTCATAAAAAATCTCCCTTCTTCTGGTTTAAGAGATTGATAACTTTTGGTATTGCCGTATCAATAAATTATAAATTAAATGTAATATTCTTTGCACGGTTACTATTTAAATATATGTATATAAATTTTCACCTACAAATACGGTGCAAATGAGATGATTTCAAAGTAACTGCGCTCGTTTAATATTTTTTTTCATCGGCTTGCTTTTCTTTTTGTCGGGGATAACCTCCGGAACAGTTATATATTATATAGATTAATGAACATATATTTTAACAAATTCTACTATAGTACGATGTTATACATCCCGAAACAAATCTTGAAGGTCTTACCGACTAGACGTTGTTACGAAGACAAACGTACGAAAAGGCCTAAATACACGCGTTGAATTTAGTTATAGCTTTAAGTATTATGTTCATGTAAGATAAAAGCCCGTACTGTTACATGTTTATACTATACTTAGAATTATATGGTATGGTATGGTATGTATTATGTTTATGAATCGTAAAAATAAGAAAATATTATTTTCAGTGTGTTAAGGAGTCTAGGTATTATTAATTATTAATAATAGGTGTCCTGTCGTGGCGCAGCGGCACAAGAGTGTGACTGTAACCGACAGGTTCTGGGTTCGATCCCCAGTCGAGGAAATGAAATGTTTAATATTTTCAATTTGAATATTTAATGTTTCATTTCTTCGCTCTGGTAGTAAGGCAAAGCGCGGCGCTGAGTTTCGCCACTCAACACGTAATGCCTCAAATTCGGCGGAAAGTGGGGAACGGAAGTGAAACGGAGTGTCATAACACTAGGTTTCACTTCCTTTCCCTCTGCCTACCCTGCCTTGTGCGGGATACAGCGTGAAGCTGAAAAAAAATAATAGGTGATTCTTCTTAACTTGTTTATTGATATTAATATTATCAAGTATAGTATGGCAAGTATTAATAGACAGCCGTGTTAGTATCAAATTAACGTAATAAAAGCAGTATTTATTTCCTTTGTATAAATGAGAGGTGAGTATTCTTAACTTGTTATATTTATTGATAATAGTATTTATTTATATTTATCGATATTAATATTAGCAAGTATACTATGGCAACATAGTTATTTAATATGCAGCTGTGTTAGTATCAAATTGACGTCATTAATTGGGCGGAAGCAGCAAAAGCTAGTGTTGGTGCATTGCAAAAGTGGCTCCTGAAACCAAACTCCCTATAGGTGTACTATAGGGAGTTCCTGGGACACTGCTCCTGGATCAATAGTATTAATATATTTTATATTTGTACTTTTCAATAAAGTAATGACTAACATAGTGTTAATTTTTGAAGCCTGCCGTGGCGCAGAGACACAAGCACATGGCAGGTCGTGGATACAGCCTAAAACTGAAAAAAAAAATGTTAATTTTACTCTAGTTAAATATACAGTAAAAATAATAGTAGTAAGAGATTGCTTTCGTCGAGGAAACTGAAGGAAGTTCACGTAAAAAACACGAGAACCCCAGAACTTGATCGAGGGTCATGTATGTTGACGCACTTGGACATATTTAGGAGTTCAAACATATTCGTGAATTTACAATACAAGAACTTATATAATTTGTCAATAAGAATAGTGAAAATTTATATTTAATTTTACATTTTTTTTTTAATTTTCATATAGAAAGCTAATATTCATATATTTTCCATGTTATAATAATACTTTGTTAAATAAACTTCTGAATACATCATTTACATTAACGTATTAAAAAATATTTAGCATCAATACTTTATTTTTTTTCAGTTTCACGCTGTATCCCGCACTAGGCAGGGTAGGCAGAGGGAATGGAAGTGGAACCTAGTGTTATGACACTCCGTTCCACTTCCTTTCCCCACTTTCCGCCGAATTCGAGGCATTGCGTGTTGAGGGGCGGAACTCAACGCCGCGCTTTGCCTTATTACCAGAGCGAAGAAATGAAACATTAAATATTTTAAATTGAAAAAATTAAATACTTCATTTCCTCGACTGGGGATCGAACCCAGAACCTGTCGATTACAGTCACACTCTTGTGCCGCTGCGCCACGACAGGCATCAATACAAAGTTATATAAATATTTTATCAAATTGGTTGTACATTTAAAGTTTTTTATTTTCGAGGCAAATAAATATATGTACGAGAGATTCCCATTCAACAAAAAATACGGTAGAAACTGGCGAAAGGTACTTCCATTTTAATCCTTATGGGAACAATGTAACTTAACACACGGTTCTCTGATTTCCTCTGCCTAATCTGCTGTATATGCATATAATGCAAAATAAAATAACTCAATTAAATTGAAATTGAATTGAGATATTTTTCCAATTCGTAAACATATTCACCACTGAATAAACTCTAGCGAGACATCAAACTTGTTTTTACTCACAAAATAACTAATTCTGTAATGTTTTTCTATAAACACAACTAAGAGCACCAAATAGACGTACATTACCAACAGAATATATTACAAGACATAAAAATAAAAGATAATAAAAGTATATTTCTACTTGAAAAGCTGTAAAACGAATATTTTGTACTCTAATAGACAATTTTGCTTGAGAATAATATGTTGCAGTAGTTTTAGCGGTTCGCTGTGCTTGTTACGGTTGTATGAGTGCTCCGTGGCTGCTTACAAGCGGTGCTCTTAGGATTTTAGAAAGTGGCTTTAAGTACGTAGATTTTTTTTAATAGAGTTAGATATTATTAATATTGTTTTATATATTATTGAGGTCTGTCGTGGCGCAGTGCGTAATATATGCGTGTGACTGTAAACGATAAATTGTGAGTTCCATCCTCACTCGAACAAAATAAATATTTCATATTTTCAAATTAAATATTGAATGTTTTCATTCCTTTGCTCTGGTTACAAGGCAAAGCGGCGTTGAGTTCCGCCACACAACACTTAAGGCCTCAAATTCAGCGGAAAGTTGGGAACGTAAGTAGAATGGAGTGTTTTAACACTAGGTTCCTAAGTTCCCTCTGTCTACCCATGCCATGTGCGGGATAGAGCGTGAAGCTGTGTGTGTGCGCGTGTGTGTGTGTGTATACACATATAACACAACTTGAAATATACAATACTTTAGGATATAAATAAAAGTAGTCTATTCATTCGCGACATCATAAGCATATATGTATTTTATACACAGATGCAGTGCTCAATCTCTCAGACGACGGGCTATATCGTGACAGGAGGCTTTACGGCAAAAATCTCCGAGTTTTCTTTGTGTTACCAACTAGACGTTGTTACAAACGCAAATACGAGCAATCCTCGCACAGTAAACATGCTTTGTCTCAATTTTCTTTAAAATATTGCTTAGTTTCCTTGTAACGTTTTCTAGAATATAGACTTCCGCTCTTTATTTCCTATTTACGATTGCAAAACGTTCTTGAGTCTATTGTTGTAAGTATTTATTTTTGTTTTTTTTTTTATTTTTTATTTGTCATTATAATGTTTTTAATAGAAAAAAATATAGAAATACTCCAGATTGCAGGGAGGTATTAAACTGAAATGGATATCTAATATTGAAGTCTACGTTCCCTTAAAACAAGAAGTAAGTGAATGATATTTAAAAAATGTATGAATATTTCGGTATCATTTTGCTGCTTTTAATAATAAAAGCTACAGAAGTACCCATACTTATTGAACAAATTCAAATTCAAATATTTTTATTCAAAATAAAAAATTACAAGTTTCTTTTTTTTACGTCAAATAATTTACCACCGGTTGACTAAAGTTATTGCCTCAGACCTGAAAAGAACCGGCGCAAGAAACAGAGCGGGCCATGTCTTTCTGACTTTTTTTTTTGTACCAATATCCACAAAACAATACTAATTACTTCTAACGTATATTTATATGCAATCAATGAAAAGAGAATGATCATAATCAAACTATTCCGTAAAAAAAACTCTAGTTTTTATTCACATGAAATAATATATTTATGTAATCGTATATGTTTTTACATATAAATAAGAAATAAACAAAAAATAATTGCATCGCGATCCGCCATTCAACACAATTACTCGAATTAGGTGAAAAGAGTGTTTAAACATTAGGTACCCCTTCCCCTGCCTTGGGCGGAACACATCGTAAAGCAAAAAAAATGTTGAAATAGTCGAGATAAGCCAGCGGCAGAGTACGAGTAGGGTACCGATCCACGCCAGAGTCAATATTGCCCTTTCAATGCCCATGCGGCCTTTTATATAATCGTCAACAAATAAGTTGTAAAACAGAATGATAATAACAATCATGCGCTCATTTGTTATATAAAATCTCCAATTGGGCTTAATAATCATAATTGTAGAGTAATCTATAGTATATTCAATATAATAGTATAATTAAATATTTTTTTTTATTTCTTTATTTCTTTTTTTTTTTCAGCTTCACGCTGTATCCCGCACTAGGCAGGGTAGGACAGAGGGAACTGGAAGTGAAACCTAGTGTTATGACACTCCGTTCCACTTCCGTTCCCCACTTTCCGCCGAATTTGGGGCATTGCGTGTTGAGTGGCGGAACTCAACGCCGCGCTTTGCCTTATTACCAGAGCGAAGGAATGAAACATTAAATATTCAAATTGAAAATATTAAATATTTCATTTCCTCGACTGGGGATCGAACCCAGAACCTGTCGGTTACAGTCACACTCTTGTGCCGCTGCGCCACGACAGGCCTCATATAATGAAATATTTAAATGTTTATTTCAATTTTGGTGGAAAGGGGGAACGGAATGTCTTAACACTAGGTTCCCAAGTTCCCTCTGTTTACCCTGCCATGTGCGGGATAGAGAAGATGATGTTAATTATTTTTTATATATCTCTAATTATTTCTAAATTCCTGGATTAAAAATAGCCTATATGATGTTCCAAAATACTCTGCATGTTTCAATATAGTCCCATATACATATATATGTTAGGCTCTTTCAGAGATTGGCCCATACTGAACGGCAATTGTTTGTCTGTATTTTGTTAACATGTAAATAATAAATATGCACGTAGAGAAACTTGATTATTTTAAAATCACAGACACCGCAATTTTATTTATATATATGTATATAAATAACTATCTTATATTCATAATCTTACATACATACTACCAACATTATTTCGACTGTTTGAATTCAAAATATGAAGCAAGAATATATTGAAATTTATGAGAGGCTTCGCGGCGAATGTATGAATGCTGGCTGGCTCTTGACGTGTTTTAAGATGCAACGAACAATCTTATAGGACTGATGCAGCCTTAAGATCAAACTACATAGAATTTGGCGCGAATATGCTTAATATATTTCTATGTTAAATTCTAATACTAATAATTCACTCACTCAGCTTCACGCTGTATCCTGTACATAGCAGTGTAAGCAGAGGGAACTTAGGAACCTAGTGTTAAGACACTCCGTTCCACTTCCGTTTCCCACTTTCCGTCAAATTTGAAGCATTGCGTGTTGAGTTGCGGAGCTCAACACCGCTTTGATACCAGGGTGAACAAAAATTAAATATTTAATTTGAAAATCTTAAATATCTCATTTCCTCGAGTGAGTATCGAACCCAGAACCTATCGTTTACAGTCACAAGCTTATGCCGCTGCGCCACGGCAAGCCTCTTCACAGTCAACGTTACAATTCAGCGGAAAGTGGGCATCGGAGAGTCTTGGTACTTCCTAGATGAGAGGTTCCCTTTGCCTAGCCTACTATGTGTGAATCAACCAAAATCATTTAAGGAATTTTATAGACTTACCTAATAACGTTAGATTCGATTATAAAATAAATTTAATTGATAAAAGTCATTATAGAATTTGACCGCTTGTGCCCCTGCGTAACCTTATAAGTCTGATAAAACGACCGATTTTAAAATAAGTATTAAATTTAGAAAACGCACTTGGTTACAACGTTATTTTTCAGTTAGGGTAAATCATAATAGAGTATAAAAGGTGAAATTGTATTCCATTTATTTGACATTTCTATATCTACGAAGGACCAATTTCACGGGTTTTAAGCTAAGATGATAAGATTTAGCTAGTGGTCAGACAACGACCTACATTGTATTAGATGTAAGATTACACTACGTAAAGAACTAAATTGAGGCCTGTCCTGTCACTCGAGGGTATGAAATATTTAATACATTTTTTCATTTCTTCGCTCTGGTAAAGGTAGTGTTGTTAAATATCTTAATTCTGAAAATAGCATAAAGTGGGGAAAGAAACGTTCTTAACACTAGGTTCACAAGATCCATACCTAAAGAGTCTGAAAAGCTACAAATAGCGAAAAATGGTTATGTAAGTATATGACAATGGCATAGCTTTCTTGTGGTGCTATAAATACTTATGGTTTTAAATGATACAACTTTTAAACGGATTAATCACGTATGTTGGTTTTCAAACATTTTAGGAAACCCGAGGTTTCGAACGCTTTACAGTAGCCTCGCGTACTGTCCTGGATTCTTGCAGAATGAGCTTACTACATGTGGTCCTCTGGTGTGATGTGTTTGAGACTTAATTTTTTTTAAGAGTAGATCGCAACCAATCATCATGTTTCTTCTCTATTGAAACTAGGACGTATTTGTATTGCTATAGTCTCTTCCATTGTCTCGGCTTATCTATTCTCCCTAGAGAGTATGTAGGGTTTATCAAACCTAATGCTATTTTGGAAAGGTTGAATTTGTTCGCTGTGCACACTGCTGAATTTGATATATGCCCATTCTTGACATCGAAGATGTGTTCTTTCGCCCTAACATCAATGCTTCTCTTTGTTTGACCTATGTATGATAGGCCACAGTCACAATCAAGTTTGTATAAGGTGTATACATGTGCAGGTGCACACTGCAAAGGTATATTATATTTTACTGGTCTCAAGAATACGCTCATTGTCTTGTAAGACTTGTGTATAGTTTTAATAGAAGCTCTTCTTTAAATGATGCCGAACGTGTCTGTAACCTCCTTCACATATGCCGAAAAGTGCCGCCCAGGCCATAAAAGTGCCAGCTGCCTCTCAACTGTGGGTGGCTTGTTGGTCTTCTGTCAACACTGGCAGTTTGTTCTGATGAAGGACAGTAATCACTTGTCGAAGCTCGTACCCTAGGTATTCCCCGGGCTCCCTAAAACAACGATTTGACAACGGTATATAACTGAGTAGTGTGATGTATACTGTGTGGCCTATTGTACCATTAGGATTCTTTATCACCATTCCATTGTAAACTGAATTACTATTAATAGAACTGAGGTGGCTTAAACATTATCCTTAGGTAAAATTGAGAAAGTGTCATTTACGTACTTCTTATATATCCTAAGTAGATATGGTGCTGAGCTAAGGGCCATCTCCTCGATGTCCTTCATGTATATATCTGCTATTATCAGGGGACACAGGCGAACTCATAGCAATGCCGTCGATATCCAGACGTAAGCATATAAGTTCAAGATATTCTATAGGCATGTTGTTCTCCAAAATATGTGACAAAATTCTTGTTTTCCACCTTCTGTCTAGATTCGAGAAGTCGCGAATGCGTGTAAACATGACGGGTTATGGCTTTATACTCACAAAATGTCATGTTTCCTTACCAGAGGAAATAAGGTATTTATTATTTTCATCTCTTCGCTTTTAAGTACGAGAAGTACGAGTTCGTTTTGGAAAAGTCAGCAGGCTGGGACGATATGCGATTTGTTAAGGCATTTTGTTCTTGGCAATCACAGTGATTCTCTTTTAAAGACTCCTCAATTTTTGCTGAAGCTGTAAGAGAAGCGCTACCCATACAGTGCAGTATATTTTGTTACATTTACTAATGTGCCAATATCAATAAAGCCGTTCCTTTTTTCGATCCTAACTGTAGACGCGCTAAAGCGTTAAATTAACAAGCCTATAAGACTTAGGCAGAAGCTCATAGCCGCAAACTAGAGGATGTTCGCAATAACAACAAAGCCTATGCTGCGACAAAATAATGCAGCAAATAAGTATCTGCTGCATTATTTATGTAAGAAGAAAACTTACAAATTATCTGCTATATCCTGCAAAAAGAACGTAACGCAGAAAGCTCGTTTCAATCATGTTGGTCGTGTAAGAACAAAGTTATGTCGTATCCATCAGGTAGTAAAGCGTTATGGCTATTTAAAACGATCTCTTATGAATCGTTTTCGTTTCCCTTCCTTCATTACTAAAACCTGATGGATCTACAGCTCACCCTTCTGAAGAGCAAGCAAAATTGTTTGTATTCCAATTAGCATAATCTTCGCGTCTAAATAAATCATATATACGTTCACCAAAAAGAGGTGAGTCTAGTAAAGGGAAGATACACTTATAAGAACTAGTGAGATACTTCTATAAATATCAACATTTCACACATATTTAGACGTTTTTTTTAATTAAAAACCTAGCTCGAGAAAAAACTAAAAAGAGTAAGCTATAAGTCAATTGTAACCAAATTACATTGCCAACTCAGTCATATCGTCAATTGACAGCTTTTACGCAGCTACGGATAAGCCACATTCGTGACGTGAAGAATATACATATATACAGCTATACGAAAGCAATTTTATTTCGCTTATGTATATAGAGGATGACGACTGTTACTGCGTAGGGACAAGCGTGTGTCTGTAAAAACGACAGGTTGTGGATTCGAACCCCATTTGTAGAAAAGAAATATTTAATATTAAAAAATCTTCGTCGTAGTAAAGCGCTAATTCTCTTCTATGTCTATTGTATAATATTCTCTTTTCTCCACATTCTCCTTCGTATCCAAAATAACGATTTATGTTTATATGTAAATCACATGATATCCCACTCCGTTCAAAGTCATATTTAACTCTTAAAACTTCTTGCTAAACTTTTTCCTTTTGCAAAATTCCGTTTCTATAAGTCTGTCCGCCTATGGAATCCATACTCCTAACAATCAAACAAGCTAAAACTATACAAACCTTTCAAAAAAGCTATAATACTATTATTTAGCACTATAAGTATGTTCCAATTATTTTCTTCTTTTTTATGTATATGAATATGTATTTGAGGCTTGTCGTGGCGTAGCGGCACAAGCGTGTGACTGTAACCGACAGGTTCTTCGATTCCCAGTCGAGGAAATGAAATATTTAATATTTTCAATTTAAATATTTAATGTTTTCATTTCTTCGCTCTGGTACAAGGCAAAATGCGGTGTTGAGTTCCGTCACTCAACACCCAATGCCTCAAATTCGGCGGAAAGTGGGAGACGGAAGTGTAAAGGAATGTCTCTACTAGGTTCCCAAGTTCCCTCTGCCTACCCTGTGAGAGACGCAACATACTAAGAGTAGACTAATAGTATGTTGCATCTCTCTGGCGAGAAATAATGAGTATTTTATTTGTTTGTCTGTAATGCCTCCAATTTGACGAAAGGAATGAATATGTAAAAGCTGTAAGCAATATAGGTAAGAGAGGGAGTGGGAGACCTCGGTTGACCTTCGAAAACACAGTATCGACGATACTGGAGGAAGGTCACTTAAAAAGCATGAGGACCCCCCGGAGGGCATGTATGAAGAGGTTGATGACAGTGGACGATGCGAAAGAGGTATGCCGAGACCGTAGCGTTTGGCGCTCCGTCCTCTCTGCCTACCCCCGCGGATATAGCGTGAAGCTAAGTTAAGTTAAGTTAAGTTAAGTTGTAAGGAGTATGTAAAAACTAAGTACCCGGACATATGCGGGATACGGGTGAAGTAAAAAAAATATAGAAAAAAATAACTGTCCATCAATTGTTGTTGTTTGGTAATCCTGATGTTACGTTTTATTTAGTAGTTCTATGATCGTTAAGATACGTAAATAAAAAAGGAGGCACCTATATAAAAACTCAAATAAATAACTTCAATTTTAAAATAAATAATGAAGAAAACTATGGAAATATTTCTCTACATAACACTGATCAATATAAATTTATCATTTTAGATATACATTATTATATTTAAAATGAATTTTAACAATGTCGGCTACGAGCCAAATTTACTAATTAAGCCAAGTTGAATAATAAAAATAATAAAATAGGTGTGTCGTGGCGGCTGGGGTACACAAGCGTGTGAGAAGGCATAGCGCGGCGATGAGTTCCGCATCTCAACACCCAATATATAAATCATATTTGGCGGAAAGCGGGGAACGAACGAAATGGAGTGCCTTGACACAAGGTTCTCTTGTTTCCTTTGCCTTTCTTGTTACCGTTGTACGGGATATAGCGTGAAGACACTAACAACGTACATACGTAAAATACTATATATAAATTAAAGAATACTTGTTCAACGTATAGCTAGTTACTTGTTCTGTATTGAATATTACAAATGAGAATGAGATGAAAATATTTAAATTATTTAATTGAAAAAAACAAAAAGAAACTTTAAAAACAAATCTTTTAAAATAAGCAAAATTCAGTGAGAATTTGCTGTTGATATTAAAAAATGTAAATTTCTAGAGTTATTATCTGTGACAGAATTTAATTTGTGGGTCTAATAAGTATACATTGTACGCGCATATTTAAAATTGAATACCGAAATTGACTCAATAAAAGAAAATAATCTTTCCAACATTATTCTGGACACGTTCTGGTAATGTATGGTAAACAAAGACTTAAACATATTTTGAACAATTTGATAATTTGAAACTTATTTTTCTATAGGCCTATTATGTATTTTTAATAACATTATTAGCATTATTTAATTTTCGAGGCCTGTCGTGGCGCAGCGGCACAAGCGTATGACCGACAGGTTCTGGGTACGATCCTCAGTCGAGAAAATAAAATATATTTAATATTTTTAATTTAAGTATTTAATGTTTAATTTCTTCGCTCTGGTACAAGGCAAAACCCGACGTTGTGTTCCGCCACTCAACACACAGTGCCTTAAATTCGGCGGAAAGTGGGGAACGGAAGTGGAACTGAGTGTCTTAATAATAGGTTCCCGGGCTCCCTCTGCCTATCCTGCCTTGTGCAGAATAAAAAAAAAGGAAAAAAATATAAAAAAAACTTGAATACCTCCGATTAAAAGTTTCATTAACTCTACTTTGCAAAGTGCTTAAAGTTTTTAAATTATTATTTCAATTTTCATAAGAGAGATAATTTTAGTGGTGTTTTCATAGCTAAACACCACTAAAATTATCAAGGCTTTTGATTAAAAAACCACACTCAAACACAGCTCAAAAATTAATACAGGAACTGTGATAGACACAAGGACAGACAGTTCGTCATGTCTTAGTATATAACGTCCTTTTTGCTTCAGTGTTTTTAAATAAAGTAAAACTTAGTATATCATATAAACTGTTATACCAAGTGAGCGTTCCAGCTAGGATTGCTTTAAAATGAAAATGTATTATATATATATATTATTTTAAAGAAGAAATTTCATAAGATTGAGAGAGGAAATCGCCTTTGAGTTTGTTGGCACACACGCGTCGCGAATGAAGAAAAATGTTCAGGCTTAAGCCTTCCACTCGGCGGCTGTAAATAGAGATTTATTAAAACAGGACGCCGAAAACGCGCCACGACGGTTTATTGTTACACATTTACATGCTCCCAGTTATTACGTGGCGGTTTCATTATTTTAAGGTAGTTAGCGTCAACGTTTTTGTTGGTGCTCATTTTGTTATGACATAATATATATATATATATATATATATATATATATATATATATATATATATATATATATATATATATATATATATATATATATATATATATATATATATATATATATATATATATATATATATATATATATATATATATATATATATATATATATATATATATATATATATATATATATATATATATATATATATATATATATATATATATATATATATATATATATATATATATATATATAATATATATATATATATATATATATATATATATATATATATATATATATATATATATATATATATATATATATATATATATATATATATATATATATATATATATATATATATATATATATATATATATATATATATATATATATATATATATATATATATATATATATATATATATATATATATATATATATATATATATATATATATATATATATATATATATATATATATATATATATATATATATATATATATATATATATATATATATATATATATATATATATATATATATATATATATATATATATATATATATATATATATATATATATATATATATATATATATATATATATATATATATATATATATATATATATATATATATATATATATATATATATATATATATATATATATATATATATATATATATATATATATATATATATATATATATATATATATATATATATATATATATATATATATATATATATATATATATATATATATATATATATATTTATATAAAAAATTACGTAATTTAATGTTTTTTTTTACTTTCGTAGTGTAGTTGAATGTTTGATCTGACATAGTATAGGCAATGATATTGAATTCTAAATTTATATTATGCATGCAATTGGTAACATTCATCTTAGCCAGTATTTTTACCGCGGTTTTATCTTTAAAGAAAAAAATTAACGTTATTTTGGTTGACTTCGAAATGTTGGGTTAATTATAAATTTGAAATTATCTAAGATCGATGACAAAGAAATATGATAGACATATGAAAAAGTTTAACAGAATTAAAAATTTTGTATTTAAATTAAATAAAATAGTTTTTATACTAATAAAGACATGCGTTTGATTCAATATTCGTAATTGAATTTGTTCCTTATACCTCATAATTTCACTGAAGCATGTTTTTTAGTTTTTTTATAATGTTATTTGTTACAAGCTTTTGTTTGCTTTAAAAAAAGTATATAAACTTTTATTTGATTCGCCGTGTTGTGTTAGTGTATGTGAAATCTCAAGCTCAGCTTGACCCATATCCCAGTGTCCGATTGAGCTGATACCTGGATTACGACTTCAATTTTGAAGACAATGAGTCTACTTACTTTTGCACATCTCACATAATATGGGCAAAAAATGAATGGGCTTGTAAAATACAGTAAAAAACATTTCGATGCTTGTTTATAAGAGGGATTTATTTATTAATATTATATTTTATTCATTCATAAGAATCCATACTAATATTATAAATGTGAAAGTAACTCTGTCTTTCTGTCTGTCTGTCTGTCTGTCTGTTACCTTTTCACGCCTAAACCACCCAACCGATTTTGCTAAAATTTGGTATGTAGATAGTTTGCATTCATGAGAAGGACATAGGCATAATATTTTTTGGAAATTCAACTCCTAAAAGGGTTAAATGGGGTGGCAAAAATATTTTTATGCACATTTTTGAATGAAACTTTGAATTAATGCTTTTTACGAGTAGTACAAATGATGAAAACGTATTTCAGGGTTTTTCGAAATTTGCCCCCATTGGGGGTTGAAGGGGGTGGCTAAGTTTGTATGGGAAATTTAATTCTATTGAAATATTTTGCGTGACACTGAAATAATGCTCCCCAATACAAATTATGAGATACATATCTAAGCGTTTTTTGAAAATCAACCCCTATGGGGGTGGCACAATTTGCGTAGGAAAAAATATTTAACAGTAATTTTTACCATAAGCAGTCCATAACAATGAACCACGTACATCAGTTTATCATTAACGAAAAACACACAAAAAAATTATGATACACAAAAATTGGTTAAAAATAGGCAATAAGTTCTAGAAAGTGCAGCAGCAGCGACGCAGCAGTTGCGGGGCGCGCGCGTGATAAGTAATGTATTTTACTTCATTTTTGTTTCCAATAGCTTTGGAACTAATTAAGTTCAGTTTTGATCGATGCTATCAATTTAAATAAATAATTAGTAATTTATTTCTTTTTTCAACTTAGTTTGTTGACAAAATTAGTTATTAGTGAAGGTTCTTTTTATTTATCTAAATTATATAGTTAAGTTTTTTTAATGTAAGTATATTAATGCAACCTGATTCCTTAAACATTGTTTTTTTTATTCGTATTACTTGGCAATTGTATTATTCTATAGATTTGTTGAATCAAACAATATTTTCAGACAATTACAGTCATTTGTTTCTAAAATTTATAGAATATCCAAGTTTTTAAACAGGAATAAGTAATTTGATTTTGTTCAACGTCTATATATTTTCTGGTATTTATGTTCCTCCGATATGCCTCGCAAGCGTAAATCAGATTTATCGCGTAGCTTTTCAAGAGCTCGAGTCGCGAATGTGGCTAGAACTCAAGAATCTGAAGAGCAGACTCAAGCAAGGCAGATTTTATACAACGAGCGACAAGCAGCTGCAAGGGTTATCGAGACCGTAGAACAGATTCAAGCTCGACAGCATTTAGACGCCGAGCGACATGCGTCTCTTAGAGCGTCCGAAACTCTAGAACAAGCTCAGGTCCGGCAAATCTTAGATGCGGAGCGTCACGCACCTTATAGAGCCACCGAGACCTTAGAACAAACTCAGACTCGGCAAATTTTAGATGTGGAGCGTCACGCATCTCTTAGAGCCACCGAGACCTTAGAGCAAACGTAGACCCGGCAATTTTTAGACGACGTGCGTCACACATCTATTAGAGTCACTGAGACTTTAGAGCAAACTCAGGCCCGGCAACTTTCAGATGTTGAGCGTCACGCGTCACGCATAACTGCAGAAAGACACACGAATAGTCACATTAATGCTGAACAACAAGCAGAAAGAAGACGCGCGCTTACGCGTAACACGTGGGAGGCGTTTCACGATGCCGCGTTTGATTATGATCCACTGATTGACTACGTCAACCACCGATTAGTTATAATTGGGAAAATGGATCAAAAATGTAGATATTGCGAAGCACTAAAATGGAAAGGAATATACAATTAGAATCGCTTCATTTGATATTGACAGAGAAGTTGTGATGCCTGGATTTCATTCATTTTGGAATTGACGACATTATCAGCGCCGAAATACCGGATCCATGCGGTCCAGAGAATCCACAGTGCCCTTGCATGAAAGACGTTAGATGTACTAAAAAATTTCCACGCAAATTACACTCAGAGACAGTTTACAATGATAACGGATACCCGATGAATCGTAGACGAGCGCCAGCAGACGGAGGTCAAACGGCAACTGTAAAACTTCGAAATGGTAGTCATGCTATTGTTGATAATAGTTGGGTGGTACCCTATTCGCCTATTTTGTCAAAAATGTTTAATGTAGAGGTTTGCAGTTCAGTGCGTGCGATTAAATATATCGGTAAATACATAAATTAAAACAGCGATCAAGCTATTTTCAATTTTAGAAGCACAAACACGTAAATCCCGTGGATGATGTACAAACGTATCAGTCCGGTCGTTATGTCAACAGTAACGAGGCCGTGTGGCGGCTGTTGGGATTACCACTACATGAAAGGAATCCTACTATTACGCACCTTAGTGTGCACTTAGAAAACGGTGAACGAGTTTATTTTACGAAACATAATTTCCATGACCGAGTGTCAACTCCACCTAAAACCACGTTCACGCTTTTTTTTTAACTACGCGCAAAGGATGACTTTGCAAAAACTTTTCTGTATGTTGATGTGCCAAGATATTACACCTGGAACGCAACAAGAAAAGAATGGAAACGCCGAGTTCAAGGAACTCCTGTTCAGAAATGGCCCGGTGTTAAATCTGGTGATGCTCTAGGTGGAGTTTACACGATCCATGTGTGCAACATGGAATGCTATTGTTTGAGAATGCTGCTACATCATGTGCGAGGGCCTACGTGTTTCAAAGATTCCGTGCCTTCCCATAACCTGAGATTGAAAGTTGGTGTCCCCGTTCTATAAATGCGTAATCATGATGCACCTCGGCTATGCAACGGCACTCGATTGCAAATTGCGCACTTGGGGAAAACATCGTTTAAGGAACAATTATGACTGGAACGGCAAAAGGAGAAAATGTTCTGATTCCACGTATTCCCATTATTCAAACAGACATGCCGTTCCAGTTTAAAAATGTACAGTTCCCTTTAAAACCCGCCTTTTCAATGACTATAAATAAAAGTCAAGGGCAGACACTAAAATTAGCAGGTGTGCACTTAGAGAAAAAATTGTTTTCCCATGGGCAATTGTATGTGGCGTGTTTCCGTGTATCCAGCCCCCAAAACCTGTACATATTATAAAAAGACGGTAAAACAATAACGTAGTCTATAGAAACGTATTGCAATAAAATATCGCGTCTATAAACATATATTCCTGTATATTGCATACACATCCTTAGTAAGAAATGACGCGGACGAAGTCGCGGGTAACAGCTAGTTGTTAATAATTTGAATTCGTAAAGAAGAATTTAATGAGTTAAAGGTTGTGTTTATCTGTCAATAACTAGAGTTTCCTGCCACTTTACAATTAAAAAAAGGTAAAAGATAAAAGATAGAATATTTCGACTTGACTTCGACGAATTTCGACGCACAGGCAAAAAATATATATTTTTGCTGCATTACACTTTAAATCAGATTTATTTTTTTATTTACAATTGCTACGCGATAGTGTCATTCTTACTTCATAATTATCCTTATGATAACCTTAAACCTTATATAAGTACTAATTTTCTTAAATTACTTCGTTCGTTACAAATTAAAAAGGCAAAACTTAATTTTATGTAAATTGTATGAAGCCCTTCAAAGGTCGACGACACGCACGTACTTCTGCCAGTATTTAAAAGAACTGAGGCAGAATAAAATGTGTAAACATTGACATTTATTTTACCCTCACGAAGCCATAGTTTATGATTATAATTGAATAGCTCGTTCATTATTACTTTAAATTAAAGTCAATGTGTAATATTTTTTGAACTTTGTTTTTGCTATTTTAGAGGATAATCGAATGGCCTTCCAGCAACCTCTATTCAATTATGGTAAAGTTTTAATTATCCAGTAATAACGTTAAATATATATTTGAATCATTTCATCCTTCATCACATCTTCACCAAATCTTCAAAATTTATAATAATCCGCTAAATTTACTGCTTCATATCATTCGTGTATTTTAGACAAAACATGACACTGGCAATTATTTTGCGCCTGACATCACAAAAACAGGCTACACAAAATAAAAAAAAAAGATATTTCAACGGAACTCGCATGTGTTCCTACAAGCAATATAATTCTTTCTTTTCTAATTTATCCCACATAATCAAAACTCAAATAAATTGAAATCGATCGTTTAAATCGTCAAAGCCTTTATTTTTTTGTATTACCATGGCCTGGAAACATCACCTTCCACTCCTACTTGCAAGCACACTATTCGTGACGTTCGCTTTGGTGAAATTACCGTGTTCTTAGTTTGGGAACATGTTAATGTATCTAATTACATCACCTATGGTCAGGTACTCTGTGTCCACCATAATTACTTAACTACCAAGAATCCTTATGTAGACGTTCGCTCTCTTTCAGTATTCAACCCTTTTTACTAGAGGGAATACTTTCAAGAATTATTTGATTTGATGCTATCATTTCACCTTTCTCCCCGCATCTTCTTCTTCACCGCATGTCTCACTTTAGGGATAAGAATCATCTACATGGATGCATGATTTGCATCAAGATCTTTTTTTATTATCATTATGAAATAATCCTTCTCCTGATATGATAACTGAACGCTTTCGCTTAGTGATTTGCGTCATTTTTTTTATTATCATTAAAGAATGATCTTTCTCTTGAGATGATACATGGGCGCTTTCATTTAGATGCTTTTGAATTCGGTCCAGACACTTAAAAAATATAGTTTGAGGTTAGGAATTACCATAAAATAAATTACGTGATAGCATAAATATTTCATTGTTTTTAAAATTTGATACATCTTTTTATAATGGCGATATTTCTTTGAACGGTGATATTCCTTTTACAAATGAACCTATTATCAATCAACGATTTTATTTTACCTTTGTGAAATGTAAGGAAAAATTAGAAATATAAAGAAGGGGATTTTAAAATTGTCTTCATATATAAAAAAAATTAAAGTGTCGCTCACAATAAAAAATCACTGTGCTAAGATGATACATCATTTGTAAATTTATGACCTATATATCTAAATATAAAAGTGAAAGTAAAAGTGAATATCTAAATATAAAAGTGAAAGAAAGACTTTGCCGTGTGATCCCGGCTTAGAATAGGATCTCCCTGGTACTGATGGTGTCGTAAGAGGCGACTAAAGTGCGTGTGGTAGAGTCACGTTGCCAGTAATGGCAACACGCATGGGCAGACTCGACCGGATTATTACCACCTCCGGCATTTAAGACCGGCGTTAAGTAGTGGCTTTGGCCACTGCGTTTCGCATTAGGTAATGCCGGGCCCCGGTGCCCTTCCACCTTAAAGGACAGCAACGCTCTTGTAGCTCCTCTGGAGTTACTCGAGGCCGTGGGCGACGGTGATACTTACCACCAGGTGACCCGTACGCTCGTTTACCGTCTTTTCCTTAAAAAAAGTGAACGATCTTACTCATTATGAAATTTCAGGCACTACAAGTGCTTGGAAAATGGGATTTTTCCAAATTTTCGGTTCAGAGTTGGCAATTAGCATAAATTTTCTTTTTTTCAAGGGCTACGATTTAAAATTTTGTACAGATATTCTTTTTGGGCCGTACGTGCTACCTAAGATGGGTTTACGTGAAATTTAATCTCTTAGGTTGTGTTTTTAGGGTTGACAGTTTGTACGAAACTTCTATACTACAAGGACTTTTTTTTAGGACGTATGTGCGTTGATACTTAAAACAGGATGTTGCGAAATTTCAAAGTGAGTAGTAAACTATACCAGTAGTTGCTGAGTTTAACGCTTTCAATGAGACAAACAATCACATTTTTTAGCTTATATACCTTAGAAAACTTCGTCATTAGCATTTATTTCAATGTATTTTTATACATAACTGTTTCAATGAGTTGGCTAAAACTATACTTTTTAATTTATTGATATTAAATTTAAAGTGATAACGATTTTCGACATTTGATGAGAAATTGTCTTTATGTTAGTGAAATCAAAAGAGTGATTGTATAATCCAAGCGGGCAAAGCCACGGGCGGATCACTAGTATATAATATTTATATGAATATTTTAGATAAGTAACTTAATCCGTACATGACGTAACGTAGGCGTTGTCTATCTTAAACATAACCGGTATCAATCAACCGTTTTTGCATAGCATAGAAATTGTCCTTTAATTGTGTCTGTATTTTGGTTAAAACGTGGTGATGTGAAGGGATAGAAAATATTGTTTTTATTTTCTATATATAATTGTAATAAATCAGTAACTAAGTACTATCTGTGATATATGGACCCATAAAAGAAAACAAATACATAAAAAAGAAATATCATAGCCGACGTTTGTTAACATTTTAGGGCCAAATGTAGATTTTTGGTCTATCTCCGAAACGGCTAAAGATTTTAAATACAGTCCTCTTTCTATTATATTTTGGCAACCTTAATTAAATAGTAAATTAAATTTCTCGGAAAGCTTTTGAAAAATAATAATGTAATTAAAGTATTTACACATTAATCATGATACGGTATGTATGATTATAAAAACTGTCAGTTTATCCGAAGGCATAATTTTATTATTTATTAGATATGCCTTATATACAAAGATATATTTATTCATATTAGAAGCATAGAGTTGTATTCATAGCACTTTTTATGTAAAGTTAAAAGAAAAGCATTTCTGCATATATTCTTCTGAACCAAACACTTGGGACGCTTTTCTCGTCCATCTTTATGGAATAGTTTGGTAAAACTCACGGATATATTCAGGTTATCGTCCCGGGAATACCCGGGATATGTTAATTTACAACCAATGTAAATAGTTTCAGTAATTTATGTCGCTAAAACACTCTCCGGAATTCCTAGGGATGCCGAAAATGTCGATACGTACTCACTATAATCCAGATAACTTCAAACCGTAATATATATATGGCGTTAGTGGATCCACACATCTATACTTGGTATAAAAAATTATCTACATTGAAAATGTTTAATTGTTTAAAAATTCTTCTTCCGTTTTATGCATCTTTCTTTATTCGGCTATATCTCAGGTAGAAAATCTTGTTTTGATAATCATCATTTTTTTGTTTCTGTTTTGTTAATTAATTTTATTATTATTACATGTATACGCCTGTAGGGGCGCAGCGGCACAAACGTGTGACTATAACCGACAGGTTGTGAGTTCGATCCCCACTCGAGGAAATGAAATATTTAATATTTTCAATGTAAATATTTAATGTTTTTATTTCCTCGCTCTGGTACAAGGCGAAACGCGGCGTTGAGTTCCGCCACTCAACACGCAACGCCTCAAATTCGGCGGAAAGTGGGGAACGGAAGTGGAACGGAGTATCTTAACACTGAGAGATATAACATGTATAAAATGGCACACCGGTCCATTTCCAACTTTTCGCTGGATTTAAAGCTTTTCTTGAAATTTCTTGTTTAGTAGCGACGCACAATGCCGCGCTTTATTATCAGAGCGAAGAAATATTAAATATTTCATTCCTTCGGAGCGGGGATCGAACCCACAACCTGCCACGTTTACAGTCACAATGTGTAACTGTAACCACGACAGGCTTAATTTTTTAATTTCTCTCGTTTACTAATTATCAGATTATTCTTCAGGGACATTTTCTTGTCGTTGAACTTATCTATTTCTATATCTTATAATTCCACTATTTTGTCGGGAATCTTTTTATATTTTAACATAATTTTCGTGGGTATCTAATATATTAGTGTAAAAAAGCTAAATTTATAGACAAGTATGAGTGCCAATTAAATCTTATACTGTTCTATCTAGCTGTACCATGTTGAAAATGGCATACATGCGTACCAGTTATAATTTTAGTCAAAACATTATTTCAGCTTTCCTTTGTATCCTTAATTAGCAAAACAGACAGACCTAGTGTTGAGTTATTCCCTCCTGATTTCTCGAGACATTGAGTGTTGAGTGGCGGGTCTCAACTCTGCACTTAGCCGTGCCAGAAATTAAAAATATTAAATTAATCATCTGGTAATAAGGCAAAGCGCGGCGTTGAGTTCCGCTACTCAACACGCAATGCCTCAAATTCGGCGGAAAGTGGAGAACAGAAGCGGAACGGAGTGTCTTTACACTAGGTTCCCGAGTTTCCTCTGCCTACCCTGCATCGTGCGGGATACAGCGTGAAGCTGAGTGAGTGAGTAAATTAATAATTTCACCGAGTGGACGTCAACCCACGACCGTTTTCCAGTCATCAGAATGTGCCGACTACGTCCCAAAGTTGCACATGGTACAGCCTGACATAATGTAGGTCCAAAAATTTATATCTATATGAAATTAAAGTACGTACTGTTCATAGGTGTATTCAATTTCTAAAGCATTAGTACTTTAGTTATGTTGCTTTTATGTCTCAAAAAAATCTCGTGAAAATCTTTTCAACGTAATAAAATGTATGAATATTACTTAGTTTGAAGGCAGACTTTTTAATTAATTCTCTCTGGTAGTAGTGAAAGCCCCAGCTCGATGCCATGGCATCAACTCGTTAAAACAGTGTTTATTAAGATGTTTCCTCCGCGGATTATCTGCGGACGTGTCTATTCAGGATTTAAACGCGCTTCGCCTGGCATCTATTATTATTCATGACATAAATTTGCTTGGTGAGGAAGGCATTACACGAAAACTCATTAAAAGCAAGACGCGGCTTGACTTTTCAAATTAGACACGTTAAGTCCACGCGTGGCGGGCGTCGGGCGGCGAGCAGCCTGCCGTCGGCACTTATTGTCATTCGCAACAAGTAGCGTCGCTGCTTATTAAACCGCCCTGTCTTTAACTAATTTATAAACTTCCACTGTTTTAGTTAATTAAAGTGGGTACGACCTATGAACGAAAATTGGGATTGCCGTAACGGTTCTAAACTAACTACGTAATGAAGCCGTATCTTTGCCCTGATTAGATTTTCAGTAAACCTTGTATTTTTTTTTTTAAATACAAAAAAGGCCCATCGTGGAGCAGCGGCACAAGCTGTGCAAGTGTGACTGTAAACAATAGGTTGCGGGTTCGTTCCCCACTCGAGGAAATGAAATATTTAGTATTTTCAAATTAAATATCTATTTTTTTCAATTCTTCGTTCTGATAACAAGACAAACCGCGACGTTGATTTTTACCTCTCAACACGCAAAACCTCAATTTCGGCGAAAATTGGAGACCGGAAGTGGAACGGAGTGTCTTAACACTAGGTTCCCAAGTTCCCTCTGCCTACCCTGCCATTTGAAGCTGAGTAAATAGTTATTTTTTTATGTAATAAACTACTAGTATTACATAATATAATCATATTATTTCATATATATCCTATGACTAAAAGCGACTACAAAACAATATAATATACAATAATCTTCCTGGTATTAATAATTAACGAGTAATCGTTACCACGAATAACACGAATGTGAAAACAAAAAATATATTATATTCATATCATGATACAATTCGTATCTTAAAGAAATTGGAATCAAAGCCCCATTTATAAATAAGGCTCACATTGTAACAATAAATTGTGGTCTATCCACGGATATCGATATTTCAATATGCCTATCGTTCATAATATCATTTAGCAACATGTCAATTATATATAATGTTATTAGGTTTATCCGTCAATTTCAGCAGCCATTGAAATAACTAAGGGTTAACTAACAGTTACAACGGTCACGAATAAAGTCTCAGATAGTAAACTGAAAATAATTAAAGCTATCACAGATACACAGGCTGCTTGTAATTACCGTTAAACTCTTTGATAAGTTATCTGGTAGATTGTAATTACTCAATAACATAATTTATATAATAATTTTGAAAATTGATTCATACGATTGATATTTTATTATTTCCAAATAAATATATATATATGTAGAAACAAAACTCACGTGTTTTTACCGGAAATGTTGTGTTAGACGCTATTTAGTTTTTACGGAAAAAGCTTTTCTATTTCGCTATTTTAATTAAGTCATTCAAAATAATTTGATTTTGGTTAATTTATTCGCTACCTACAAGGTCGTGTAATATTTACGAAATATTCGTGTCGAATAATTTTTATTCGTGCTCTAATCTTAGACCTTCGACTGCAATCTACGCAAAACACGTATTTATACTCTCAAGCTCTGAGATAACGGCCGTATCAGTTATTTTAATCGGCTGATACCTGACCGGTGAAATAAAAATTATAGCTTATTTGTCAGATACGCCTGTCCGGCTCATTATCAGTCAGTGGTATAATCAGCCCGAAGAGTTGTCTTTGACATGTAACTGTGTAACATGTACTCTAAGTGTCCGCGGCAAACCTGCAGGAACATTTGTATGTGTACATATCATAATTAAGGCACTATGACTGTAGTTACATTTTTAACTTCAGCTAAATCATATTTTTCCAGCACCTATTGAAGATATCATTATGAAATTTAAACTGTATGACAATCTATAAGGATTTTCGCATTTTATTTTTGTATTTGTTTCTTTCATGTTCACAATATATATTTCTAGATGTTACCTGCGGTTGTACACCTTCATGTGATGAGGCTCACATGATTATCACATGAGTCTGTGCAACCAGTGCCAGACCAGGCTGCCCCCATGCTTATAAGGTATATGATACATGGTTCTATCACCTTGGGGATAACATGATTCTATGACCAGGGGGGGGGGACCATGGTCATAGTCGTAGAATCATGCTTTATGTGTCATATAGAATAAACTATTTTTTGTGTATGACACATTTTCAAGTTCATTAGGTTACATTGAAATTATTAACATAAAATGTTGTGCATTTCTATAATAAACTATCCAACACAAAAATTTACTTTATTTGCCTGACCAATATGGAATCCAGTAGCTTTTAAGCTTAATAACGGGGACTCACTGGTTCTCATCGCTTCGGCACCCCAGCAATTTTATCACGTATAGTGCTAGTGGATGTATATTTCTGCGGCAGGTAGACAGCAGGCTCTACGAACAAGCGAAAATATTGTTTTTGATATATTTTTTTATTATTTCCGCAAACATTCGATACCCACATGATTTTAAAATAAGACTATACTGTACATTTCACTGAAAGCTATTTAAGTTTAAGGAAAGTATGATTTTTGAGGCCTGTTGTGACGCAGGGGCACACCAAATGGGGCAGGTTGTGGGTTCGATTCTCCTTCGAAGAAATGAAATATTTAATGTTTTCAATTTAAATATTTAATGTTTTCATTTCCTTTCTCTGATCACAAGGCAAATGTGACGTTGAGTGCCGCCACTGAACATGCAATGCCTCGAATTTGGCGGAAAAGGGAGAACAAAGCGGAGTGTCTTAATACGAGGTTCCCTAGTTCTCTCTGCTTACCATATCAAAGTTAAAAAAATATATTTAAAAATATAACTTCTCTTCAATAACGGGTGACAATAAGCTTATAATAAACAATAATTATACGTAAGATTTATAGGTATCTTTAAAATCATATATATTATTATTATTATTATTGGACTATACCATGCTCATATGTTATCTCAATATAAATAGGCAATTTAATTTTGTATTTGATAGTTTTAGAGGCAATTGCTATGGCTTGTTTGTTTGGCAGATTAGATATTTACCCTCGAACCGCGATGTCCCTAGCGATAAGATGGGTTGAGATGTGGCTTACGTTCTCAATATGAATCGTAAGAATATGTAATACCAGAAGCCACACTCTGATATTTCCTTTGCGAATTCATTTATTTATCTATTTATATCTTTATTTATTTATTTATTTATATATATAGTTTATTTTCATTATGATTTGATACTATATACTTAATTTAATTTAAGTGATATTATAATGGTAAGGTTGTACTAATTTGAGGTATATTATAATAGCGCTTTGTTTCTTCAATCAGTGTCAATAGTCAATAACTGTAGGTAATATATTGTAGTAGGCTTAGGGTACAATATATAGTAGAAAGCTTTCAAATTTATGAATCAAATTTATGAAAATTATAAAAACATACAAAGTAATCCTAAAAAAGAAAAGATTTAAAAACCAACTAAGGCTTGCCATTCCTTGCATTGATTTTCATGTAAACTGTCAATTTTAGAGGAAACAGACGCAGAAATTATAATCAGAAACTATCTAAGTTAGGAGCAGTTTCTTGTGAAGTATTTTGTATAGTACATAAAAAGTATGATGATCTTTACCTCTACGTTTCCTCAGAGAAGTGTTATATTTTGTCATCAATTTCAAAAACGACTAACTAAGAAATATATTATCCATAACATTTTTTTGTTCTACATAATAAAATCGGTAAGCAAAAATAAACAGTAGAACTAACGAACGTTGTTTATGTTTCTATACACGTCTAAGTGTAACTTAAAAGCATGTTAGAATTTAAAAAATATGTTAAAATTATAAAAAAACACTAATATTGAAATTAAATAATATACATAGTGTTTTACATGTTAATAGTATTTATATAACAAAGATATGTCAACTTAAAGACAAGCTGTTACAACCAAAGTACACTACATATGCAAAATAATACAAATATGTCATCACAGACGATGCCTCCAGTATTTTTAGTAGAAATTATGCTGACGGTGATGATCATATTTTTTGCAATAAAACAGTAAAATACTAAACTAAGTAACTAACAGCGGGTGTACGTATAACATTATTTTGGGAACTTCAAAAGGATTGTTCATTATTTAATGACTCAAGAGTGTATCATTACTAGAGAAAGATTTAAAAAGATTTCAACGACCAAGTATTCTCGTTATAGACTGTTATTTTTTAAAAGCAACTGTAGGGACGTTTAATATCGCTATGACATTTTCTATTTTCCACTAATATTTTTAAGTGAGTCCGTCAATAGCTTCGTTATTTGTGTGACAGATTAAAAAAAAGCTTTATTTTTACTTGCACAGTGTACTTTATTTATTATTGATCCCATTTCCACCAAGTCATAGACTTAATAATGGAATGTATATACTGTGTCATAATTTGATGACAATACTAAGCTATTTTTATATATTAGAAAATATGATATAATTTTATGTTTTGACTATAACTAATCAAACCTCTATGACTGAAATTCAGCGAGAGTAGAGAACGGAAGTACAACACTTTCGTGTTGGGAATAAACTGTCTTAGCACTAGGTTCCCAAGTCATTGCCTTGTGTGGGACACTACGTTATACTGAAGAGAACAGTTGTTACAACCAGGGATTTTTTTTATAACCAGAGATTTTTTTTAGCTTCACGCTGTATCCCGCACGAGGCAGAGTAGGCAGAAAGAACCCGGGACAGGAGTGTTAAGACACTCCGTTCCACTTCCGTTCCCCACTTTCCGTCGAATTTGAGGCATTGCGTGTTGAGTGGCGGATCTTAAGGCCGCGCTTTGCCTTATTACCAGAGCGATGAAATGAAACATTAAATATTTAAATTGAAAACATTAAATATATCATTTTCTCATCGAGTGGGGATCGAACCCAGAACCTGTTGGTTTCAGTCACACGCTTGTTTGTGCCGCTGCGCCACGACAGGCCTCGAGATAATCTACTTAATATTTTTGTTGTCCAATCCGTTGAACTAGTTTTTGTAATTCGCTTTGTAGTTTTGCTACAACTTTTGTAATTTTACTTAAAGTAATAAAATTTTCAGTCATTACTATTATTAGAAAAGCAAAGAACGATTACAAATTTATTCAATTATACTCGCAAAATCGTGCAGAAAACACGAAACCAAAATTCCTTGATAAAATTTCTTATTCTCGAAATAACTACGGAAATTGAGATTTAACAAGGACAAATTGACTGAAACGAAATCAATTATAGGGAATTATTTTTTAAAATAAAAATATTTTCTTTTGAAAACAATATTGATAGTTTTTTTTTTACTTTCTCTCTTTTTTTAATTGCCAAGCACGTTTAAAAATACAGTTATAAAACGTGTTCGCGAATAATGTTGAAATTTAAAGGGCCGGCTTTATCCACAATTTTATTGGCCTTAATATGTCATGTATTTTTTTTATCAATATGACAATAGAAAAAGTACAATGTAACAATAGTTAAGATGGACATTTAAATAAAAACTTATGAACATGTTATAGACATATAGAGAATAATATATAAGAAAATAATTGTAATAATATTTCTTGACTTGACTGGAATTATTTAATTATTTAGTATTAAAATCTATAAAACGGAATAATTTCAGCTTATAGAAATAGCTAGATATAAATAATGAAAAGAAATGTATATTAAAAGTCTTGACTCTGTAGTCAGAAATAACGATAATGAAAAGATGCAACATAGGTATTGGCGTTCAGTTACTCATTTATTTCTTTCTTGAGTAATAAAAAAATACTGTAATGTTATATATGTATGACATTTTTTTTGGGGTACTGAAATATCATATATTCAAGGCCTGTCGTGGCGCAGTGGCACAAGCGTATGACTGTAACTGACAGGTTGTGGGTTCTATCACCACTTGAGGAAATGAAATATTTAATATTTTCAAAATAAATATTTAATGTTTTCATGTCTACGCTCTGGTACAAGGCAAAATCCAGCATTGAGTTTCGCCACTCAACACGCAATGCCTCTAATTTGGGAGAAAGTGGAGAACAGAAGTGGAACGGAGTGTCTTAACAATAAGTTGTCATGTTCCCTCTGCCTACCCTGCCATCTCCGGGATACAGCGTGAAGCTGAGTGAGAGTATATTTATTTCTTCGATCTGGTTACAAGGCAAAGTGGCGTTGGTTTCCTAAGGTAAATACGCAATGCTTCAAGAGTTCGGCTGTTTAACAGGAAATATTCCAATGAGAACAGAGTGCCTTAATAGATAGAATAAAGGCCTGTCGTGGCGCAGCGGCACAAGCGTGTGACTGTCACCGGCAGGTTGTGGGTTCGTTCCTTACTCGAGAAAATTAAATATTATCAATTTAAATGTTTAATGTTTTCATTTCTTCGCTCTGGTATAAGGCTAAACGCGGCGTTAAGTTCCGCCACTCAACACGCAATCTCTCGAATTCGGAGGAAAGTGAAAACAGAAGTGGAACGGAATGTATTACCACTAGGTTCCCAAGTTTCCTCCCTGTCATGCGCGGGATACAGCGTGAAGCTGAGTGTGTTAATAGTAAGCTACTGAGTTCAATCTGCCTTGCTATATGTAGGATTCAGAGTAAAGCCACAATAAAATTGTAAGCCCTTTATATAGCAATTATAAAATGCCAATTTATTTCTTTTTCAATTACCGTTAATACAACGATCTGTTAAACTTGCGCTTCGTTGGTACGTAAGTATTAATTATTTAATTGAAATTATACATAAATTTCTTATTCAGCTACATATTGTATTGAAATAGTATGTACTTGTTTAATATTAAATTATTAAAAGCTTTGATGTAAAAGTTTTGTTTTTAAAAGTATTTATCATAACTGTACTTATGTTTTTTTTTCTCATTTGATTTGAATAACCTACATACATACTCCTTTTAAAAGAATAAGCCGAAAATGTAAATTATAAAAACACGTAACAAAATATAATAACGCTTATAGACAAACTTGTAAAAATAAGACGAGGCCGTGACGAGGCAAAGCAATCACTCGGAATCACAGGGTTGTTAGTTGTCATTTATATAATATCGCTAATAAATACTGCAACATCTATCCGATAATTAAATCACAATGCAAGAGAAAAGTTACCACATGGCTAATGACTAAATCTTATGAAGACACAGAAACTTTGATCAAACTAAGTGTACTTTAATTTAAATTAATTCTTCGTATATCACATAACGAAACACACGTGCGCGCGCAAGCACTTACACACACACACACACACATACAAACACATACACACACCCACACTTATATTTTTTTTTATTATTATTTTGTAGTCTAAGAATTTCAGCACATTAATTCATGCATTAACAATACACTACACTTTTAGTAAATTATTTTTTCTAATGCCCTAATACCCATACCACAAGTTAGATCTTACCTTGGGTATTAGTGGTCAATTTAACTATAGCGTACTTGTTAATAATATTAAAATTGTATGTGTTGTTATCCATTTTTATGTATCTGTTGTGTGACAATAAAATTATTATTATTAAATGATTATTATCATAATCAAGCTAAATGGCGCCTGTGAAGGTTTTGGATTCGATGGGTTCGATGTCCAATCGCGGAAATGAATTGAGTAACATTCCCACTTGGTAGCCCCAGTAACAAGACAAAGCACGGCGTTGAGCTCCGTCACACAATATCTCAAAAATCCGTCAGAAAGTGAGGAATCGAGTAGAAGGTATCTTAACACTAAGTCTTCTGCGTAATATTTGTCTCATACAATGTGAAGCTTAAAAAAAAGAAATAAATAACATATTTATAACGTACCATGTGACCAACGTGTCCATACGGCGCCGATGCGTGTTAGTTATTATCTGGGGTTCCGGCTGTCCGGCAGATGTTATCGTTCTCACCTGGCGCGGTACGGCGCGTGCGCACCGCTACTCAACCCGCACACATTTCATTGAAAAAACAATATTGGATTAAAATATTTTACACCAGAGACCATTGTTTGGTAATCGTAAAACAATAGAAAATGCTAAAACAAACGCTCTTTTATTTATATATATTTTTATGTCGGTAATAATAATTTGTATGAGCCATACGTTGTTATTGTATAGTGTGATACGAATATACTATATCTATTAATATTTATTTACGAATATATGTTATAGCTTGCTTTATATAGATAAAGAAATAATGTTTATAGCTTTTTAGGCCTGACGTGGCGCAGCGGCATAAGCGTGTGACTGTAACCGACAGGTTCTGGGTTCAAACCCCAGTCGAGGAAATGAAATATTTAATATTTTCAATTTAAATATTTAATATTTCATTTCTTTGCTCTGGTAATAAGGCATAGCGCGGCGTTAACTTCCGCCACTCAACACGCAATGCCTAAAATTCGGCGGAAAGGGGGGAATGGAAGTGGAACGGAATGTATTAACACTAGGTTCCCGGGTTCCCTCTGCATATCCTGCCGCGTGCGGGATACAGCGTGAAGCTTTTTAATGTCGTATATAAATGTAATTTTGTAACTCTTGATTTTTTTTTTCTACTTCACCTTCAAATATATGCTTCCGCATATTGGAGAGGTATAGATAGATTGGGATAATTTGCTTGCACTTGAGCAATTTAATTGTTATATTTAAATGGTTTATATTAGGCGTGTCTGGGCGCAGGCGTGCGGCGTGTAACTCTAAACGCGACAGGTTCTGTGTTCAATCCTAACTCGAGAAAATGAAATATTTTCAATTTAAATATTTAACGTTTTCGCGCGGCGTTAACATCCGCCATTTAACACGCAATCCCTCCAATTTGGCGAAATCGAATTATCTTGAGAACTTCCCAAGTTCCCTCTGTCGATCCTGCCATGTGCAGGATTACAGCTTGAAGCTGTGTTTATTTTGCCGCTCTACGTAACGAGACTAAGCACGGCGTTAAGTTTCGCCACTCAACAAGCACGCCTCAAATTTAGCGGAAATTGGGTAACGGAGCGGAGCTTTAAATTGAATATGATATGCTTTCTTGAAAATTATGTTATTTTTAATATTTTTAACCTCCTATTCAAAAATGGAGGTGTTTTAATGTTGATCTGTTTGTTTATATGTCTGTGGCACCGTAGCTTTTAAATTATAGAATTAATATTAGATTCCCAAGTTCCTTCTGCCTACTCTGCGATGTACGGGATACAGCGTGAAGCTAAAAAAAATAAAATTAAGAAAAAATATGATTTATAATAAGATATTCAGTTATCATAAATTTATTTTTTAGACAATGATCTGTTCTAGCAATTTCGTATGAATGTTGGACACCAAAGTATATAACAACAAAAAAAAAATGGAAATTTAGTAAGGCAAGACAAGCACTGGGAAACACCCGGCGTTAAGTCACTCCGTGTGTCCCACTACGCCACAATGGCCTTACCAGATTTATATAAAGAAAATAGTATATCTTCAGAAACATTTAAGCCCTCAAGTTCAGAAGAGTCAGATGTATGCAACTGCACCTTAGCACCAATTTATATAAAAAATGGCATTTGTAAATTATCAAATATTTATACAAAAAAAAAATGTGGAGATTTTGCATATAGGTACTATTTACGTTTTGAAAATATTAGCGAAGTTCAAAACAATGCCGCCGATATTAAAGTACGCAGGTCGTACATTATTAAATGAATTTAATGTTCAATCAACACACCTTTGTTGATTTACTGCTCATAAAAAATGACAGAAATTTTATAAAGGCATTCTCAATAAAGCTGATTTGAGTAGGATATTGATAGTTGCTTTAAATTATATGCGTTCATATGAGAACACAATGCAATCCACTTATCGTCAGTAAATCTTTTTAAATATTACACCTTTAATCCTAATAAGATGAGCTTTTTGTATGTAAATTTTGAAGTAAACATGAACTCTGCTGTACTGTCGTCCTGTCTGCCATCTATTCAGCGATTCATTCCTTGAATATGATATGTTTACTTGAAAATTATGTTATTTTCGATATTTTTAACCTCATAAATAGAGGTGTTTTTATTTTGATCTGTTTGTCTGTATGTCTGTGGCACCGTAGCGTTTAAATTATAGAATTAGTAAGCTTTTTTAGAGGTTATTTTGCTAAGATGCAGTAGTGATGTGATGCATATTTAGTTTCTTGTTTAAAAAGCTCGTACTGGCTTTGAACTTGAATTCTAATAATGTCTTAAGGATAGTCAAACATTAAAAACAATATTTTAGATATTTTTCTTTTTGTTTGTAGGTGTTTAAATTTCTTAGATAGTTTTGATGTCGAATA
The DNA here is from genome assembly GCA_019049475.1 of Eueides isabella. Lineage (NCBI taxonomy): Eukaryota > Metazoa > Arthropoda > Insecta > Lepidoptera > Nymphalidae > Eueides > Eueides isabella. Next base: position 13,172,927 of record CM032386.1, read on the forward strand.
CGTTTGCATCTATAGAATATAAACATTTTTTATCATCTCTTCTTCTTCAGCTTCATGCTGTATCCCGCTCATGACTGGGAAACAGAGGGAACTTAAAAACCTAGTTGTTTCCGTTCTTCATTTTCCACCGTATTTGTGGCATTGTGAGCTGATGACGGAACTCACGTCGACCAGTCCGAAATCAAGAATGTTTCCGGATGGGGTGAAAAGAATCTGGTTTACGTCAACCCCCAGAAGACACAAGTCTGCGCGTTTACCACTAATAAATCCCAATTGGTCGTGACACTAGTTTTCGAGAACACTCCCCTTAAAGGCGCGCCTTGTATCAGTATATTGGGAATCAGCTTTTCAAGCGACTGCCAGTATCGTGATCTTATGGAAACCAAGATCAAGTTGGCCTCGAAGAAACTGGGGGTCATCAGCAGCGTGAGACAGTACTTCACATCAAAAGACCATTTGGTCAAAAAAAACGACGCCGTACTTTACCTTTGAGAGCAAAAAATAACAATGTTAAATTTTTCATTTTATAATGTTAAATATTTCATTACCTCGAGTGCGAATCGAACCCATATGCCGCGTTTTGTCTGCACTTTATTAAATGTAATAGAAATCTTTTAGGTTTTTATTTGACTTTTGCTCGCAAAAATCATTGTATGTTAGAAAAATGTTAATTTAAATGTATATGTAACATCATGAAGTCTAATAAATAGATGAACTCTTCCAAGAAGTAAGTGTATTCATAAAATATATGAAATTTCATAAACTTAAATTTAAAAAGCGTATAAAAATTTTGAACGAAGCAGAATTTGAACCCGCGCCTCTGGAATACCGTTCCAGCGCTCTGACCACTAAGCCATTCGTTCAAGGTGAACGAAGCAGGATTTTAAAAACACAGTAAAAAATATATGAAATTTCATAAAAGAAATTAAGATATTTTGTAAATTAGCCCGGACAAACAAAATTATATACAGTCTGTTTAGGAATTACATGTTTTGTATAAAACTAAGTAAACTACTAAGCAATTGACATACATACATACATACATACAACGTACAGACGAAATTATTGGGACATAGTACGTTAGGAAGTAAGAGACGAATTTTCGATATTCCTCCAGTGACAAGATTTTCCATTTTACACCTCTAAGTTAACGTAAGCATACTCTTGTTCTGTTATATAATAACTAAACAATATTTTCTACAGTACTTTATTTTACTATTCGCCCGTCTGTATGGACTTGTAACGTCTGCATTTTATCTATGTTAATAATTTTATTATGCATGACGCAAAATAACAATGAAATGCTGATGTCTTTGTTTGGTAATACGATATTTGCGTGATACCATCAATATTTGCTAGGTATGATCATACACATTTGTTTATAGTACTCGTATATATCATTAAAGATTGAAACAGAAATAAAGTTATATTAAGTAAGATATTTCTTTATTACCTTCTATCTTCTATTAAAGTAGGGAACGGAAGGGAGTGTCTTAACACTATGTTCCCAAGTTCCCTCTGCTTACACTGTCATGTGCAGGATACAGCGTGAAGCTGATTATTTGAGTAATTTATTGTGTATTTTAATGTATGTTAAGGTTTTTATGGAAGTTATTTAGAGGAAAAGAAAAAAAAAATAGAAAATATTCTTGGAATTTCTAGACGGCACGTTCTACGTGAACGGAAAGAAGAGGATTTTTTTTAACGTTACGCTTTGCATAGCAAGGCACATGGATTTTGGAAAGGATCGAACCCACAACCTGTCGAGTTTACCGCACAAACAAACTAGCATGCGACATATAGTTTCTTATATATTTACATAATTAAAAAAATCAATAAAAATATATTAAAATTCTCCGCGCCATTTTATTTAATTTAAAAATACAATGTTTGATTTTTATTGTTTATACTATCGAGTCTACGTAATTTATAGCTTACGCCCGAAATTGGTGCACTTTGATGGAAATTGCCTTTTGTGATGATAAAGCTGATAGCAAATGAGGGGGACGTTCGGAAATGAGTTCATGCATTCTGTTCCGGACTGGATTTTATTTTGATTTAATGTTATACGCCTGTAGTCATGCATAGCGCTCTGAGCGATATACTCTCATTAAGGTTACCCACGATAAAAATATAGCGGCGATAATTTTAAATTACTGTTTTTATTCTCTTGTTAAGCGTTTTTAATTTTCCCTTTTTTTATGAACAACTCTATAATTTAAGAGCATGTTGTAGCAGCGAAATTGTTAATACTATAATATGTATTAATTATTTTCAGTATGTTGAATTCTTTTAGGTATTTGTTTTAAACTTGGTACTGCTCTCTTGTAACAAGGCAATGCGCGGCGTTGAGTTCAGCTAGTCAGAAGTAATAAAGAGATAAGGAACAATATAAGGAGGTCGCGGCGCAGTTGTACATTTAATGCGACGATACTAGCTCCGACAAGCTCGGAGGTATTATTTTTTATCTCTGTTCTTCTCTCCGGTATGAAGACTTAGCGCAGCGTTGAGTTCTGCTAATTAGCTCGCAATATCTCGAAAATTAGGCGGAAAGTGGGGAACGATGTGTCTTAATACCAGGTAACCTTTGCCTGTATTGATATATTTATATACCTGTATTGATATATTTATATAATTATATACTGTATATATAGCGGGAGGCGCAAAAAATATAATAAAATAAAGTAAATCTTTAACAACGAAACATAAAATGTAAGATTTTATAATATAAATTTTAAACCCCTGATTTTTGAAAATGAGAAACATTTCGAAAAGCGTTTTATTAAAATACATATACGAGATCCGTCGTGATATCTCGTTAGGACGTGACATCTTTTTGTATTCAGCTTGACATGGAGATTTCCAGTTTTTCAAAGGCATAAGTGTCAAGATTTATGGTTAAATTATAAAAATAGGGTAACTTAACTTAACTGATCTTTTAAAATAAATTAACACTTATGTATATGTTAGCCTAGCTATGTACGAGTACCGCATGAATGTGCCTGCCTATATATGGTCGTTCGTGGCGTTTTGGCTATACAAAGTAATAACAAAGATTCATGCTGTAATGTACCTCGCATAGGAGCAGTAAAGGCAGATATAAAATAATGTCAAAACACAAAATGCCGCCAAGAATTAGCCGGATAGTTGAAAACAGAAGTGTCTTGATGAGTGGCGGTACTCAACGCCGCATTTTGCCTTGTAACCAGAGCCTTCGCTCTGGTTACAAGGCAAAATGCGGAAAAAAAATGAAAACATTAATTATTTAATTTGAAAATTTCAACCCTATCGTTTACAGTCACATGTTAGTACCGCTGCCTGTAATACGATATGCTTGGTACATATAACTTTCATTTAAAAACATTGTTTTATAGGTGAAAATACAGCTGCTGTTAGTGCAATTAAATTCAACTAAATGTAACATGTAGATATATTCTTTCAGCTTAATAGGCGACCGTAAATCTAAATGAGCTGAGTTGCATAACCTAATTGTTGGCTTCCAAAATTGTGGAATAAAGTTAAACCACCTATTAGTTTCGCATATGTCGTACAGAATACAAATAAGCCCCCAATAAGAAACTTTTGTCCCTTAGAAATTAACTGTCAACCAATTCATGTAAACAATGCTGTATATAATTTTCGGGTCAGGGTAGGCTGGGGGGACATGGGAACCTAGCGTTAAGATACTTCGTTCCCCGTTTTTGTGTTTAGTGGCGGAACTCAACGCCGCGGTTTGCCTTGTCACGAAAACGAAGAAATGAAAAATATTTTTTATTTCTTGTTTTATGTAAGTTATAAAATGTATGTATATAGTAAAATAGTACATTTGTATTAGTTATGAAAATAATTAATAAGTAAATTACATACACGCAATCAATATATATATATATATATATATATATATATATATATATATATATATATATATATATATATATATATATATATATATATATATATATATATATATATATATATATATATATATATATATATATATAATAGATAGAAGATAATTTTGTCTATTGCTGAGCCGATAGATGTTAAATTTAATTCAAATATGAAAAAAAATATATAATCTATAATTTCTTTAAAACATCGATTGTTGCGTTTCATGTCACGAGTAGTCCTATAAACGTACCAAATATAGTATTTTCACTCAACAAGGTAGGCAGAGGGAACCCGGGAACATGTGTTATAACTAGTGGTAAAACTCTCCGTTCTCCATTAAGACATTCACAGTTCCTCATTCCAGCCGAATTCTTGAGGCATTGCGTGTTAAACACATATAGTTAGGTGAAAAAAAAATATATAAAAGAAGACTTACGATACAAAAACTTTCCAAGCTTATTGTTCATGAAACCAAGCAACGTTGCAATCTAAAATGCCAAATTAGACTTCATTGTTGCAGACATTACGTATTCATGAAGCATAACTTGTTATTACATTTTGTGGAGGTACGCTCCACTAAGATCTGATCGCTCTTAAATTGCTTTTTATCTATATTAACTGGTTAAAATGCTTAAAACAAATGAAATTTGCGCACATTATGTATGCATAGATCAAAATTAGTGTATATTCTTCAATATATTTACTGAAAGCTTTATGTTTGGTATGAAATAATAATGTTGAAAAATTTCTAAAGTATATTTAGTCCAGATTATACGAATTTGGTAATATAAGCTTAAATATATATATACACACACATACATACATATATACACACACACATACATACATACACACATACATTCATACATACATACACACATACATACATACACACATACATACATACATACATACATACATACATACACACATACATATCGTACTTTTCAATTTATTTATGATAGCATTCTATTTCTATGAAATAATAATGTTGAATATCTTTTAAAATATATTTTGTAAAGTCATTTGAATATAGTTGTGGGTTCATAGTAAAAAATGATTAAAAGTAAAAATTAATCTTAAAATTATATTGTTTCATTTGAGCTGTATGGTAATGTTATCACAGGAACGGTCGCCCTCATTGGCTTTAACACAAATAACGTGTGCTTTCACGACTTGAAACGGTTACTTTACTTATCTACAAGCCAAAGCCGTTCAAATCACATCTGTATTGATAAGGGTAATCAAGGAGGGCTGTAAGCAACAGGAGGGTTGGCCCGCGCTCTGTAGTACATACTGCCTACAACTTGTATTGCTCATTCTCACGCCGTCCGTCGCGTACGAAACACGCCACGCTGCGTCGAGCTTTTGTATAACTCCGTAAACTTTCCCGAAGCTTTTTGGAAATCAGTGAGGATTGCTTGCAGTTTGTGCGGTTTTTACAGTGTTTTGTGTATTAAATGTGAAGTTAAGTACTATATTGTAGGACAGTTTTACTTCTAACAAGTTTTGATTTAAACTTTTATCGTAAGTATCTATTAATTTTTATTTATATATAATAATTTTAATACTAAAGCTTAGTGCAAAATAATCTATTTTTTTTTATTTAATTTGCCTGCCATGCCTGGAATACAGCGTGAAGCTTTTAATTTGTAATGTTAAGACAGTCTATTCTGTTCTCCTTCTCAGTATTCTCTGTAAATATTTATATAGACAAATAAATGACTCTCGTTTTATTATAGTTTTCCCAGTGCCAATGAATATAATTAAACACTTCATTCAGATAAATCTAATATAAATTAACATTGAGCTAATTAAATTGTCAGTTGTTAACCAAATTCATTTTATAGTAAAATTTACTGTATAATTTTTCGCTGTTCAGAATTATTGAAAATATTATTGACATTTGCATAATAAATTTACTAATAACTATTTAAATATAAAGATAGAATGGAATATTTCATAATTCTATCATTATGTTTTATATTCTCTTATGCACCCACTGCGAGATATTGCGTGTTGTGTGGCGGAGCTCAACGCTGTACTTGGTTTAAATACTTACAATAGAGTAAAAATACCGTATCAGGCATCGCCGCTTGCTCGCTCGAAATGCAAGACTTTTAAACTATATTTAGACAGGAAAATAGGGTAACTAGCTATTATCTCATCAACTCCGTATAATAAGTGATAAATTATAGTCAATTACGAAATATATACACTAATTATGGTTACTGTTAATAGCGTATAAACAGCAATAATTTTAGTTAAATTTGTTGTCTTCAAAAAGGTCGGCCTATTGTTATGTACAGCATGTCGCGACTTTAGGAAACTTTGTTGAACCAACTTTAATTACAAAAGACAGCCTTACTTAAATAAGTGTGTCTCCAAAACTTTTTTTACTGACCTAAATGTAATAATTAAGCTCCTATATTGAAAAAAACCAAGACCGGTCAAGTGCAAATTGGATTCGCCCACCGAGGGTTCCGTACTACATGATCATATTGAATGAACCAAATTCAACCGAATTAACAGCCTATATTGTTTCCTTTACATTTTTGGATATCCAACATTTCGAACACTTTGTGATAGTCCTAAAAAAATCCAAAATATTCAAAAATGTATACAAAAGAATATAAAATTCAAAAATGGATACAAAAGAATACATCGTTTAATCAGGTCTTTACTTAATTTAAATTTAAAAGCGTATAAAAATTTTAACGCATCAGGGTAGAACCTACGCCTTTTGGAAACCGTCCACACACTCTGACCAACTAATCAATACATTCTTATCAAGCTACGTCAAAATTCTTATACAATTTTTGAGGCCTGTCGTGGCGCAGCGGCACAAGCGTGTGACTGTAACAGACAGGTTCTGGGTATCGATCCCCACTCGAAATATTTAATATTTTCAATTTTAAATATTTAATATTTCATTTCTTCGCTCTGGTATAAGGCAAAACGCGGTGTTGAGTTCCGCCACTCGACACGCATGCCTCAAAATCGGCGGAAAGTGAGGAATGGAAGTGGAACGGAGTGTCTTCCTAGGTTCTTCCAAGCTCGGGATACAGCGTGAAGCTGACTTGTTACGACTTACTTATATTATTGGCATTTGGTAAGAGAGAATGATATTTATTTTATATTTATACATCTTCTTAAAGTTTTATACCATACTTAGGAAAGAAAATACTAAATTTAAATATGATATATTTTTACAGGTTAAATTTGTTTCATTTAAAATGTGTAAAAATCGCGAAAGTCATAGATCTTATATTAATTGTCCACGTAAGTACGTACAGCTAAAAGAGTTATAAAAGTTGACTGAATTAAATATATTATTATTTTGTAGTTACATACTTATAGGTTTTTCTTTTTTTCTACTGTACATTCTTACTCATTTCCAAATATCATTATAGCAAATCTACAGGATTCTATTCCATATATTATGATTGCAAGGCAATTTTTATGGAAAATACGATGAAAACAATGAATAAATAGGCTATACGCTTGTATAAGGGCGTTGTTTGAGAAGCCTATTTGACTGCAGGTTATACAGTAAAGTTGGATATTTTATATTAATTTCAGCTATCATGCAATCTTAAAGAAAATGATGTTTTTCAGATATGTAATATAGACATGAGACCAGTTGTGCCGCAGGGGCACAGGCGTGTGACTGTTAACTGGACAGGCTGTGGGCTCCTTTCTCTAGAGATAGAAAAGAAATATGTTATATTTTCAAATTAAATATTTAATGGTTTTATTTCTTCACTCTGATAACAAGGCAAAGCGCAGCGTTGAATTCCGTCACTCCACACGGAATGAGTCAAATTCGGCGGAACGTGGGGAACGGGACGGTCTTGAGATACAGAACTCTAAAAACGGATATATTTTAAGTAAATGAAATATTTATTATATTTTTCCTCGCTTTGTTAACGAGGCAAAGCGCATGGTTGAGTTTTAACACTCAATGACTTAAGGATTCTGCGGAGAGTGGGAAACAGAAATGTTTACCAATAAATTCTCTGCGTATAGGCATTAGGCAGAAAATCCAATTAAATACATAAATAAATAAATAAATTATATAATTTATTTATTTATACACTTATCGTAGATATTTTTTAGTTCAGAATTACGCCTTTGGCAGAATGAGATGATTCCTCGTAATAGTCGCTCGTGGAAAAGTTTATATTTATAATAATATACTAAATTCTTTTTATTATCAGCTTTACACTGCACAATTTTTTCTTCGTAAGACATAAAACGTGAAAAATACCTGACGATACGCAGAAGTAAAACCGATCGCATTTATTTTTTTTTCCTATAAAAAATAACACAATGAAATTATGTTATGGCTTTCTGTTATAATTGTGGGCTCGTGCCTAAATTTTCAATGTGTGTTATGAAAAATATCACTGTATTTATTCGTTTGTTTCTTCAAGAAATATATAACCTTAATATAAAGTCTAGCTTGTAGCTTTTTACTAGACGTAAATTTATGTATGAAAATATTTTTACATAATATGATAATATTACTATTATAAAAGATAACCTGGCGCCACACTCCGTTCTCAGTTTCCCATATGAGTGTTGAGTGACGCAACCATTGTAGCGTCTTGTCTTTTCGGAAAGATAAATGAAAACAATATATACCTTGTATACCTCTAAAAAATTATCGATCCCACGATCATTGAGCGAGACCCTTTCCCGCTGTGCCTTTCTATAAGGTTATATTTCGTACTGAATTATGGAAATACTCTTGAAAAGAAAAGATGGATCCTTATAGAACTCACTTGGGTCTGTATATCAGACTGTTAAGACCATCTCAATATTGAGAAAAATCGTTCAGCTGAAATGATTATCAACACAATCAGAAGTTACAAGTATTTATATATAAATTAGTGTTTTTTTTACTGTCATGAATGAACTGTAAAATTCTACAAATATAGCAAGTGAATAAATACAGCACCAAATAAATATGAAAATCCATTAAAATCAAAATTCGTAAATAAATCATAAAACAGACTGGAAAACTTATATTTGTAGTTAATTTCAAGCAAAATGACTGCACACGCTCACAAACTATATATTGTACTTTACGTTGATTTAAAATTACATTCATTTCTATAATATGGTACACAACTCTCGGCAAGCGAGACTGACTCACTCTTGATAATTTTTTTGTCACTCAATCTACTTAGCCCTTTGACTTTAATAGAAGAATGTTGCTAACTATTTTCTAATAAATTTACGTCAGGCTTCAACAAATGAAAACTTACGTTATCGTTATATTATATATTCGTTATATTAAAATTACGCTCAGAAAATAATATAAAAAGGTAAAAATAAGATTTCAATTGCAAATAAAATGATATTAGTTTCCAAAATGAGTTTATAAAAATATATCTACAGTAATTTCAATTTCTTTATAATAAAAATACATTTAGTTTCACGAAAATACATTTAAATTTCGTTTTTATAAATGTTAGTATATCAAAAGTGCGTGTGATCAAACAGTCTAACGAAATAAAATATGTATCAGGTAAATTATTCCTTAAGGTTATTTTTCTTTTATTGATGCGAACTTCATTCAAAGTTAGACTTAGATAAAAACGTCAATCAAAAAAATTGAATTACTTGTACTTACGTACGCCCGTGAGCAGTTATACTTCTTTGGCATCACTATAAATAGTTTTTTAATAAATTACAATAAACTTAAAAACAATGAATTCAAATTAAATTTATTATTAAATTAATTATGTTAAATAATAATATTTCAATTTATATCAATAAATAATACATACGGATAGATACCCTCAATTATATTGGAGCACTTTAAAAAGTCTAAAAATACAATTTTTTCACTAATATGTATGAATAGTAAATATATTAATCAAAATATTGAATTAAAATCACTACTGAATATAATTTATCGGCACATGTGAATATAAATCGCCTTTATATGAAACTAAAACACGTATGTGAAAGTAGACCCTAGAAACATGTGGGTAAATGAAAAAAGTGAACAGAGGCGACCAATTGAAATTTCATATGACTGCAACCGCTGCAACTTCGTACTGTAACGTTTGTGTGACGAATCTTAAAATTTCACTCTCATCATTTTTTCATAACGCGCCTAAAGAAGAATCACTTCTCAAATAACTTCAAATCAACATTTTTTTTTATTTTTATTTTATATTAATTTTTCAACGCAAGTATTTTATTCTTACTTAGCTTCACGCTGTATCCCGCACAAGGCAGGGTAGGCAGAGGGAACCCGGGAACCTAGTGTAAAGACACTCCGTTCCACTTCCGTTCCCCACTTATTATAATTATCCCCACTTATTATAATATAAGTATTTTATTCAATGAAGGAATATTTTATTTTATAATAAAAATATAATAAAATATTCATTCACTGAATAAATACCAAAAATATTTATAATTGATTCTCATACATTAGATATGTATATCAAGAACTGGCAAGATACGTATTCAAAGTTTCACTTTTTCATATCTTTTTTGATCCTGCTGGAAATGTTGTAGGCGTCGAGCATTCGATGTTTTTTTACTTTGACGTTGTCAATTTCCATACTCTTTTTGACTTTAACGTAGCATGTGTGTTCAAAATTTTATTCGTTTACCTCTTTCTTTAACCAATTAAATGCTTACAAAGAGACTTGTAAAATCTAAATAGGTGCCGCTAATTTTAATGAATTATTTGGCTTGCTTTTTTTACTGTCATATAGTCGGCTTTTTAATTATTACTCTATAATATAATAATTTTATATAATTTAAGTATTATTTGTTAATTTAATAGTTATAGGTACGGGGATAGTTTTCCTACATATATAAGTTGGGGTTTAATAACGCTAGGAATGAAGATGACAAACATAAGCTTGCGGGAATATACAGTCATTCTGTGTCAATGGACTACAAATATAGTTTGTAATTTATCTATGAAATACCTGTAAATGTTTACTTTGTTGATTTTTTCTCTTATTTGTGTTCTAAGTTCTCACGTATATATCAACTTCTTTTCTATTCTTAGTACAGGTCAACGGGAAGTACCCTCAGGTTTTAAATATCCGGCTAATTTCATACCAAATTAATTAAAAACCATGCATAACTGCTCGTATTTTTTTAATGCAATGCATTAAAAAAATATGAGCATTTATATACTTAATTGCGTTTTTTTTTGTCAGTGCTCCGAGTGGGCACTGATCTGTCTGTAGGACTGAATATTAAAGATTCATTTCAACTTGATTCCTCCACGTGACCTCAAAATAAATGGCCCTGATAGAAAATTAGATCAATACACATTTTGTATCGTATAAGGATATCGTGTTTTCTTTTTAAGGCACGAAACATTAAGAATGCAAATAAAATATATATATATATTTTTGGCTTTTCGCTATGCCTATTGCGGGGTAGTTAGAGAAAATGGAGCGTATAACGCTTTCGCCTCGTCCAACGTCATACATGCCCTCCGGGGTGATCTCATGTTTTTTTCTTTCCCGCAGTATCGTAGATACTGTGTTTTTGAAAGTTAACCTAGGCTTCTCCTTCGTCTCTTACCTCTCAATTCTTTCGTCTTCAAATACATATTGTTGACTATTTATCGTTTGGAAGCCACTGTAAAGGCAGTATATGTGTAAAAATAATTTAGCAACTCTCGTGCCTCTTTTCTAATAAGCTATTAACGTAGTTTGTACCGAAACAAGTCGAATAAAACTGTTCTGCGTTCTTTCATGAATTGTAATTAACTTTAAGTTTCAAAGTAATATTACATTACTTAAAATATTTTAAGAACAAGTCTTTTGTACACTTTCTTTATTGCGTATTAATAATAAATTATACGAAGTTCAACCATCGCTAGCTTAATTTTAATTATTATCTTCGTAAAAAGACGCTGTTGGGCGCTCTTAAAATTTTACTGTTTGTCTAAGATCAATATAATTTGATTTTCCTGTTCAGGAAATATTTATATTTTAAATACTGTCTCAAATAAGGCATGGACAGCGCAGCATTTCATACAAAATATGATATAACATGACCGTAATAACTCTAGTCTTATAGAATGACGCACGTCTAGTGGCAAGTAGGAAATATACAAAATTACATTTAGAAAAGTGTAGATATTATTGTAATAATAATATTATTTTAAACATTTGTTCAACAATCTGGCAATTTTTACTGAGTAAAAAATAATTTTCTTTGTAACTTCTTGCTATATCCCTCACATAACCTGGGAATCTTGTTTAAGAAACTCTCCTTTTCTATTAGGAGACTTTAATTTTCTACTTTCTTCCACCGTGTTCTTGAGATATTGCTTATTAAATGATAAAAAAAACTAAAAAGACATATAATATTAAAAAAAGGCATTTACAATTTAAAGCTTATTACGTAAAAGAAGAAATATCAACATACATAAAACAGAAAATTTAAAAGTAATGTTAAAAAATTTACCGCTCTTTCGGATATAAACTATTGAATTACTTCTGTATATGTGAAATGAATGATGTATTGTTTTGTTGAAACATGAAAGCTGACATTGACTATGTTATTTACTCTGGTCATTGAATATTCACATGAGGGATTTTAAATATATAATTTCTTTTTATCCATCACAAAAAAAAAAGTTACAGCTATAATATTTGAAAAAACAAAAAAATATTTTTTGAAATCGTCAAATGTCAAATGTGTGACGTTGGATTTGTTTGATTTTTACGTAAAAATTATTGACTGGATTAAGATAAAACAGTCACAGTTTATATTTTATACGTCAATAAAAAATAAGTTATAATCTACGTAAAGGTTTTGTATGATTTGGCTATATTATAACATTATTTTAGAGCGATATTAATATGAAATGAAATAGTGGAAAACATATCATAAAAAAACATTGATTTGAGCTGTATATTTTTAGCTTTACGCTGGGAACTTGGGAACCTGGAGTATTTTTTTCTTATTATACATTTTTAAATGTAGATATTTGTACATACAAATTAATTAACATCACCTTAACATTTTAACATGGAAAATATTATATTCTTATTACATCGGATGTACTAATATTGAATTTCATATACTCACCTTCACGCTGTACGGAATGATGTACTTTAGCACTAGGTGCATATAACAGGGTAGGCAGTGGGAACTTGGGAACCTAGTGCTAAGAATTTGAGGCATTCCATGTTTTTTGGCAACTAAACGTCGCGCTTTGTCTTGATATCAGAGCGAAGAAATGAAAATATTAAATATTTCATTCACATATTCGAGTTAGATTCGGACATACAACCTATCGTTTACAGGCACTAAGCGTGTGCCGTGTATATGTATGCAATATAAAAATCGTACACTTAACTAAATAATGGGGCTGCGTTTTGTTATTTTGCCACTATACCCCATACTAATTTGACACCATAGTTATCTATTGACTGCATGAAGAATTATAGTTTCACGTGACCTTTTTTATTTTCCATTAGTTGTTATCGTAAAAATTACCAAATTACTACTGAGCTCCAAACGTGGAAGTAAATCCGGCTCATGTTTCTATAGTATGCAATGTATTTTATAGTATACTATGTGTGAAACATCAAGTGACCCAAAATTACGCTAAATAACTTTTTAAATTCTTTTTTTTATTCTCTTGTCTTACTTTTTCGTACATGTCCCAGATCATTTAAAATACAAAATATACTAATCGTTTATTATGTCTATTATGCTGACATAAAAGCTTATTTTTTAAGATATCTAACAGTTACAAAAGAGCGATCGTCACGTCAGACTCGCGGGCCTCAGCGCGGCCTGTAATGCCTATTAATTATCTATATTAATTATTATAAAGCACTTCTGTATGAGAACTTTCTGATTTAGTTTGACAGAAGTAATTTTGTCTACGATAGTTACTATGATATAGTTCCATAATTAAAAATAATAATTATCCAAGAAATTGTCATTAACGTTATTATTATTAAATAAAATATATGCAACGCAAACACAGTTTTTGTTAAAAAGGAAAAAAATAACCCGAAATAAAATAAATATGTCACGACAAAACATTTTATTGCAAACCAACATGTGCACAAAGAACGTTACAACCCTAACAGTGGGCTAGTCATCTATTGCTTAATAAAATCGTCCTTTAAACATAAGATTTATTGACCCGAGGGAGTTTACCAATGACTCGGTTGCGTCTAAACATGTTGTGCGTGTTACAGCGAAACAGTCAATTGATTAAACGAAGCAATTAAGTAATCAGTCTTCAATGGCTGTGGATTGTCGCAAATGAACTGTCTGCCCGTCTGCATACAAGCGCGCCGGTCGCTATTCCCTCGCTTTCGACATAACTTTAATGTCGTTTTAATTATACATTGCCATTGTTTTATTAGGATTGCAATATGATAACGTAATTAATGTATGTGGGTTTAATTTTACTACAGATTATATGTATGTATAATTATAGTCCTAATATATTTATTCTACATACTTACTTATATTTTAAGTATAAAAGTCTCTATAATTCACTAGCGACCCGCTCGTGGATTCGCAAGCTTGAATTACACTGTTTTATTTAGTTATATTTTCATCTTGAAAAATATATCTTCCATGTACAGATAGTGATCATACGAAATTTATATATATATATATATATATATATATATATATATATATATATATATATATATATATATATATATATATATATATATATATATATATATATATATATATATATATATCTCTCACACAAAACCTACTTTAACAATAATAATCCTACAAACCATTGTACAACTCCAATATCACGTCTGCACATAGCTTGTTTTCTAATTCAATCCAACTTGTGCAAGAAAATTTTCGGTAGTTGACTGTCCAAATCTTTAAAGTATACTTGTCCGCTTGCCAAATTTCTGTGTACAGTCACGTAAAAAGTTTTTAATGTTATTTTACGGGAATATTTTTTATTCGAATTTTTTTTATTCAGAATTTTTATAATACTTTTAGCTATTATATGAAGTAAAATATTAATCTAAGACAAAATCTACCTATAGTTTATACTAACTTCCTCTTTTCTTTTACTGCACTAATTGCAATATTTAATCCAATTTTTGACATAACGTGGACAAGATGCTGTAATATTTTATAAAACAAATAGCAAAGAAATTCCAAGTCAGAGCCAAGAAATAACAAAAGTTCTCTGAAACATTGATTGGTCTAGAGCAAGCGCCGCATCCATGTTAATTTACGACAAGCACCGCTCTGAAATTTTGGTTTGGGGCCTAAAATTGAGATCCTTTATGGAGGCTATAACTTTACTGCCGATTTAATTAATTCAGTTTGGAGGATTTTACAGCGAAAACCAGTTGCAGATCATTACATACAAGTATATACCTGTTATAATTTTGATTATTAATTAAAGATATAGTATATATTATTACCTTATACTAGGGCTATTTAAAAATATATTTTTCGTTGTTACTAAATACATTTGAGATGTAAACATTAATATTTTTTTTGTATTATTTTATAAATTTTTGTATTCATTTATTAAAAGTATTTTTTAGCTTCACGTTGTGGAGAACACTCCATTCCCGCAAGATACCTCCGTTCTCCACAGAATGCCTTTCTTATATTTGCCTTATTACCAGAGCGAAGAGTGAAGATTGAACCTATAACTGTTGCGTTCTCAATACATTTACTAAAGAGTCAGATACGTGACTAAATAATTAATAAGATCAACTTAATATAAATAATTTAATGAACATGAAGAACCCTTCCGTCTCTTCTTACTAGGGTATAAATGTAGAAGGCAGCTTTAAGCTATAAGAAATAAAATAGTAAGTCCTGTACAGGTTTCCCGCTTATCAACTGCGTTACACAGGCAGAGAGAACTTAGTGTAAAAACACTCGATTTGTCGCTCTTTATACAAATTTGATATACTGAATTTGCCATTCAATATCTAGACGTTCTTTTTAAAAAAACTTTATTTACAGATTTTTATTGCAAAAAATTTTGTATCACTATTCGTACATTTGCCTTATATACAAAAATACAATTGGAATTTACCTTCCCATAAGTCGATTTAATTCGATATATTTCGCGATAGAACCAAAACCACGTCGGCAACGCACCTACAGCCTTCTGCTTACCATCAGGTGGATCTTCAGCTCATTTACTCCCTCTTAAAATGAAAAAAAAAAAACGTCTCGTAAACCAAAGTGCTCAAAGCCTACGTATACATGCCTTACTTCACAGATTATCTATATGAGATACTTAAAATCTGCTAATCTCAAAATAAAACTGAATGTGTATTATAGTATATTTATTAACGTCATACTCAATTGTCTGTCCAAACGACTGTGACATCCGGACGATCAAAGCGATCGGAAACAAATGCAGACAGAACTTTATTGCAGCTTGCTAAATATTTGACGAGCTAACTCGCCGCCCGCCATTATGTGCCTATAATTGTCACAGGAAATTAATTATAATATTGAATCGCATATCAATCCTAATTTATGGTATCGTCATTTCATTTCAGCTCAAATTATTGTATAGCTTTTTATAGCCCTTTCAAGTTATTTTTTATGTTTCATGAGATTGTTGCTCTCTTAGAATGTTTAGGTTGGTAGACCGCGTGCAGTAACATTAGGTGCTCATCTCTGTGGAAAACACTAATTTTGATAAAATTTTCACTGTATCACTCCCAGAATTTTCTTTTGCCTACTGTACATCATAAGTTTTTAATTAAACCCTTCTATAGTTCATTTAATTTACAAAATTATTTTTTCATAATTCGCAAGTTAGCTTTTTGCTAGCCGTCCAGTTTCTCGTTAGCTACGCTCGCTTAAACTTCACGATTATTTATTTAATATACACTTAATTACGTTTTAATATATATCTATAGTGCAATTATATTTGATTTTTAAAGTAAATTAATAAAATCTTGTGGTTACAATATCGTAGCAAATTTACAGTGTACGAACCTCACAAAAATTTCACATTCATAATATTAAATGATAAAAGTAAGTCCCAAATAAAAAAATATATATCTACAAGCGTGTGACTGTAAACGATAGGTTGTGGGTTCGATCGCCAACCGAGAAAATGAAATATTTACTATTTTCTTTTTAAATATTTAATGTTTTCATTTCTTCGCTCTGGTAACAAGGCAAAGCGCGGCGTTGATCGTGAAGCTTAATAAAGTATGTAGGTAACTATTATTTATGTTCTTCGTTTATTTAATATTTTTTATGATGCATAAAGCATCTTGATGCATAAGCATCTTATTTATTTATTTCTTCTTTATAAATAACACAATATTTCACTGAAAATATAGCACTGAGTTCCACCATTCAACAAGCAGTCTAAAATTTATCGGCTAGCTTCCCAGGTTCCCTTAGCCTACCAAGCCATTATTAATAATTACTTACAATTGAACATAAATAATTTAATAAATACAATTTGTTATGCCCCAACTTTTGATGACTTAATAATCGATTCAACGGGCACTTGCAGCTTCAATTAATGCAATCGCTCGGCGACGTTTTATCCATGGTGGTCTGTAAACTAATTAACTTAAGCATATATCGTATGACAACTTTACCATACTGGCCAGTTGCAATAGTTGTTAATTCTGGCAGCCGCTGCCATATGTTCTCCCCCTGAACACGAAAAAAGTTAAATAGTTTAACAGAAAGCAAGCGATCAAGTCATGTTATTTGGTTTGTCGCTTATACATTTAAATTGACTCAGTTTCACGCAGTAGGCAGTAGGCAGAGGAACTTGGGAACCTAGTGGTGAGACACTCCGTTACACTTTCCGCCGAATTTGAGGCATTGCGTGTTAAGTGGCGGAACTCAACGCCGCACTTTGCCTTGTAACCAAAGCGAAGAAATGAAAACATTCAATTTTTTATTTCAAAATATTAAATATTTCATTTCTTCGAGTGGGGATCGAACCCACGACCTGTCGTTTACAGTCTCACGCTTGTGCCGCTGCGCCACGACAGGCCTCAACATTTAAATTGATAATGAATATAACAGTTAATGTTTAAATTAATAATTACTAGGTATTAAAACTTACTTGGTATTTTTGGCAGAATGAGCAACTTTGTTGTTTGTTTAATCTCAACCTCGTCCTAATTTTGATCGTCGTGGTATTGGGTGACTGTATTAATAGGGTTAATATTTTTAAAGCTTCACATTGTTCATCTTCCTGCCGATTTAAAGAATTTCGTGTTGAGTGACGGAGTTTAACGCCGTGTTTTGTCTTGGTACCAGAGTGAAGATTATTTACATATTTAATATTTCATTTTCAAGAGTAGAAATGAAACCACAAATCTATCGCGCTTTCAGTCGTACGCTTGAACCACTTCACCACGACCGGTCGCTAAAGTAAAAAATAAATCGTTGTATATTGCCTAACAGAATTTATGTATTGTGATATTACAAAACGAACTAACTAAATGACTGCCATTTAGTTAAGCGTGTTTATCTCAAAAAGAAATGATTTAACGTGAATAAATGTTTTCTATTTTTAGTTTCAATACCCATTTTATCCAATTATGGCAAAGGGGTAATAGCGTACGACTGTAAACGCAACAAGTTGTGGGTTCAATCCCTATTTGAAGAAATTTAATATTTTTTAAGGCAGGCAAAGACTCCAGTAATGTCTCAAATTTGGCGGAAAGTGGGAAATGAAATGGAGTGTTTTAACACTACGTTTCCAAGTTCCACCTACCTATGTGAACTTGAGAAAAAAAAAACAATATCAATGTTATATATAAGCTAATTCGGTGTGTCCCAATGTGTCTGCGGTCAGAGTTACCCCAGTCGTTATAGCTATACATATATCTTAGATTTATTTCACAGTAAGAATTATTTCACATTTGACCTGTTGATTTGTAAACGTTGATATATAAATAAAAACAATTCTGTGATTAAATTTTGATACTATAACTATATAACTATAACTATATATAACTATACTCTACTACGAGACAAATAGATTATCAAACTAAATTTTTTAAGTAATATTATAGTTATCATTTCAAAAACTTAAAATGTTAAATTTTAATGAATTAAATCTATATATCTCTTAGTTAGATTTGGGCATTCTACATCACGAGTCTCAAGTTGACTATATATTAGTATAACAAAAAGAAACTAAGTGTACTTTTGCTTAGAATATTATTATTATATTCAGTTATGGTGAAATCAATAACCACTTTTTTCTCAGTTTTCCGCAAATGTCAAGATAGGCTGAGGAAGGGAACTTGTGAACTTAGTGTTAACACACTTCAGTTCCTCATTTTCCGCTATATTTGAGTGGCGTAACTAAACGCTGCCCTTTACTTGATACTAGAATTACTACATGATTGTCAGGAGGTGGGCGTCAATGGCTACAATACAGTTTCGAACTAAAGTAGCCATTATCGAACTTAAACACTATGTATTATCTTTTTCTTAATCCAATAAAAAAATGTTTATTTTTATTTATTTTTTTATACTAGATCAGAGCAATGAATTTATTATATATTTTATTTCTTCCAACACTGACCTTGAAACTACAGTCAGATGACATAGTAAATTTTATTCTTACTTAACAATTGAATAAAATAAATTGATATCTACAGTTACGATATAATAACCAAATAATAAATATCGTATACTACTTATACTGCGTAAGTGTTTATATCTATTACTAGGGCGCTGTTAAAGGCGATACGGTAGCGTTACTCAAGTGTTTATCGTGAATTCGTAAATCTAGGGGTGCCTAAAAATAACATAACGTGTCAAGCTTGTAATAACGTTTGTCCTAATATATTACTATTGTGACGGCCGACAGCCCGCCGGATTTATGTACTCCCGTGCGAACCGTTATATTATTTATTAATATTAATGTTTCTTGTCTACACCTACCTTAGTAATTTCTCATTTTACATACCGCATTTTTGTTACGTTATTAAACGATATTTTATAATTGTATTCCTTATGAGACTTCCTTCGTAGTCGTGGCTGTTTGGCTGTAAAGGTTCGATTCCCGCTCGAGGAAATGAAATATTTCATATTTCGTCGCTCGGATATCGATAGCAACACGGCGTTGAGCTCCGACACTTAACATACAATCTCTCCAGAATTCCGCGGAGAGTGATTAGCGGAGTGTTTGAACACTAGGCTCTCTTTAACTACCCTTCTACTTGCGGGAAACCGCTTGAAGCTGAAAAAATCTTTTCTATCTGAAAGTATCTTTTATTCCTTATTTATTTTTATCGTTTGACAAGCTTTTATTTAACTTGCCATGTTCGTGTATGAAAATTTGCGAGTTCAATTTGACCTACTTTACAGTGACAGATTGAGCTGTAATTTGGATTACAACCTTAGTTCTGATGACAATGAAATTATATATAATCAATATTGTTTTTAATACAAAATGGACGCCGATTGCGGTTGCGGTGCGAAACGCCGATTACAATAATGAATACACCAACTGTAGTGTTGGGTATCAAATGAAATGCGTTGATTTTTTAAAATACATAATAAAAGAAATAACTAAACTCAAAATAATTATCTTAAGCTATCCAGCATGATATAGATTTTTAATTGATTTAAGATACTTAGCTTCACCCTGTATCTCGCACATGGCAGGGTAGGCAAAGGGAACATGGGAGTTAGACCTAGTCTTAAGACACTCTATTTTGAGGCATTATGTGTTAAGTGGTGGTGGAACTCAAAGCTACGCTTTGTTACTAAATAAAAAAAAAAAAATTGAAAATATTAAATATCTCATTTCCTCGAGTGGGGATCGCACCCACAATTTATCGTTTACAGTCACACGCTTGTGCCACTGCGCCACGACAGGCTTCGATTTAAGATGATTTAAGAATTAATTATCTGGCCACGGTAAAACTCAAGAAATAGGAAAATGCCACATTATTAAAGAAGTTCAATATTGTAGGTAGTTTTAATTGTTATAGAACTATTAAAAATCGGGGCCAACATGGCACAGTGGGACAGGTTCTGATTACTAATAGGATAGTAATCAGTTTGATATCGACTTGGAGGATGTTGGCACGTCTAACATGGCGCAGCGGCACAAGCGTCATCAAGAGGTTGTGGGTTCGAAGAAATGAAATCTTTAATATAATTACATATTTTATAAAAATATTAATTAATAATTTTCAATTTAAATATTTATTGTTTTCATTTCATCGCTCTGGTACTAGGAAAAACGCGGCGTTGAATTCCGCGGCTCAAATTCGGCGGAAAGTGGGGGGATCGAATGTGGAACGGAGTGTCTTAACACTAGGTTCCCAAGTTTCCTCTGCCTACCCTGCCATGTACAGGGATACGGGTGAAGCTGAGTGAGTGATTAATTTCTCCGCTCTGTCGAAAGTTTGGTTCTAAATTTCAATGATAACGAATATAATACAAGTAGTATTAATTAACTCAATAATTAAGCAATAAATGTTTGCTTTATAATGCATGAAAAATAATTAAACAAAAGCTTTTTACCCCTTTTCAGCCTGAACTACCAATTTAATAACACTAATTTTAAATATTTATACAATTTTATATTATGCAAAACTAAATTCACAGTCATCGGGCAAAGGCAACAATAGCCAGCATAAAACAAAAAATAACAAACCCTGAAAATCCTTGAAAAAAAGAAAAAAACATACATAAATTTATTTTATTCCAATATTTCTTATCGGAAGTTAAGGTGCGGATGCAATGTTTAGAAAAGAAAACCACAACGTTACTGTGCAGCCGGCACTGAGCCTGATATACTATTTTTATACGCCTTCAGAGCGTTAGCTCATTTCTGTGATAGACGGGACCGACCACCGTAGATGTATTTTAATTATAATAACTTTTACATAGTACCTAATAATTATTTATATGTATCAGTTATATGCAATTTGGCTTGTCGTGGCGCAGCGGCACAAGTGTATGACTGCAACCGACAGATTGTGGGTTCGATCCCCACTCGAGGAAATGATATATTTAATATTTTCAATTTAAATATTTAATGTTTTCGTTTTCTTCTCTCTGGTACATGATAAAACGCCGAGTTGAGTTCAGCTACTCAACACGCAATGCCTCAAGTTCGGCGGAAAGTGTGAAACGGAGGTGGAATGGAGTGTCTTTACACTAGGTTCTTAAGTTCCCCGTGCCTACCCTGCCATGTGCGGGATACAGCGTGAAGCCGAGAGAGAAGGAGAATAATATGCAATTTTATAAATTTATATGAAGCAAATTTGATGCTTTGGGAGACACCAGGACGCAATGACACCGCTAATATAGACAAAAAAAAAAGAAAATACTTCTTTTAACCAATATTGTATAGAACCTGTATTTTATGAAAATGATATAGATGCGTAGAAAACTTAACTAAAATAAAAGCTAAAATTTAAATGTGGCTAAAATTGTACGATGTATTGTATACACGCTATATTGTTATGTTCACAATATTACAAGATATAAAATCTGTAAACGATTACAAGAGGCTCAGGCAATGTTATGAATTAACGGCTTATGATACTGTGATCAAAGCTTTAATGGTTGAAGGATAAATCATATCGGATTTCATTAGCGTGGAAATTGCGCGTAAAATATAAATAGACCATTTTTCAAGAGCAGTTCGCTCGAGCTTTTAAGGCAAAATCAAAATGGTTCTTGTTTATCATTTGGAATAATCAAAATGTATTTTAACATTATGTTATGTAAATATCTATACTTATAATAAATCTGTTGCTGATGTTATTACATGGAAGATTTATATAAAAAAACCTTTTTTGCCTGTTCGTCTGTTTGCCTGCGCGATAAAACACAAACAAACAAATTTAAATTTGTCTGTTTGTGTTTTTATCTGTTTTTCTGTGCATTCGTACGCGCTTATCTTAGAAAAAGATAATGAGATTAATTTCAGTGTTCACAATTATTATATTTTCGTAAATAAACACTAAATGTTGTGTTTATTTTATTTACATCGGTTATTACGTAAAAAAAGTATCGTCCACTTAGAATATTTAGTGAACAGTTGATGAAATTGTTACAATTTTATCAACTGTTCACTAAATAATGAATTCGATTTTAATGTTTAGATATTGTCTAATGTTATTAGAAGGAGAAAATAATTGAGATTAAGTAAATTAAAAAGTATAATTAAGACAGGCGAAGCCACGGGCGATACGCTATATCAGATGTATATTGTTTTCTTATACCTATATGTTATTTACATATGTTTAATGTATTTTATGTGTGCCTTTTATTTGGAGAACATCTATTTTTTAAATTAATAATTTTATATTACTAACATAGAGGCCCGTCGTAGTGCAAGGGGCGTGCGACTGTAAGCGTGATAGACTGTGATTTCGATTCACACTCGAGGAAAATAAATATTAAATACTTTCAATTTCTTTGCTTTGGTTTCAACCCAAACGCGGCATTGAGGTTCGCCACTCAACAAGACAATTCACTGGAAAGTAGAGAACGGAACGGAGTGTCTTAACACTAGGTTCCCATGTTCCCTCTGCTTACTCAGCCGTGAAATAAAAAAAACACACAAACCAACTGGCCGTTTAACTGGTTGTAGTAATGATATACTATATTTATGGCATACATTTTTTGAATATACACTAAAATGCAGAATTATAATTATACAAGAGAGGTTTCCGAAGTGTATATTTGCTACAATATTAATATCGTTAATCGAAGCTTACGAAAACAAGACAACTTCCTCTTTATTTGAAGCAAAATGTTTACTTATTTTTCTTATATGCTAGTGCTTGTTAAATTTTTTCGTTTCCAAAAGCACTTCAAAGTTAAAGATATTATTTAAATTACATACATAGCCCAATTAAATAAAAAAATATTTATTAGAGCATATATGCGTCGATCGTACATTTGCTTAATACCTTTTTTGCATTAAATAAAGTTACATTTTTTTAAAAGCGGTTGATAAATTATTTTACATTCGTATCCCCTCATAGGTAAACATTAGTTTTTCAATGTGTGGTCTGGCTTTAGTTGAAACTAAAAAACTCGACCGCCGCGACCGCAAGGATATTTTGTACATTTTAGTTGTTAATATACAATTGTTTAATGGTAATTAAATTGGTTTCTTTATATATAATCCAATATGGCGACTAAGAAAGTATTTTCATAATTTTGTTTTTGTCTTTTTTGTTTTAGTGACATTTCCCATATTTATCAATACATATAATAAAACATTTGAGGCCTGTCGTAGCGCAGCGGCGACAAGCTTGTGACTGTAACCGACAGGTTGTGGGTTTGTTTCGAAATTATTGAATATTTCATTTCCTCGAGTCGACTCGAGAAAAATGAAATATTTAATATTTTCAATTTATTTAATGTTATGATGTCTTTGATTTTCGCGATTGTTACACATTTTAAATGAAACACTTTTAACCGGATTAATCGCGTATATTCATTTTTATACATGTTTTTTGGAAGCCTGACGTTTCGAACACTTTACAGTACTCCTTGGTCACAGGTAGATTCTAGTCTAATCAATATACGCCATTAATCCGGTTAAAAGTGTTTCATTTATTTAATGTTTTCATTTCTTCGCTCTGGTACAAGGCAAAACGCGGCGTTAAGTTCTGCCACTTAAATTCAGCGCATAGTGGGGAACAGAATTGGAACGGGATGTCTTAATGGGTATCTAGTTTCCCAAGTTGCCTCGGCCCACCCTGCCATGTGCGAGATACAGTGTGAAGCTGAGTAATGAGTATAAAACAGTAGAAAAAGTGACTCTGTACATTAAATATTTCTCAATAAGAATAACAAATAGGGGGCTTTTTGCGCTAACTTTTTTTTTGTAAAGCTAATAAGCCTGGACAATGTATAGGGTGTTCTGGAAACTGGAACACCTCATATCTGACCTTAAAATACCAGCTAAACCATAACCGATATGGAAAATGATGATTTGGAACATCTGATGGGATCAGCGAATCCTTTAGACATTCAGTAATAATGCCTTTACAAAATTTAATAAATTTCACCTCTGTCTATCCTTGAAACTGAATATATATATATATATATATATATATATATATATATATATATATATATATATATATATATATATATTATATATATATATATATATATATATATATATATATATATATATATATATATATATATATATATATATATATATATATATATATATATATATATTAGCTTTGCTTGATTCGTCTTGGTGGGATTCTGAGGGCAATGTAGATCTGAAGTGTTCTCATGGAGTATTAGTTTTCCAGTTTTTAACTGCCCTCCCTGGTATATTATCATAAACATATGTCTGATAATATAAACTTTTATATAAGCGTTTGTAAAAAGACATCACACAACTTAAAAATATCATCAATAAAAAAGTTTAGTATACTCAATAGTAGAAGTTGTCATAAGAGTCCAACGTCAATGGATCATACTGCGTTATGGGTCTCTGGTGTAAAACGTGACACGCCACACACAGTCGGTAAAGAGCAAACTTCATAAATAAATCAAGTTCACGTACATATTTCAATAGTTTTAGTTCTATACTGCTTACTTCCCATATATTCAGAAACTTCATAACTTTTACTAAGTCTCTTTTGTATTAATAACTACGAACCCGCTTGAGGCATGCGGCGACTCGTTGGCTTGAAATACACAATTATTTATTAACTAATCTGGATTATCTTTGTGTTCTAATAAAATTATCAGCTTAAAGACAATGTATATGTCCAAAACTTTAAAATCTTATTATTTTGCCACTAATTAGTCGTTATTGTTAAATAATAAAAATATCAGTTTGCTAATATATAATAACAAAATTTAAGTCGGTCAAGCCGTTCTAAGCGTGCACAAATGCACAGATAAATTGATAAACCGATATTAATTTAAAATATTAAGTTTTCGAAATATTATTTACTTTTCTTACTTAGCTTCACGCTGTTTCAAGCATATGGCAGGGTAGGCAGAGGGAACTTGGGAAGAACTTCCGCCGAATTTGAGGCATTGCGTGTTGGGTGGCGGAACTCAACGCCGCAATTTGCCTTGTACAAGAGCAAAGAAATGAAAACATTAAATATTTAAATTGAAAATATTAGATAATTCATTTCCTCGAGTGGGGTTCGAACCCACAACCTGTCGGTTGCAGTCACACGCTTGTGCCGCTGGGCCACGACAGGCCGAAAAAATATTCGGAATCTGTAATGTAAATGTTATTAGACTATGATGATATGATATTAGACTTAAAAGAAGAATCAACATATGTATGTATTTGAATTATTTTTGTCCAGATCTAGATTATGTACGTATATAAAGTAAGTAAACTGTACAAAGAATATCCAATGGATAAAAGCAGAGACGTACCGCTCTTGAGAATTGCTTAATTCATCCTAGAATATAAATAAGCTGCCCAATTTTTTTAAAAGGCCAAAGTAAATATTCATTGAAATGGTAAAATTATTCGCCAAATTTGTTTCAGGACTTTAAATAAACATTTGGAATCCATTAAGGTTTATCGCTTTATTTCAGCAATATTCTTTCAAATTGTTTTGAAGTCAAAAATTCTTAGTAATCTTAGTATTTTTTTTAATTGACATTAAATTTTTAAGGTTCTAGATTTAATTCCTATTTAGGGAAATAATCATTAAAGATAAAAATAATTTATACAACAACTAGATAAACTAAGTCAATAGGAAAAATTAAAAATCGAGACCCATCTCTTAATCAATCGAACTTTACAGGCCAGTTAACTTTAAATGGGTCCTAAAAGTTAATTCTGCTGAGCAAATATTTTCTAATTTTATTATATCTATGTACATATATCGGTTATTAAGCGATATCAATGACGTCATTGTTCAATAACGTTTTTAATGATATGGTATGTTAAGTTTTTATTTTTTTATTTTTTGTACTTTTCTAGTAGAAACTCAATGCCACGATTTGCCTCTTTACGAGAGCAACGATGATGATAATAATATATATATTTTTTTTTATAATGATAATATTAAATATATATTAAATATTTCCACGAGTTATCGAACCTACAACCAGTCACACGTCTTTTGCGCTTGCACCACGACATACTCCTAAAATATATAATAAATTAAAGTAAAGAATACAAATAACAACATTGATCTCTTAAAATAGACTATAAAGCGATTTTAAAAAATATACAACTTAATTTGCTTCTTTTACGCGATATTAAATGATTTTCTTACACAAATGTATTGTGTAATAAGAAATTTAATAACAAAGAATATTAATTAAAATAAATTTATATAAAAAAACAGCTGCTACTATAGAACTAAGTCCGTACGCCCTTAATTGGGGATTTTAGAGCCATTCATCAAGAGGGAAGTTTTTTACGCCGACCAAAACAGCTTGACGAATGACGACCGCGATCTGCATCTGACGTGCAACAGTAGTTAACCTAATGATATATTTGGTCAATTAAAATATATTCAATCATGTTATAAATTATGTCAAACCGATGTATGTATGGAAGTTAATAATGAATCGTTTTCATTAACGTCGGTAATTGGTACGTTATCCAATTTAATTTTATATCTCAATGGCTTACGACAATATAATTTTATTTGACAACTCAATATCGATAATCCGGAGTGGAGTTTTTCTTGTTTATTTTTACATGTTTTTGTAACAAAATGTAACAATGTATCTAGTTCAAGTGTTGTTAGTAATTCAAAAATAATTGTCAAATGCGAGAGAATTTCGGACAATTGTTTTTCTTCATAATTTTATCAATAAATTATAATATTATATATAAGCTTCTCTTCGCTCTGGTGAGAAAGCGAAGTGCAGCGTTGAGTTCCGCCACTCAATACCTAACGTTTAAAAAGCGGAAAGGGGAATATACCGAGTTTCTTAACACTAGGTTCCTAAGTTCCTTGTCCCTACCCTGCCATGGGTGAAATACATCGCAAAGCAAAAATAAAATAGGTATGTAAAATGTCTATGTTGTTTTCAGAGCGATGAGATGAACAAACTCAACGTGTGTTCCCGCGGGTGGCAGTTGCAGTAACAGTATGGGGTCCTTATGGCACGTGCACGCACTCTTGTTTATAGTGGCGCTGCTCTCTAAAGGTATTTAATCTGTCACATTTTTCTTTATTTTATTTACTGCTTGTGTTTATATAAACGTGACATATCGTGGATTTGATATCCATTTCAGGAAATTAAGTATTTCATATTTTTTTCTGTCAAAATGTCAAAGCCCGATCTTGCGTTCCGCCAAATAAACCACAGTTCCTCAAATTCGGTGGAAAGTGTAATCGTTTTGTTTTCATGGAAACAGAGCGTTTAACACTAGGTCCCCAAGTCCTTTCTACCTGCTATGAATTAGTGTGACGTATAAAGATGTACAATTCTTTAGTGATTTTATTGATTTACAAATCAGCAATGTTTGCTTGTGCAGCTATTTTTTTTTATATTTTAGCTGAAATTGTTTATTTTATAAAAAAATATCTTTTTTGGCACATATTTTGGACAAAATTTATATTGTATTGAAAGATAACGAGTCTGAAATGCTTTTAGAGTTAGATAGATACATATGTATATAGAGTAGTGAAAATAAGGAGAAGTCTAAGTTCTTGATAATATTATCAATAAGTTATAATATTATATATAAGGGGGCCTGTCGTGGCGTACGTACTTGTGACTGTAGATGCGACCGGTTGTGATGTCTAGCCTTATTTCTTCGTTCTGGTATCAAGGTTAAAACGTGGTTCGTAGAGTTCCGCCACTCAACACGCAATGCCTTAAAATCGTCTGAAAGTGGGGATCGGAACTATATATCATGACATGAGGTTCCTAAGTTCCTTCTGCCACCCTTGTCGTGTACGGAGTAGGGCGTGAAGCTGAAAAAAAATTATAAAAGAATATCAAACAAAAACCAATTATTCTAAACTAAGCTAAATGTAAATAATAATGTATCAAATTATTTTAAATGCTCATCAACGGTGCTTAAAAGTGAGACAAAACAAATGAAGTGCACGCCGACCTTCTCACATAAGTGGTCCATTGACATCGGAGTTCAAGAAAAAAGTTCTGAAGAAACGTGTCAAATCAAGGCCCTTACTTTTGATAGAATGATATTATTGTTAACATATACATACATATATTTCTTAATCACATATTGGACATCCTTACTGAAGGTTGCAAATTTAATCTAGATAAAGTATAAGAGATAATAATTGAATAATTAAAAAACCATACCAAGTAAATGAGATAATAATTTGATAATTTAAAAAGTTAAGTATTTTATAGTATTTTAATCTATACTTATAATAAATCTGTAACGTTAAGTTTTTATTTCTTTTGTCACTCTGTTTATATTATTAATCTATTTATATTAATTAGTTATCTCAGAAATAGCCAAGCACATAAAAAATGCCTTCCCTCAATTTTTACTTAACTCAAATCAATTGAAAAGTAAAAAACTGACGTCAATTTAAGATATTAAGTTCAACAAAAAAATTAAAAAAAAATACATTAATTTCAGTATAAATAATTTCTTAAAACTAATAATGTTATTAAAAGAAGCTAATAGTTGAAATTAGTAAATAAAATAGTATAATTTAAATGGGCGGAGCCGCGGGCGTCTTACTTATAATATTTATTACCGTCGCGCTTAATTCCATAAATGCAGCAAAACCCCTTTAAATATTACTCAGATTAAAATGTCTTCCCCATTAAATATTACTATATCAAGAAATTAGATTTAACTGAATTTTTTATATATATATATATATATATATATATATATATATATATATATATATATATATATATATATATATATATATATATATATATATATATATATATATATATATATATATATATATATATATCTTTGAATCTATATCTATATCTATATATATAGATATTGATTCAAAGTAAGTCGACATGCTTCGTGGAAAATACCCTTGTGAAAATATATACTTTAATATAGCATTTTATTAGCACAAAGGGTTCTCTTGTTCGTTAAGTCTTCTTACTTATTATTATGCTAGTATGCAATTTTTTGTGAATTTATAATATTTTTTATGTCATTTAACGTTTATATCTAATCAGTATCTAAAATAATCATTGGGTTTATTGAGGAAAATTTATTTGAAAATTCTGAGTGCCAGTAGCTTCTTGCTTTAAGCACAATTTCAAGAATATTGATATAATAATGTTTTTGATTATCGCGATTGTTGCACATTTTAAATGACAAATTTTTAACAGGATTAATCGCATATATTGATTATTAAACATGTTTTTTTGGAAACCTTTAACCGTTTCGAACACTTTACAGTAGTCCGTGGTCACGGGTAGACTTATAGCCGTCTACCCGATTATCCGGTTAAAAGTGTTTTATTTAAAATTTTGCTTATGTCTCAAATATTTTTCACAATTTTACAAGTTTTGTTCACAATTACACAATTAAAATTTAGAACTATAGTTTAATTCTTTAGTTCAACAAGAAACATTGTTCTAAATTTTAATTCTGAAATATCAATAATACATAGGTACTGCTCTTCCGATACCGATATACAGACCGGGCACAGACAAAAGTACTGCATTATTAAGTTGTAACTTCCCATGTAGGGTAGCTTAGTTAGTGTAACGGGGCACATACACAGTACTAAGAAAGAACTTTTTTAAGTTTTCGCGAAAGGGGAAATGACGTTTTTATTTGTCCACGCAAACAATATAATAATTTTCTTTTATAAAAAGGGAGAAGCATATGTCATAAATATATATGTCTTGTAACGTAGATGTTGGAAATTAAACAAATGCATCGTTAGCTTGTTTACACTTAAACAGCGCTATGTTAAGTCCTTTGATAAACAACTTTACGAATTGCCAGTGCAACTAATGGTCCTTAAACTCATTACACTGCACGTTAATTTTACAATGTTTACAAAATATTATTTTTATATCTTCTTTAGTAAATCTTTAATTTAGTATTTCTTTATTTTAAATAAATCATGTATGAAAAAACCTTAAGGACGCCATTCAAGCAAGGTTATTATGGGTTTGGCCTCTACTCGGGTGTACTATTACAACACTCAAAACACTTAGAACTAATGTTTATTTTATTTTTTAAACTAGTTAGGGTTGGCAATGAACGGATGATACGGTCCTTTTCACCACAATCAGTATACACACTATGTACCGCCATTTTATAATTCGTGATATTTATGACTTAAAAGATTCGATAAGAATAAAAAAAATCTGTTATCAGATAAAGTAAGTGAAGTATGTTACATATCTTTAAAAGATTTACAAAATGTATCTGTAGAACGTCTCGATTTAAATGGCGGTACTCAACGCTGCGTTTTGTCTAGTTACAAGAACGAGAAATTGTATAAAAACTAAATAATTCATTCTACCGAATGTAATTTGATTCCACCACGGTTATGTTTACGGTTGTACACTGTACCTATGCGCCACTACCACCTTAATTAAATCGCCATCTATAACTTATGCCCTAAAGATTATTTAAAGAAAAAAAAAAAACATTAACCGTTGCATCTCTAAAAGTTTTTGTCAATGTTATATATGTTAAAAAATATATTGATTAAATTACCAAAATCGTTGACATACATAATAAACACTAATGACATACATAATAACACACAATAATAGGCTTAAAGTTAGTGCGTCTGTAACTCGATTGCATCGAATCTGGACTTATTTTACGGAACAAAGTGTATGCTTTTATAATAGGTTTCTATCAACGTCCGAGGATGTTCTATATCATAATTAAAAAAAAGTTAAGTTATAGCAGAAGTCTGAGTTTTAAAGATTATAACCTAATACATGATTGTAAATGATGACAGGCTTTGGGCAGGAAAAGATGATACGGTCCTTTTCACCACAGACATGAAGAAAATGAAGATACCTATGTATCGTTTTTTCTGCATTTTATATGAAATTCAGTACGTAATCGAAATCTATAGCGTACTTCTCGTGAACCCAGAGTTACGAAATTTTGCATAAATTAAAACTTTGTATACAAAGAAAGGAAAAAAATTGAAAAGTTAAATTTTATATACTTAAACATATTTTATATTTATAGAATAGAATATTATTCTATAGAGTCTATAGAAAATGCCCGCCTGCAAATTTTAATTTATCGACTCTATTCATCTCATAATAAGAAACCTAAAGAATATTTATTGGCAATAATTGGTGTTATTAGAATTGTTATTTATATACAGATAAAACAGATAAAACTTACGTCAGTATTTCATTACAAAATGAGTACATACGCTTGTAAACTTAAGATGGCAGACTTTTTTTTTTAAAAAAAAGAAATATTACATTAATTTCTCACTCACTCATTCAGCTTCACGCTGTATCCCGCACAGGGCAGAGGGAACTTGGGAACCTAGTGTTAAGACACTCCGTTCCACTTTCGTTCCCACTTTCCGCAAATTTTGAGGCATAGCGTATTGACTGGCGTAACTCAACGCCGCGTTTTGCCTTGTACCAGAGCGTACAATGCATTTTAATTTCTAAAATTTAATATACATATTTAAAAAAATATATCATATTTAAATTTAACAATATTTTAAATTTATCAATATTATGTATTTTATAAATAAGTAATAGTTAAAGCTATTAGCAATTAGTACTAAATAAAACCGCGTGTCCCTTTTTATTGGTAGAAATTTCTCTTGAGTTTTATTTTTTTTTATTGAAATTACCCTCCTCGTCGCGGGAAGAAGAAATTAAATTCGCATTAGGAAATCCCGTTCCTTCGCCTAACTTTTCCAGTCTCTGCACAGTGTCCCGGTGTATCGGAATAAATGGCCGAAACTTGCTTTTATTTATATAGTCTTGTTGAATATTTATGCGTTTTTATTATTTTTACATCGAGCCACTTTAAATACAGATTTGAGTGTCTCGAAGCTTTTAAAAAATGCTGAAGCTAAGTAATGTACGTCATAACTTCTGAATAAATATAGGTTTTTGTTTGTTTTCAACTTTCGAATTTGAAACGGGTGTTAATTGTGTTTTTAACCGACTTCAGGAAGGAGAAGGTGTTAATGCCAAGAATTAAACAAAATAGAGCTTTATAGTTCTAATTTTTACTAATAATATTGTTACATCAACATAAAACCGTATCGTTTCAGCTATGTACCTACCGGTAGGTTGGTTCAGCGGTTTTTGCATCAAAAGTGTTCTAAATTAAAGCTTTATAAGATTATTTAATGCTTTTTAGTCCCTGAAGTCAGTACTTCTTAACGTAGCTTTTTATTGTTTATGTAGACGAATTGTGCATTTATTATGACTCATATGGTATAACTGCGCGGCAAAGCGAGTTGAGCGGTGAAACTGAACGCCGCGCTTGACCTTGTTACCATAGCGAAGAAATGAAAGTGTTAAATATTTCAGACCTCTTATAATATGAAATTATTAGAACGTGAAAGCAACGAATAATTTTATAATCTACACAGGCGAAACCGCGAACCCATCGCTAGCAAATCTTAAATTAGAAAATATATAACTTCATAAATACAGCATTGTACGATAAAGTAAAAAAAAAAACGATCTCAATTTTGTCTCAGCAACAATATGTTGAAAGTTGGCTAATATGAAAAATACGATATGAGTCACGCCTTTCGTTCCCCAAATAGGATAATCGGCCAGTTACTGCCGCAGTTGGAATAGACACTACCCACGCCAACCGCTCGTTTATCCACATGCTCACTCATATTGCTATATGAAAATATCTTTTACAATTCTCTATGTAAATCTATGTTCTTAAATCCATGCTATAAAGACGATAATGGTTTGCTGGTGGTTGTCGTATTTCGACGCGTTTTGCACGTGACGTTTCAGTGTATCGAATAGGAGTTTAAAGTGAATTACAGCCCATTGTCTGCCTTATAAACATTATGGCGACAAACGATTATAATGCTTTTGATATTATTTTTGAAATAACTTGGCTTTGGCAGAATGACTAACTCTGAATCTTGGTAGATGTTTACGTAATTTTGAAATGCTGAATGAATATTTCTTATTCAACCCTACTCAGCTTCACGTTGTATCCCGCCATAGCAGGGTAGGCAGAGGAAATTTGGGAACCTTGTGTTAAGACACTCCGTTCCACTTCCGTTTCCCACTTTCCGCCGAATTTGAGGCATTGCGTGTTGAGTGATGGATCTCAACGCCGAATTTCGCCTTGTTACCAGAGCGTAGAAATGAAAAAAATAAATATTTTATTTAAAAATATTAAATATTTAATTTCCTCGAGGGGGGTCCAACCCACAATATATCGTTTACAGCAACACGCTTCTGCCACTGCGCCACAACAGGCCTCAAATATTTCTTATATGAATTTAATAGAAGTTAAATGTGTTAAAGCCATAATTTAAAATTGAATATCTATACTTATAATACATCTGTAACTGATAACTCTCTGTACATGGAAGGTATAGAAAAAAAAATATAGGAGAAGCTTACTAATATAATAGTGGTCACCATAATACAGATGATTTTTTGTCTGTTTGTCTGTGCTTTTGTACATGCTAATCCCAAAAAACGCTAGTCAGATTTAATGCAGTTTCCACTATCATGTTATCGCAAATTTATTGGAAATATTTGCATTAATTGTATACTATGTGTTATTCAGACATATCAGCTATATTACTGTAGAGTATTTTTTTGCATAAAAGAAGAACAAATTTCCATTCTTACAAATTTTCTAATTTATAATATTAGTGCGATATGATTGTTCATATGATATCGAACTCAGTTTAAAAACTTACGTAATTATCACGACGAGGACAACATGATATACGCATGTAGAGATGATAAAAAATGTTATTTCCCTAAAGAGTTGTATCGCCAATTAAATAATGTCATTTCAATTCAAGCGCACAGTTCTCTCAACGAAAACATAGGCCTGTATATGTTTATCGTGTGTGAGCTAACAGATACAGATCGGAATGTGTGTCTGTGATGCCGTAGCTCCTAAACTACGAACTAATTATGATTTAGTTTTTTTGGTATAAAAGATGAGTTTAAGAAAATATGTAATGCCGTTAGAATTATCCGATTTTTCTCGTTATTTTTTTACTTTAAAGAGCTTTTTTATGGCAAGTTATTAACTATTTATTATATTTTATGCCATCACGCACGGGGACCAACATGCAGGTGAAAATGTGACAGGTTGTGGGTTCAATTACCATTGGGGGTAAAATTTATATTTTAACTTCCTCGCTCTGGTAACGGAGCAAATCGGGGCGTTGATAGACAACGAATTAAAATTAAAATTATCTTAACACTAAGTTCCTTGCAAGTTCCTTGCTTCCCCCTTTCATTAAATACCCTGTTATGTACGATATACAAAATAAATCTAAAAAAACATACGAGCTACTCAAATCACAAGTTTTTGCAATACCCGTATATCGTACATTCGATATATTGTTCATCCTGTATGTCCCATTCTCAATATTATAGATGCGATATATTACCTGTAAGATGCCTACTGAGAACAAATCACAAGTAGTTACCATAAAAATACACAATAATATTTTAGAAGAGGATGTGCTCCGCATAGGAGCGGTATTTCCATACATTTCACATTACTTATGCATAGAGTAGAGATTGAAACGAGAAGCCGTAGTTGCGCCGTCATCGGTATTCAAAGCCGACTCCACCCAGTTTAACCGCCGTCTGTCTTCAACTTCGATTGTCTAAAAACAGAGTATTACTAAAACTGGTTTTGTTATAAGAATTTAATTATCCTACTTATAAAATCCATACTCACAAATTTTCAGTTTGTGAGTATGGATTTTGGTCTATTTTCATGCAATATCTACTGAACGGATTTCGATGAAACTTTACAGTAATATTAATGTATAAGCTTATATGTATCGAAATTACGTAATTACACAAAGTACGTAATGTTATTTTTTTATATTACTATACATACTTCATATAACCACTAAAATACAGATATATTACAAATATATATTTAATCATAAATAATTACATATATATCGTATAATATCATGTTCTGTATGGGGCACACACACAATAGATTGCTTGGGCCTCTTAGGCCTTTGCGCTAGGACCCTTAGGCATAATATTTATTTTTATGATTAAATTATTTTCCTATATTTTACGATGCTATGCCATGAATTCTTGAGAGAGGTCTCCAGTGGTGAGCGTTATTCGACTAAAAGCACTTAAGTGTATTAAAATTGAACTTAAAATAATAAAAAAATGTAGTTAAGTTAAGCGTTTCGGACTTATCCACAGAGGTTTCCGTACCAATTTAACAAACTAAGATTTATAGGCGTATGCACTTATTTCAAACGTGCCAAATTTAATTTCGGTACATCCACGGGATATTTCATTTCTTTTAGTTTTCATTATGCGGTGAATTTCATACAAAATGTAGCCAAAACGATGCATAAATGCTTGTAGATTTTGATTGCCTTAATAAAGAAGTTTGATTTTTTCTGTGCTCAATGAACCTGCAGACATGAATATTTGATATTAATTAATCTAAAATGATATCATGATATGATAATGAATTAATTAATCTAAAATAAATGGTATTTACACACGGAAAGACGAAAAATATGTGGCAAAAAATAAATAAAAGTAATGCCTTTACCTTTTAATGTACGGAACCCTAAAAATAACAAAATAACGCAACTATTATTTTTACAACAAATTATTATTAAAAGATCAGGTACTAAATGGACTAACTGTAGTGTTACAAATTGGAATATAAAGTACAATGCACGTTCAAAAATTATTACATTGTTTATACGAAGTATGCTATAACCGATGCTTTTAAAAAAATATCATATATTTTTAAGTAAATATTTTTTTATATTGTTTCACGCTGCACATCATGGCAAGGCAACTAGTGGGAAACTAGTATTAAGAGACTTCCATCTGTTTTCCATTTTCTGCGGAATTTTGGACACATTTACTGCGTAGGGCCGGAATTCAACGCCGCATTTCGCCCATTTAACAAAGCGAAAAAAATTTAAAATATGTAATATTTCATTTCTTTGAGTGATTAAGCCGCGGGTAAAAGCTAAAATATCATATTTTGATCGATTTGTTAGGGAAACGTACATTATGAGACTTAGCTTCAAACGCTGCAGCAAGATTTTACTCGCATTAATTCGAATTTATGCCTTTTGTCTACCCTGCTGTTTGTAGGACACAGCGTGAAGCTAAAAGAATATCTGCAGCTCTGCTTGCGTGGTCAAATAGAAGTACCTAAGAGTTATGAATGATACATGACACATTGACGTAGTATTAAAATCCTCCATTCCGATCACTTTTTGTCGAATTTGAGTGCGGAATTCAACGCCAAACTTTACCCTGGTAACAGAACGAAAAGAGAAATGTAAATACAAACAAAAGAAATGTAAATTTCCTCGAGTGGAGTTCAAATCCACAACCAGTCGCATTTCCAGTCACACATTTGCGCCCCTCCTCCATTACAGGCCTCAACAGATTTATTGACAGTATATTTTATTTTAAATTCAAGAAATCTTGCAAAGTATATATATGTTAAATATATCATATTCCTTATTGTACTTATGATTCATGTGCAACTTCCTTGCATAATTGTATGCAATATGCATCTGCATTGTGTTTTGAGACCACTGCAGATCGATTATGAATGTAAGTCATGCCTTATGAAAATAGTACAGAAGCTCGAGGACATCTGCGGCAACTGTATTACAGTTTGTGATTCAGTGTTTACTGCAGTTATTAACTAAGATACTTTATATAACTTGGTCGTTTTAAGCTAAATCTCTTATTTATCCTCTGGTGTCACATTACCGTCTCCAAGCAAAACTGTAAATGTTATAGCATTATTTAGTAGCCTTTAATGGATATAACAAATTATGATTAGACTAGATTACCAATTAATTATTGCTATACATATACCGACCATGAGAGGCATTATTTCTTTATATTAGTTTCTTATATAAATAATCTTATTACTTATCCTTAAGAGCTAGATATATCCAAATCTTATACATATATACATAAACTTTTGTGAATATATAGACTTCACATTTCACTAAACATTATAATATAAATCTGTAACAAATCTTTTATCTATTCAACAAGATCTAATAAGGTCATCTACATAAAGAAATATAAATATTCTTACGATATAAAAGTCATATATAATATCTGTATATGGTAGTTTAAAAAAAAAAGTAATTGATTTACGCAAAATTTCAAGCCTTAAAACTTTTAGCTTAACATTTTTGATTTATTAAATTCACAGGTACGTATATTATTAGGGATAAAAGCTAAGAAGCCATATTTTTGGATTAAACTCAAGTTATTATCCATAAGGAAATGTTGATAAAAGGACCGATATAATATGGAGAAGAATATATGATTTTTTCTTATGAGATTTTTATATATATATATATATATATATATATATATATATATATATATATATATATATATATATATATATATATATATATATATATATATATATATATATATATATATATATATATATATATATATATATATATATATATATATATATATATATATATATATATATATATTCAGCTTATCTAAAAATATATATTCCTTAAGCTTAGCATTTGCAAGCGAAGATTTGTTATGTACTTCCGGACGAAAGCGTTTAAGTGTCGTAAGTGCTATCTAAATTACAATCCTGGACACGCGTTATACGACCATTTCATTTATCCTTGGTTAGTCTTTTAGATAATTATGCGGTGTTTATTTGTCCGTCACATATATTATGGGAACTAAATAATAATTTACGAATTTTAAATTAAATTATTTTGATCGGACTAATCGCGAGGACTAAAGGGGTAAGGTTCCTCTAGACCTCGGAAAATTGCAAAGTGTTCGAAACGTCGGGTTTTCAAAAATATGTAATACTAAATATACGTGAGTCAATGCTATTAAAATAATTTTATTTAAAATGAATAATAATTGTGAAATTAACTTATTATTCAATTTAATTTTACAATTATTATATTATTATGATGGAGACATTTCACGCCCCATTATAATTTTATTATTATTATAGAAAATTACAACGAAAATGATGAAAGTTACAAAAAAATTGTCTGTCAAGTAGAGATCATTGACAGTTTTACGCTGCCTTTGATGATATATCTCTGCTGCGCTGACAGAGTATTAGGTATAACAAAAATAAGTTATATATTAAAGAAATGACTTAGGAAATCATATTCATATTAATTTTATATAAAATTACTCTACTTAATTAAAATATGTTCACTATAAGCAGAATCAAGAAAATACATTAATGTTTGTTTTTGTTTCATTATTAATCATTGATTGATTATTATGTAGCCATATAAAGTATTTTAATTAATACGGGAGTACTTGTTGACATACGTGTTGCCCTTAGGAACGTATATGTCAATTTATTGAATAATTATGAAATATGGCAACCCAATTGTAAATATAATACAATATTGAGAACATGTAAATATGAAATTTGTACGATACATTGAAAAGTGAAATAAAAGTTGCCATTAGCTTTTAAACTGAGGGGTCGCTTTCCGCCAAATTCTGGAGTCATTGTGTGGGAGTGGCGGAACTCAACGCCGCCGCTGTCTCTAGTGGGGTCGAACCCCACTCACCGTCTGTCACGATTACAGCAGCATTCTTATGTTTTTTTCGCATATATATTTCGATTTTTCACTTGATTATGCGGCTAAAGCGAAACAATTTCCTTCTTATGAATAAAATTTTAAGGTGCGTATGCAAATTTCCATTATGGAGTGTCTTCGTAATGGTGTCATATGGGCCAGAGTTCTTTTTTATATGGACTGCGTAAAAGCTTCCTTATTAAGAAAACAAAGTTAAGTGTGTTCGCTAAAAGATATTTCCCTAGACTACCGTGCTATCGTGCCGTTGATTTAAATAAAAGTGATCTTATTATTATAGTTTTCTGTGTTTACTTGCTATGTTATACTACTCGTATATTAAAAGGAGGCCTAACGTAGCTAAGAGGCACAAGCGTACTACTGTAAGCGCACCGGGTTGTGGGTTCGATGACCACTGAACGAAATTAAATATTTAATATTTTCATTTCTTCGTCCTGGTAACGGGGCAAAGCGTATCGTTGAGCTCTGCCACTGAACACATAAATCCTGTTTTTTTTATGGAAAAGACTATGCGTGTTTTCGTAGCTGACAGCGTGACTCTCCCACAAGTACTTTAGTCGCCTCTTACGACACCATCAGTACTAGGGTGATCCTATTCTAAGCCGGAATCACGCAGCGAGAATTTACAAAATAATGACGAATAGAAGTTGAGTTCCGCCACTCCCTCTCTCTGTTCTCCCAGGTTCCCTCTGCCTACCCTGCCTCGTGCGGGATACAGCGTGAAGCTGAGTAGTAGAAATAGAAGTGTTAAAATAGAAACGGCGTGGCTAAGGTATATTTAACCTAGTTCCCTCTGCCTATTCTACCATGTGGGACATATAAAAACCTTTACTAAAATATTAATGTTTCTATATAAGTAGACGCTAATGCATTAATTTTAAAATATTATCAAATACGTTAAAATACATAGAAGTTGTAACCCTTAACTTTGTATCGTGGAGTATGGACTACAAAATATATAATTTGGTTTCCTGCCTTACACATTTCCCTATATTAGCTATTTCGGAAAAACTTTTCTTAATCATTTTTTACATTGCAGAAGACATGATAAGTTTAATATCAGTTATTCCGTTTTTTTCGAGAATGGTCAAAAGGGACCTATGAAGCCTGTCGTGGCGCAGCGGCACAAGCGCGTGACTGTAACCGATAGGTTGTGGGTTCGATCCCCACTCGAGAAAATGAAATATTTAATATTTTCAATTTAAACATTAATGTTTTCATATATTCGCTCTAGTACTAGGCAAATCCGGCTTTGAGTTCCGCCACTTAACACGCAGTACCTCAAATTCAAAGGACAATGTTGAACGGAAGTGGAACGGAGTGTCTTAACACTAGGTTCCCAAGTTACCTCTGCCTACCCTGCTATGTGCGGTATACGTGAAGCTGAGTGAAAGAGTGAATCTTAATTTTTTTGTCCTTCATTTTTTTGTCGGTGGCAATAAAGTTTTATCGATGCTAATAAAATTCTAATTTCATTACATCTGCTTTCAGTGGCGTACGTTTACACGAAATAGCGCATATATATAATATAGTTTAAACAAGCAAAAACGGGGTTTTTTGTACATATAAAATTAGAGATTGAAACAAAACCTTTATATTTAAAAGACGCTTAACCTAAACCCTTTTAGGGCTGCGAAAACATACAAAATGTTCTTCCAATATTATTTTAGGATTATTTTAATTAAACTTTAAACCACGTTTTGTACGTCATAATACATGCGAGCGTGTGTAACACATTGTAGTAGTATTTGGAAAGCTAGTTATTATGCCCTCCAATGTACTGAAAAACTTTTCCTACATTTAACCATAATTAACTGTGTAATAATGTATTTCCGTTTTGTAATAATTGAAACAAAAACAAGGAGGCATGTCGTGGCGTAGGGTCACACAAGAATGTGATTGTAAACGTGATAAGTTGTGGTTCGATCCCCACTCGAGGAAATGAAATATTTAATATTTTCAATTTAAATATTTAAACTTATCATTTTTCCGCTCTGGTAAAGAACGGCGTTGAGTTCTACCACTCAATACGCAATGGCTCGGCGGAAAATGGAGACTAAAATGGAGTATCTTCACAAGGTTCTTAAGTATCCTCTGCCTATCCTGCCATGTTCGGGGTACAGCGTGAGGCTGGAAAAGGGAGCATTTTAACAAAAAGTCCAGTCCAGTGTGAGTCGGACTCGCCCACCGTGGGTTTCGTGCCAATTTCTTAATTGTAGGTGAATGGAACGTGACTAATAAAAATTCATAAACTAACTGCGTACAAATTGATAAACTAACTGCGACAGGTTGTGGGTCGATCCCCACTCTAGGAAATAAAATACTGAATATAAATTCAAATTAATTATTTAATGTTTTTCATTTTCTTCGCTTTGGTAACAAGACAAAGCGCGGCGTGCCTCAACTCAACACGCAATGCCTCAAATTCAGCGGAAAGTGGGATACACAAGTGGAACGGAGTATCTTAACACTAGTTCCCTCTGCCAATCCTGCCGTGTGCCGGATACAGCGTAAAGCTAACAGTACAAATTAATTAATTAAGTATAATAAAGAAAGAAATTAATACTAATATTAATTGGGTGCATGTTCCTTAATCTTTGAGCAAAAGCAATTAGTTCTTAATACCTTCATAAATAAGATATTTTCCTTAATCCCTAATGTCAATATTTATCAGAGCCAGAGTAAGACCCATACTTTCTCCATTATTTATGCATAACGTATAAATTGCTTTAGTGTCATCAATATTCAGTCAGCGGTAAACAAGTAGAACGTTGAAATAGACTATAACTTAATATTATGATTAGATTACAATATCGTTTTAAACTCAAAGTTCTTTCGGTTAATATTATCATATTGGTGTTTTATTTACGAATGAACAGTGACTTAAGGATAGAAAAAGGCCGTATAATTATATATATATATATATATATATATATATATATATATATATATATATATATATATATATATATATATATATATATATATATATATATATATATATATATATATATATTATATATATATATATATATATATATATATATATTATATATATATATATATATATATATATATATATATATATATATATATATATATATATATCCACAACATATGCATTACCCGGATTTCATCTCATTCGGAATGACCGTACAGGGAAAGGCGACGGTGGAGTTGCCATCTACCTACGCAGTCATATACCGTTTATAATTCTGGATAAATCTCCTACGCTATACTCTAATTCTTCTGAATATATTTTCATTGAAGTGCTTTTTGGTACTGTCAAGCTCTTACTAGGTGTATTCTACAGCCGTTCACTGCACATCAACTACTTTGACACCCTTGAAACTCTGTTAGACAGGTATGTACCAAACGTCCATCACACCATCTTAATTGGAGATTTTAATACTTGTCTCATCAAAAACGACACGCGAGCTAACCGACTTAAAAATGTTGTTAGTAGTGCTAACCTCAACCTCTTACCCACTAACGCTACCCACTTTTTTCCTCATACCACTCCATCACAATTAGATTTAATGTTCGTTTCTTCGCTTGAACGAGTCATCACCTATAGCCAGCTTTGTGCTGAGGCGTTCTCGTATCACGATCTTGTATATATGACATATAAAATTCGCACACCCAAAGTTAAGCCTACTATAATCATGCGCAGAAGTTTTAAAAATTTTGACAACGTAGCTTTTCTTCAAAATCTTAATCAAATTAACTGGGAAGGTGTATTAAATGCTGCAACTATTAACGAAAAAATAAATATATTTAACTCCCTCCTTATTGAGCTTTTCGACGTGTACGCTCCGCTTCGACCCATAAAGCTTAAGCACCTTCCTGCGCCTTGGCTAACAAATGATATAAAGAAACTTATGGCAAGCGCTAAATCACAATATAAAAGAAATCCTACTGAAGACAACTTAAACAGGTTCAAAAACCTACGGAACCGGTGTAATAAAATCTGCAGGGATGCACAACGCACTTTCATTTACAATTCCATCGAAAATAGCAATTCCGGTTCAGTTTGGAAATTTCTCGACTTGATGGGTATTGGAGGCTCCCGGAGAACTGTTGTGTTGAGCGACAGAATGGATCTTGATGAATTAAACAAACATTTCACGCAAGTCCGATTATTAAATCATAATACTAAAATGATTACCGTTACATCTATCCCTTTAACCTACTGTCCATCTCCTCTCCATTTATCTGCTATTTCCAATGACGACGTTAAAAAGCA
Organism: Eueides isabella; assembly: GCA_019049475.1. Taxonomy (NCBI): domain Eukaryota; kingdom Metazoa; phylum Arthropoda; class Insecta; order Lepidoptera; family Nymphalidae; genus Eueides; species Eueides isabella. Next base: position 13,216,787 of record CM032386.1, read on the forward strand.
TATACTTGCTATTAAATCAGATGCTATTGGTAGCGATCAAGTCAGTCGGAGGATGATTCTTTTAACTATAAACACTGTAGTTCCCATCCTTTGTCACATTTTTAATTATTCCCTTTCTTCAAATACTTTCCCAGATGCATGGCGTCAGGCGATAGTTATTCCTATACCTAAAATTTCTAATCCTTCATCGCTTACAGACTATCGTCCCATATCCGTTCTCCCATTTCTGTCCAAGGTTTTAGAACGCATAGTACACCAACAACTCTCATCCTTCCTGACTAAGAATAATATCCTATCTCCCTTCCAGTCTGGATTCCGCCCTGGTCACAGCACTGTCACAGCATTGAATAAGGTTAACGACGATATTAGATTTGGAATCGAAAATCAACAAATTACTATTCTTGTGCTACTGGATTTTTCCAACGCTTTTAATATTGTTGATTTTGATATCCTTTTGGCTATCTTAAAATCTATACATCTTTCCTCAGAGGCTACTGAATGGTTTTACTCCTATTTACATGATCGGGTACAGTACATTCGCTTAAATGATAAGCAATCGTCTGTGAACAGTATCAATGCTGGTGTTCCCCAGGGTGGCGTACTTTCTCCTTTACTTTTTTCCATCTTCATTAACTCAGTTACTAGCTTTCTATCCTTACCGTTTCACCTATACGCTGATGACTTGCAGATATATACAACCACGAAGATAGATGGCATTGCGAATGCTATTGATCTAGTCAACTCCAATTTGCAAAGGATTAAGACCTGGAGCGAAGCATATGGTTTGTCTATTAATCCTAAAAAGTCTCAAGTGTGTATTCTTGGCAGTCCTAAGCAACTCTCTAAAATTAATGTCTCTTCCCTCCCACCTATTATCTTCTACACCTGTCAATTGGAGTACTCTCATACTGTCAAAAATTTAGGAATCAAGCTGGACAGCACCCTCTCGTGGACTCCTCAAGTATCTGAGTTGCCGCAAGCTGTACTGTGCTATAGGTAGATTAAAAAGATGGAAGAACTTACTACCTATAAAAACAAAAATAACTTTAGCCCATGCACTTTTGCTACCTATACTGGACTACGCAGACACTTGTTATCTGAATTTATCGCAGCAACTATTCAACAAATTGGAACGCCTTCAAAATCTCGTTATAAGATTCATCTTTGGTCAGAAAAAATATGATCGTATCAGTCAGTATCGCTCGAGGCTTGGATGGCTTCCTATCAAGGAGCGTCGGAATCTTCACACTATGACTCTCCTCTATTCTATCCTCTTTCACCCTGAAACTCCAACTTACCTCAAGCAACGCTTTACCTTTCTTGGCTCCAATTCCCGTCTTCCTTTGAGTCTCCGCTCCCAGAAAGATAATTTGCTTGAAATACCTTTGTGTCGTACCCGTTGTTATAGTGAATCATTCACTGTCCAAGCAGCAAAGCTATGGAACAAGCTACCACGAGCCATAAGGCAATCCAAATCCATATCTGTGTTTAAGTATAGAGTAAAAAATACTATCTTAGCATGTAGTGTATTTTATGTCTGTATCTACGAGTATAATATTTTCTATTAAGTTTGTGTATTTTATGTAGTTTACTGTATAGTATTTGTGCAAGATTTTTTTTTTTTTTTATGGAAAAGACAAGGCAAACGAGCGTACGGGTCACCTGATGGTGTGTGATCACCGTCGCCCACGGCCCCGTGTAACACCAGGGGAGCTACAGGGGCGTTGCCGGCCTTTGAGGTGTACGTAGACGCGCTTTTTACCCATGTCGTATCGACCTGGAAATACTGCCGCGGGTAGGCCGTTCCAGAGATGTATGGTGCGTGGAAGGAAATTCCTACGAAACCGCACAGTAGTCGAATGCCACGTGTCCAGATGATGTGGATGGTACTTTAGTTTGTGACGTACTGTGCGGTTGGAAAATTCGGCGGCAGGTATCAAGTCAAACAGTTCTCCAGAACACTCCCCGTGATAAATGCGGTAGAGAACGTACAGGGAGGATACGTCTCTACGCAAAGCCAAAGTATCAAGCCCCACACAGATCACTGGGTTCCCAACGATTCGAACGGCTCTACGTTGTATGCGATCAAATGGTTCAAGCTGATACTGGGGTGCACCAGCCCAGAGGTGAGAACAGTATTCCATATGAGGCCGAACCTGGGCCCTATACAGGGCCAGACGGTGTTTTGGCGTGAAATACTGTCTCGCTCTGCTGATGACCCCCAGTTTCTTCGAGGCCAACTTGGCCTTGCTTTCCAGATGATCGCGATACTGGCAGTCGTTCGAAAAGCTGAGACCCAATATACTGATACAGGGCGCGGCTTTAAGGGGAGTGTTCTCGAAAACTGGTGATACGACAAATGGGGTTTTTTTAGCGGTTAACGCGCAGACTTGTGTCTTCTGGGGGTTGAAGTGAACAAGGTTCTTTTCACCTCATGCGGAGACATTCTCGAGGGATGCCTCAACGCAGGACGCAAGTTGATTTCTGCACTGGTTGACGTTTTCCCGAGAAAGACTTGCACGGCCGGAGTATACAGCGTCCACAGTGCTATCATCTGCATAACAATGTATGCTAGAATCCTCCAACATATCATTGATATGCAGAAGAAATAGCGTAGGGGACAGCACGCAGCCTTGGGGGACGCCGGCGTTCACGGGCATGTATTTGGAGCAAAAACCGTCGACAGCGACCTTGATGCTGCGCCCAGTGAGAAAGCTAGCAATCCACTTGCATAAATTCTCGGGAAGCCCGTAAGATGGAAGTTTCGCAAGGAGCGCTCCGTGCCACACACGATCGAAGGCCTTTGCCATGTCGATAAATATATTAATATTATTTTATTACTTATATATTTTAATCATTAACATTTATATCGTTGTATATTAACTCTTTTGTTGCTTGTAAATTGTTTATATAAATAGGTTGACTGGTAGAGATCACTCTTAGTGATAAGGCCGCCTTTTCAAATTTTGTTTTCGTATTTTGTATTAATATATCTGTTATTTTCTGGTGTGAAATAAAGAATTTTTATGTTATGTTATGTTATATATATATATATATATATATATATATATATATATATATATATATATATATATATATATATATATATATGTATATTATATATGTATATATATATATATATATATATATATATATATATATATATATATATATATATATATATATATATATTATATATATATATATATATATATATATATATATATATATATATATATATATATATATATATATATATATATATATATATATATATATATATATTATATATATATATATATATATATATATATATATATATATATATATATATATATATATATATATATATATATATATATATATATATATATATTATATATATATATATATATATATTATATATATATATATATATATATATATATATATATATATATATATATATATATATATATATATATATATATATATATATATATATATATATATATATATATATATATATATATATATATATATATATATATATATATATATATATATATATATATATATATATATATATATATATATATATATATATATATATAATATATATATATATATATATATATATATATATATATATATATATATATATATATATATATATATATATATATATATATATATATATATATATATATATATATATATATATATATATATATATATATATATATATATATATATATATATATATATATATATATATATATATATATATATATATATATATATATATATATATATATATATATATATATATATATATATATATATATATATATATATATATATATATATATATATATATATATATATAGGGTGTGATCATTGGAGATTCTATGTCCAGCAGTAAACGTGATAAGATCATCAGGTGATCCGTGTCCTCGTCTGCCTTGTCTTTTCCAAAAATAAAAGCTACTGCAACTATGACGACTATCTTAATAATGATGTTCAAAAGCAAATGTTTTTATTTAAATAAGCCTTAGTAACAAAAAAAAAAAAAAAAACCATCAGCTTCACGCTGTATCCCAGAGGCGAAGGTAACTTGGTAACCTAGTGTTCAGACACTCCGTTTCATTTCTTTTCCCCACTTTTCGACGAATTCGAGGTATTGCGTGTTGAGTGGCGAAACTTAACGCCGCGTTTTGCCTTTAACCAGAGCGAAGAAATGAAAACATTAAGTATTTAAATTGAAAATATTAAATATTTCATTTCTCCGAGTGGGGATCGAACCCACAACCTACCACAACCTATCGGTTACAATCACACGCTTGTGCCGCTGCGCCACGACAGGCCTCTTAATATGAACGAATAATATACATAATTTAGTTATACTTTAAAATAGAAAAATAGAATCACATTTAGCGGGGAAGTTAAAAATAGCATCTCTCTTTTCGTTAGAAAATGTAAACGACTGAAACTTATTTAAAATTGAATTGAAAACTGACTTGTTTAAAATTGAAGCTATTGAAAATTTTTCTTCGTATTCTATGAAACCGACCTAGAGGTTATCTATATTTAAAACGGGCTCAATAATTTTATAAAAGGAAAAATTAATAAATATTGTTCTCAACCGCCCCCAATTAATCCACCTCTTTGGAAGACAAGTAATTAATATAATCAATTTGTATTTTAACCATCTAAAGAAAAGAACAAAGGATTTTGCGGATATTACGACTGGTTATGACATAAATGGTTTGATCATCAACGATTAATAGCTTCTCTAATACAAATTGTATATAAAATGTAGTATCTATAATGATATGTATTATATAATTTATTTTAATATAAGATCTATGTTATATTGTTCCGCCACTCAACACGCAATGCCTCAAATTCGGCGGAAAGTGAGAAACGGAAGAGGAACGGAGTGTCTTAACACTAGGTTCCCAAGTTTCCTCTGCCTATCCTGCCATGTGCGGGATACAGCGTAAAGCTGAGTATGTTATATTTTTTAGTCTATAGAATACAATTCTTTATTCAATTAGGCATCTAAAGGTATTTCTGACGTAAAAAGTATTATTAAATTTACTTTAGATCAATAAATATATTAAAAATTATATATTACATTAATTTTACAAAAATTCTATGAGTTTAAACGGCAAAGTAGCTTATCAAGCTGTCGTAGGAGCATCCGCCAGTATATTTAATATGATAATTTATAACCATTACACCATACATATATCATGCTTATATTGGATATTTTTCGTTCACCAAGCTTACAACATACTGTGTCGTATTTTCTATCCATACATAGTTCAGGATGATGAAAATACTTAACGCTTCCATGTCAATTTGAGGCAGTTGTGACTAGGTTGGGCAAGGTAAGAAATGTTAGATTGACGGAAGGGATTTTAGTATCATAGCGTCATTAAGTCAAAAATAGGATGCATTCTGCTACACTGTACTTCGATATAACACAACAATATTATAAAAAACCTCCATAGATTCAACTATTTAAGAAATTGGCTCAGGTTGAAATTTTGAAAAGACTCTTTTAAGATTATCGAAATCTTCTGAATTCTTTTCTCCAAAGTGGTTTTACGTCCAGAAATCTGCAATATCTTAGTGGATTAGCTGTTAAAGCCAGGATAACGTTCACAGGCTGTTACTCGCTAACACGATATATAGCCGACAAATATACATGTTGTAGTGACACTAATCTAAAATTGAAGCATTTAAAATATCTGCGATCACCAAAGGTTATTATAGAAATGGCTACCCATGCTAGAGATATATCAGCAAGATACATCTTGGGTCCTTGTTTTACAAACATGAAAGAGGTGACGCTGTTACATTAAACACAGAGCTACATATTGGTATGGTACAGAAGATTGTTCGCGGCATGTTTACGACAACTCTATCAGTAGAGTTCGTAATGAATCAAAAACTTATATTTAAAAAAAGCCGCTTCTTAGCACAGACTTAGCCTCAATTGATTGTTTCTTTGGAATATTTTGCCCTAAAGAATCTTTAATGGTAGTATCATGAGAAATCCATTAATGTTTTACATACACTTATCAGTTCGACATCGAATATTCCTTTTTCAGGTAGTTTGCTACTACTACTACTTACTGAACAATGATGGGTCAGGTCATTTTTTATTTAAACATTTTTTTTTGTTTTACACTATTAAGTTAAGGAGTTATTTATTCTATGGGTTGTCTCAATTATAAGAATTATAGGATATTTTTTTAGATCATATTTTATAAACGATAACAAAGTTAACATCGTGAAGATTTGATCTCACTTTCGCATTAGTAGTTCATCATAGTTATAAACTATTTGAAAACGTTTTATATCCAAAATTGTTGAATAAAGATTTTACAATATTTTTTAAACACGAAACAAACGACGTTGAAGATCGACTGAATCCTGGAAATACTATGCTACTTAGGAACAAATAGGTAAGCATACAGTGTTTCATTCTCCAGTAATAAGCAAACCTTTCTTTTTGCATTGATGAGAGGAAACTGAATTGTAATCTAATATTTCATAATTTTTATTACTAAATAAACTCAGTTATTTGCGTATTGGCAAAGTAATTAATATTCTTTTGCAAACACCGAGCTCGAATCAATACAACAGTTGTTCTAGTGAAATATGAACCGTATCCTTTTTATAGAACGGCCTGACGGCTGTATTGTTTGTTTCTTTTATAAAAAACCAGAAAAGATTCTATTTCATTAAAATGTAATAAATTCTGGTCCTTAGCATGTCATGAAATATATTTTTTTGTATAATAGTAGATTAGACCGCATTAGTTATGTATTCGATCCAACCCACTATGGGAAATGATAATACTTAAAATATTTATATTTCCCCGCTCTGTCCTTCCTTATCCTCTTTCCCATTTTTTTTCTTTAAAGTTAGTCTCTTATGTAAAAGTGGGTAAATTTTCGTTGCTGTAATGTCAAACGTCCAGCTACAACAAAGATTCGCCATCTCATCAGTGAAGCCAAGGTATCGTTTCTGCAAGGTTCTGCTTTCATACCGTACCAACACTCCATTCTCTATTCACTCTCATCTTCAGCCTCCAATAAATATATATTTTCAGGTAAATACCGTTTTTCCAAATATCAGTAACAATATCTTTATAAAGTAAAGATTTATAAAAAAATACGAAAAAAATTATAATTGCTTAGTTTGTTCTTACACATGTTATGGATCAATAGACGAGTAATCTTTCCCAAGTTAACAACGTAAAACAAGGCCGTTGCTCCTCATCTTCACTGTGCGTGTAATTGAAATGTCGTTCACATTGTCATCGAATATTAACATAATAATATCGTGATAGACACAATCAAAGGATAATATTTAAAAGGTTTATTGTAAAGCGGTAGTAAGAAATCAAAAGTTAGATGTATAATTTATTATCAACCAGCGTCCCGATGTCGCTAGTTGAAAAAATTCTTCAAATATTGCCCCAAATATAAATTATAAATTTATGTCATTTTTTTATTTAAACTTATTAAATATCACAAACACTAAACGTTGACGGAAAATTGTCAAAATATAATAGTGAAAACAGCATTCAAATCTGATTAACCGTTTCTGAGATTAGCGCGTACTAACGTACAGATAAACAGACTAACATACTAACATTATAAACATTATTAGAAATATGAGTATAAATAAATGTTACATTTACATTTTCTGTTTATTTTTTTGGTGAAATAGTTGATTAAAGAATACATAGATCAAAAATGAAAACACCGAACAAACTGTAAACGGCCACCATTTATTTAACCTAAATGAAAAATACCCTCAGCTGTTGAAAGAGAAATCAAATGGCGAATGCTCAATTTTTATTCTGTCAAACGTAATCGGCCGTCGTTGGGACAGTATAACGTTGGCACTAGTCCATAAAACTTGCAAAAAAAAAACTAGCGAACAAATAAATGTCCACCGTCTGTTTTGTCAAATCTGTGCAGTACGTGCGGGGCGCGGTGCGAGCTGATTTTATAGCGCCATAAAATCTCGTGAAATGCTCCCTTAAATCACAACGCTACGTCGTATTTCATCGTTTTGGCTGTCAATGTTTATTTTATATCATATTTTAGAGATCCTGCCCATATAAATCAGGCTTGGATTGATATACATTAAGGTCACGTTCTTGTGGCAACGGCGCTTAGTCCCCGCGCCGCGTTATGTCGACAAGTGGACAAACTTTGCAACTTTTATAACTTCTAAGCAAAAAAATTATGTTTGATAGTTTATTAGTTAGAATTTGATTTGTACAACAAAATGTATTTTATTTTTCTTCTTTAATCATCTAAGAAATGCTACACTCACTCACTCAGCTTTACGCTTTATCCATGGCATGGTCGGTCGAGGGAACTTAGGAACCTAGCGTTAAGATATTCCGTTCCACTTTAAGTCTGAATTTGAGGTATTGCGTGTTGAGGGGCGGAACTCAACGCCACGCTTTGCCTTGTTACCAGAGCGAAGAAATGAAACCATAAATATTTAATTTAAAAATATTCAATATGAATTAAGAAATACTATTGTAGGCGACACTAAATCAATACACACATTATTAATCTCCACTACCATACACATTAGACTCCACACTATAAATTATATACAAATATCGGATGCGGATTAACGCAGGAAATTCTTCGTTTACCGCGCTAGTACCTACCGTCCATTTCACATATGAAATAAGCAAATATTGGATTACTTTTTTGCGAACAAAAGCAATAATAAGGGAATGTGAAAACCTAGTGATTAGACACTCCGTTCCTATTAGAACACTTTCTTTCTCTACTTTCCGCCATTTTTGAGGCATTGCGCGTTAAGTTGCAAAACTCAACGGCGCGCTTTGTCTCGTTACCAGAGCGATATAAACAACTCAGATTCATGCTGTATTTCGCATATGGCACGGTAGGCAGAGGAAACTTGGGATATAGTGTTAACACACACCGTCCACACTTTCCTCCAAATTTAAGGCTTTGCGTGTTGAGTGGTGAAACTCAATGCCGTGTTTTGCCTTGTTACCAAAGCGAACAAATGTATACATTAAATATTTTAATTAAAAATATTAAATATTTCATTTTTTCGAGTGGGAATTGAAGCCGAAACTAGTTGCGTTTATAGTCACACGCTTGTGTCCATGTGCCACAACAGATCCTAATAATTTTACTAATTTGTATCGTGTAAAGGTGCTATATATGTCAATAAGAAAAGAACACCTGAACATACTGAATGTAATAAAAATAAAATAAAAATATGAATTTCCTTCGAATTATACCGAATTGTCGATATTTCATTTTAAAGAAATACAGTTACAACTTTTATTTTGTACATAAACTTATCAAAATGTGTGACGCATAACTTTTACAAGAATTGAATAACAGAAAACTTTGTTTTAAAAACTTACTTTTAGAAATATTCTAGTTGCTTTAAACATTAAATACGCTTGTAATTAAATAGACTTTTTTAGTCAATGACCACTGGACGATTTGTTTTCAATTGATTATTTCACCAATTTTAAAATTAAAATAATCATAATGACAATTAGAGCAAATTAATTGGCTGAAAGAAATATTATATTTTTTGAAAACAATGTGATATTTAAATAAATATATTATAAAAATAAACATTATATTAACTATTATGTTTACAAGAAAATAGATCATATATTGAAGTCGTATTTCGTCAACAGTAAGTAGCGAGGGGAAAGAGTAATCCACTTAGGATTAGTCATAAACAAGGAAGGTCATCGTGATGACACGAACGATCTGTTAGCGTCTAAGTGTAACTGATAAAGGGCGTCGACGGCATTGTTCGCAGTGGCATTAGACCTTAATCCCGTCGCGAACCTCGTTAGGTTGATTGTTCTGTGTCGCGGCAGATGGCCGCCGTAATCCGAGCCGGTACACGCTGCCCGCCCCGCCGCCCTCGCCTCTCCGCGCCCTCCTCCGAAACATGGCCTCTTTGTGTTTGTTGCATCTGCAGGTAAATTGTGCGCCAAAATTGGGCCGTACGTTACCGAGTACGTGCCCCTTTCATATGAATGCAACGAATATGAATTATTCTTGAATATGTATTGTTATCAGGGCAGCTTTCTTGTGTAATTCGTTATTTATGAGAGCGGAAAAATGCAGAGTGTTTAGCGTTATTTTTCTTATTTGTTGTAGTGGTATAAATGTGAACGCGGGATTCACACCGATGCAACGGTCGTCAGCTTTAATAATGGGAAGACCTACAACAAAGTTGATAAATCCCGATTGCATGTAAGGATATTAAAACACCGTGCATCGTTCATTTATGTCATTGTAACATTATTTGTATAAATAGGTTTTGTCTGCGAATACTTTTGTGTGATTTCCGGAACTAGAAGAGCATTATTTTTTTTTATAATTTACCTACAATAATTAAACAAAAATTAAATATCTACAGATCAAGACACGCGTCAGTGTGGCGAGCCAAGTTAATAAGGTAGTATTTAACATTATTTATTTTAAGCAACTATTTTATGTATATATAACTATTTAATGTACATTCATGAAATTTGAGAATTGTCGTGGTGGGGGAGTGAAACATACGTTGTAAGTCAGTAATCTTATTAGAGGACAGGATTCTTTTTATTTTCCTTTCTACAATTTGACCACAAACTACTTGACATTTTATTGCTTGGAATAAAAATGAAGCTCTAAATTTGGTTTGGCTATTATTTAATTTACCACTAAGCGCCAAACTAAATATTAATCTAATAGAGTCCAGACAATCTAGACATAGACTAAGTATACGTAAAACATTGTCAAATGTAATTCAAAGCTTGAATTGTGTCACAAATGAACACAGAACTCGGCATCCATGTATTTCTCAGATTATTTTTTCTGTAAAGTTGAGAACGACCAATTAGTCAAAATTTAACTTGGCTCATTTCACATTTATGTAAATCTAACATATGTTTTTAATGAAATACACGTATAAGCGGCAAAGTTGCTATGTATACGCTCATTTAACTAATGTAATTTAGAAAATCAATAAAGACATATTTATAAATTAATAATTAATAATGACAAAATAACAACAAAAATCTGTCGTGGCGCAGCGGCACAAGAGTGTGATTATAACCGACAGGTTCTGGGTTCGATCCCCAGTCGAGGAAATGAAATATTTAATATTTTCAATTTAAATATTTAATGTTTCATTTCTTCGCTCTGGTAATAAGGCAAAGCGCGGCGTTGAGTTCCGCCACTCAACACGCAATGCCTCAAATTCGGCGGAAAGTGGGGAACGGAAGTGGAACGGAGTGTCATAACACTAGGTTTCACTTCCGTTCCCTCTGCCTACCCTGCCTAATGCGGGATACAGCGTGAAGCTGAAAACAAAAATACAAAAACATTGTGCGATAAAATTACTTTAAGGAAAGCTTGTTATATTTTTATAATTCAATTTAAGATTCCCATTAACATTTATAACAGCGTTAAGCTGCAAAATAGAACATGTTTATACTAAAGCGTAATTTAAATAATAGACAAAAGCAATTTTCCGTGCACAATATCTTATGCGAAGGAGAGATATTATATAGTGACTGCTCAATCCTTTCTGCAATTTCCGTCTGCAAGTGTGTTTGCTTATTATATACCTAGTCGGGTCGTAAGTTTTATCACATTTTTTTCGTGACATAATTAAGACAGGTTTGTTTTTAGAATAATTATTTATAAATCAAAAGAAACGTAATGAAACATGGATTCTTACTTTAATTACTATTATTCAAAATGAGCTCCATTTCAAATTCCAATAAGAGATTTTGTACACAGGCCTTTATTTCAACCTACGCGGCCAGTAGTCTACATCAGCACGCACGAGGTCCATGTCAATATCGACAGCTGCTTTGATCAAGGATGCCGTCAGTGACTCCACATTAGTATGGCGTGTTGAGTAGGCCTTTTCTTCTAAATGTTGTTATATTTTGTAATGTGTGCCGGATGAAGTCAATTTTGCGTGCTGCTAGCCAGTCTTGCGTGCTTTTAGCTCTATGAGCTGGTGTAGAATCTTGCTGGAATACCCAGGGTCTATTATCATACATTGTATGAGAAACTGGTTCCACAAGGTTCGCGAGGACTGTATTTTAATACACAATCGCATTTGTTTTTACGCCTTTCTCACATGTACAATGTACCTCAGTTAAGCCCCAATATGAGATTCCTAACCAAAACATGAGTGAGGATGGAAAATGACCTCGCTGGACACGTGGAATACGGTTGCTGGCCTCTTCACTGCTGTGGGCGTACACCTTATCATTTTATTTATTGTAGCTCTCCTCCACGTTATTTTTTTTTTTCGTCCGAAAAGAGAATTTGACAATGCTTTTTTCACGCGTACCGCTTCAACAAAACGCGGGATCTCTTCAGTCTCATGGCCATTAGACGCACATCTAAACGATATCCTGTTTTTCTGCGATAGGCTCGTAGCCCTAGGTCTTCATTCAACACCCTTTTGACCGTGGTTCTGCTTAACCCCATTTGAAGGGATTTCTTTGGATTTGCGCCTTCTTGGATTTTATTATTGCTGGCGTCCTAACAGAGCGAGGACGACCACTTCTTTTTCTATCTTCCAAACTTGAGTACTCATTATACCGTTTGATGGTACGATAAATGAATCTTTTCGTTGAATTCCATTTTTTAGTATATCAAAAATCGCGCCATAACCGCGACACGGTCTTCTTTAAGCGTCCACTCCATATTTAATAATACGCCAAATATGAAAAAATACACATTGTTATTTCAGTATTCTTGATGCTGATTATATTTTTTTCTATAATTATGAAAGTTTACACTATAATTTGATACTTTAGTGTAATGAAATATATAAATTTACTTAAGAATAAATAATTATAAAAAAAAGTAACTATTTTAAATTTATTTCAAACATTTAACTCCATCGAATAAAAATAAAAAAATCGAATAAAACTATATAGACACAAAAATTGGCTAAAAGCTTTTCGGACACGAACAAAATGTGTTTCAAAATCCGCAAGTTAATAATTTTAATTAAAATATTGGTGACATATTCATTAAAAACACGTGCCATACGCACACTTGAAGGTATTTTTATTTAATTTTTTTCTTTTTGTAAGTGATTTTTAAAATGATTTTGTAGAAAATAGTATAATATTATCTTTTTATATAATATCATATTTCTATAGAATATTTACGTAAATTGTAACTATGTGTGTGTTATTCAGATGTCTAAGCTATATTTTTATAAAGTTTCATCTAAATATGTTCATTAATTTTATCATGAAAGTGGGACAAACTGCCATCCGCACAAACTATAACATTTATAATATTAGCAAGATAGGTTATATCGATTGATCATTGTACTGGGGCATTATACTACAATTTTAAATAATGATATTATATCTTTAGAAATATATAAGAAGAGAATTTAGAAATATATAAGAATATTTCTCAGTTCACCGTTTGAATAATAACATTCTACCTAAAAAGTCTCGTTTAGACATTCTTAGAACGTTTTTGTAGACTTTGGAAATACTTTTTTTAAACTAAATATATATCGGCTTCTAGAAAATTTTATTATAAAGTTATTTATTATAAACACGAATACAGTAAAATTTGTTAAGTTTGCTATTATTTATAGCTTAGTTATTGATATTTATAATTTAAAAATTATAAACGAAATATTTACATACCGTTGAAGATGATAAAAATATATTATATATCTCTTTCTTTGTCTTGAGGGTAGGTAGATAAAGCTAGGGAACCTAATTTTAAGACACTCTGATGCGTTTCCACTTTTCCGCCGAAGTTGAGGACGAGGTTTGACGGAACTCGACGCCGCGTTTAAGCTTGTTATCGGGAGAAATAAAAGCATTCAATATTTAAATTGAAAATTCCTCAAGTGGAGATCGAACCCACAAACTGCCGGTAACAGTCACAAGCTTGTGCTCCTGCGCCATAGAAGGCCTCGATATCGTAAATTTAACATGGGTAACGGTGGGCCAAGTCTCTTAATATTTTTTCAAAATCATAAATGTATTACAAAATTAAATACTTTGTAGTCGCTTCAATTTATTAAACGGGTACACAAGTCCAATTTACAAATTCTCTTAAACAATACTGTTTTCTTTTGCTTTGGACAGGTAGAATAAATTCGGGAGCCAGGTGTTAAGACAATCCGTTCCCTACTAATCGCTGATTTCGGGACATAGCGTGCTACGTTGTGGTCTTAATGGCGCGTTGCCAAAATGAGGGAATTAAAATATTTTATTTCCTCAAACGAGAATTGAAGCCACAATCGGTCGCGTTTATAGTCACACGCTTGTACCACTGCGCCGCTATTGGCCTCAATCATTCTAAGATACCCATAATTTATATAATTGGCATACTTTAAGCTCTATAGCCATCACTCAAGTATTTCCGACAGATTTACCTTAACATAAGTCCGAAAAGTTTTTTACTCGAATCACCATTTTCATTCAGAACCGCCTTGCTGGCTTTCAGTTTTAAACTTACAAATCCTCCTGTTCTTTTTTTTGTCATAATACAAAAAAGTCTTTTAGGCAATGATTGTTTATAAAGAAAATGTTTTTATCAATATTTCTAATATGTTGTATGTTTCAAGTACGTGTGTTCTGTTCAACCATCGTTATGAAAGATATAAAATAGTATTACAATTGCATTCTTAAAATATTAAATATAACCTTAAATACAAAAAAAAACATGAGTCTGTCAAATTAATGAAAAAGAAAAGAAAATAAATGTATATTTTAGTATAAAAAGAATAATAAATTAACATCATAAACCAGAGGCCTTTCATAGCGCATTGGCACAAGCGTATGATTGTAAAAACGACAGGTTGTGGCCTTGATACTCACTTGAGGAAATGGAATATTTCATCTTTTCAAATTACATATTTAATATTTTAATTTCTTCGTTCTGGAAACAAAGAAAAGCGCGGCGTTGAATTCCGCCAAATTGGCGGAAAGCGGGGAACGAAACGAAGTCTCTTAACACTATGTTCCCAAGATCCCTTTGTCTATTCTACCATGCACGATACAGCACTACAATGAAAAGACACAAAAAAAACAAGAACCAACTCTAGACATTAAATAACTAATATTTAACCACTAAATCACGTAACATTCCCATTTCAAACAAAGTTAAAGCCAATGTTTGTTCAGAAAGCTTTCGTAAACATCACTTTGGTGTACTGTGTGCAGTGTACGCTCCGATGACCGATAGCTGATGGAAGCGGAGGCGGATGATCTAGTTACGGTGTTCGTGCCGTCATTACCATTTCATTAACATAGCCAAACATTAGTCACACGTAGAAACGGCTTAGCGGTACTTTCAGTGGCAACAAGCCGCGCTATGACCACTTCAAACAAAATTATTATACTTAACCATTGTCTTCACTAACATTCGGGCATTTACTAAGCAAACGTAACGGAGCGCGGAACAAGATTAGGCATTGTTTATAATCTTCATTCCAACCACGTTGAACGCTTGGCTATTTGTAAATGGCAGAATATTTTATTCGTAATTGCATCTATGAGCTCAGTGAATTCTGAAAATAAAATGCTAGCGAACGAGATTGCTTAATGCAGTCTCAAAAGTACGCCTCAAATTTTAGATGCAAGCAATTTAAAACTAAATCTTTTATATTTTTATTTTGTTTTGTGAAATCTTTTTGATTGTGGTTTTGCAGAAATCTTGACGGCTTGTTACCGAATTACTTTATACCCGATTGTGTATTTGTGTGAGTGTGTCTGTCTGTGTGTGTGTGCGTGTGTCTGTGTGCGTGTGTCTGTGTGTCTGTGTGTGTGTGTGTGTGTGTGTGTGTGTGTGTGTGTGATTGCGTGTACGCATCCATATATTAATGCGTGATGATATGCATGCACGATTATATCATACATGCGTATATATTGTATATTTTTTATTGCACTTAGTAACAAATGTTAGTACAATTTTTGTTCCTGTCAAACTATGGGTGTGGTAAATAATTTGCATGTCAATATTTTGTAGGTCTTAAACTACTGAAGCTGATTTATATGAATGTGTGTTGTATTCATTAATAAATATTGAGAAATAAATTATGACGTAAACATAAATTATAGTAAATACATATGTATATTTTAAAATACATATGTCAAAATAATAATATAGTACAAGTAACAAGTGGAACAAAATTATTCAATATTTTATAAAGAAATGAATAGTATAGAAACCATGAATACCCCGTGACCACGGACGACTGTAAAGTGTTCGAAACGTCGGGTTTCCCAAAAATGTGTACCATTCAATATACGCGATTAATCCGTTTAAAAGTGTTTCATTTAAAACATGAATATTTTTTAACGGTAATCTGTCTAAGAAAGTGTGCTTTTGTTTCAGTGCATTCCTAGGCTTTATTAGATAGCATATAGCAGTGTATACTAAAAATGTTTTTTTACCGAGTAACGCATAGCTTATCACTATATCGAGGGTATGAGTTGGAGTTGGAAGTGAAGTTATGAAAGGAAATGAGATTAAATATTAGTTGTATTGGCAGCCAATTAAGTTCATCACGATTATAACATTTATATTGATGATAATATTTACGGAATACAAAAATAAAACGTCTTTCGATATTTTGTTTACGCATTAATCAAATAACTTCTCAGCTGCATTTAAATAGCACATGCTGACGTAGTTGAGGAGAAGACATAGTATGTGTGATAGTTCTATATAGCGTTGTAAACCACCAAACCAAACGAATTGACCATAAATATATATATATATATATATATATATATATATATATATATATATATATATATATATATATATATATATATATATATATATATATATATATATATATATAACAATTTAAAATTGAAATTCTCGCTAATTCTTGTACAAATAATAACTTTAATTATGAAGTATATTAAAATAACAATATGTTTCTTTTTTTTATTTTGTAAAGCAATTTTTTTTTAATGTATAATACATGGTAGAGATATGGCTCAACATTTATTTACAGACGCAGACGGAGTCCAATTTAGGATTTGGTTATATCCAACTTGTAATTTTACCAAATTTAAGCGCAATTTCACTATTATATTATGACAACTTTTCTTAAATGTTTAATGTTTTGTTTTACTTCAAATGGTCTAGTAAATAAAAAACTACTAACTCAGTTTCACGCTGTATCCTGCACATGGCAGAGTAGGCAGAGGGAACTTGCAAACCTCGTGTCAAGACACTCCGTTCCACTTTCGTAGCCCACTTTCCACCGATTTCGAGGCATTGCGTGTTGAGTAGCGGAACTAAACCCTGCGTTTTCAGAGTGAAGAAATGAAAACATAAAATATTTAATTTGAAAATATTAAATATTTAATTTCCTCGAGTGGGGATCGAACCCACAACCTGTCGTTTACAGTCACACGCTTGTGCCGTTGCGCCACGACAGGCCTTTATAAAAACCTATGTCAATTAGGAATACCTATTTAGTTAAAAAAATTGCTATAATATTTATTAATTTAGCCGAAGTTACAGTTTTCAATGATGTAATGTTGTCTTAAAAGTGAATTATTATACTATGATTAGTAAATAAAATAACATTCAAGCTGGCAATATCGCGAGAGGGTCGATTCTCGTTCCCTCTATCAACCTTGCTGTGTACAAAATACAGCTAAAAGAATGTTAGTTTTCCTGAAAGATGTTGAACGTGAAAATATCAAGCTGAAATTAATATTAAATATTTAAATATACGGTCACTTGGATCACAGAAAAAAGTAATATTTTATATGAAATTCACCGCCTATTAATACCTACAGGGGACTTTCAGTGGACCTACCGATATGAAATTTGGAATTTATAATATAAAAGTTATAATATAAATAAAATAAAATAAAAAAATGAAAACTTTTTGGTATTACATTAAAACATCATAAACTTAATACTAGTTCGTTTTATACTTTGTTAATTTAAATTTTGCAGCTTTATTGGCCACGTAATTAAAATTTATAGGGTGTCTCCCGTAGACGTATAATTATCAAATTTGGCAAGACGTGAGAGTTTGCATTATAAATAGAAGAAATAACCCGAAAAATGGAAATTTATGTTTATAGTGCAACATATTATTTTATAAAAATATATGTCTAAATGTTGAAAAAGGTTGCCAAAACATAATATTAAAATCTGCATTTAAATCTGATTAGCCGTTTCTGATATTCGACCGTATTATTTAATCTAACAAACCAACAGACAAACAGAAAAATCACAATTTTGAGTCCTATAATTTAATTATTATAAGTATAAATATCTCACAAACTTATGATTGAAATGCATTTAATACAAAATAATTGTAAGCGCCCGCATGCTTAAGTTCGTTAATTTTTCCAAATTTAGAACTTGAAAGTTTCAAGTTACCCTCCCTCGGCAAAGCAAAGTGAGCAAATGCAACTCGCACGTGACCTTTTTTTCATTTTAATGTAGCTACACGGTTTATCTCTAAAATATATGATAAAAAATTATATCTCTCAACAAGGGGAATATTACTACCGCTGAAAATTGGCATAGTCGTAATACCCATGTCACAGGAGTTAACGTTGGGCTTATCCTGTAGCCTAAATAAATCGGACAGTATTATATAATATAAATGTATCACATTTATCGACATATATACATGCATATATATATATATATATATATATATATATATATATATATATATATATATATATATATATATATATATATATATATATATATATATATATATATATATATATATATATATATATATATATATATAAACACATACAGGTAATAATAAAATGTAATCCTTGTGATTATTCTTGCTTATTTGAGGCGTAAGAAAATTTTGAAGATTGAACTTTGGCAAGAGGGAATGAGGACACACAATTTTCTGGGGCACCCCGTGTTTGTAACCCACGTCTCATATGAGAGAGTACAAATCAACATCTATATGTGTATAGACGTGAATTTATACTCTGTTTACTCAACTGTAGAGGCCTGTTAAGATGCAGGAGCACAAGCTTACTACTGAAAATATGACAAATATTTGTACCGATTACACTGGTCAACAACGGTTTTGTTGCCCTTGATGTGAAAGTAGTTTCGAATAATTTTATGCATACAATTTATAAATCTGTGAATGGTTTTGGAATATTGGCTCTAGTTTTTTTTTAATCTTTTTATTCCTATTTGACTACAAAAAACAGAATGAAACAGTTAGTATATTTTTTAATTTCATTTATTTATTACCAAAGTGTCACTATTTTTTTTTTAAGTTTTTAATTAATTAACGTAGAAATAAAAAGAGAGAACAAACTTTTAAACTTTATTTATTATTTAAAGAAACACCTTTTATAAGCTTTGCGTCTATAGGTAATTTGGGGACAACAATCTCTTTTTAAGGACCAGCTGTAATCTGCCATCATGTGATAATCCCATGTGCCCTGATACATTTCTTTCGTCACTTATAGATCTTGGTGGAAGCATTCGGCCTTTTTTTCACTGTAATCTCCCAGATTGTTGGGAAATCTATCCAGGTGGCTGTGGAGGAAGTGTAGCTTTATTCTCATATTTGCGCCTAAATTCTTGAAGCTTTCCAACATCTGTTGCAAAATTTCTATATGATTTGGTGCTTTATAGTTACCTTAAAAGCTTGTTACTACTAACAAAACACCTTTCCATGCTTCACGTTCAGCATCAGTCATAGCTTTTGTGAAATTTTCGTCTTTTCTGAATGTTCGTATTTGAGGACCGTCGAATATTCCAGCTTTTAACTTTTCCGTACTCAGCTTAAAAAAAAAATAATGTTGTACAAATATATTTAAAACATTCTCCTTCCTTGTCCAACGTTTTGACAAACTGTTTTATTATACAAAGTATAAACCAACTTAATGTGTAATGGCGGGAGTATGATTTTTTCTCTACATATCAGTGGCTCATTTAATACATTGACCAACTTACGAAATTCGTTCCATGCGTTGTCCGATGTTTTCGAATAACAAAGAAAAATGCAGGAAAGCATGCGTGGTAGGAAGAAGTTTGCTTTTTGCGCATGTATACGGGAAACCAATCGCAGAAAATATTTTTTTAATAATTCGTGTTCGAAACAACCGACGTAAACTGTTAAGAGTTTTAAATTTATGATAAACCAAATTAAAAAAAACTAGAGCCAATGAAATATTTTTACTCAATAGATTCGCAAACAGTGTACTTAAAATATATAAATCTGCAGAAATATCCAGGGCAACAAAAAAATATATATTTTTTGTTGAGTTGTGTTACCATTCGAGGAAATAATATTTAAAATATTTAATTCTTTAATCTCTTTACTACGGTCACTTTGAGTTCCGCCACTCAAAATACAATGTCTCAAGAATTCGGCGGTAAGTAGAAAACAGAAGTGTCTTACCATACCACGTATGGAATACTGCGTGAAGCTATAATACTATATACTATGTTGTATATGTGTGCTTGGCGCGTTCATAATTATCGTTGTTAAATTATTTTTATTCAGATTCACGCTGTATCTTACACGTGGCAGGGTAGGAAGAGCGAACATGGAAACCTACTGTTAAGATAATAAAACAACTGAATCGTTCCCTATTTTCGCTCAATTTGAGGCATTGCGTGTTGATTGGCGGAACTCAACGCCGCGTTTTGCTTTGTTAACAGAACTAAAAATAATTTATTTATTTATTTATTTATTTAATACAAATTGGGAAACAAACAGCATTTAAAATACATATAGTTAATACAATAATACATTCCATAAGCCAATACAGTTTCCACTTATACATAAAACATGGAGTGAATATATACACATATCTATACATACACACAAATAAACTTCCTCATATATGTATTTGCATATGCTTATAAAACTAAAGTAATAATAATAAAGATAAGTATAATTAAAAGAACAAGACATTTTCCAAAAATTAGAAAATAGAACAAAAACTCAAAAAAATATATATTCTAAAAATTTACCAAATTAAAGACTTAGTCTAGTCTCCATTTCGCAAATTTTGTTGATAACACTACGTGAAAATTGTTTGAAATTACTTTGAAATATATCTATTTCGCCAAAATACTTGTTATGTGTTCTACAAGACCTTAGTATAAAACAATTCTTGGCATAATTAGTTTTCCGAAAGGGAATGTAAAAGGTGTCTCTTGGGCGGGCATTAAAAGTTGAACATTTAATATGAACATTACTTAGCAAATAACTGGAATCTATAAGGTTGTGCAAAAGCTTGTACAAAAAGATCTCATCCCTATATATTCTCCGACTTTTTAAAGATAATATATTAAGATTATGAGTATGGTTCAATTTAAATTTGTAAAGTAATCGCCTTATAAATTTATTTTGCACACTTTCAATAGCAAGTATATATTTATCATACTGTGGGTTCCACACAGGTGAAGCATATTCCAAGTAAGATCTGACGTATGAGTTGTACAAAAGATTTAAAGTATGTTTATCTTTAAAATCATTTCCCTGTCTAAATATAAACCCGAGCATTTTGTAAGCCTTTCCTATAATATTGACAATATGTTTATCGAATAATAGACTAGCATCCAGTAAAACCCCAAGATCTTTAACAACGGAGACTCTCGATATTTGCTTTTTACGAATCTCGTAATCGAACAAGATGGGAGTTTTCTTTCTAGAAAAACTGATTACACAACATTTGCCGAGATATAGGAATAATCCATTAGATTTGCAATATTTATCAAAACTGACTAAATCAAGCTGAAGCTTTGTACAATCTTCATGTTCTTTTATAACTTTGAAAATTTTTGTATCATCAGCGTAAAGAAGTGTATTAGTATATTCAAAAGATTTCATAATGTCGTTAAGAAAGATGTTAAAAAGAAGAGGTCCAAGATGCGAACCCTGCGGCACACCGGAAGTAATAGGCACAAAACTAGAGATAAAGCCCTTCACAGCTACTGCTTGCGTTCTATTACGAAGATAAGATTCCAGCCATCGTAAAAGATCACCATTTATACCACTCTGTTTTATCTTATCAATTAATAAAGAATGAGAAATTTTGTCGAAAGCTTTTGAAAAATCAGTATAGACAACATCAACCTGATATCCGCTGTTCATAGCATAGAGGACTACATCTAGGAATTCACAGAGATTAGTTTCTGTGGAACGTTTGTTTGTGAAACCATGTTGCTGTGGACTTAATATAGGGCGTATTAGAGGAAATAGATTGTCGTAAATTATTTTTTCAAATAATTTTGGGATAACGGAGAGTTTTGATATTCCGCGATAATTCTTTACATTTTGTTTATCACCACTTTTATGCACTGGTACAATGATACTCTCCTTCCAAATGAGAGGTAACGAACCCGACTGTAAAGATTTAGAAAATAATATATTTAACGGTACGGAAATTTCATGACTACATCGTTTTAAAAATATTGGATGCAATTTATCAGATCCACTGCCCTTGGACGGATCAAGTTTTGTTAAGTATTTTTCTATAATCTCGCGAGTAATGCAAATATTATTTATACATATGTTGTACCCTAAAGTTGAATTAGTTTCCCGTGATGCTATTCCGGTCTCAACTTCAAAAACGGACTGGAAGTAGGAGTTGAACATATTAGCGATAACTTGACCATCAGAAGTTATTTGATCATTAAAAATTATACTTGCTGGAATACAATTATTAACCCGCTTAGTTTAATGAAAGACCAAAATTGTTTTGGGTTGTAACGAATATTGCGTTCAGCTTTATTAATAAAAAAATCATAGCATTGCAATTCAAGATTCTTAGTTTCTCGTCGTAGATCCGAAAATGAATTATAATCAGTACTTCTTCCATAAATTTTCCATTTTTTATGTATTTTTAACTTTTTTTTGACAAGTTTAATTAAGCGTTTAGAATACCAAGCAGGAAATTTTCTATTATTGTGTACAGTTTTAGTAGGTACAAATTTGTCCACAATATCTTTTATTATGAGATAAAACTTATCAACTGCTTCAGTAATATCGTGTGGAGAAAGTTGTTGGATCCAATTAATTTTGTTTAACTCTGAGTTAATGGCATCATAATCAGCATCATAAAAACGATAAACAATCCGTGAAGGTTCTTTTAAGCAATTGTAAACAATTCCAGCTTCAACATTTATTAGAAGAGCTGGATGATGACCATCTTCTGGCAGAGACAACGGTTGAGTCCTCTCCACCAAACACACAGAATTAGACAAAATAAGATCCAATAGCCTGTTGTTGTTATTGAAGATGGAGTTATATTGATTCAATCCAGTGAATGACATAAATGCAAATAACTGTAAAATTAAATTATTATCAGAAGCATTCTGAATAGCAAGATACCCGTCAGAGTTCAAAGACCATTTAGCTTCACTGATATTGAAATCACCCAATACAATATAGGTATCACCACGGTTATTAATAAATAAGTCTGATACATATTCAAAGAAAATCGCTTCAGAGTCACACTGTTGAGTGTTTTGTGGAAAATAGCAGCAAAATAGGTACAGCTTAGTACGAGACAGACCGTGTCCCAAAATTAAATTAAGGCTTGTGATATCAGCATCGGGTAACTGAGGGGGAGCGCTGAAATCTAGAGTATCAATAGATACAACATCTTGCCGTACAGCAATGAGGGTACCACCACCTCTCTTGACTCCTAAACGAGTATAATCACGATCATTACGGTATACAATGTAACGCGAATCAAAAAGTTCTTGGTCAAAAATACCGTCTGACAGCCATGACTCGGTTAGACAGATTACATCATAATTATTACTAAGTAAGTTACTATAGAAATGTTTAGTTTTAGTGCGAAGACCTCTGACGTTTTGATAGTAAACACTCAAAGCCATAATAAAATGAAAAATATTATTAATATCATAGCTATAATAATTTTGTACAAGTTTGCACACAACAGTAACAATAATGAAGATGGCGCTTCCTTATTCAACTCACGATAAAGAAACAAAGACAAGAACAAAAATGCTACGCAAAAGTTAAAATAATAATAACAATAGCCGAAATAGAGACCCCTTAGTACATTCTCGATATACCACTTAAAATAAAAGTACAATATATTAATAATAGAATACAAACAATATAATAATTTTGCGATAACAGTATAGTTCTTATGAGATTTTTTTTAAACAATCATCAGAAGTAATATGGATGACTGGAGAATTGTGAGTTTTCCGGACCATAACAGTGCAATTTCGAACCCAGCAATACATATAGCCCTTCTCTTTACTTCTACGCCGAGCATTATTTAGTAAAGCCTTATTATATGTAGACAAGTGGTCATTGACATATATTGGATTGTTAATGCCTATAAAGCCAATGTCAGACGCCAATAATCCTTTTATCTTGCGTATTGCTGAGAGAAAATCGTCCTTCTTATAACGCGCTTGCATTTTCAAAATGATTGGGCGTGCTTTGTTGTCTGTAGTATCATTCTTCACTGCTACTCTAGTTACAAAATCCACATCCGTTTCAACATTAATAGGGAAACTGCTTTTAGATGCCAATGTTTTTACGACTTGAATTAAGTTTTCACCCTTCTTATATGGCACTCCATTAATTTGTATATTAGAACGGCGAACCCATTGGTCACTCCTAATAGAATTTTCTGATAGTTCTCTGATTTTCAGCTTTAAATTGTTAATTTCAGTATGATAGTTATCCAGTTTCAATAGTTCTTGATCAAAATTATTCATCCGCTCCGTAAGAACACTGACAGAAGACTCAATATGAGAGATTTTTGAAGACCAGGTGTTAACGGTCTCAGAAAGTTTCCGGAGCTCCTCAGTGACGGAATATTTAAAAGAATCTAAAGTGGTGTGTAAGTTATTGAAACGACCATCGAAATAATTAATAATCGATTTTATACCATTATCTTGTAGTGATTGCGATTGTAGTTGAGTGGGCTCTAAAGTGACACAGTCAGAGGATGCAGTGGTTAATTTAGGACTTATATTAGTCGTGCCTTTCTTGTTAAGTTTACAGGCAGGACATTTCCATTTGGCCTTATTCATTGGAAGCATTTTTTTAAAATCATTGTCCTTTAAACCGACACAAGAATGATGAAAAAATCCCAAACAGACCGTGCATTTGATAGACTCCTCAAATCTTAATACATCTGGACACAATTTGCATTCCATATTGCACTATTTGTATTCGGTAAAACGTTACAGTAATGTACCGCTTACGCGTTTAAAGTAAACACCTTTCACTTGACCTTGATAATGGATAAATTTATTAAAAACACTAGAATCACTATGATACAATCAACATATTCGTTATTTTATGTATACTCAATTATATTATACACTTTATATTGAAAATAATAAAGAATTCACTCCCAATTTATAACTTTTACCGCCTTTTAACAATTTATAAGCGGCTCGACTTAGTTAACGCGTGAGCTCAGCAAGTGTCGCGACGGTATATAAACTAAATAATTCGTTTCAAAATATTAAATAATTTACTTCTTCGGGTGGGGATCGAACTCACAACCTATCGTTTACAGTCAAACGCTTTTGCCCTTTTGACACGACATGTCTCAAATTTATCATATTAGATATCTTTAAATTTTAAGAAGCGCTTATTATTGTGAGAGATATTGTGATGCCTGTCGTGGCGCAGCGGCACAAGCTTGTGACTGTAACCGACAGGTTCTGGGTTCGATCTCCAGTCGTGGAAATTATAATATAAATATTTAGCATTTTCAATTTAAATATTTAATGTTTCATTTCTTTGCTCTGGTACAAGGCAAAACGCGGTGTTGAGTTCCGCCGCTCGACACGCAATGCCTCAAATTCGGCGGATAGTAGGGAACGGAAGTAGAACTGAGTGTCTTAACACTAGGTTCCCGGGTTCCTCTTCCACCCTGCCTCGTGCGGGATACAGCGTGAAGCTTATTTTTGTGACACCTGTGTGATTAAATGAGAAACACAGAATTATATGCCTATTCATCGTATTCATCATCTTTTTTTATTTAATAGTAAATTAAGTCATAGTAAAGACTGAAATAATATTAATATTTATAAAAAAAATCGTCTACGGTCTTTGCAGGTTACTTACGTTAATTTGAAATTGTGACGTGACAAAAGTTGTAACATTTCGGTTAATTAAATATATAACACTGGGTTTGTTCTTTGTAGATTTATCACTTCTGAAGAGGTGGCAAAGGAACAACAACGCATTGCCGTTGTTCTGATAAAGTTTATTTTATGGCAAAAGCGAGAACATTAATATTCATTACTGTAGCAAAATGAACTAACTTTATTATATAATAAAGATCAAAGAACAGCGCATAGTACACTTTTGGTACGTTTTTATTTTGATATAAACCGCCGCACGGGTTTACCTCAACGATAAGAGATTAATTTCACAGACAAAATTTGGAGTTCGTTTGTATAAAATATGTATAAAATTTAAAAAAAGAACTGGTATACTAGTATAAGTCTTTTAATCCAAGAACATATTTTTAATTCTGTAATTTTAATTTTTAAGAAAATATTTTAATTCTTGACTGAGAAGGTAGGATTATTTTATTGTTGTTTACGTGTGTCTTTGTAACCTTATATTTACAGGACCAGCTGAATGAATTTATATGATTAAGGTATTCAGATTCATGTTAGCAGCCAAAATCCTCTTGACGATAAAAAAAAAAATGTCACGGCGTCGTACAGCCGTCACATTTTTTTTATCGTTACCATTGATTTTATTTTTTTAATATTAGTCCCATCGTTGTGCAAGGGCACATGCGATCCACTGTAAGTAAACATCACAAGTTGTGAATTCGATCCCCATTCAAGGAAATAAAATGTTTAACATTATCATTTTGCGCGACATAGAGTTCCGCCAGTCAAAACGCCATGCCACAACACTACGTTCCCATGCTCCCTCTGCATACTCTACCATATGCTGGATACAGAGTGAAGATAAAAAAAAACCAAATTATCGATATGAAATAAAAGGGCTCTGTAAAAGAATTTCCAAAAGATATATCATCATTATCATACCGTAATAATAACAAAAATAATACAATGCGAAAGTTCAAAAATATGGACTTTGTTTTTCACTTTCTGAATCCATTAGAGTTTCAATATGATAAGATCGGGGAAAGTGAAAAGGCGACCGAATATTTATATGGCCATAAGCTCGACTTGAAACAACAATGCAAATCTACGTACATATATCGGTCGATGCCCCTTGCCTGTATACAAACGAAATACTTCTTAACCATGCACGAAGCGGATTTTAATGCGTAATTTATAATTTACACTAGTTAATTTAGAACGTACCGACACGTGTCAATGTTCTGTTTTTTTTAAAGCTGTGAAAGCTGCTGAGCTAAGTCTATTGGCCATTCCATCACCAGGTACAACAGTCATTAAGAAATCATAACGTAACCAAGTTAGTAACAAATCCTAACCAGAATAGAAAAAAATATATTAAAAAAGCACTATATAACACCATAAAGAAAAAAAAACTTCAATATTAGGTTTTTTTTTCTTGTGGTGGTTAGTTAGGATTTACAATCAGGACCTGTAGGTACTTTTTCAATCAATTACATCCTCACAGAGCGTGTTGTAAAATTTAAATAGATGCCGACTGTTATTCTACATTAACTATTTGGCTTGTTTATGACTCACGCTTCACGCTGTATCACGCACGTGGCAGGGTAGGCAGAGGGAACTTGGAAACCTAGTGTTAAGACACTCCGATCCACATCCGTTCCCCAATTTGCGCCGAATTTAAGGCATTGCATATTACTTGGCGGAATTTAACGCCGCGTTTTTTGCCTTCTACCAGAGCGAAGAAATGAAAACATTAAATATTTTATTAGAAAATATTAAATATTCATTTCTTCGAGTGGGGAACGAACCCATAACCGGTCGGTTGCAGTCACACGCTTGTGCCGCTGCGCCAAGACAGGTCCCATTTTCATTTGGCTTGTTCTTTTTTTAGTATAAAGCAGTCGGATTTTTGTTATATTTTTTGTTTTTTTTATTTTATTGCACAATGAAGATCGACTAAGTCATCAGTTGGTAATAACGTTAAAGATGTCAAGAGATATTTAAATATGAATAAGCTCTATAAATGAAACAGTAAAGAAGAAAAAACAATAAGGTCTATAGAGTATTGCCGAGTAAATTATATTATTTTGAACAAACATTTGTAAATATGCAATGTATAATAATAATGTTATGTCTTAAATTAAATCACTGAGAGCGCAGCTGTGAAAACGTTTTTAGTTATTGTTTTGTAAAGTATATAGTACTAATTTTAATCCACAGTAAAATTAATTGTATATTCGATCTCGTCACATTAACTTACTACAAGGGGTGTCGTTGCGCAGCGGCACAAGCGTGTAACTGTAAACGTGACAGGTTGTGGGTTCAATATTCGAGAAAATGAAATATTTAATATTTCCAAATTAAATATTTCATGTTTTGATTTCTTCGTTCTGGTAATAAGGCAAAGCGAGGTGTTAAGTTCCGCCACTCAACATGCAATGCCTCAAATTCAGCGGAAAGTAGGAAACGGAAGTGGAACGGAGTGTCTTAACACTAGGTACGTAAGTTCCCTCTGCCTACAATGCTGTGTACGGAATACGAACTATGGCAAGAGGGAATGAGGACACACAATTTTCTGGGGCACCCCGTGTTTGTAACCCACGTCTCATATGAGAGAGTACAAATCAACATCTATATGTGTATAGACGTGAATTTATACTCTGTTTACTCAACTGTAGAGGCCTGTTAAGATGCAGGAGCACAAGCTTACTACTGAAAATAAGACAAATTGTGGTATCGATTAACATTTGAGGAAATAATATTTAAAATTTTTAATTCTTTAATCTCTTTACTACGGTCACTTTGAGTTCCGCCACTCAAAATACAATGTCTCAAGAATTCGGCGGTAAGTAGAAAACAGAAGTGTCTTACCATACCACGTATGGAATACTGCGTGAAGCTATAATACTATATACCATGTTGTATATGTGTGCTTGCCGCATTCATAATTATCGTTGTTAAATTATTTTTATTCAGCTTCATGCTGTAGCTTACACATGGCTGGGTAGGAAGAGCGAACATGGAAACCTACTGTTAAGACAATCTGATTCGGTCCCTATTTTCGCCCAATTTGCGGCATTGCGTGTTGATTGGCGGAACTCAACGCCGCGTTTTGCTTTGTTAACAGAACTAAAAATAATAAACTAAATAATTCGTTTCAAAATATTAAATAATTTACTTCTTCGGGTGGGGATCGAACTCACAACCTATCGTTTACAGTCAAACGCTTTTGGCCTTTTGACACGACATGTCTCAAATTTATCATAAGTATTAGATATCTTTAAATTTTAAGAAGCGCTTATTATTGTGAGAGATATTGTGATGCGTGTCGTGGCGCAGCGGCACAAGCTTGTGACTGTAACCGACAGGTTCTGGGTTCGATCTCGAGTCGAGGAAATTTAACATTTTCAATTTAAAAATTTAACATTTTCAATTTAAATATTTAATGTTATTTCTTTGCTCTGGTACAAGGCAAAACGCGGCGTTGAATTCCGCCGCTCGACACGCAATGCCTCAAATTCGGCGGATAGTGAGGAACGGAAGTGGAACGGAGTGTCTTAACACTAGGTTCCCGGGTTCCCTCTGCCTCCCTCGTGCGGGATACAGCGTGAAGCTTATTATTGTGACACCTGTGTGATTAAATGAGAAACACAGAATTATTTGCCTATACATATCAACTTTTTTTATTTATTAGTAAATTCAAGTCATAGTAAAGACTGAAATAATATTAATATTTATAAAAAAAAATCGTCTACAGTCTTTACAGGTTACTTACGTTAATTTGAAATTGTGACGTGACAAAAGTTGTAACATTTCGGTTAATTAAATATATAACACTGGGTTTGTTCTTTGTAGATTTATCACTTCTGAAGAGGTGGCAAAGGAACAACAACGCATTGCCGTTGTTCTGATAAAGTTTATTTTATGGCAAAAGCGAGAACATTAATATTCATTACTGTAGCAAAATGAACTAACTTTATTATATAATAAAGATCAAAGAACAGCGCATAGTACACTTTTGGTACGTTTTTATTTTGATATAAACCGCCGCACGGGTTTACCTCAACGATAAGAGATTAATTTCACAGACAAAATTTGGAGTTCGTTTGATAAATTATTGTATAAAATTAAAAAAAAAAGAACTGGTATACTAGTATAAGTCTTTTAATCCAAGAACATATTTTTAATTCTGTAATTTTAATTTTTAAGAAAATATTTTAATTCTTGACTGAGAAGGTAGGATTATTTTTTTGTTGTTTACGTGTGTCTTTGTAACCTTATATTTACAGGACTGGCTGAATGAATTTATATGATTAAGGTATTCAGATTCATGTTACAGGCTAAGTGCTCTTGACGATAAAATAAAAAAAAATGTGACGGCGTCGTACAGCCGTCACATTTTTTTTTATCGTTACCATTGATTATATTTTTTTAATATTGGTCCCATCGTTGTACAAGGGCACACGCGATCCACTGTAAGTAAACATCACAAGTTGTGAATTCGATCCCCATTCAAGGAAATAAAATGTTTAACATTGTCATTTTGAGCGACATAGAGTTCCGCCAGTCAACACACCACGCCACAACACTACGTTCCCATGCTCCCCCTGCATACTCTACCATATGCTGGATACAGAGTGAAGATAAAAAAAACAAATTATGGATATTAAATTAAAGGGCTCTGTAAAAGAATTTCCAAAAGATATATCATCATTATCATACCGTAATAATAACAAAAATAATACAATGCGAAAGTTCAAAAATATGGACTTTGTTTTTCACTTTCTGAATCCATTAGAGTTTCAATATGATAAGATCGGGGAAAGTGAAAGGCGACCGAATATTTATATGCCCATAAGCTCAACTTGAAAGAACAATGCAAATCTACGTACATATATCGGTTCATGCTTCTTGCCTGTATACAAACGAAATATTTCTTAACCATGCACGAAGCGGATTTTAATGCGTAATTTATAATTTACACTACAGTTAATTTAGAACGTACCGACACGTGTCAATGTTCTGTTTTTTTTAAAGCTGTGAAAGCTGCTGAGCTAAGTCTATTGGCTATTCCATCACCAGGTACACCAGTCATTAAGAAATCCTAACTTAACCAAGTTAGTAATAAATCCTAATCAGAATAGAAAAAAATATATTAAAAAAGCACTATATATAACACCATAAAGAAAAAAGTGGTGGTGGTTAGGATTCACAATCAGGACATGTAGGTACTTTTTCAATCAATTACATCCTCACAGAGCGTGTTGTAAAATTTAAATAGATGCCGACTGTTATTCTAGATTAACTAACGGTTTGTTTATGACTCACGCTTCACGCTGTATTACGCACGTGGCAGAGTAGGCAGAGGGAACTTGGAAACCTAGTGTTAAGACACTCCGTTCCACGTCCGTTCCCCAATTTCCGCTGAGGCATTGCGTAAAGGCATTGCGTATTAGGTACTTGGCGCAATTTAACGCCGCGTTTTTTGCCTTCTACCAGAGCGAAGAAATGAAAACATTAATATTTTATTAGAAAATATTAAATATTCATTTCTTCGAGTGGGGAACGAACCCATAACCGGTCGGTTGCAGTCACACGCTTGTGCCGCTGCGCCACGACAGGTCCCATTTTCGTTTGGCTTGTTCCTTTTTTTGGTATAAAGCAGTCGGATTTTTATTATATTTTTTGTTTTTTTTATTTAGTTATTTTATTGCACAATGAAGATCGACTAAGTCATTAGTTGGTAATAACGTTAAAGATGTCAAGAGGTATTTAAATATGAATAAGCTCTATAAATGAAACAGTAAAGAAGAAAAAACAATAAGGTCTATAGAGTATTGCCGAGTAAATTATATTATTTTGAACAAACATTTGTAAATATGCAATGTATAATAATAATGTTATGTCTTAAGTCACTGGGAGCGCAGCTGTGAAAACGTTTTTCGTTATTGTTTTGTAAAGTATATAATACTAATTTTAATCCACAGTAAAATTAATTGTATATTCAATCTCGTCACATTAACTTATTAAAAGTGGTGTCGTTGCGCAGCGGCACAAGCGTGTGACTGTAAACGTGACAGGTTGTGGGTTCAATATTCGAGAAAATGAAATATTTAATATTTCCAAATTAAATATTTCATGTTTTGATTTCCGCCACTCAACATGGAATGCCTCAAATTCAGCGGAAAGTAGGAAGGAAACGAAAGTGGAACGGAGTGTCTTAACACTAGGTACGTAAGTTCCCTCTGCCTACAATGCCGTGTACGGAATACAGCGTGAAGCCGAGAATAAATATTTAATATTTTTATTTCTTCGCTCCGGCAACAAAGACAAAGCGCGTAGACGGAGTGTCAAAACACTAGGTTCCCAAGTTCCGTCTGCCTACCCTGCCATCTGCAGGATACAGCTGAAGCTTAATGAATGAATTAATGGATATCTCATTACCATCGTCAGAATACTGTAGCTCACACGCCCATTTAAAAAGCTTTTGTTAATAAAATAAGTATCTGTAGAACTCTTTGCCTTTAATGCGAAAGATACGAGCGATACATTGTTACTTTTATTTGAATTAAATCTTTTGTATTTTTTTATTTACTTACTACGCTTAGCATATAACTATTTTGAATAGCACTTTCACACCCTATTCGCGTAGTAAAGAAGAATCAAGTAAGCTCATGTTTTTACTATTTTCAAGTTTTATTCTACATTTAGGAAATAAAAATATATATATTTAGAAAATGTATACAAATGTTAATCTAGCGGTATTCCATTTCCGAGACATTGAGTATTGAATAGGGGAGCCCGGCGACGCGTTAATATAAAAGAGCAAGTTGCCCTTTTTATTGTCAGAGCGTAGAAATGAATATAGTACATATTACATTATTATTATTTTTCTCTATTAAAATTCTCGGATTTAAAAGACCCTGGTTCTTTGGAGGGCTTCCACGGGGATACAGGTCCAGCATATAGAGGATAATAAATTGTTAAGCTGTGTCGCATTAGCCGGGATCCCTCACTGAGTAACCAGAGATGGTTTCCAGATAATGCGTAGACACTACATAAAATATGGTAAACTAAATTCGGACTATGGAATTTCGTTCGAATAGATCGAAAACTGGGCTATTTAAAGAGACAAACGGACGTTCGCCTTTTGAACGTCTCAAATTGAGGTTGATGGACAGTGACTAGCCTCCCACTAGTGGGGACTCCCCACAAAGTGGCGTAATACTCTGGGTGCATGCTCCAGGTTTCCAAATCCAACAGTTTGTGTCTATTTAAAAAGATAACACAAAAACCGGTTATATAACTAATATATGAAATTTATAAGTATATTTTATGTTCATCTTCAAGGAGATCATATGATACTACAAGACTGTGACTTCTCCAGATCTGCAATTCCTCATGCTCTGTATCTAAACGAGCATCGTAACGACACTGCGTAATCTCGCTACGTTATGGGTAAAGTAACAATACTGACAAAGGAAATTAAGCCTTAAACTTGTGCTACAATGAACAGTGTCACTTGTATGGGCTTGTTGAAGGTACTGACTAAGTATCTCTCCCGGAATAATAATCCTTATAAATACTTTTAACATTTTTTCCAACAACGTCCGCCATCTCTTACTAATTTGAAATACATAAATAGGTTGGAAAAATAGAAATTTATTCAGATAAGAATAGCGTGAACATCTAAAACCACTCAATTTCCACATTTTTATTTCAAGCTTAGTACTTTAATTAACTGTCGTTTTAAAAAGCTCCAACAAACCTACGATCATCCAAAACAAAAAACTATCAGAGCTTTTAAAATGGAAATCTTTTAAATAGCAACAAAGAATTGTGGTAGCTAAAGATTCACGAATTGCTTCCTTAATTTAAAGCTCTTATCAGTTTTGCGGAAGAATTAAACATTTCAACGCTATGACATCTTAATAAATTATGCTCACTTAGCTCGGTTTGTAAGCATAATTTCATATAATCCA
This sequence comes from Eueides isabella, assembly GCA_019049475.1. Lineage (NCBI taxonomy): Eukaryota > Metazoa > Arthropoda > Insecta > Lepidoptera > Nymphalidae > Eueides > Eueides isabella. The sequence goes on from CM032386.1 coordinate 13,250,916, forward strand.
TCCGACAGTCGCACGTTTCACATAATTGTGGCGTAGAATTTTGCTATGCGCTGGTCGGATTTGCGGGTGCTGGGTGCGGGCCGTGATCCCGCATCGAGTTGCGAATAATTGAGTGGCACCCGCCGCTTCTAAGTAACGCTTAATTATAATGCCTAAGGAGTACTTAATATCTCTCGTGTAAATTTCATTTGTGTAATGACATCGTATTTATTTAACGCCACTGTAAATTCTATTATGTAAACTAAAACGTTTTGTAATTTAAAAATAACTCTCTCTCTCTCTCTCTTAGCTTCACGCTGTATTCCGTACATGACATGATGGGGAGGGCTGGGGGAACTTGGGAACATAGTGATAAGACACTCCGTTTCGTTTCCCACTTTGCTATCGTTTAAAAATAATGTTAAGTAAAAAATAAAATAAGTGCTAACATAAGTAAGTTAAAATAAGTGTATACGAATTTCGATGTAGCTCGGTGAAGAAATAAGTCTACTTAGTTGTTTAGGGCGCTTGGACGGTTCCCAAGAGGCGCGGGTTTGAAACCTACTACACTCAATGTTTTACGTATTATTAAAAAGTATTTTTCTTTCCTAAGTGTGGAACGTCACTATAGATATCTCAGAAATATTTTATTATTAAATTTAGTAGGACTAAGATTATTTTTTTGGATTCTAGTAAAAATATTGTTTTTTTTTTATTAGTTTTAATTAAAAAAGAGACCTTTATCAAATCGTATATTTAGTGGGGAACGGAACGGAGTATCTTATCACTACGCTTTAACGTTTCCTCTGCCTACCCTGCCATGTGCTAGTACTAAGGATACAGCGAAAACACATATATTTATAACTTTTTACTTTTAAATTAATCTTATTAGGAAATTAACAGCAAAATTACTTCCATTATGCTTGCTATGTTCATATAATAATATTATGGTTTATAAATAAATTATATATCGTAACAGGCTAAACTTTGAAGACAAAAGCTATTAAAGCGTTTAATGAAGAAAGGACTTGTTAAGTGAATCCTGATCCTGTAACGCGATAGGAAGACCTGCAGCGCCGGCGCCGGCTTGCTCGGGATTAAGGAATGTCTTGTTTAATTTATGCTGAAAACTTTATTAAGCTACAATGTAAACTGTCCGCTTAGTTGAATATAGTTTAAATGCATTAATAATTTAATATATTTTAAGTAGTTATGATATTATTAATAATGCAATGTGGGAACAGGTAGGTTGTGGGTTTGAATACCATTCTAGGAAATAAGATATTTACGTTTTCTATTTCTAGTTGGCAAAGCGCGGCGTTGAGATCCGACACTTAATATGCAATAACTCAAATTCGTCGGCAAGTGTGAAACAAGTATCTTTATGGGAACGGACTTTTTTGACGCTATATAAATATATCTATATATATCGCAGTAATTGACTCCAATCAGTCACTGGATGAAGAATACCAAAAGTTCGTAGTATTAGATTACCTTTGCGAATTCTTCTACACTTCTTGCGGGATATAGCTGGAAGCTATAAAAATAATTAACTCAAAAGGTTATGGTTTTCGATTTTCCCTTAAGAAATTCGAACCTCTCATGGTGTATCCCATCACCTTTCAGTGATTAACATTAAAATCTATGGCTTAATCACCACTTGACATGCATTACTTTTAATTTTCTAAAAAAAGAAAAGACAGTATTGTGATAAGTCACTCAGCACCGAATGAACCGCCATGCACTCTAAAGATAAAATGTAAGAGAAATCTGTTTTCTCACAATATTTTTACAGATTTTCACTATAATTTTTAATAACGATGCACAGGTAAAAATTAGTTTTGCAGTAATTCCCAGAATATTTTCATATAAGGTATACCTACTTTAAAAGCCTAGCTAAGGATAGCCGTACTAGGATTGTATTCAAGTTGAATTATGACTACTTCGCCATGTGCTTGACTAGAATTGGCTGTTTAAGATTATCTACTTTGGACACAGCAAGCGTAGTGAAGTGCTTTCGCCATTTAAGTCAAGCAGTAAAACCATTATCCTGTTATGACTGATGCTGTTAAAATTTATTCAAGAAATATATCCAAATATGTTTTAAACAGACGTATTTTGCACATAACGTAGTTGATAATTTATGATTTAGGTTGGAAAATATCAGTTTCGATATGAATAATATTGTTATCTTTACAAATAATAAATTTGTCACTAATCGCTGTCTGTACATGGAAGATAAATAGATAGTTATATATAATGATTAATTATTGGTCGAATTTATTAATGTAATAGCACCCAAAATAATCTTTTCTGACATTTTCGCGCTTATTTATTAAAGAGTGTATTTAATGTTGTATTTAGTTTTTTTTTTTGGTACCGTGGGACTCATCAGGGTTTCGACCCTACCCACTAAAACGCAGTGGCAAACTACTTCATCTATATGAGACACAGGATTGCTCGCGCGTACTACTATGGTGCCTCGGTGAAAGCCCCGTCTTTGCGAGCTACCGTTGCTTTCAGCGTGCATCGGGATTTCTCCTGGGGCACCCGAAGCCTCAGTGACTTACGAGAATAAACCTCTCGCAGTAGATTCTCTAGAGTAGGGGGAGTTGGAGATGCCCATAACATTTTCTATCACCTGCTGGCCTACGGCAGCGGGTCTACATTAGCGTTGGACTTATGCATCCGCTTCCGGGCCTCCTTCGAAGCGATGATTGAATCGCAGAAGGAGACCATAACTGACCAGTTCATATCACAGTCTACCATGCCCCCACTATACTAAACAGTTAGAGGTCGCCACCCACTACAACTTTCAAGGCTACCTCGCGACCGCTCGCTTGCATAAAACGCATGTACTCCGGCAAGTACTTCTCGCCTGTTGCTCCCAAAGAGGATCACTTGCAAAGAGAGAAAGCCGTACGGTAACAGAGTTGGTTTTACCGTACGCTCTTACCGCTATGATCCACTGTGGTTTCCGTAATTGAATATTATTGCGAATGGAAAGAAAATCCGCCGTCACAGTGGCACCATACAGAGCCATAGATCTCAATACGCTGAAATATAAAGCTGTCGGTATGGAGAATCCTGTCCCTCCAATATTCGGCAAAAGCCTGCCTAGGGCCCCGGAGGCATCCACTAGTTTCGGTGCAAGTTGAGACCCAGATATTTCGTCTGAGAGTGACCTTTGCCTCCCGTCCCTGGATGCGTAGAGTCGCCCTATGGGGGATATTTGGATAACTTTTCTTAATTATTTAGAATTTATTTTATTTCAAACGCCTAATAAATAAAAAAAATGTATTAATATTAAGTTTTGTTCGACAAAATGACTACAGATACAAAAGTACTATTTAGCACAAAAACAACTTTGTTAAATCGAAGCTGTAGTTCCTGAGATTAGTGCGCCAAACCAAACATACTCATATATATTTCTGAAAATAAGTGCAGATTATAAAATCAGCTGCAATGAAAGAGATAACTTATAATATTGCTTTAGTCCAGTTCCGTCTCTTAAGATGCTGAGCTGGGCTTGAAACGTTTTTGATTAATTTCCTTAGTATTCAAAAAAAAAATTCTGTTTCCTTAATTGCTACAAATTTTTCACATCATACTTTTTTTTAATTTCCCATAGGAAATAGCAATTGTTGAAAAATAGACACTTAATTCATAGCGTGTTGTTACTAATTAAATTAGGTAAATGGAGTTGCTTCTATGTAAATGGAGTGAAGTGCATTAAATTGTTTATTTTTTTTTTTTTTCGGGAAAAGTTCAAAGTATTATTTTTAAATATTTTAAAATGAAAATAGATTTACTCTTTTATATGTGTAAATTCTAAAATATTAAAATTGATAGATTTGAAGATTATAAAAGTTAGCTCTGTCGTGGTGAAAGCGTGTGACTGTATACGACAGGTTGTGGACTCGACCCCTGCTCTAATATTTTCAATAGAGAAATTTATTATTTTCAAATGAAATGTTCAATATTTTCGCTTACTCACACAGCTTCATGTATCTCGCCCATGGTAGTGGAAACAGAGGAAACTTGGAAACCTTGTGTTAAGACACTCCGTTCCGTGCCCCAGTATTAGCCGAATTTGAGGCATCGCGTCATGAGAGGCGGAAATCAACGCGCTTTGCTTTCCATTTGTTCCAGAGCGAAGAAATAAAAATATTTAATATATGAAGCTCAAAAAATAAATAAATATACTTTTAATATAATATAACTTTTTTAAATTGTATTTCACATATAGTGGCCGAGAGAACTTGGCAACCAAGTGTTAAAACACTCCGTTCTTATTATGAGACTTCCGTTCCTTACTTTTCGACGAATTCTTGAGCCTTGAACTCATTACCAGAGGGAAGAATTGAAAATATAAAATAATTCACTCCCAAAAGCAGGTATCAAACTCAAAAATATCACATTCCCTATATAATGCAAAATTTATTAGTCTTCAGCTTCACGCTTTTGTATGATTATAACACAGTAAATATGTACCATAGGGATAACCTAATATTAAGGCCTCTCTTTTAACCTAATTTTCTGATTCGAAACAAAATGCGTCGAGGGACGGAACTTAACGCCGCGTGATGATTTTATAGTGATGATTTTCCAAATTAAACTATTTGTAATTGCGATATCAAAAACGCTATATTTCAGTTTAGATTAGCTCTCATTATCTATAAATATGGAATTAATGTACTTAAAATTTATAACTGCAACTCCTTCTAATGAATCAGAATACAATAGTAAAACAAATGAATATTCAACATTAACCAGCGATATATTATTAATTGAATAGATATTGAAAGCGACCGGAACAGGTAGTTCGACATTATCACGCGTACAATGAAAACGCATGACCTAGTACATTAGAAACTTTGGCAATTGTATGTGAGCCCCTTATGTTTTGCTGGAGCTATTTCCACGCAAAGTTCCGACTTTTACGATAATGTCAGGCCATTGCCATTCAAACGCGCTAAACTTTATCTATGTATGTGAAAGGATAAACGTTTGGCTTATATCTTTTGATACATGTTAAGTAGTGCTTCGGTAACAAAATTGTCAGTTTAAGTTTCATATATGTATACACGCGTAAACTATATGAAATTTCTTAATCTGTGTCAGAAGTCTCAAAGTCTGTATTCAAGGAGTGAGACAAGTGATATGTGATATGGGACTGAAAGTAGGTACCTCGAACATAAATTGCCTACTGTACGCAGATGATGCAGTGCTAATTGCATCATCAGAAAGAGAGTTACATGCATTGGTTTCCACTCTGAAAGTCTAAGCCTTAATGTAAATAAGACGAAGGTTCTAATATTTAAGAGAACTGAAGAAAAGACAGAATGCAAGATCAGTGTAAATGATAAGATATTAGAAAAAGTGAATGAGATAGTAAGTATAGGAAGTATGTTTAGTAGAGACGAAAGATGAAATGACGAAATGGATGTGGAAAGCCGTATTGCTGCCCGTAACAGAGTTAACGGTGTCTTCGCTAAATTGTTGAGATGGCGAAACGTCAGTATAGCTGCGCGTTTGGCCGTTCACAATGCAGTGTTGGTACCGACACGGTTATACGGCAGCGAAACCAGGATATTACAGAAGAAGAATGTACGAAAGATGATTACTGTAGAGATGCGATCTCTTCGTCGGATATGCGGAGTCAGTTTATCTGATTGAATCCAATGAAGAAATACACAGAATGGCAGGTAGTAGTGTGGATGTCACAGTGAGAATGAAGAAGAACGTGCTCAGGTGGTTTGGGCACGTCGAGCGAATGAGTGAAGAAAGAATGGTAAAAAAAATATTTATGAAGGAAAAGTGTAAGAGAGGGAGGGTAAGAGAGAGAGGGGGAGACCTCGGTTGACCTTTTGAAAACACAGTATCTACAATGCTGGAGGAAGATCACTTAAAAAGCAGAAAGACTCCCCGGACATGTATGAGGAGGTCGATGACAATGGCCGTGGCGAAAGAAGTATGCCGAAACCGTAGCGTTTGGCACTCCATTCTCTCTGCCTACCCCGCAAGGGATATAGCGTAAAGCTATGTATGTATGTATGTAGAAGCCTGCCTTGTATTGTAAGCATAATAAGAAAAGAAGAGAATTAATAGCATATCACTGATTTATACTGAGGTCACGGCATCGTATGGGTGTTGCGAAGCAATTGTAGGTTTCAGGGACTTCGTAATAAGTTAACCGAAACTGCATAATTATATGTGAACTAAGTGTATATATCTACATATATATAACTAGTCATATATTATATATGCATATAGATGTCTACTCTTCTAGTAAATATAAAGTTGGTGTATTTGAATTATCTAATGTGTGAAATGAAAGTTAAAATCAATAAATCAATTAAATGACACTACAACTAAAGTGACAGAACTAAAAGCTTATTCAGAGCCGATTGAAATGTATGCGAATTACAAATAATCAATTAAATTGTGTCTATGGAAGCTTTTCTCAAGCCGATTCTGGAAGAAATCTCTGGAAGTATGAGGGGTAGGACGTGAGGCAATTAAGTAACTGTTGGTGATAAAAGGATAATTATGTTAACTGGCACAATTGAGACATAGTCTCAAGTACGAAGACTATCGTTCAGTTAACATGTGACTACGGACTACGGCAAAGTATTCAATATATTTCGTTTCTAGATCAAGTTGATCAGGTTTTCAGCAGTTGATCAGGTTTTAGTGGTCTTTATAAATCACTAAAATAAAATCAAAGCTCGTAATACACTAACTCAATAATGTTTACAAATGCTTTGCTTATTTATATTACTTTTTTGTCTGGAAACTTATCTGTTCCCATTATTACACTCCCGTTCCCCACTTTCCACTGAATTTGAGGCATTTATGATGTTTGTACTATAACATATTTCGTATTTTTTATTACAACATAAATGTATAAGTTTAGAAAACTGCAAAACAATATAATACGACTCTACTATCTATTTATATTGCATTGTTGGATAGTGACATAAATTTATATGTAATATAATAACAATGTGACTTTTCTCATATGCGGAAACAAAGAGAGGCAAAGATAACGCGTCGGATATTACCGTTGTTCAAAGTAAGTAATATTATTTTGGCCCCTCACAAACTCTGATATATGTAGACACTCGATTTTCATTGCTATCGTTCTTAGTATTCTGGCGTAGTGTATTGCAGCGGTACATTTTTTATGAAAATTCAGCTTTACCTAGTTGCTTTTACTATATCACGAAATAAGAAAAGGTAATTTCACTTCTAAATAAAATATTGACCAATTTTGTAGAGAGCACTGGAACGCTCTTTACTTTATAACTGTTTGTGGTTACATTTCTCAATTTTTGCTATAGCTTCTTTATAATATGAAGCTAATATAATTTCTTGTAATTTCAAATTAATAATATATGTAGGTTGAAATACTTCTGTATATAAACATTCAAATTCTGTTTAAACTAATCAAAGATAAAATAATAACTTTTTATTATTTAATTGAAAAATACATTCTTAAATATAATTCATAAAAATATTTTTGAATGAAAATTATATAAAAATATATCGGACTATAGTTAAACCAACATTGTCTAAGATTCAATTTTTAAGATACCCCGACTCTGTTAAGCCACTTACATTCCCCATTTTCCACAGAATTCTGAAGGTGCGTTGAATGGCGGAAGTCAAGAACGCGCTGTGCCTCGTAGCCAGAGCGAGGAAATAATAATATTCAATATTTATTTTTCTAAAGTGGGGATCGAACCCATTAACCTAACCTAGTCTATGGTGTTAACAGTATCATAGTCGTGCTCCTGCGCCATAACAGGTCCCGTAATAAATTTATTAAAATTAGCTAAAGACAAACATCTAATTAAATAAATATATGGTACGATTCGAAGTATATAGCATTCTCTTTTAGGTGATATAACTTTACTTTACCTTACCTTGCCCCCTTCTTCACTATATACTAAAAAAAAACAGTGCAAGTAATTTTTGCTCATCGAAGATTTCGTATTAATTTTATGATTGTAATCATAGTTCAATTGAAAGTGGGTAACAGAAGAGGAACGGAGTCTCTTAACACTAGGTTCCCGGGTTCCCTCTACCAACCCTGCCTCGTACGGGATACAGCGTAAAGCTAAGAAAGAAAAAGAAAGAAAATCATAGCTCAACGGGAAAGTGACATATGAAGAATAAAAACTAAGTTTAATTTAAGGGCGGATGCACTGATGTAAAAATATAGTTCAACAGTAAGACGCTATATGTTTTACGCGGTATATTTCGATGGTGGAATAAATATAACAGACAATGACTGGACCCTAAAAATGGTACCAAGTGGCTTTTCGTCAAAGACAAATACATTTTCTATTACAGATTGAGCGGAAAACGGATAGTCATCTGTTATGTTACGAAGACAGAGACAAACGTACCAGTTATTCAGAGATGACGATCAAATATGACTAATGATATGAATCTAGTATAATTTATGATTCGTAGCTTTACTGAGTGATGTTTTAGCTTTGTTAATACTAAAAAGTATTGAATGGTAAAAAAATCTCAAAATCCAATCCAACAGTAGTTGTAAGTTGTTAAATTGTAATTTTTAAACCTCGATACAGGAATACCTAGTGTGGGTACCATTATATATGTCAAAAATGCAATGCTGTTATGTTAATAAATAATTTTTATTTTTATTATTAATAACTCTCTCAGCTTCACGCTGTATCTCGCGCAGGGTAGGCAGAGGGAACTTAGGAACCTATTGTTAAGATACTTCGTTTACGGAACGGTAGGGAACGAAAGTCATTCCCTACTTTCCGCCGTACTTGAGGCTTTGCGTGTTGGGTGGCGGAACCCAACGCCGCGCTTTGCCTTGTAACTAGAGCGAAGAAATGAAAACAATAAATATTTAAATTGAAATATTAAATATTTCATTGACTAGAGTGGGGATCGAACCCGCAACCTGTCGGTTACAGTCAAACGCTTGTGCCGCTGCGCTGCAACAGGCCTCTATAGCAATAGCAATTTTGTTAAGTAACATTCTTTATAAAAGTGATCACCATCGCACACGGCCTCGTGTAATACCAGGGGAGATACAGGTGCGTTGCCGGCCTTTAAGGTGGAGGTAGAGGCGTTTTTTGATGGTACCCATGTCATATCGACCTAGAAATACTACCGCGTGTAGGCGGTTTCACAGATGTGTGGCGCGTGGAAGATATCCCTAATACAGGCAATCGTGGCTAAGTGGTAAGTGTTAAGATATCCTGTTTCGGTCACGCTTAATCATTGGTGATATCGTATAATAAAATATAAGTACATACTTATGTACGTATAGTTTAATATGCATTAATTTCTCAGTATCAGTTTGTATTTATAAACTCTCAACTGTTAAAATATATTTAAAACAAATATGTATCAGAATCGGAACATTTGAGTTTGTTTCCGTAATTAATTACCAAGTATAAAGGCGGCGTGGCGCGCTACATAGGGCTGCCGCTTTGAGTGTAATTTTTTATTTTTTTTTATATCTTTCATTAATGTATTAATGTATATTTTAATTGAAATATGTGCTTGTAGTTATAACTTGTCAAGAACGTTTATTTATCATAAGAAACCTTAGAGATTTCTTACTTTGTAAATTTATATGTATAATTTGCAAAGTAAAACAAAACTCTAGGCCTGTCGTGGTGCAGTGGCACAAGCGTGTAGCTGTAACCGACAGGTTGTGGGTTTGATCCCCACTAGAGGAAATGAAATACTTAATATTTCAATTTAAATATTTAATGTTTTCATTTCTTCGCTCTGGGAAAAGGCAAAACGCGGCGTTGAATTCCGCCACTCAACACGCAATGCCACAAATTTCGCGGAAAGTGGGAAACAGAAGTGGAGCGGAGTGTCTTAACACTAGGTTCCCATGTTCCCTCTGCCTACTCTGCCATGTGCGGGATACAACGTGAAGCCGAGTTAAAATAAAACTAGGGCCGATACGCACTTATATATAGATATATCCAATATCTATATAAGATAAATGTATTTAATATTTTGTAACTTGTAGTATTTTTTTCTAAATAAAAATAATTCTCATCTTCATCATTAATACAATATAACATACATTCAGTATCGTATTTAGTGTAACTTTTTTGTTTGATATCTAACCAGAGCATGGACCTATACTATCTCTATCAAAAACATGAATATTTCTAGAAATATCACTGCACGTACAATCATTGTGTTAAACTTGTTCCAATTGTAGACACGCGTAGGCACATTGAAATATCTGATTTGTATAATAAGAAAATATTGAAAATTATTAAAAAAATATAATTGTTTTTACTTTTCATATTAACTTAAGTAAACAAAGAAAATACCAATTCCAAAGTTATATTTTTCATATAATTTTCTTTAACATTTTCGACACCAAAAGTTTTAATATTACCTAAAATTAAATCATGAACATTCCTTACAACAATTAAATTTAAAACTGAAAATTTACGCTAAACACCCACAACATAACCATAACTCGAGTAGTCTGGTTAAACACAGTTGCCAGCTTTTTATAAAAAAAAAAACACAGTTTTTTGTAAAAAAAAAAAATACGCGCCAAATCATACCCTCTATCAATTACACGGCCACTTGCTCTACTCTCGAGGGCGACGCGCCCGTCTGTCTGCAACTCGTTTTAATTACACATAAAATGCAGAACTGGCTGTTTACCGCTGAGACACTTATCGAGCAATGAACGACAACTTTATTGACATACTCACTTACCGCTGTGTAAATTCACAAGAACTCCGGCTGCGTTTGTGTTTTAAATTAGAAACTATTTGTTCAACGTTGTAATTGCTCACCAAACCTTTACGTGTAAACGGTTGTGTTATACTAAGTGTTATATAAAGCCTACTTATATAGATAGTATTTAAAGGTTTAGTCTTTGAACTATTTTACTATGCCGCACATGGTAGAGTAGGCAGATGGAGCTTGGGAGACTAGTGTTCAAGATGCTTCGATGCGATCCCCACCTTTCGTTGATGTTGAGACTTTGAGGCATAGCGTGTTGAGTGGCCAAACTCAACGTTGCGCTTTAACTTTTTACCAGAGTGGAAGAAATGAAAAATAATTTATCTACTATACTATAAAATAACGCCGAAATATATTTTTGTTGTTTGAGGTAGATAAGGCAGAGAGAACATATTGTTAAAACATTCCGTTCCCTTTAATATACTTCTATTCCCCATTTTCTGTCAAATTTGAGTCATTGAATGTTGAGTGGCGGAACTCAACGCCGCCCTCTACCTGGTTACCAGAACGAAGAAATGAAAATATTAAATATTTCATGTCCTAGTGAGGATCGAACTCACGATCTGTCATCTAAAAAACCTAACAAAAATATCATTTTGTTTTAGAATAGAAACGCAGTCCGCCATATTAGTCTATTGATTGTCTGTGGTCTGTTATAAATAGGTAACATAAACATTTCACACTATCAAACGATCATAACGACGAGAAAAATGCAGAGACTGGAAAAAAAACGTAGGGTCTACAGGCTTCCGTATGGATATATCAACATACATAAATCACCAATTAAAAGTTTTCATAAAAAGTATTCATTAATGATAAATCGTCCATGATGAAATATACACTTGTAAACACTTAACATCCATCTACGTTAACCAAAAACTCATTCCATTTCATAAATAAACTGTGCCTATATAAACATAGAAAAATATATATATTTAATTATACATACATGCATAGCTTCACGCTGTATCCCGCACGAGGCAGGGTAGGCAGAGGGAACCCGGAAACTTAGTATTAAGACGCTCCGTTCCACTTCCGTTTCCCACTTTCTCACTCACCCACTGAGTGGTGGAATTATAAATATTTAATTATAATTATGTACTATTTATTACTATTATATTAATTATAATAATTTCTTTACGAAGTTAAAATAACCTTACAAAAAAATTAAATGTGATAATCAGTGTGTAATTATAGCTAAATCCTATATTGAAGTGAAGTAAGCGTTCCCTAGCACGAGATCTATATGGATATTTATTTTTACTACAGTACTTTTAATACGTAAATCAACTTAATAGCATAAGTACAAACTCTATCTTATGCCAAGTGCACTGATATACAAATATAAGAATCAAATCCACATCAAAGTAAACACAGAACTTGGCACCCAAATAGAAGTCGATTCTTTTGTCGGTGAAATCAAAACTATGTATGCCACGTCGATATTGAACTTGGCATTCATTTCAGTGGAGTTTCCTGCTTTTAAACAAGTTTAAAAAAAATCAATGATGTAGATATACTTTTTTAAATTCACGTTATAACCCGTATAGGTATATCACTACAGGCAAAGACACACTACAGACAAACTACGCAAGCATGTTGTACAATATATGTTGAATGGTGTAACTCAACGCCGCGCTTTGTCTTATTACCATAGCCAACAAATGAAAATAATTCACCCTGCTTAAAAGGAATCGAACCCACAACGTCGTCCCACTAAGCCATTAAGGTCTTTATTTAAGGTTACATAGAAAATAAAATGGTTCGTTGGCTCTAAACTTTACTCAAGTGTCAAGCTCATTATTCAGTAGGTCTAAACAAGCACAACCTTAAGTCTGGGGAACTTCGGAGACCGTCTGGTTGTATAGAAATACTTCTTAAAAACATAGCCAAAAGCTCTTTAAGCTCTCGAGCTTTTCAATATTTCCATGCCCGCTACTTAAGTGGTTTAATTAAAATGTTAAGCGTTTGTAAACAGCATTAAATATTAAAGACCCTTTTTATAATTAAGGGTAGTCAAGAAAAATTAAAAATGCAATTATGCAGTCCGGTCCGGTCAATTTGATTGCAGTTTAATGTTCAATGCTTATTATTTGGAATGTATTTTATTAATTTGATTGTTGAAATAGTATTTTAATAAACTACTTATTAATGCAAACTAAATTTAAATATGAATATATGACGTAGCTATAAAAATAATAATATACTACCATATTTTTTTACTCACTTTCCACTTAAATTAGGGCATTACGTGTCGAACTGTGGAACAACGCCATGCTTTACTTTGTTACCAGAGCGAAAAATTAAAATATTAAATATTTCATTTGATAATATTAAATACTTCATCTCTTCAATGGAAATCGAGCAGAAAGCTCGTCGCGTTTATAGACACACTCTTGTGCCTTTTCGCCGTCACAGTCATCATGTATTATCTATGCTTTGTTATTGCCATTTATCACTTATCATTATTTTCATTTGTCAAATATAAATTATTTAAAAAAGCCGATCAAGCTGTCTTCTTAAATTTAATCTTTAAATATAAAGTGATATTTATATTTATAAATTATCCACAGATATGAATGTATATATAAAATATAAAAGTAAATAACGGTCTATGGGGGCGCAGGGTAACAGGTTGGAGGCTATGCGTTCGACTATAAGCGCAACTGATGTTAGTAGTAGTTTCGATGCCCACTCGATGAAATGATTTGAATTGAACGCAAATGCCCTCAACAGTCGGTAGAAACTGAAGAAATGAAGTGTCTTAATGAGAACGGAGTGTCCTAACACTACGTACCTAGCAAAAAAAATATTAAAACTTGATCTCTTCATTCTGAATCCTGCAATCGTATGATTTTAGTATATAGAGTTAAAATATTATCTCGGCGATAGTAAAGTAGTATAGAAATTAGAGTATTTACTCGTAAATTGAGATTCAAATGAATGTAATATTTGAAAAATATTTTATTTATTTAAACTAAAAGCAAAGCGCGGCGTTGAGTTCCGCCACTCAACACGCAATGCCTCAAATTCGGCGGAAAGTGGGGAACGGAAGTGGAACGGAGTGTCTTAAAACTAGGTTCCCGGGTTCCCTCTGCCTACCCTGCCTCGTGCGGGATACAGCGTGAAGCTGAGTTAGAGAGAGAGTTGAGTTACAAACTTATCAAAAGTTGAACGTAGCGGGATTTGAACCCGCACCTCTTAGAATACGTTCAATGTATGGTGGATTAACTCTTTAAAAATAATAAAAGTACACATACTTAACTTATCAACAAGTACATATACATTTTTTGTACAAAAAAAATATATTTCTTATTAATATATAATATTTTTAAATAATTAAAAGCAATGCAAAACATTTTGTATCGGTTAAAAGGTTGTACAAGAGAATATGTGCGGCTTGAAATGTGTCTATTAGATTTTCACTTCAATTTTAATGTTCGCTCGCTGTTGGCTTTGACATCAGCGTAGATTCCGAGCATCGTTGATTATACACACACATTTGTGAATTTATAATAAATAGATTATCTCATTATTGAAGCCCTCGTGGCATAGGCGTGTGACTGTAAACGACAGGTTGTGGGTTCGATCCCCAATCTTGATCAAAATGAAATATTTAATATTTTCATTTCTTCGTTTCGGTAATGGGTCTTATATGAAACCTTGTAGTTCTATACCGCAAGTTATCAACTATTGGAATAGTTAATTTCTTCAGTTCTTCTTAAGGTTAGTAGCGGCAGTCATACATTTTATATAATTTTGCTATAACGTATGCACGTACAATATATAGCCATAATAAATTTGTAACTGATCACTGTCATGTGTACATGGAAGGTATATTAATAAAATCTTATATATAGTGTTTTTTTTTTATTTTGCCTGTATGTCTGTAAATTTCTATGCGTTAATCTCAAAAATAGCAATAAAATATCAATATTTTAACCTTGAAATTACTTAATAAATTAGTGTAGTTCAAGCGGGCGAAGCCGTGGGCGTGCCACTAGTATTACATAATATTATTCATAACATGTTCATCGTCTTTATAAACAAGCTTACATTGATATCTTTTCGTCCAGGCATATGTGTAACTTGAGTATCAATATACTCAGCAATAGCAATCTATTGCTAATCAAATTGAGTGAACACTTGTTGTGAAGTGTCCAGTACTTTTGTGATGTAAAGCAGACGCATATTATTTATCAAAGTAGATTTTAATATTTCTTAGAAAGCGTTAATTCAAATTTTCGTTAACACGTTTTCACTCAAAGTGATTTTATCTTAGGAATTTCCAAAAAGACGTACTCACTCACTCAGCTCGACGATGTATCTGGCACATGGCAGGACAGCCAGGGGGAACTTGGGAACCTGGTGTTAAGTCACTCCTCAGTTCTCCAGTTTCTGCCGAAATTGAGGCATTACGTGTTTAGTGGCGGAACTCAACGCCGCGCTTTGCCTTGGTAACAAGCGAAGATATTAAATCATGAAATATTTAATATGAATATATTTACTTCATATGAAGGAAATTACACTTATTGAAACACGCGCCAGCACCACAGCTACCTTAATTTTTTTATGACATTACTTTATTATTCGTTAATTTACAGCAAGAATAATTTACAGAAAGATATTTATACTAAGCTTATAACTTTTCTGTTGTTATTACTTTTGTATAATGTTGTGGTATGCATGTATATGATAATTATTTGTGTGTGTATACGTATATATATACGAGTATGTATAAATGTATGTATGTATTATGTGTTATTTATATATTTCTGCTTAACAAGTACATTCCCAGGTTGAGGCATGTCGTGGCGCAACGGCACAAGCGTGTGACTGTAACCGATAGGTTACAGTCACACGCTTGTGCCGTTCGATCCCCAGTCGAGAAAATGAAATATTTAATATTTTCAATTAAAATGTTTAATGTTTCATTTCTTCGCACTGGTAATAAGGCAAAGCGCGGCGTTGAGTTCCGCCACTCAACACGCAATGCCTCAAATTCGGGAAAGTGGGGAACGGAAGTGGAATGGAGTGTTTTAACACCAGGCTCCCGGGCTACCTCTGTATACCTGCCTCGTGCGGAATACAGCGTGAAGCTAAAAAAAAATACAAAAAAATGTATTTTTTTTAGCTTCACACACACACTACATCCCCTACTGTTTTAATAACTCCTTAAAGTTGCCTGGTTGTACATTTTATCTTTATGTATCTATATGTCTTTTGTTTTCTTTCGTACTATGTGGTTTACAATGAAGTATATATTATTATTATTATTATTACTTATAAACTCGGACAGTGGAACCTGGGACGTGAGAGACTACATAAAAATAATGTTTTTTCAACTTCATTCCGTTCTCTATTTTCGCCAATTGAGGCATTGCGTGTTGACTGGTGGGACTCAACGCCGCGATTTGCCTTGTAACCAGAGAAATTTAAATTAAATTAATTAATTTTCTTGACTGAGGATAGAACCCACTACCGTTACAGTCACACTCTTGTGCCCCTGTGCCGAAACAGACCTCTGTATTTTCATTATTGGCTCAATTAACTATACCAAATATTCGCAAAGAGGTACGGGCTCTAAATTAAATCACTTGAGAGGGATGCTGCGTTATTGACCATAATTGATTAATTTAATGAATAAATTAAACATGAAAAGGTATGATGGATAATACTTATGAAATGTAATTTAAAATAAAAAAAAACGTTTCTTTTTTTTTGATAATTCTTTATTGATTAATTTTCTATAATTCCAAGGTTAAAACTATATAACATAACGTTAAAATATAATGGATATTATAACTTTTTGATTGATTACACTTAAACAATAATTATTCACTAAGATTCCTTGTCGAAATCAATGTAGACGTAGACGCATTCTACGAAACGTCAGTTACAAGACCTACATCATATCTATAATTTCTCTCTCTCAGCTTCACGCTGTATCCCGCAAAAGGCAGAGTAGGCAGAGGGAACCCGGGAACCTAGTGTTAAGACACTCCGTTCCACTTCCGTTTCCCACTTTCCGCCGAATTTGAGGCATTGCGTGTTGAGTGGCGGAACTCAACGCCGCGCGCGCGCTCAAGTCTATAATTGATTATTCTATTTCATGATATAAGAGCTATTTAACCCGATTTTATTAAGCTTCACATTGTTTACTTACATAGCACTATAGGCATGGGGAATCTAGGAAGCCAGTGTTTAACGCAAATGCTTTTGTTCCTCATTTTCTGCAGAATTCTGTAGGCATTGCGTGTTGAGTGGCGGAACTCAACGCTGCACTTTGCCTTGCTACTCCATTGAGGCAATGAAAATATTAAATATATTTTTCACGGAACCCACAATAGTATTTTTGCGCCATGAAAGTTACAATTTAGATTCTTACACTTTACAGATATTAAGTAAAAGAAGTCTAATAATTTATAAAAAAAACTCACCTTGTTATGAAAAGAAAGAAAAATAAAAGAGCTGAGCTTTCTAATTAAATTACTGTAGTATTCTACCTTTTCATCGTCATTTCGCAAACCCGAAATATATTTTTTTATTCGTTTTCCACGAAGTCTACCTGTAAGTTTATTATCATAAAGTACTTTGCAAAATTCAAAAACAATTATAAAAAAAATGTTTTTATTGATTTATTGTTTATTGAGAACATTTTGAAGTACTGTGTACACAATAAATTAATATTACGCAGAGTAAGCAGAGAAAGCTTCTTATCAATTCGTTGCTTATTTAATACATAGGATTTACTAAATAAGACAATAAAAAACGAAATAATAACACTTTATAAACTTAAAAAATAAAATAAATGAAACAAATTTAACCTTATTCATCGCGTATATCAATATGCTATAATTTTTTTAGGAACGTCGAACTTTGTCTACCGTGACTACGGACTAAAGTGTTCGAAAATACGAAAATATTAACAAATATAATAATCGCGAAAATCTAAGATTTTATTATAAAAAACTTAGAATGAGAATGTCAAGTTTAACTAGTTTTACAATAACAACAGTTTAGACACTAAATTAAAAAACATTTAAAAAATTGAACGCAGAACCGTCCAAGCGCTCTGACGAGCTAAGCGATGAGTTCTTATCAAGCTACGTCGAAATTCTTATACGCTTGTTACAACTTACTTATGTTGTTACCATCTCTGTAGGGAAATTTTTACAAATTTCCGCTATCCAAAGACAATTTGTTAATAATATAGAAAAGATAAATATGTATTGTAACAAACGTATAAGAATTTCGACAAAAGAATACTTTAGTATTTATAGTTTTTAAATTTAATATTTCCTTTCCTAAGTGTGGAATAACACTTTAAAAATATTGATACTTTAGTATTACATACATCAGCGTATGACGGTCTACTGCTGAACATAGCCTTTCCGTTGCTCAGCCCTCTTCTTTGCTAATCCATTGTCCAACGGCTATCTTATAGCTGTCGTCAAACCAGCGGGTCGGTAGTCGTTCTACGCTTACCGAGACGCGGTCTCCATTCTAGGACTCTCGGCTCAAAGTACATCAGTCCTACGACAGATGTGGCCAGCCCACTCCCACTTTAGCTTGCTGATTATGCGAGCGATGTCCGCTACTTTAGTCCTCTCATGGATAATCTAATTTTATCCACGAGAGAGACATAAACAATTTAATATATATAAATTTCTTAATAATGATAACACAAAGCTTGTTAGTCTGATTCCCTTTCGGGGAAAGTAATTATTTGATATTATTATTTTTCCGCTGTGGTAACAAGACAAGGCACAATTTTGAGTCCCGTCTCACTCAATATGTAATGTCTTAAAAATTGACAACTTTAATGAACAACTGAGAGTGTGGACATTAGGATTATTGATTATTTATGTGGAAGACAAGGGAGAAGCTTTTTTTTTTGGTTAAATCTCGAGTAAACATCCGATTTCGTAATCCAATGTAAATACATCTAATATACGATTTTCAATGTGTCATGCAGTTGGCCTAAATTAGCGCGTAGACTATTTATTAGAATATTTGTAAGGGTCGCGTGAGCAGTTTAATTTGTTCTCGTCTCAGGTTCTAAGAAAGGCTTAATCATTTGTTGTACCACACTGAAGAAATATCTTCTCTTTCCTTTTTACAATTATATGTTGTATTTTTCGTGTGAAAATTTGCAACTTAATTATGAAATAAATCTCCGCTCTTCCATTTTATATGTATAAGAATATACGAATATTAGTGTTTGACATCATCAGTCATTTTTAAACCAACATGGCGGAACATCCAAGATGGCGGACTAGGTTGCTTTTTATGTATATCACACATAGCAGGATAAGCAGTGGAACCTTGGGAACCTCGTGGTAAGACACTCTGTTCTTATTGAGACAATTCCGTTCCCCACTTTCCATATAATTCTGGAGGCATCTTAACTAATTGAATCCAACCTCTTTGTACATAATCTCTGTGAAACATACACAGATATAAATATAAAGAGTTCCAGTTGTAATTCCGGCTTAGTATAATTAAGGTTACCTCACGTTGGTACTAATAGTGTCATAAGAGTCGACTAAAGTACGTGTGGGATAGTCATGTTGTCAGCAATGGCAACACGCGTGTGCAGACTCGACCGGATTATTACTGCCCCCGGCATTTAAAACCGACGTTAAATAGTGGCTTTGGTCACTGCGTTTCGCATTGGGTAATGCCAGGACCCGGTGCTCATCCACCTTAAGAACCGACAACGCACCTGTAGCTCGTCTAGTGATACACGGGACCGTAGAAGGCGGTGACCACTTACCATAAGGTGGCCCGTACGCTCGTTTGCATTGTCTTTTCCATAAGGAAAAATCTTTTATTGCTACAGAACCTTCAGTAGGCGATTCTGATTTGCACTTGATGGATTATTTTTAGATACTATAAACATCAAACCATTATTTATCATTATATCGAATTTGCTACAAATGTTACACATGAAATCACACAAAACAGTCAATATTAATATAAATGCCTCTATTCAAAGCGACGACAGCTTTGAAAACGGATATTTGTTCAAATTGCTTGCAATTTCGAGCGATTCGTGACCAATTTAAGTTTTGGTTGAACGGTCACGGCGAACTAATAAACCACGGTGAGTTATAATACGTATATGTTTTGTTAAACAAAGGCATGCAAGAAAGGCCAAGGGTACTCTTGGGCTTGTGATAGCTTTTGCATATTGACATGATATATTGCTAGCGATTTAAATCTAACGCTAACGCAACTGAGGCTGTTCATTTATATTTTTTTTCTTTCAGCTTCACGTTGTACCCCATCTATGGTATGGAAGGCAGAGGGAACTTGGGAACCTAGTATTAGTACTACTCTGTTCCATTCCCAACGTTCTGACATTGTGTGTTGAGTGTTGGAACTCAATTCCGCGCTTTGCTTTGTTACCAGTGTCAAAAAATGAGAATATTAAATATTTAATTTCTTCGAGAAAAAAAAAAAAATTACAAATTACATATAAATTAACGTAAATAATAAATGACAACTTTTCAAAACCTAACTCTTTCCTTATTTCTTTATTATTCATCACGCATCCATGTATGTAAATTATCATTTTACAGATAATATCAATAAGTTAATAATAAACAGCTATTTTGTACAAAACAACTGTCGTACAAGACGTTCCATAAGAAGCTTACTTAAAATATAATGGAGAGTTAAAACTGCATCTAAATCGGATGAATGAAATTTTAACTATTATATATTGGTAAGGTTCCGGTTTTGAAATTTGCATACTCAGACAAACAGATATTTAAAAATACTCAGCTTCACGCTCTATCTCATACATGGCAGGGTAGGCAGAGGGAACTTGGGAATCTAGTGTTAAGACACTCCGTTCTACTTCCGTTCCCCACTTTTCGCCGAAGTTGAGGCATTGTGTGTCAAGCGGCGAGAATCAACGCCACACTTTGCGTTGTTACCAGAGCGAAGAAATGTAAATATTATATATTTCATTTGAAAATATTAAATATTCCTTCGAGTGGGGATCGAACTCACAACCTGTCGCTTACAGTCACACGCTTATGCCGCTGTGCCACTACAGGCCTCAATTTTAAAAATTATTGTCTATAACATTTATAAATGCTCCCATGATAGATTGATTTTCTTTGACTTT
Organism: Eueides isabella; assembly: GCA_019049475.1. Lineage (NCBI taxonomy): Eukaryota > Metazoa > Arthropoda > Insecta > Lepidoptera > Nymphalidae > Eueides > Eueides isabella. Next base: position 13,271,821 of record CM032386.1, read on the forward strand.
AGCTTCTAGATTACCGACCCACGTTGAGATTTAAATGTTCAATAACATTAGCATAATATGTTATTTCTATGTAAATAATAACTTGCTTTAAGATGAGCTCAAAATAACTAAAAATTATATCAAAATGTATATAGTCTTATTAGTTTTACAGCATAAATTAATCAAAATGAAATGGCCTGTCGTGGCGCAGCGGCACAAACGTGTGACTGTAACCGACGGGTTGTGGGTTTGATCCCCACTCGAGGAAATGAAATATTTAATATTTTCAATTTAAATATTTAATGTTTTCATTTCTTCACTCTGGTACAAGGCAAAATGCGGCGTTGAGTTCCACCACTCAACACGCAATGCCTCAAAAATTCGGCGGAATGTGGGGAACGGAAGTGGAACGGAGTGTCTTAACACTAGGTTCCCAAGTTCCCTCTGCCTACCCCGCCATGTGCGGGATACAGCGTGAAGCTGAGTGAGTGAGTAATTTAAATAGTTAATGTTTGATTTCTTTGCTCTGGTAATAAGGCAAAGCGCGGCGTTGAGTTCCGCCACTCAGCACGCAATGCCTCAAATTCGGCGGAAAGTGGGGAACGGAAGTGGAACGGAGTATCTTGACATTAGGTTCCCGGGTTCCCTCTGCCTACCCTGCCTCGTGCGGGATACAGCGTGATGTTAAAAATAAAGAATTGTTATTGTCCCTTTCTAGGGTTCCGTACTTCGAAAGCTACAACTGAAAACATTAGAGGATCATTTTATGATATCGCAATTTCTTATTTCCTCATAATTTATAACTGTTGCATTTTATAATCTTATAGTTATACTTAATTTCATGCAAAATGGTTGAATATTCAAACGTATGTTTGTTTTTATTTATTGATTATACAACATACTCGTATATACAATGCTGAAATTGCTATACAATGGTTGCTATACAATGCTGAAATTGCTTCAAAGCCTGGGTGTGTGAGAACGACTCGCACTTTACCGTTTTCTTTTTTTTGCTTTAATATATTTAACACATTTAAAATAATGCTTTATAAAAAAATAGTCTGTTAGAAAAATTAAAAATTTAACCTGCACGTGTTGGAAATTCGTACTAACTTTAAAAGAACTTATACTAAATTTAAAATTTATTTCATCCTACTTTATTAAGATCTACTAATAAAAGTAAGCTGTGTCTTGATAAGACGTATGTACAGCATTTTGCAGGTTTTTGAGAGTTGCGGGCTCAGATAATTTTCGTTCGTTGGATAAACATATTTTCGTATTATTAATATTTTTGAATTAAAAACAAAATACATTCTCTCTCTCTCTCACAGCTTCTTGCTGTATCCCTCGCGAGGCAGGATAGGCAGAGGGAACCCGGGAACCTAGTGTTAAGACACTCCGTTCCACTTCCGTTCCCCACATTCCGCCGAATTTGAGGCATTGCGTGTTGAGTGTCGGAACTCAACGCCACGCTTTGCCTTATTACCAGAGCGAAGAAATGAAACATTAAATATTTAAATTGTTAATATTAGATAATTCATTTTCTCGACTGGGGATCGAGCCCAGAACCTGTCGGTTACAGTAACACTCTTGTGCCGCTGCGCTACGACAGGCCTCTAAAATACATTTATTAAGAAAACATTAATATTGTTTAAAGAAAATTAAACAGAAAATGTATAAAAATTTATTGGAAACCGTCCAAGCGCTCACTAATTCATACGATCTCATTAAGCTATACGTGGAAATTCTTCTACGCCTGTTACAACTTTAAATATTTTTAACATTTTTAAAGTGTTATTCCACGCTTAGAAAAGAGTAATACGTTTATTTTTTTTATAGCTTTTCTGAAACAATTAATATGGAAAAATATTTTAGTAATATAAAAAAGTCTTAAAAACATTAATTTATTACAGTTACGATAAAATGTATGAGAATGAGAGTTTTATTTTTACACCAAAAATACTGATTTAAATGAGACTAACGGATGCACATGACAGAGTAGTCAGATAGAACTTGGGACACCAGTGTCTTAACACTCCGTTTTCTTTCTTTTTGTTCACTTTTCGCCGAATTCTAGAGGTATTGTTTGTTGATAGGCGGAGTTTAACACCGCACTTTGCCTCGTTACCAAAATTATTTAAATATTAAATATATCATTTCCTCAAGTGCAACCTTTTACCTTTAAAATCAATTTTTATTTATTTCCCTTTATACGCTATCCCTATGCCCGCAATAACAATAATGTTATTGCAGTGTAGGGGCAGAAGCGTGTGACTGTAATCACAACAGGTTGTGAGTAGAATCCCCACTCGAGGAAATACATTTTTTTATGCTTTCATTTTTTCACTTCGGTAACTAGATAAATGGCGGCGTTGAGATCCACCAGTTTACACCTAACACCTCGAATAACGTGGAAAGTTAAGAAAGGAACGGAGTGTTTTAACACTAGGTTCCCATGTTCCATCTGCCTACTTATGCTATGTGCGGGAAACAGCGTGAAAGTGAAAAAAGAAACAGAAAATTATAGTAGATATATATTTTTTTTATTATAATTCTGTAAAACTCGCTCATGCCTTCTTGTGCACGAACGCAAAACGTTAGATTCAGGGGCGTTGTTAACTTGCATGTCTGCACTGAGGCGTCTCTGGAAGAAGACTCAACATCGAGATAGTGCACGTCGCGGCGGATACTCGTACTTCAAGTGCAATCGTGTTTTACAGATAAATACAACACTGATCTTTAACAATATATCCATAGAATAAATTTGGGAAGTGAAACGGAAAATATGACATAGACAGAGGGAACTTGGGAACCTAGTGTTAAGACACTTCGTTCCACTTCCGTTCGCCACTTTCGCCGAATTTGAGGTATTGAGTGTTGAGTGGCGGAACTCAATGCTGCGCTTTGCCTTGTTACTAGAGCGAAGAAATGAAAACATTAAATATTTAATATGAAAATATTAAATATTTCATTACTTCGAGTGGGGATCGCACCCACAACCTATCGTTCACAGTCACACGCTGGTGCCGATGCGCCACGACAGGCCTCAAATAATATGACTAACTAATATGACTTACATTTTCCTATACATAAAGGAAATGTATGTTATTTCCCTATTTAAAAATTAACTGGTTTTATCGTTAGTAAATGATATACATAATATATGTATGATACAATTTGAATTTCAAGTTGCCGATTGGGTAAGTATATGAGAATTTAATTGAAGTATTTAAAAACGTTAAAATATTATGAAATGTAAGCTATAATGGCTTTGTTAAAATATGATTGGCCTAGTTTAAGAATAAAGGTATATTCGTATTTATTTTTATTAAAGCATATGAGTGTAACTCGACGGGTTGTGGGTTCGTTCTGCACTCGAGGAAATGAGATATTTAATATTTTCAATGTAAATATTTTATTTTCTCATTTCCTCACTCTAATAACAAAGCAAAGCGTGGAGTTCAGTTCCGCCACTTAACACACAATGCCTAAATTAAGCGGAAAGTGGAAAACGAAATGGAGTGTCTTAACACTAGGTTCCCAGGTTCCCTCAGCCTACCCTGCCATGCCATGCCATTCAACGATAAAAGATACAGCAAACCGCATTAAAATAAATCGTACGTGGATTTGTGATACACATTGCGACTGTACAGGCGACGGTCGTGGATTTGATTTTTACTTGCGAGAATGAAATATTTTCGTTTTCTCATTATATTAAAACAAACAGCTTGTCATGGACTTTAGCCATTTAATGTAGAATCTCTCGAAAATACATTATAAACACAAAAACATTAGGATTCCTTTGCCTTTCTTAAAAAATGCGAGCATAAAAACATAAAAATGAAATAAAACAAGACTTACTGTAGTAAAGTATGTACATCAGTATTTTATTCATTCTACCTTATAAAAATAAAATTATAATTTCGTTTCGGGTCAGACGTATACACATGTGTTTTTTGCTAAATATCAACGTTAATTTTATATATTATTACATTATTTTTTGTAATTTTCTATATGAAATTATTTTTAATGAATATATATATAATGGAAAACTCCGTTTACTAGCACATTCCAATCAAATGCTTATATCTAACATTGACATTTTAGGCCTGAAAAAACGTATAGACAATTTGCAACGACTACACGACATACGAGTAATATATGTACATATCTTATTTCTTTTCTAGTTCTAGTTCCAGTTCTAGACAAGGTTCTCGTAATATTTAGCTGTGTTTGCTGTGTTTTGTGATTTACATTTTAAATGACCAATTATATTGAAAACAGTAAGAATATCTAATTACATAAATTTCATAAAATAATTTCATACTGAGTTATTGCAAATATTTTTTTACATTTACTTTTTTAAAAAATATATATATAATCCAATTTTTTGTCAGCTTCATACTGTATCTTGCATATGACAGGGTAGGCAAACTTGGGAACCTGTGTTAAGACACTCCGTTTCGCCAAGTTTATGACTATGGGTGTTGATTGGAGGAACTCAACTCGCTTTACCTTTTCATACCAGAGCGAAAAAATGAAAACGTCAAATGTTTAATTTCCTCAAGCGATCATCGAACCCACAACCTGTCGAGTTTAAAGTCACACACTTGTGCCACTGCGCAACGACAACCATGTATGTGCTATTAAAATCCTCTCTAATACTACATTAATGAAAAACCCAATTACTACGTGTACCTACATAATAACCACAATTATCAGAAAAAACTAATACAGACACAATAAAAGAATTTGTCGATAATAAATGTCTTTTGAACAGAAACTAACAAATGAAAATAGGATTCACGTTTTATAATAGTACCTAAGTAATTTTAAATCGCCATTCCGTTTGCCTTGTCTCTTTTCCGTACCGAACGAGCGCGGAAGTGAAATTTAAAGGATTAAATAAAAATTAATATTGAAATTACTTACGATTCAAAACGCGGAATCGTTTAGGCAGAAATGAAACACGTTTCGAGAAAATGTACTTTGTTTAAGAAATATAACAATTTAATTTACTATTTCTGCATTATTTACGGCGTGTGCCATACACGGTATATGGATGGTATTGGTGTCGCAAAACTCGCGAGCTTGTTGTCTTTATTCGCCAATTTACTTACATTTGCGCTCTGGCCCGCGGGTCGTAAAGTAATATTATCCACCGCTGGGCGGGGCAATAGTGCCTCTTTTACGGGCCGCGAGCGAGCGTCACATGGGAAATTATTTGACGTGGCATTTAATGGATTTTTGCCTTCATAACATGCTACCTACTGCCAAATAAAAATGAGATACCAAATACTTAAATAAGCAGAATGAAATGCAGAAATGTGGAATATTTTAAAACACGTCCTATATAAGTTTAATTGTGTAGTTTAACGCTATTTCCCCCGAGGCTGAGTGAATGCTTGCGTCGATGTGCTGAAATTTTTCATTCACTTACCAATTCCGATGCGCTTTGTTGTATACGGCGGGTCCCCTATGTAAAATTTTTACAAGCTATTGCAATAACTATTGTATTTTAATACAAACATTATAAGGCATTATATACTAGATATCATATGTCAATCATATTTTTTTCTGAATTTATTTTTGTATTTACATTACATACATTTAAAAATGGAATATTACGAAGTACTAATTTATATAAAAGATATTTAATATAACATGTCTGTCGTGTTGTGTGGCCTGTCATGGTACAGGGTCACAAGCGTGTGACTGCGAAAGCGACAAGTTATAGGTTCGATTCTCAGCCGAGGAAATGTAACATTTAATATTTTTATTTTTTTGCTATGGTAAAAAGGCAATACGCAGCGTTGATTTCCACCACTCAACATTTGGCGAAAATTGGGGAACAGAACAGAGTGTCTCAACACTAGGTTCCCAAGTTGCCTCTGCCTGCACTGCTACGTGCAGGCTATAAAGTTGAACTGAGTGAATATTGTAAAGTAATCGCTTAATATTGTTTCAGAATATACGGTGAAGAGCTTGGAGCTACTTGAGCTGAGGGTGCCAGCACACGTTCCTCTCGGCACCAGACCATCGATGTCATGTCGATGGCAGCTAGGGCCCACTGACGTCCTTTACTCCGTGAAATGGTACAAAGATGGAAAAGAATTTTTTCGACATGTCCCACGGGATTATGAGCCGAGGCGAAAGTTTTTACTGCCGGGAGTTGATGTTGAGGTAAGTGTCATTTTATCTTCTTTAACTCACGTTGTAAAAAGAGGGGTGTTATAAGTTTGACCTGTCTGCCAATGATTCTGTGTTTCTGTATATGGAACAGTAACTTAACAAACTGCAGTTATTTATTTACGAAGCACATCCATAGGTGTGCTTTAAAATTTGATTAGCAGTTTAAAAGCTACACGAACTTTGTTAAGAATATAAGGCATACTGTGTCCTCGATAATCAGCCGGATTCTGCCATGCCTCTCGTATCACTGTCTCTTGCTTTATATATTTTTTTGCCATTCATCTTTGTCACTTATTATCACGATGTGTTTAAAACTCTCAGAACATATTCTTGTAGGTTATTCTAGGAAATTATTTAATGTTCTACCGTTTAGCGTTATACTAGCGATAATCAGATTTAATTTATTAAAAAAATATATGTTATGTTAAGTTAAGCTATGTATAAATTATGGAACTTTACCAGCTTAGCAATTTTAAAGTAAGCATCCAACTAAATGTTCAATACAAATAGCTGAATTATGAAGAGCCCCTGGAAACTGTATAATTAAATTAATCGGTTAGTAAGTCAAGTCGTTTACTTAGGTCTCGGCACTACTTCCCGCACAACTGGCGGATATTACGCCATGAAGAGGCAAGCGCGTAAACAAACTCTCACATGGAAAGCTTTCCGACAATTAGTTGCTACGTTTAACACTTGCCAACTTCAATGTACACAAAAATCTCTCTATCTGGCTCAACAGTATTTACCGAAAAATATTATAGCTTTTTCCTTACTTAGTGCTTACTGAGCGTTTTTAATTACTTTTTTAATTAAATAGACGGTTCAGCCTTGTGTTATATTTAGAAGTTAAGTTCTAATTTACGGTATTAATAACAAAGTAAACTTTATTTATTTTTGACTTTGCCTGAACGATTTTGCACTGACCGCAAAATATTAAATATGTAAGCGCGTGATACGTCTCTTAGTAATAAAATAATTATAAAAACGATAAAATTTCGCTTATATTACATAACGTATAGTTCTTTGTCTATCTTCAGTAATAATCATCGTATTAATAATTTCAAAGGCTAACTACTGAAAACTCGTTTGTAATATACATAATATCTTAATATATTCGTGTGTATATGAACATTATAAAAGAATTTGTTGAGACCTGTCGTGGCGCAGAGGCATAAGCGTGTGACTGTAAACGCGACCGGAAGTGGGTTCGATCCCCACTCGAGGAAATGAAATATTTAATATTACTTCACTCTGGTAACAAGCTAAAGTGCGGCGTTGAGTTCGGCCACTCAACACGCAATGTTTCAAATTCAGCGGAAAGTGGGGAATGGAACGAAGTGTCTTAATACTAAGCTCCCTCTGAAGAAAAATCCTATGTATTTTATACACGTATTATATAGATACAAAATCACAATGGCTATCGTACAGGTCTTTTCAAATTCAGTCGAGCTTACAGAAATATCTTCGTTAATAAAATGCGTCAGCTGCGAACAATCTCTCACAATTTAATAACTGCAGAGCGCTATTTATGCGCAGTTGGTCTTATGTAAACTGTTGTTTCATGCAAAAGCTCAAGCCAATATCGCTATCTGTAATGAAAGTGTATACAAATGAACTAAAAGTGTGATAATTAAAATTAAGTTACGTAAAATTAACAATCATTTTATTTTAAGTATCTACAAATTGTATATATTTTTATTACGTTGAGAACGTCCCTAGACGTATTTTAAAAGGCCCGGGTTCAAATCGTTTACTTTTATACTTTTCCTGAAAAAGTATTAAAAACGTTAAAACTATTAATTTTAATAACTTATCATGTACCAGGATAAGATTAGGAAGTTAATTTATTCACGTAAATTTTAAGTATTTTTTAATAATACTTGGCATCTTCTAACATTTAGTTCAATATTTAAGGCATGTAATATAAACTCACATTTGCCAAACTGTTGTAATTACCAAATTAACGCCGTGATATCACTAAATCCATATATAAAAAAAATCATTATAAAAATATTCTCAAAAATCTTAACTTTAAATTAGTAGTTTATCCTATAATTGGCCAATACACATTCCTGAGTAGACAAACGTATTATGATTCCTAGTTTAAAGTTTCAAGCCTTCCAATCTTATGATATATTGACTTACTACTCTACTCAGCTTCACGCTGTAACCCGCACATGGCAGGGTAAGCAGAGGGAACTTGGGAACCTAGTGTTAAGACACTCCGTTCCACTTCCGTTCTCCACTTTCCGCCGAATTTTGAGGCATAGCGTGTTGAGTGGCGGAACTCAACGCCGCATTTTTTGCCTTGTACCATTAAATATTTTATTGGAAAATATTAAATATTTCATTGCCTCGAGTGGGGATAGAACCCACAACCCATCGGTTACAGTCGTGCCGCTGCGCCAACAGGCCTCAACTACCAGACGCCTGACTTACCTACGTGGAAAGCAAACATTAACTTCTTTGATATTTCTTTCTTTACTTAATAAGCATAAACGAAAAGGATTTTTTTTAGTTGATATATTATTGAGTAATATATTTTCTAAAAAAATATATTAATAGCAGATGTCAAAACTTTTGAGTTATACGTTGCTGTGGGTCTACTTGGCCTTTCAGCGTCACGGCGGGGGAGCAACGAGTACTACGACGACCTTAAAATTTATGAGCCCTGACTGATACCTTAACCTTATCAACTTTCCTTTATATCTGCTTTGAAGACCATTAATTTCAATTGTAGGATCAAAAATAAAATTAAAAAAGAACTAAGTAGGTACTTTTTTTTCGTTATTTCTCATTTTTTTTGTAAAATTTTTATTTATATTTCAGTAAATCTGAAATAGAATTGCATTATAATTGTATACGTGATTTATAATAATCGGTTTAGTTGCATTGAATTTATATAATTAAATACAAACGTACCGCTTTGTATATTTTAAATAAACACTATTGACACGCGATTGATACCTTTTCCAGTATAATCGTTAGTTATAATAAATTTGTAACTATTTACTGTCTGTTTATGGAAGATATATTAATAAAATGTAATAGGGGACGTTTATTAATATAATATATATAAAAATAGTGATGTTTTTGCTTGTCTGTGCGTCTGTACGCGTTAATTTCAAAATAATGCTAATTAAATTAGACATGAAGTTACACAAACATTTTAAATATTTAATTTCTAAAAGAGTTTAAAACGAAAAACATTGTCAAGCGACAAGCATTGTAGATCAACGGGAGATACTTATAAGGATCGATAAGCTTGATTTTGTACATATTTTGTATAGTGAACTACAAATATGACGTTTTCTAATAGTTGTTTTCAACAATATAATTCTAATTTCTATTATTCGGACTTTCCCCTTATTTATAGCGATTGTTAATTCTCATTTCACATAAAATTTTATGATCGTAGATCCACGGATATATCCTATTGGTTTTAATTAAGCGATAGATTTCAGACAAAATCATACATCCTTTGATCAAGTTGAATCTGAAACTAAATTTTGTCCTATGTTCTAAGGGACCGTAAACCTGAATATTTAATATTAACTTCAGCGTAATCTTAAGATAAGTATACAGACGACCAATAAATTGATGCTGTAAATATAAAAATCATCATCAATAATATATGGCAATTAAACAATCTGTTTTGTTTCAGCAATCAAGCGCCAACGGTTCTAATGTGACGCTCTCACCAGCCGTGCTCGAGACCGGAGGACGATACCGTTGTGAAGTGTCTGGAGAGAGGCCACTATTTCCTACTGTGTCTGATCATTCTGACATGGTTATAGTTGGTAAGCAAATGTATTGAAATGTATTAATAATTAGCAAGAAATTATTAGAGAATTATATAAAAACCATTTTTTTACTATCAAATGATACTGATTTTACACATTTTAGATGAGCCTACCGCATACCCGTGACCACGGACTACTGCAAAGTGTTTAAATCGTCGGGTTTCCTAAAAAATATATTTATAATACTATTAAAACATAATAGTGTCAAGTATTTTTTACAATCACATTTATTTTTGGCTCGTTTTTAGCTCTGCCCGCGACTGGTCCCATCATAAGTGGATCTCGTCTTCGCTATCAAATAGGAGATCGTGTCCAAGTTAACTGTACGTCTGGACGTTCGCGGCCAGCTACAAGGCTTACCTGGTATATAAATGGGGAACCGGCGCCTTCCGCTGTAGTACTTGCACCGGAACATTATCAACATGATGATGGACTAGAGACAACCAGTCTCGCCTTAGACTTTAAAGTAAAACCTAAACATTTCAAAAAAGGGGACCTGAAGTTAAAGGTACTGGACTTATTTGAATTATTTTTTTGTCACTCCAGATATGTTCATATTTTAAGAATAGTATTTTTCATGATTTGCGAGCTGATTACACTGAGCACAAGCATTGGCTAATATTTTAATCTGTTTTATAATTGAGTTAACTAACTAACAATAAATGAACTCCGTAGGTCGTATGAATTTAAGTTATGCAGAGAGACAGTAATCCTATATAACTATTCCTATTTTGAAGGTATTTTTGTTAAGTATCAGAGAACAATTTACTTTGCCTGATTAAAGCAAAAGAACCATATTTAATACATTGAAAACATACAGTGTTATATTTTCTACAGTGTCTTGCAACAATTGCAACAGTTTACTGGAGGAGTAACGAAGAAAGTGTACAAGGAGAGAGACCGAAGGGATATGCTCGTTCTAGGGAGCTCTTAGAAGGCACGTCGAGAGCAGACCGCGTGCAGGCAGCTGGATCCAGTCACTACCAATCAGCATTTACTACACTCATTCTTCTCTTGATTATAGCTCATCAGCTCCCTAACAGGCTATTTATTTAAGAATGAATTAAATAACATTCCATTTGTATAATATGAATTGACAAACATTTAGTTTTAGATGTAATTATGATTTTGGGTGATAAGAACAATTTATTAAAAGTACGTGTACCTTTTTATTTCTGTATTAGTATAAGTAAATATTATTATTTTCCATTTATATTGTGTTTACCATTTTCATGCCAATTACGTGGTCTGTTAGGATTTATAACACAAATATTTAACCGTATGTCAATAATCCAAAGATTTATAGATTTATTTCAAGTATTTTTGTTTATCAAAAAAGAATTGAACAAGCAAGAAACAAGCATGAACTTTCAATGTTTTCATGTCAAAATATTGATGATACCAGCAAGTGTTTTTTTTTCTTTTTTTTTTTCAGCTTCACGCTGTATCCCGCACTAGGCAGGGTAGGTAGAGGGAACGGAAGTGATACCTAGTGTTATGACACTCCGTTCCACTTCCGTTCCCCACTTTCCGCCGAATTTGAGGCATTGCGTGTTGAGTGGCGGAACTCAACGTCGCGCTTTGCCTTATTACCAGCAAGTGTTATTTATTGTTTTTCTAGCTTCACGTTGTATCCGGCACATAGCAGAGTAGGAAGAGGGAACTTGGGAACCTACTGTTAATACACTTTGTTCCCATTGAAACACTTACATTGGTCACTTCGGCTCCACCATATTGAGCGGCGGAACTCAACTCCGCGATTTGCTTTAGTATCATTAATTATTGTTCAAGTAATTTACCAAAAATCAGTTGTAAACCATAATTCGAGAGTTTCGTTCGTAATTCAACAATTAACATTCAGTTTTCTTGTGCTTTAAAATAATGGAGTAAATTTTAATGACTTATTTTATGAATACAAAAGTGCATACAAAGCACATTTTTAACACGGAACCATATTAGTTCCGCACAAGAGCGCAGAAGCAAAGACACCGAAAATTATCATAATATCTATATCTTTGTATGAATTTTTCTATTACAATGTAACTTTAATAGCATATGTGAATTTATGTAAAGTAAGATAAAATCTTTAAAATAATTATTCTTTGAAGAAGTGCGTCGATAAATTAATATGGAAGAACTAAAAACTTTAAATACGTATGATGAGAAACTCTCGACGATCTATAATAACTATACCATACTACATATTCAGTAAATTTTATTAAAACTAGCAAGCCATTGATATAACTAGTCAATTGTAATAAAATTAAATAGATTAAATAATTTATCTATCTAAGAAATATTTCAACACAGTTAAAGAGAAGGTAACGTTTTTGAACAGATAGAAATAAATATTAAGTCATTTTGTATAATTAACTGTTTCTAATGAATACAAATAAAGTTTTGATGTAAAAATCTAAAGAAGAATATGACTGATACGTTTTTTTTACATAGCTTCATGCTGTATCCCACATGTACCGGGACAGGCAGAGACATAGCTCTACTATCAGTTTCCAAAATTTCCTAAAATTTTTGATACGCGTGCTAATTGGTAAAACTGACACTGCACTTCGTCTTGTTACCACAACGAAGAAATAAATAAAAAAATATTGATTAAAAAATATATTTATTTCCCCAAGTGAGAATTGAAACCATAACCGTCTCGTATAAAATCATACTCGCTGTTACTGAGCCACTACGGCCTCCACGACGACTGATACGTATTTAATATTTTAAATTCAAGATAAGGTATGAAGTATGAATTCTACAGGGATATTCAGATTAATCTCTAATGAGATAATAGAAATGTGCTAATCATAGAATTATCCAATTATCTTGTATGAATCTCTTGTAAGAATGTAACGTATACCTCTACATATTGAAGGGCAAATAATGCTCTTACGTTAAAATCAATATGAATGTGTAAAAATTACATATTGTAAAAGTGAAGTCAAAACGCAGTCAATTTGCGGTTTAACCGTTCTAGAATAAAAAAACTAGTTGTTTATAATATTAAATTTATTATTATCTTTGGAAATCGTATCTGATCACAAAAAATATGTTATTATAATTAACTTTTTCATTGGATTTTAATATGCAATCTTTATATAGAGTTGATCTGTATTTGATTTAATATGAAACTGTAAATGCAGTTTTCGTAGCTTATTTAATATAAAACGTTTCTTTGAAAATATTGTATATATATACTTAGATGCACTGTACATAAATATGACAGTAGTTAAATAATAAATATATTATAGTATCTATTTAAAATTAATAATTCTTTATCAAAAATTCAATAAAAAATATTTGTTATTTATTTTAAATGGTGTATCTATATACCTTCTTATTGAAATCAAAACATAAACTATAAAAAAATTCTATACATACATAATATATTAAAATTATCAATGTTATAAGATAAATATATTTGACGCAGAATTTAGAAAATAACCAAAAACATATCCGCTGTAACGAGTGATATGAGATGTTCTATTATAACAAAATATTTATATAACTGTACCGCTAATTTATTGTAAGAATAGATTATTTTAAATTTATATAATTCATTTGTTTAATGTAAAATTTTGCACTTCAATAATACTAATTTATAGTATTTACATAGAAAAATGTGAAAATTGATATGAAAAAGTACATGAATCTTTGACTGTTATCAAAGGTATTATTTAAGATGCTACGTTAAAATTGTTGCTTAATGTTATGAAATATTATTATTAGACCGTAATTATGAATATGTAAATACCGAGTAATGTAGCTCAAAACAATGAAATATTATAACTATGTGATCTAAATGCTTTTAGTTTTCATTTATTGTTTATTATCTTATCTTTTTTTTATTTTTTCCCAGGTTCACGCCTTATCCCGCAGATGGCACGTAAGGCGAAGGGAACTTGGGAACCTAGTGTTAAGTAATTCCGTTCCGTGTCCCACTTTCCAACGAATTCGAGGCATTGTGTGTTAAGTGGTGTCACTTAACGCCGCGCTTGCCTTACTACCAGAGCGAAATACCCCCAGAGTGCAGGGTAGGCAGAAGGAATTTGAGGCATGGCGAGTCGAGTGATGAAACGCAACGCTGCTTCAGAACGAAGAAATAAAACCATTAAATATTTAATTTGAATATATTATATATTTCATGTTCCGAAGCGAGGATCGAACCCAGAACTAGTTGCGTTTACAGTCACACTTTGTGCCACGACAGGTTCCAAGACAATGAGATCAACGTTAAATTTCGGGAATAAAATTTGGTAATTATTTTACATCTTATTCGTATATTCTACACAGATTTAGTCAGACTTAGAGGATACATTTTTGATAAATACAGAAATTAACATAAGAAACAATGTATAACGCTTCCAGTCCCATTTTCTCCTATTTTAAAAGTAATGATGAATTTATATATCTCTCCCTTTTTAGTGTCGGTGTTTCGTTTCATCGCCTTTCAAATGACAACGATGCGAACGAAGTTTTCATTTCAATAGAATGGATATTTCTGTCTAATTTTTTGTTGGCTTCATTCTTCACATTTTTGTATTTGTGTCTCATACCTTTTAACTTTTTCCGTTTCTCATTCCTTTTTACTTTTTCCGTTGTTTCCGGTTTGAAATCAATTAAAGAAGTTTCACTTCAAATAAATCTATGAAGTATCATCGATTTTTCAAAAGTATCAAAGATCAAGAGAGTGATAGCACTCTCTCTAACTCTCAGCTTCACTCTGTATGCTGCACATAACTAAATAGACAGAGGGAACTTGGAAATCTAGTGTTAAGGCACTCTGTTCCGTTCCCCACTTTCTACTGAATTTCAGACATTGCGCGTTGCCCGCCGCCGGCACCACCCTCAGAATTGTTACCAGAGCCCTGAAATGAAAACATTAAATATTTAAATGGAAAATATTTCACTACTTCGAGTTGGGATCGAGCCTACAACCTGTCGCATTTAAAATCACATGCCTCAATATATCTATCGTATTTAAGAAAACACTTTTTTTTTATTTAGAAAAGATTTTTACTAACACAAAAAAAAGCTTTCAAAGTTTATATTATTTCTTGTTTTATATATAGCTTTACGAAGTCTTAAACCTCACTACGTATCACCAAGGGGGGAAGGGGGGATTAAAAAATGCTACAAAAACATAACGTGTTTAATGGACGGCCCCTTAACTAGTGGTAAATAATTTTAAATTTTAAAAATAAAGCTTGTTAGTTATTTTTTGACTTTGGCTTTAGCTTTTGAAGCTATATATGTCACATGTAAAGTTGCACATAATGTGAAACGGATATTATAATTAATATATACAGCTATTATACCAAAATATAATGACGATATTGATGTCATCGTAGCGCAATGAGGCTCTAGCAATGGTTGCTCTATGTTTCATTACCGCCGGAAGGAATTCATTATTTTCATTTCCCTTCTCTTGTAAAGAGAAATTGTGGCGTTAATTTCCGCTATATACTAGATTGTCACAATATATATATATATATATATATATATATATATATATATATATATATATATATATATATATATATATATATATATATATATATATATGTATATGTGTATATATATATATATATATATATATATATATATATATATATATATATATATATATATATATATATATATATATATATATATATATATATATATATATATATATATATATATATATATGTGTATATCTAGTGACAATATAGATGGAATATTTTTGAAATTATTAAAGAGAGAAGATCATCCTCATTATTTAGAGCAGGATTTAGATAAGTTGACTTAATTGCGTAAATATTTAAATTGCCCTTTTAACAACAATTTGTGTAACACATATAAATTTCCGACAGTATAAGCGTGCGACTGAAAAAATGTCTGGTTGTGGGTTCAATCCCACTCGGGGAAATCAATATATTTAATGTTTTCAAATTAATTATTTATTGTTTTTATTTCTTCGCTCTGGTAACAGAGTAAATTGAGGAGTTAAATTCCGCAACACACACGCAATGGCACAAATTCGGCGGAATGAAGGGAACCGAACGGAGTGTCTGTCTAGTTTTCAATTTCCTTGTGCCTACCCTGGCACGTGCGGGATAAAGCAAAAAAAAAAAAAAGAAAAAAAATACTGTGTAAAAAAATAATGTAAATGTTCATATTATTTATCTAACTCTTTCAAATTTACCTATTCATGTATATATTTAATATGAATCTAGGAATCGGCTCCAACGATTTTTAGTATGTCAATTTATCAACGCATTTAATTTATATCTTAATATAAACGCCGAAACACACTGTTTGTCAAACAAAAATCAAGCAAAGCTCGTTTATCGCAGTATTATTATATATTTGTTTGTCAGCTTCACACTGTATCGTGGACATGTCTTGGTAGACAAAGAACATTTAGGAATCTAGTATTAAGACACTCCGTTCCATTCCCTACTTTTCGCTGAATTTAGAGCATTGCGTGTTGCGAAACTCAACGCCGCGCTTTATCTTGTTACCGCGCGCGACCTGTCACGTTCATAGTCGCACGTTTATATAAAGTATATTAATGTTGTATGTACTATAAATATTATAAATGATATCTTTTTATTTTCTTATTTCTTTTCGTTTTTAGGTAAGGTTAGAAAAACTAAAGCTAAAAAAAAAAAAGAAATTTAAAAATATAATATATTAGCTGAAACATTAAATAAATTACCGTCAACCTCCATTATTATTATGTTAAAAAATTAAACTCTGAGGATCTTGCGTGTCGCATCCCCATTAGACGTTTGCATACAGTTTGCATAATGTAATACCGGGTACGGGGCCGTGGCGCCCGCCCACTGCCTTTATCGCATTTAAATAAATACAAAATAAATGCAGTCATTATTTTTAATATATAGTAAATAAATAAAAAAAAAAAGTAATAATATTCTTGATTTTCGCGATATTTACATATTTTAAACGAAACAAATTTAACTAGATCAATCACGTATATATAAATTTAAACATTTTTGGAATTCCGACGTTTTCAAACACTTTGCAGTAATCGGTGGTCACGAGTAGACTAAGGTGACATCCGTCTGTCAGTTGACATTATTATTATATCAAACTACCATCAACAATTTCTTAATTGACTTGCGTACTACACTTGATTTTTGGAAAAATGAACTGACTATATCTCGCCGTCTGGTGTTGTATGTCTGAGGAGGGGGATCCCTCCTCAGACCTAGAAGGTAGAAAATTTCTAACCATCTTTCCTATTGAAATTGTTGTATTATGTTTTTATGTTTCAATAGACTCACGGATCATTCTACGGATATACTTGTTATACTTAGATGTGGGGTAAATCAAACTTGATGTAGTGATTGGGCTTATCCGTTGCATCCGTATGCTTACACAATGCTGACTTCAATACATGCCAGTCTTGATATCGGATATGTGTTCCTTTACGCTAACACCGATGATTCTCTTTGTTTGACGATGTATGACACAGTCACAGTCTAATTTGTATACGCCTGCACACTGACAACTAGACTAGAAAACAAATTTTAATAAATATGATTTTAAAAAACTGCTAAGACACGAATATGCGATTAGAAACTCTTGTGAAACTTTATTGTTTTTAAAACTTTTGTATGTTTTGTTTTTGAATTTGTGTGAGCTTTGAAAGCGCAAATTGCAGTAGTTTTTTTTTGTTTTAAAAAATTGTATACAACAAGGTGTTCTCGACATAAGTAAGGCCTTTTGGTATCGTCACATAGTATATAAATAATATTTAAAAGATTATTTATATACCAATCACTAATAATTCGGTTAAATTTGTTGCATTTAATTATTTCTTAAATAAGATAATTTTGTGATCAGATGGTAAAATAATGTACAGTATTTATATCTATAGCGTTGGTTTCAGAATACATAGGTGGTTTTGCTATAAATATTATACAATTTAGAAAAAAGATAACAATAATAATAGAGAGAGAACTGAGATCTGTCGTAGCGCAGGTGCGTAAGCGACAGGTTGTCGCGTCGATCGTCACTTGAAGAAGTGAAATATTTGATATTTTCGAATTAAATATTTAATGTTTTCATTACTTCGGTTTGGAAACAATGTAAAGAAGTTGAGTTCTGCCACTCAACATTCAATACCTCAAATTCGGCAAAAAAAGCACTGGTGCCCATAACACAAGTTATATCTTAAAATAGATGGCAGAGTTCGTTACACCACAGTATTTATATCTAAGTACAGTTAATAGATTGATTCATTCTATCTAGATATTCTACTCTTTATTTTTTTACAGTGATTTTCATTTAATTTTAAACTAACTGCTTTACTTCACGTCAAAATATTGAAGCAAAATCGCGGATAAAAAGCTAATACTAATTATAATAATAAGCACGCATTTTTAGTATTATTATTTTTTTTATTTATTTTTTTTCTTTTAGCTTCACGCTGTATTGTGGGATACAGCGTGAGGCAGGGTAGGTAGAGGGAACCCGGAAACCTAGTGTTCGGTGATTGCACTCCGTTCCACTTCCGTCTTCCCACTTTCCGCCAAATTTGAGGCATTGCGTTTTGAGTGGCGGGAACTCAATGCCGCGCTTTGCCTTATTACCAGAGCGAAGAAATGAACATTAAATATTTAAATTGAAAATATTAAATATTTCTCGCTAGGGGATCGAACCCAGAACCTGTCGGTTACAGTCACGCGTTTGTGCCGCTGCGCTACGACAGGCCTCAAGTGGTATTTAATTATTCATTTCTAAAGGACAAACTAAAGGTCCATAGGTATAAATCTGGGAATAAAAATAAGCAAACATCTATTCTTTAGAAGTCAATATACTTTACACAAAAAGAGTTAATTTGTTCGACATACAAAGCGCCATAATATAGCATCGACTGATCAATTCTCATTTATACTATGACTCACCAAGCCCCCTTGCATGCGTCCACGCGCCTTGCATTCAACCCTCGTCGAGGAAATCGAGGGGGAATGACTGGAAATGGCTCACGCTATTGTGACAGACGTAGGGACGACTTGTATCTTCCGTAAACATATAAATACGTTGATTAAGCGTATGTCTTTACATCCGTTGTGGCATGATAAATGTGTAAAATGTTTGTTTTTTTAAATAAACATTTTATATTTATTAGGTAATAAGGCAAAGCGCGGCGTTGAGTTCCGCCACTCAACACGCAATGCCTCAAATTCGGCGGAAAGTGGGGAACGAAAGTGGAACGGAGTGTCATAACACTAGGTTTCACTTCCGTTCCCTCTGCCTACCCTGCCTAGTGCGGGATACAGCGTGAAGCTGAGAGAGAGAGAGAGAGTGAGAATATTTCTTAGGTGATTAGCGGGTAAGTATTCTTAAATCTGTATGCTATACACAAATGAAACAAAGAGTCTATGTTATTTTACAATTTTAATTTGAATACTTTACTCAGCTTCACGCACATGGCAGGGTAGGCAGAAGGAACTTGGGAACTTAGTGTTAAGACACTCCGTTCCACTTCCGTTCCCCACTTGCTGCCGAATTTGAGGCATTGCGTGTTGAGTGGCGGAACTTAACGCCGCACGCACAACCTGTCGATTACACCCTAAAGCCGCTGCGCCACGACTGGCCTCTATTTGAATACTTTTATGTCTTATAAATAGGTAGAAATCCGTCGTGGCGCAGTGGCACAAGCGTTAAGCGTGTGACTGTGAACGCAACGGCTGTGAGTTCGATTCCTACTTGGAGTAAAGAATTGTTACAATTAATTATTAACTGGGATATAGATTCTCTGTGACTACTTTTATATACAGCTGATTTTAAAAAAAAATTATCTTTATATATTTTTGTTATGTTATTTAGAAACTTTTGTGAAACTTTATTGTTTTTAAAGCTTCTGTATGTTTTGTTTTTAAATTTGTCTGAGCAAGGGCAAATTGCATTTTTTTTTCATTTTAACAAAATTTATAAATCACTATATCATATAACTAATATTTTTAATAAATAAGAAATAATATTTCAAAGACGACAAAAGTTACCAATCAGGTTATGTTTAGTTAGTTTACTATATATATTTTTTACAATTTTTTATTTCACTCTTTGTATTATGTATAGATAGATATAAGTGTAGTTTTGAATGTTTCAATTTGACCTGTGTAACATGTTCCATTTTTGTTTTTCATTTTTCGTCGAAATCTTGAGATATTGCGAGTTGACCAGCGAAACTAAACGACGCGCTTTGCCACTTTACCAGAGCGAGGAAACGAAAATAATAAATATTCCAGTTTTCTATTGACAGTCAACCTGATACCTATCCTTTACGGTCGCACACTTCGCGCCATGACAGACTCCGATTTTTTTAAAATAAATTTTCATAATAAATAATATACTTGTTGCCATATATAAACAACTAGTTCAAATATGTGACGAAATAATAGTAAATTCTATTGTATTTTTTTGGTTTTGCGCTGTACCCCGCATGTGGCAGGGTAGACCGAGGGATTTTTGGAACCTAGTTCCCCACTCTACGCTAAATTTGAAGCTTTGCATGTTGATACCGATGTTGGCAAACTCAACGTTACTTGTTATCAGTTACTTGATTTGTTATCAGAACAAAAAAAAGTAATAATAATACTAAATATTTCATTTGCCATACCCCTGAGCTTGATGTCATATAACATTACAAAATATTGTAACATTAATAAACTATCAAATTGAAGTTTTATCAGTTAGAAAATTACAGCTGGATTTTATCGAATGTGTCAATTTGCTTGATTGCCATCCGGTAACCCTTTATTAAATGTATTTATTGATACTCAAAAGTTGCTATAGATTTTATAGTCATCAAATTTTAATTAACACTGACTAATGGATTAAATTTAATTTACGATAATGATGTTTGTGTAAATATAAGGAATATGTGTTATTTTAATTAAGTAACACGATTTTAAGCCTATCGTGGCGCAGGGACACGAACGTGCGCCTGCAAGCTCGACAGGTTGTGGGTTCGATACCGTCGAAACGAAATTAAACATTTAATATTTTCATTTCTTCGCCCTGATAACAAAGCAAAGAACCATCCGTTACTTAAGACACAATGTCCCAAAATTAGCGGAGAGTTGAGAAGAAAAGGTGTCTCTTAACACTAGAGTGCCTCTGTCCTGACGCCTTTTTTTATGGGAGAGACGGCAAACAAGCGTACGGGTCACCTGATTGTAAGTGATCACCGTCGCCCACGGCCCCGTGTAACTCCAGAGGAGCTACAGGAGCGTTGCCGTCTTTTAAGGAGGATAGGCACTGGGGCCCGGCATTACCTAATGAGAAACGCAGTGGCCAAATTCACTACTTAACGCCGGTCTTAAATGCCGGGGGTGGTAATAATCCGGTCAAGTATGCCCATGCGTTTCGCCATTGCTGGCAACGTGACTCTACCACACGCACTTCAGTCGCCTCTTATGACACCATCAGTACCACGGGGCAAAAATTCTGTGTGATACAATGTGAATCTGATAAGAAAACATCATCCATATTACTAATATTGTCATAATCAATATTAGATTAACACCAGTTTTCTAAACTGGTGTTACTATAAATTATTAGACTTTAGTTGCGGCTTCGTCCGTTAAGTCGAAGGGAAATGAATAACGAGTGAGTGTCCAAGGTCAAGGTGAGGACCGCAGGCACAGTGGGTTACACCGCAAAGTATTAGCCTAACTTACTCTTTGTCGATATTAAATTATAATTCAATTTTTTATTGATTTGTTTAAGCAAATATAAAATGGAAACTTTGTGTATAATAATATTTTTTATTATTTTAAAACATATTTGAGATTACCAATATAAATAAAACAAGTATTAACCATGCTTCGACATGATTATTTATTTAAAAAATATATATATAAAAAAAATAAAACAAACAAAATTATATAAATTATGAGTATAAAAAATAATAAAAAATAATAATATTCATCAAATTACCCTTAATCCTTTCAATACGTACTACCTGCAGTCAGAGTTAATTCGGACACTTAAAATGTGTCACATGTCAACTTGTGGCTAGTAAATATAAATATTATTTAATATATATAGGCCCTAAAATATGAAATTCAGTTTAATCACAAATGTGATTAAAGTAGCCAGAGAAAGTTGATTTTCTACGATAATTGGAAGCACTCATAACATTGCCAGAACCCTAGTATGCCAGACGAATCCTGCCCCAAGCGAAAATTGATACAAAAAAAAATATTTTTTAACGTTTAGTGGAAAAGTGCCGGTATTGTTACAGTTTTCTCTAATCTGGTCAAACGATAACGTCATACGTCTATTATCAACATTTGCAAACTTTAATGGAAAAACTAGCTTCTAAACAATCGAAATGGCTGGTTAATTATTAGTAAAGCATTGTCATGGCAACGCTACCCACCATATCCTTAAAATATGGACATTGGTCCAACAGAAAATTTTATGTTTTTGAAATTTAGATAACTTCTAGCAAAGAAATAAATTCAACTTCAATTGGGCAGTTCAAACCGTCTTTAAAGATTTTATTGATTCCGGTCGGAATGGTCTTTTTTGTAAAGAGATGACAATAGTTCATACTTTGATTAAATTAATATATAATAATAAAAATATTCGGCTTTTTGTTCCTATCATACTAAATGCCATTTAAACATGTAAGGGCTTATTTATATGCGCGTCTAATATGGAATATTTGTAATTATTTTGTTCACCTTCACGCTCGTTCCTGCATAATTATAGACTGAGGAAACCGCTTTCCATCCCATTACCAAGATTAGTAATTTAAATAATATATTAAATATATGAAATACAACCATATATAGAACATCAATAATATACTAACATTTGCCTATTTCTTTATGTCTCGTCCAAAACAATTCATCTTACTTTTGCAACATCAAATGATACATGACCGCATAAATCTTCTTAAAACAAACTAAATTCACGTAACATATGAACATTCTGTGCCATTGGAAGTTACATTTGGTTTCATAACATTTATGTAATAGTTACAGAATTCAGATACACAGATTCATGGATTGAAATAATTAAATCACAAATTTACATTTTCCTTTTGTTAACCTTCGACAACCAGATCGGGAAGCATTCTTTTTTGCATAACCTGACACCGAACAAATAGCAGGGTGGACAGAGAGAGCTCAGGATTAATACATTCTGAATCCTAATTTCCGCCCAATTTCCGAGGCATTACGTATTGGGTAGGGGAACCTCTCCAAAGCCATGCACAACGGCCTTATTTTTCGGTTTTTATTCCTCATAGTTAAAAACAAAACCTTTATATAGAATCACTTTGTTCTCAGTCAGCCCATCTGTCAAGACTATTTATCTCCAGTACTCGAAATATCAAGGTATCAAGCTGAATATGAAATATGTATATCTTCAGTCCCTTTAAGCACAGAAAAAATCTAGCTTTTAAATGAATGCAATTAAAAGATACGAGCATTAATTCATTGTTTTTGCTGCATTTCGTACGAAATTCACGGCGTATACAAAACGTATGGACCCGTGGACAGTTATGAAATTTGGCACGAAGCGAGAACAATACAAGCAAAGAAAAAAATCGAACAGTTAAAATTTATAGCTATTTCATAGAAACAAGAATGTTTACAAAGTCATATTTGTAATAGTTCATTTCATAAAGAATGAGTAATAGTTTGTAGAAACTTAAGTTCGTCGACTTTGATAAATTGTTTTTCCTAAAATGAGTACGGAACCCTCAGTGGGCGAGTCCAACTTGCATTTAACCTTTTTTTTTTTATTCTTTACTCAAAGGAAAATCAATTCATTAATTACTATCGAGTGAAGTCTGACAAAAAATAATTGTGCCAAGACGATGACAAAGTAATTAGGTACTATAAAATTCACGTCTAATATAATTTGACAGCTACATTACTAGCCACTAGACGCCAGTCATAGTTCAGGGGAACAAGCGAGTGACTGTAAACGCTAAAGATTTTCGATTTTATCCCCACTCGAGCAAACAAAATATTTTTATTTTTAAGGGAAAGCGCGGAGTTGAGTTCCGCCACTCAGCCCGCAACACTTCAAATACGGCAGAAAGAGGACAATAGAATGGAGTGTCTTGACACTAGGCTCCCAAGTTTCCACTGCCTACCCTGCTATATGCGAGATAAAGCATGAGGCCAGAAAAATAAAAAAAAAACTATTTTACTGCAAAGTATCGATATATTTACGTCAAAACAGAACTGCAGTGTTCGCCACTGTATACACGTTTCGGCCGGAGTAATTAATATTTGGAACCCCAATACAATCTGACTCCTGTCATAGCCAGGTCAATTTAGTAACACGAGCTTTTATAAAATATCCAGCTGCATCCAACCAGAAGTTTTTGGTTATTAATCATGATCTCGAGTTACATTTTTTAATTGTTGAATAACGGAATTCAATGTCACGTTACCATAGGGAACCCAAAGCCTATCACGTTAACAGTCGCACGCTTGTAATCCTTTTTTCCGTAAGAAAACCTAGTTATGGGTCCGTATGCTGGAAGAGGGGCCAAGCGAATATGTGAAACTCATGCTTCAACATCCTACTCAATAAAACCTCAAGATGGACTCTCACTATGCCATTTTTTTGAAGCCGCGGGTGCATTTTCATACTCTACCGTTGCTTCGAAGCAGTTGCTTATTTCGCTATGCACTTCTTATTTTTTATACCTCTGAATAATGTTGATACGCGTCTCTACCTGTAGTCCTGCACCAATAAAAGCCTCAATTGCTAATATCAAACAAAATTTTCTTGGGCAGAAAACGCACACGGACTTTTTTAATATTATAAATCTTTTTTAATATTGCTTCTATTTCCCGGATACAACATGTAACCAAACTATCGAGGAATAAAAATTCTAAAAGTTCAATGAATATTCAAATAAGCTCAAGAATGAAATTAGGCAAAACTTTATTTAGAATATTACGACTGAAAGCTTCCTTTTGTATTGTAACTCGAATTAGCATAGAAATCGCTACTGCATTAGTAAATTAGGATTCGATTTGGTTGTATTCTGGTCCAAGTTGTATCGCACCGAGATTACTGACGTCGTCAGCTCCCAAGTCCTACGTTTATATTAACATATCCAAACAACATTAAAGTTACATTCAGATTAACAATCAGTTGATCAATTGTTTGCCAACATTTATTTAAATAAAACACTTAATTCCTTTAAATAATTTTTAAAGATTTATTATTTATTCGTTTATGTTACTTTACATATTTTTTTTAATTTCAGTATATTAAAAAATAAAAAAAATAAGGTCTAATATCAATAATACATTATAAAAATTGTAATACACTAAACTACTTGCTCCATGTATACAACTCAAATAGAAAAGAAACAGCTCAACTCATAGCGAAACACTCCGTAACCCTTTTCAAAAACAAATTTAAGAGATTTGGTGTTGAATTGCGTAACTCAAGTACGTTTTTTTTATGTTACGCGATCGAAAAAATTAACATAATTCACTTCTCGAGTGTTTTTTATTATGGGCAAGACATGGCAAACGAGTGTATTGGTCACCTTATGGTAAGTGATCACCGTCATCCCATGTAGCGACAGAGAAGCTACAGGAGTCTATAAAGTGGATGGGCACCGGGGCCTGGTATTACCCAATGGGAAACGCATCGGCCAAAGCCACTACTTAACGCCGGTTTTAAATACCGAGGGTGGTAATGATCTGGTTGAGTTCATGCGTGTTGTCATTGCTGACAACGTGACTCTCCTACACGTACTTTAGTCGCTTCTTACGATATGAGGGTGATTGTATTCTAAGCCGGAATCATACGGCATATAGAATCTAAAAAACGTTTACACTTAAGCCACACTATGTCGCAGTTTCTGTACCATTTTGTAGGCGGGCGGGACCCAGCATTGCTTTAATATAATTATTAAAGCAATGCTGGGTCCCGCCCGAAAATTAAAAGTTTAAATACTTGCAATTAATATATAAATCGATAAAACAAACACATAAAACGCTGTAAAAATAATATCATTTGATGAATTTTATTCCACTCTAAAATTACTAGGTACCTTATTAAAGAAATATGTTCAATGTGATATAACTGGCAAGTCAAAACATTTCTGCACTTTCCCGAGGCAGTTTGTTTTGAAGCATTTACGAAGGTCTTATTCATGCGACAGTATAGGAGCGACATTGTAAACACTTAAAATGTTTGTCCTGTAATAGTAAACGTTATAATTTGACAGAAACCAGAAGTTTGAATTTCAATTCAATTTCGTTTCTACCGAATATATTTATACACTTTTACCCAATTCATTTGCAATTTTTCACCTCAATTTCAGTTATTTAATAAAGATTTTAATTTTACTTAGCTTCACGCTGTATCCTGCACATGGCAGGGTAGGCAGAGGGAACTTAGGAACCCAGTGTTAAGACACTCCGTTCCACTTCCGTAAATAATCCGAAATAAAAATAATAAATACAAATTAATAAATCTAAGATATTTAAAATCATTTGACAAATTAGTTTGCAAACTTTTTAATGTAATCATGAAAATGGTTCACCAACTTAAAAGAAATTTAGTTTTAAAAGCAATTTGGGGTTAAGAAATATTTTATATTATACAACTACTAGGCTACAATAGAGGCCTGTCGAGGCGCAGCGGCACAAGAGTGTGACTGTAACCGACAGGTTCTGGGTTCGATCCCCAGTCGAGGAAATGAAACATTTAATATTTTCAATTTAAATATTTAATGTTTCATTTCTTCGCTCTGGTAATACGGCAAAGCGCGGCGTTGAGTTCCGCCACTCAACACGCAATGCCAAAAATTCGGCGGAACGGAAATTCGGTGGGGAACGGAAGTGGAACGGAGTGTCATAACACTACATTTCACTTCCGTTCCCTCTGCCTACCCTGCCTAGTGCGGGATACAGCGTGAAGCTGAAAAAAAAAAAAAAAAACTACTAGGTACGCAGCCAAAATGAAAACCTGCTCTTGTTTGAACTTGATTAAGAAATAGGCTCTAAAGTGGTATTGTTGATTTTTAGTTGAATTAGTAATTTAATGACTACAAATATTAAGATATGAAGGTATCAATTATCTTACGCCACATGAAGTTCTTAAATTAATTTTAGCTTAACATATCTCATACATATTCTTTTGATTGTGAATATTGTAATATGTAATTAAAAAATAATATAACTTTTATTTACACCCTAAATTATATTAACTTTTAATATAATTTAGGGTGTAATGTGGAGAATTTGTAGCTTAAAAGCTCGCGTTTGAATTTTAAAATTGTTAATTCCATTATGTATAGGGATGGAAGTAGAAATGAAACGGAGTGACTTAACAATAGGTTCCTAAGTACCTTCTACCTACACTGCTATATCATGCTGCGGGAAACAGAGTTGAGAAAAAAAAAATAATTTGAAGATTTATGTTTTTATTTTCTGTTGTGGCGCAGCGGCACAAGGTGTGACTGTAACCGACAGGTTGTGGGTTCGATCCCCACTCGAGGAAATGAAATATTTAATATTTTAATTTTTTCGCTCTGGTACAAGGTAAATCCGCCACTCCACACGCAATGCCTCAAATTCAGCGGAAATTGGGGAACGAAGTGGAACGGAGTGTCTTAACGCTAGGTTCCCAAGTTCCCTCTGCCTATCCTGCCATGTGCGGGATACAGCGTGAAGCTGAGAGAGAGAGTGTTAATATTTTTGTATATAGGGGCGTGACAGTGCACCGATATGTTGCCACAAGGGTTTTTTTTTAAAGTCTGTAACCAATTGAATTTGAAATACCGCTGCACTGTGGGTAAAAACAGCACGAATAAAAAATCTTGATTTAATGCAAATTGAACGCGATGCATGTAAGCATGAGTATGTCCGCACAGCGATAAGAAACAGCGACTATTGATATGATGAAATGCGCGTCTGTCTTTTATTTTTTCAGCTTCTCGCTTAGCAAAGGATTAATAACTTAGTGTTAACACATCTGCGCTAAATAAGACGTTTTTCACATTTCACCATATTTTAAGGTTCGTGTGGTAAGTAGCGGAACTAAACGCCGCGTTTAGCCTTGCTGCCAGAGAGAAGAAATAAAATAAAAAATATTTCATTTACTCCAGTGGGGATCGAACCCAGTACAACAACAGGTCTCGATATTTTAATGAGTAAAGGTAATCCAGGTACTTTACCAGAATGATTGTCAGTACCTATCACTCAACGATTGTTTTATCTTTGTGGTTTTGATTATAAATAAAAATAATTGTTTCCGAATTCAGCGGAAAGTGGAGAACGGAAGTGAATCAGACTGTCTTAGCGCTAGGAAACTTGTGAAAAGTTTCCTCTGCCTACCGTGCCGTGTGCAGGATACATCGGGAAGCTGAGTATAATTATTTTCATGTTTTCAAATTTTATGCACATTTAGATATAAAATTTATAAATAAAATAAGTATTGGGTAATTAATTATTATTTTAAACTTTACCTAAGCTTAAACTTTACCGATCTAATACTACTTTGGCCGTTAAGACGAATCAAACGATACTTAAATTATGTAAATTGGTTAAGCGGTTCTGGAGCTATGAGGTAATTAAGAATATTACATGCATACATACAAGTACCGCGCAATAAACGTACCCCTTCCTTAGCAATCAGGAAAACGTTTACCGCGAAGACTAAACATATTTTTATATAATAGAAAGCTTCCTTTTGCTTTTTCCAATTAATAGAACACAAACGGCTATTCTCAAGCAATGTTTAATAGAAAGGTAACAGTAGAATGCACTTTCATTTGACGACCGCTAAGCTAAGTGGTTAGAGCACATATTGCTGGCCGTTTCCAGGATTTTTAGATTTCTTCTAACTTTATACTCTGTTGTATGTACAATTTCATAATAGTATTTGTAAGCGAGTACATTGAGACTTGTCGTGTTGTAGCGGCAAAAGCGTGTGACTGTATCCCACAGGTTGTGGGTTCGATACCCACTCGAGGAAATGAAATATTTCATATTTTTATTTTAAATATTGAATGTTTTCACTTCATCGCTCTGATACAAAGCAAAACGCGGCTTTGAGTTGCAATGCTACAAATTCGGTGGAAAATGAGAAACGGAACGGAGTGTCTTAACAATAGGTTCCCGACTGAGTGAGTGAGTGAAGCAAGTAAATTTGATTTTTAAGTAAAACCACTTCTTCAAAATCTTCTAAATAAATAATTCCTTACTAAACTTAAATTTTAAAAAAAAATCTTTACTATTTTGTAGCAGATTTTGTATGTAATGTATTAAAAAATTTAAGAAAATGAAGAAGACAACCTGTTTATTTATTAATTTTATCGTAATATTTTATTTTGTTCTGTGATTATGGCATTTCAAATGTGCTTTAACAATTTGAAATATTATGAAGGAGAATGAAGAAAAACAACATATATACATATTACAAAGAAATCTAGTTAGAATACCGCATTCACTTAAAGCAATACAATCATATTTACATTACAGGTATATACAGTTGGTGAGGTATAAACTTTGCATATGACCGCAATTTACATATTGTTTAGGTAGGCTTGTTTAGCTTATATCGCCGGTATTTTTAAGAACCGGCCTTCATTTCTTGTATTGATTGTTAGAACTATAAAATAAAATTAACCCTATCATTTAGCCAGCAAGGGTGAGTTCTAAGTATTTAAGTAATATACATAAAAAAAACAAAGTTAACCAAATAAGCAAGTGTTTAATTAACATGATTACCTGAGACTGATTTTCAGACATTTCAGTTTCAATCACATCAATTCTCATTTTCAATTTTAAAAAAAAATCATAGGAGCTCTTCTAGTATTTCTTAGTAGCGCTGAAATTATTAAATTTTATTTTTAAAATAAATGTGAAACTTTTATATATGAATGTTAATCTTTTGTTTGTGTGCAATTAATTATAATACAAAAAATGTGCCCGTACATCGTAATATACTCGTATATGCGAAAGAAATGAATGGGAATGTTAACACAAACAGACCTTGACAAAGAATCTCAGCAGTCAGAATAAAGTATATGAAACAACGCAATGTCACCTTAGCAATAATTGATCAAAATCATATACATTTTTCATTGATGTCAAAATTACTATATGCAAATTGTATGATGAAAATTCAAAGCTTTTACTAACTTAAGCTTTAAGAAATATTGAAATTGTGCCTTAGTAGTAGTATATATCCCGCACGATTTGTATAATCCACTGACATATAAAAATTAAGCCAAAAATTTGGTTATTAATTAACCCAGACAGCTAGTGTTAGCAGTCCGTTTCAATGAAGACGTTGCCGTTCCCCATTTACCGCCAAAGGCATTGTGTTTTGAGTGACGGAAATCCACACTGTGCTTTACCTCGTTACGAAAGCGAGGAAATAAAAATATCAAATATTACATTCCCCCAGGTGGGAAGTAGGAGCCGCAACTGCTGCATTTGCAGTGGCATTCTTGTGTCCATGTTAGCCTCACATATTTTATTTTTGTCATTAAACGACAAATTTCAAAAATATATTTTTTTAATTATCGTTTTCCTATAAAACTTTCCTATAAGTTATCATTTTCCTATATAATGTTGGATGGAAACACACAATGCCTCAAATTTGGCGGAAAGTATGGTAAGGAACGGAGTGTCTTAACACTAGGTTCCCAAGTTTCCTCTGCCTACCGTGCCATGTGCAGAAAAGCGTGAAGCTAACAAAATCATATTCGAGTATTTACTTAACACTATTGAGCTGGGGATGATAATAGAAGAGCTACTCTTCAACGGTTAACAGTTAGGAGACATTTTTATAAATATCACGTTATTTAAGTTTATTATAGGGACTTATAGAAAATCAAGTTATTTAAACAAGTTATTCAGATCAGCTCACAATTGTCGTAAACATATAATGGTGACATTGTGTTTTTTCTTTTTGTATATATTAACCTTCATATTATGTAAAGAGTAGCAAATTATCTGGATAACAATGTAGCTTTCTGTAGGAAGCGCTGATAAAGACGTCGATGGTTATAGAAACTATACTTATATGCTGAGACTATAGCTAAATTTTAGAAAAAACATTTTAACTATTACAAAGTATAGAAAATAAAAATAATATAAGTAATTATTGTTAATACTGACGGTGCCAGCCATTAAAAAATAGCATAAAAAACCTGTGCACACGCATATAATATATGAAATGCAAAATGTTTTCTTAGACATTTTTAATAAAACCTAAAAAAAGTGAACAACAAAAAATATAACGATAAATTAATTTATTAATTGCGCTATAAACAGTGCTTTACACCTGCCTGATAAATCTTAGTTTATTAAAGGGCACGACACTAAACGTATCTCGAGCATTGTCGAGTCGCCACATACTCGTGGAACAAATGAGAGAGCCTGTCGAGAACGCCCTGAAAGGAAAACACCCGACTATGCAACTTCCTAACCTACCCCGCCTTTTGACCTGTTATTCTCCAACGGATAAACAGGTGGATATTTTCACATGACAAGGGAATATTACTATAAACTATATTTGTTGCTGTGACTTAGGGGCAAAAGTGTGTTACTGTAAACGTGAGAAGTTGTGTGTTTGATCCTGACTCGAAGAAATTAAAATATTTATTAGTTTTATTTCTTCCTTCTGGTAACAAAGCGAAGCATGGCGTTGAGTTCCGCAATGCTTCAAATTTAGCGGAAATTGGGAAACGGAACGGAGTGTCTTAATACTAGGTGCTCAAGTTTCCTTGGCTTACCCTGCCAATTGTGAGATATAATATGAATTTGACAAAAATGTTACATTTCTAATTATATTCATAAATAGCAGCATAATACTTTTATTTTGCACTTGTTTTCTATATATACGTGTCTGCAGCGCCCTTATAATTATTTGTAAATTGAACATTTTCAATACTTTGATATTTGATTATTTTGATAATAATAGATTACCTAATATTTAGTAATAGATAATCTGTTATGAAACTTTGATTATAATGATGAAAAATTGCCATAATTGTCGTTCGATTCAATAAATTTTTGTGGCCGTTTTTGAGGCCTGTCCTAAAGCAGTGGCACATATGTGTGGCTTTAAATGCGATAGGTAGTGGGTTCAATCCCCACCTGAGGAAATGAAACTGTGAGACATACTTTTATTATTCTTTCTAAAAACATTATAAATGCGGCCTTATATTTCAGAATGAGCGGTGAAATGTAATAGAACAACCTGCTGAACCGAAATTATGTTATTTTTCTCATGACGGTAGTGATCATTCTAGGAATCTTGAGAGAGAACGTAGAATTTATCAAACATGATATTTTATCAGGTGGTCAGGCTTGGGTTAACCTAAGTTAACCTACTTATTCAAATAAACTTAAGCATTGGCAAATGTAGGCGCTCCGCATATCTACTATCACCTCTTCATGATCGTCTTTGCTGAAATAAGGCTTCGCTAGGGATGTTACACTACTATAATTTAATACTTAATTATGAAAAATAATTATATACACATTTTTACTTTTAATGCAAAATCAGTGGTCATTTTTCATACTTTAACTTTACACGCTGCTATTCTAATCTTTATGCGGTCATAGTGTTACGTGTCTAGTCAAATATAGCTTTATACTCACTTAGCAACTTTCATAATTGCCATAGAATGTGGTAAATAATGCAGCTGAGGTAATAATTTATCAGGCAGCCCAATATAGCTCGGACATACATAATGCCCGGGCATTATAAATAAAACCATTGTTATTATATTCATATGCACTTTGTCCATAAATACAATTGTTAAAGAATTTTTTAAGGATTAAATATAATTTTAAATGAAACACTTTCAACTGGTTTAAACATGAAGAGGTGTTTAAATAAAAAATCGAATTCCAACATATTGAAATTCATAATATTGAAATTCATAATAACATATTGAAATAAAAGTAATTTTAAAATATAATAAGTACATTGTCGGTACTTTGTCCAATATTCTTTTAGCTCCACGCTGTATTGTACATAAGACACTCCGGGCCCATTAAAATATTTCCGTTCCAAACTTTCTGCCTTTTAATTCTTGAGGCATTGTGTACTGCGTGGCGAATCAACGTAACTCATTGCCTTAATTTACTCAACGTGTTTGTTCTTTATATAAAAAAATAACAAATGAAAATGGTTGTTTATTAAAAAATGTGTATATATTTCAGATACCCATAGTAAAGATGATGATTGGAATTGATTATATAATCATTTAATTTGAGAGTCATTCACATAATTCTGCTATATATATATATATATATATATATATATATATATATATATATATATATATATATATATATATATATATATATATATATATATATATATATATATATATATATATATATATACATATACATATATATATATATATATATATATATATATATATATATATATATATATATATATATATATATATATATATATATAAATATATATATATATATATATATATATATATATATATATATATATATATATATATATATATATATATATATATATATATATATATATATTTTATTTTTCTTTTAATACATTGCTTAATGCGTCCACAAATATTTTTTCTCATATTATCTAAGTACGATAAGCATAAATATAGATATTTTCACGTATTTCGTCCGGTCCGGTATTTTCAGTTTCAACCATTGGACTCAACAATAGTAAGCCGAATAAAGCAACATTACATGTTCTGGTCGCCATATTCTGAGACTGTATTTATTTATTAGATCCTTACATATGAAATTGGCGTTTTGTCGTTCTAGCCACTTTAATTACAAATCGAGAAGTAACCTCAGGGGGTTAGGTATTCCGATATCTAATTTATACAGCAATTTAAACATATACTTGTGTTCAGTTAATTGTCATTATTTTCTTCTGTTTTTTTTTTCTGTTAGCGCAGAAACTGAGTTTTACTCAGCTTCACGCTGTATCTCGCACATGGCAGGGTAGGCAGAAGGAACTTGAGAACCTAGTGTTAAGACACTCCGTTCCACTTCTGTTTTCCACTTTCCGCCAAATTTGAGGCATTGCGTGTTGAGTGGCGGAACTCAACGCCACGTTCTGCCTTGTACCAGAGCGAAGAAATGTATCATTAAATATTTAATTTGAAAATATTAAATATTAAATATTTAATTTCCTCGACCGGAGATCGAACCCAGAATCTGTCGGTTACAGTCACACACTTGTGACGTTGCACCACGACAGGCCAATATTAACTTGCATGTTTTGCAGGTGCCCCGTGGAAGGCCGGGGACCTATGTTAATAAGGAAGAATCAAAAGTTTTTGTGAAAACCTATCCATCGTAAACCCTGTCCGAGTTAGCTGCATTGTCAGCAATTAGAAAATATAATGGAAAAGCTAGCTGCTAAATAACCAACGCTTAAATCGCTCTCGCCACTGCTGCTCCACGATGACGCTATAACGGCAGACAGCTCTCAAATTAGAAGAGCTTTAATTGGAATATCTAAGACATCTGCCGTACTCTCGGACCATGCTCGAAAAGATAATAATTTTTGTCCAAATTTGAATAACTTCTTGCAAGCGAATAAGTTCAACTTCAATAAGGCAGTCCAAACCGCCTTCAGATATTTTATTGATTCCAGTCCGATTATATTTAGTAAAGGAATCAATTTACTAGCTATGATATAGCAAAAGTGCTTTCCTCCCATACCAAACGTCAATTTTATATTAAATTTAATCTGTCACAACCTGTGTACCAGCATAGCCTCAGTTCCTTTCCTATTTAAATTATATATAAGAAGTCTAAACCGGCCAATCGATACGAGCTACTTAACAGCTAAAGATTTGTTAAAGAATGTTGTATGTGTAATTTCAAAATCGGCTTAAAAATACTGGAGTTAACCAAAGTAGACTTAGATATATATATATTCTATACGTATATTAACGTATATAAAGTGGGTGTAGAGACTATAATTTTATATGACAGAACGATACGAAAACTCTCATAAAAATCAATAATTCTCCATACATAGATTTTATCACGTTAATTATTAAAAAAAATCTTAATAGTAACATATTTTAAATATCTCAGTAGTTGCTCTTGTAATCACTTGTAATTTACTCGTAATAAAATCATAAAGTATAATAAGAGAGGTTTAATGAATGTAATTAATATAATAAATTCAAATTATTCCCGTGTTGTCCCGTAACAAGGGATAAGGGTAGCGGGAACTCTAAACTACTTTGACCCGGTACCTCACCGCTATTTTGATTAACAAAACTTCACGCTCGTCCACAGTTTCATAAACGCTGCTGTAAAAGTTGTCAACTTTCTTAATGATACTATTATATCTTGTTTACTGCTTTACGTGAGATACCTTATTGAAAAAGAAGAAAAATATTTTGATATATGGCAAAGTGAATGCCAGATCAATCAAAGGGGCAAAATCATGCGACTGTAAACAGGATAGGTTCTGGGTTCAATCCCTACTCAAGGAAATTATATATTTAATATTTATATTTATTGGCAAGCCGCAGCTTAAAGTTCAGCCGCTCAACACGCAATGCTTCAAATTCGACGGAAAGTGAAGAACGATAGTATTTTAATGGCGTGGAGCTAAAAAAAGTCAGTATTAATAAATATTCACACTCGATAAATGAATGATTAATGATGTATATTTATTTATATATTTTACATTTATTATTTTTACTTGTAAATCATATTATATGAAATAAAAAGAAATACCAAATTGACATGTATATATGAAAATCAACAACAAAAAATTACAATTTTTTATTAAAAAAATGTTAAAAATATTTTTATTTTCATATTTTGTGCTACTTGTTGTTTATCACCTAGTTTCTGGCTAAATTATATTATTTGAAATTAAGGAATAATTACTCCTTTAAGGAATTAAGAAACATTAAGCATCTCAGTCATCAACATTCGACGTTGTGAACGTACAGATCGCGATATAACCGTCGTAAATTTTAATATACGCTATTACTTAACATCCTAGGCTATATAGGGGCAAACTTGCACTCGGTTATAAACTCTACAAGTACTGAAGCAGAATATAACTTGCACCATAAAATTAATTGTATCTGGACTACTGAGCGCGCTTAGTGCGGCAAATGTTGCTTCGGTCGTAATTTATTTTGCTAGCCTCTAATTATAAACCTAATTTTGACAAAAGGAAGAATTTTATAAATGTTTTATTGTACAGATTGTAAATCAATATTATAAGATTTAATAAAAATTGTACGGTGTTTTGAAAGATTTTCTTAAAAATATAATATTTATTCGCTCTAAGTACTAACTAACTAAAGTATTTTATTAGCTTCACTAAAGAATTCTGATCGCAAGCTGCATGTTTACCTAAGCATGAATTGTTAAAGAATTTGTAAAGTAAAAGCAAGTTGTATTTTATAATACCTATATTTTGTATTAAAGTTACACTTAACTTTAAGTTAGAAAGGTTTTTGGTTTTCTTATATAATATTAATATTAAATACTTATTATATCAAAATCGCTTCGCTGCGCTTTACGTTTCCATTGTGTTTTGTAAATTACAAAGTGGGCAAGGTGGCTAAGTGAGCAAATAATCTTCACATTTTATTGTCCAGCTTCCGCCCAAAGCTCAACACATTGCTTTGGGTTTATAAAATACTAAATAATGCATTACCCTGAGCGAGAATCGAATCCACAACTTTCAAGCTTTCAATCACACGCTCGCTTGTGCAACTGTATCAAGATAGCTTAAATCCCTATTTAAATAAATGATCAAATAAAATGAATGTGTAACGAATAAATTTTACTCCAATACCTTAATGTGCATCTGATTTCTCGGAGGCGAAAGTAAATTTCCCATTACTCGTTCGTCTCGTTTGTATTAAGTTGAATCTTTTATAAAGACGAGGCGTGTCCCGCTAGCGCGGCGCCTAATGATGATTTACTGGTGCGAGATCCCGCGGGCAGCGTAATTTTCCCTTAGCCCGGCCACACACTGTTGTCCGAGCCAAAGTGAAAACAAACTAAGAACTGGTGCGTTTAATCATTCATTCCAGGGAGCTGAGTAAGGTTTCATTTAGATTTATTTCTCAGTTTGTCGGTCAAGTCGTGTAAATAATGCCTCTGTTTCTGCGGCCTTAATACCAACTTAATATTCTGATTGTTTTTATCATTAATTTTGCGATTTTAACGTGAAGAAGTTACTTTAACTTTCCAGTTTGTCTATTGTTTATTAGCTTAGCGCTGTATCTTGAACATGGCATAATAGATAGAGGGAACTTGGGAACCTAATATTAAGACACTCCGTTCCCTTTAAAAAGTTTTCATTTATTACTTTCTGCCGAATTTATCGCATTGCGTGTTAATTGGCGGAACTCAACGCCGCGTGTTGCCTTGTTATCAGATCGAATGAAATTATTAAATACTAAATTTCCTGGAATTACGGATGGAACCCATACCCTGTAGCGTTTACTGTTGTACGCTTATGTCACTGCGCCACGACAAGTCACGAATTTCTATCTAATTTTATTAATATTTTTTTACAGACTAACATAGAAATTCATGTTAAATTGGTAATATGAAGGTTTTCAAATTGCGAAAAACTCCTGCAGAATAATATTCGCAAAGTTACCGAACGTGAGGTGCTGCAATATGTAAAATTTTGCGAAAAGAAAAGCGCAACTTCGTGCGACAGCAGCGCGCGGTTCCCAGCGATGTTATGATTTATTTATTCAAAGGTTGATTTTTATTTAACCATATTGGTAATTGATCTCTGTTTTATATAAGTTTAAACTATTTTCTTCAATTTGAATTGTTTTGGTGTATACAATTGTTTTATAAACACTTTTTTGTCGGTGTATTAAGATTTAGAAATTTTATTTTGTGTCTACATTAAAGTAATATGTTATTATGTAGAAGGTATATTATGTTTATTTTTTTAAAGCTTAACACAGTATTCCACATACAGCTGGGAAGGCAAGGGGAACCTGGGAACCTTGTGGTAAGACACTCTTGAAGTTTAATTTGATAGATCTGGTGCTGAGTGGCGGCATTCAACGCCGCGCTTTGATTACAAAGAGTACAAAGACGTTTTCTAATGGCTGGTTACCATAATTTTTATCTTTTCAAATATCTAGTTTATGCTCCTATCATATATATCGAGAAGTAAAGGAGAGAAATAGAAGCGAGTATCAATTGTTATAGATTAAAGAAATTAGCAATCGAAACGTAAGGTATATAGAACATGGTTGCATATGCAAAACGCGTATGTCGTCTTTGATTGAAGCAGGGTCGAAAGGCAGGGTCCCACCGACCTTAATTAACCCCAAGCGAAAATTAAATGTTGGTAAATAGACGTATTTGTCGAGTATTACCGGTGTGCTACGTTTATTCGGGACATTATGTGCTGTTTAATTATTTACTCAATTCGGCACTATACAGTTCTCTAAAATGACACTTGTTGTTTTAACAATTTGTTACTGTGTACCGCGTGTGAAACACGCTTTTCGGAAACATCGTAATTTTCATTCATAAATTGTAATGAAAAAGATTCACACACAATGCAATGCAATAATATGAAATATATTAAGAATATTGAGGTCTGTCGTGGCGCAGCGGCACAAGAGTGTGACTGTAACCGACAGGTTCTGGGTTCGATCCCCAGTCGAGGAAATGAAATATTAAATATTTTCAATTTAAATATTTAATACCATTTCATTTCTTCGCTATGGTAATAAGGCAAAGCGCGACGTCGAGTTTCGCCACTCAACAAGCAATGCCTCAAATTTGGCGGAAAGTGGGGAACGGAAGTAAAACGGAGTGTCTTAACACTAGGTTCCCGGGTTCCCTTTGCCTACTCTGCCTCATGCGGGATACAGAGTGAAGCTGAAAAAAATATATAAAGAATATTTATGCTTAACTTGTTAAGTCAAATAGTGATTTGTAAGGATTTGATATCTTTTAATTATACATTTTTATGCGTCATCATCATTCATGTTTTTTAACAATTAATATAAGAACGAAGTGTTCTACTCTCTATAAGAAAACCATTTTTTTTAGGAAGCATAAAATATATGTCTTTTATTCTTACCTAAAAAAGAATAGGGTTTCTTTTTTAAGGTAACATAAAATAGGGAGAGTCACACTGTCAACAATGGCAACACGCATGGGCAGACTCGACCGGATAATTTCTACTCCCGCCATTTTAAACCGGCGTTAAGTCGTGGCTTCGCTTACTGTGTTTCGCATTGGTTAATGCAGGGCCCCAGTGCCCCATCTACCATATAGGCCGGCAACGAGACAGTGGGCGACGGTGATCACTTACCATCAGATGACCCGTACACGTTTCGTTTGCCGTGTGCCATAAAAAAAAGTACATATATTTTATTTCAGGATAGCTTTAAATATAAGATTTTGAATTTTATGTTAATATTAATTTTAGTGAAATAATTGCCTTTTTTCAGTCACGTTTTAAGAAAAGGAGACGGAGACTTCTGACTTTGCGGCTTAGTATGTTATTATTTCAAAAATTTTCTCAACGGAATAATATGATGATGCCTTGTCGTATGAAATAACAATACACAATATCACACTAAATTATATTTTTTTTTTCTTTTTTCTTTTTTTTTTTTTTTTTCTTTTTTTTTTTCTTTTTTTCTCAGCTTCACGCTGTATCCCGCACTAGGCAGGGTAGGCAGAGGGAAAGGAAGTGAAACCTAGTGTTATGACACTCCGTTTAACTTCCGTTCCCCACTTTCCGCCGAATTTGAGGCATTGCGTGTTGAGTGGCGGAACTCAGCGCCGCGCTTTGCCTTATTACCTACATATAAATTATATACATATATAAAACTATAATTTACTCTACCCACTTACTACTTACCTGAGCTTACCATGTTGAACCAAAGACTTCAACTTTACAAAGTTGATACAGATTTTTTTTCCACTTGATGCTGTACTTGGCAGAATCGGCAGAGGGAACATGGTAACCTAGTGTTTTAGACACTATTTTATAACAATTTTGTCGCAATAAACATTTTAAATTGATCTACATTTTTATTTACCTACCAACCTTGATTGAAATAAATCAAACACCAAATATTGAGAGAAAATTGTCAAAATATAATAATGTTATATAATATTGCTATTGCAATTAAATATATTCGAGAATCGACAAAAAAAAATTCAATTACGTTAATAAAGTTTCCTGTAAAAGTTTTTTTTTATACTGAAGCTTTTCGTTCTCCATAAGTAAGATACAACTTATGCAGAACGAAAAGCTTCATTATTACCTCAAACGACACTTCAAACAAGGGCAATAAATAAATTACTACGATACTATGCTCGGCGAAGTAGAATCGATATTTCGTTTATCGTTTTTTTCTAAACAAGAAACTAATAAAAACATTTTTTAAACCTTTTACATTTTTTTTTCTGGCTCTACTTTTGTAATTCAAAAGCCTTAATATTTATATATGTATCTTATATTAAGACTGTCATGGCTCAGTGGAACATCTAAACGTAAACGAGATTATAATGAGGTCGAACTCTACTCGAGGAAGAAATACCAAATCACTCGCGTTCAATTAGCTAAACGGAGGACTATCCATAAAACCATAAAGTTTAAAAAAGTTAGGATGCCTCCTACAAACAAATTTCTAATCTATTCTTTTCAACCGTAATTGCCTTTCGGGTTCAGCTAAAGAAATAAAGAGTTTCGATAGAAATATTGGAAATTCCAATTATCGAAACAAATTACTTACAAAACCAATCAACGGAACTGTCCAGCCAAAACTTATTTAGTTTAGAACTATCCACTTTGTTTATTGTTTTCTTTTCTATTAATTCTATGAGGTAAAGCCAAGTAAAAGAATGTATAAAATAAACATATGTTATTCTTGCCTTTGTATAGCATTATTAATATTGTGTTAGAAAATCATGCATGACAGACACAGATATAGTGTTAAGACACTCTGTTCCCCAATTTCCAACTTATTATTGCCGGTTTCGAGTCGTGATGAATGGTGGAACTAAACACCGCGATCGTCGACCATTATGAGATTTATTTATTCTCTAGTTGAGATTGGGATGGTTGGGAATTGGAATTTTTATTATTGAGCTAGTTTTTATTTATTTTATGATTTAAGAATTTTGTAGACGTTAGTACAAATGCGACAAAAACATACACGTAAAATATTCATTTTCGCTCTGGTAATGCAACTTGTATACGACTATACTGCGAATTACATACAAAACTAAATAAAAGCTATGCATAGTTGCTAGTATCTTTTGACTTAGTCGACTTAAAAGTTTGAATTTTTCTGTGCTTCAAAGGACAGTAGAGCTGAATAATTGATAACAAATTCAGCTAAGTATCAAACTGACTTAAAAATAGGCTTAAAATTAAATAATCACCACAACATAATTTAAAATTGTGTTAGAATAAATATTATAATGTAAAGTATAAATAGGCTATAGTTAATTTAGAAAGTTTCCTTTGAAACATTTGAATAGGAAAACAAAAAGTTCTCAGTAGCCGTTGTTGTTTCCACTATTAAATTATCGATTATAGTTAGGGTTTCGTGCCTCCAAATGCAAAAACGGTTGCCCACTACGGATCACTTTGTTGACCGTTTTTTATCCGTCTATGAACACCATTCCGACCATCTCGAGATTGCGTTTAAGTATCAAGCTGTAATTACTAACAAATATATAAATGTGAAAGCACCGAAAAAATTGGCTTTTGAGTAAACGTAATCAAAAGAAAAATCAATGTACGAGTATAAACGCTAGTAGTACTTCGTGGTAGCATTGTTTTAGCTGCATTCTAAGAACTATTTAACAACAGCGCCTGCAAACTTAAGCTCATCATAATTTCGGGCCGTGTTATTTCGGCTTAGAATATGATCACCCTGGTACTTATGGTGTCGTAAGAGGCGACTAACGTACGTGTGGGAGAGTCAAATTGTTAGCAATCACGAAAACACAAATGGGCCTACTCGACCGGATCATTAACACCCTCGGCATTTAAAACCAGCGTTAAGTAGTAGCTTTGGCCACTGCGTTTCGCATTGGGTAATGCCGGGCACCGGTGCCCAT
This sequence comes from Eueides isabella, assembly GCA_019049475.1. Classification (NCBI taxonomy): domain Eukaryota; kingdom Metazoa; phylum Arthropoda; class Insecta; order Lepidoptera; family Nymphalidae; genus Eueides; species Eueides isabella. Next base: position 13,313,909 of record CM032386.1, read on the forward strand.
CCACCACAAAGGACAGCAACGCTCCTGTAGCTCCTATGGAGTCATACGGGGTTTTAGGCGATTGTGATCACTTACAATCAGGTGACCCGTACGCTCGTTTCTCATATCTTATCCATAAAAAAATCCTGTAATTCAGAAATTAGCATAGAAATCTCGTAGGCGAGTCCAACTGACACTTTTTCCATACCATCCACTTATATAAAGTACTTGTATTGAAATATTTTAGTATCATCGATTTCATACTTGTTTTTATTGTCTGGTTATATTAATTGCTGATATTTTATTATTATTCTAAATACTGGTCAATACAAATATTCATAGTAAAATTGAAAATAGTTTAAATTATGCATTTCAAGGTAGCATAGTAAAATTCGTTATTCTACCTTTCCATCCCTAAAATCTATTTTATTATCATCAATCAATTTCACTCTGGTTTAAAAAAATAAGTAAAAAAAGTATCTCAAGCCATATCTTATCTAAGTCATATCTTATCATGTATATGAATAAACAAATTGTTATATCTTCTTGTTGGGCACGCACACTTGCTTAAAGAACAATACACAATGCCTAAAGAAGTCGGCGGAAAGTGGATAAAGGAACATCTTAAATAGTAACGGAGTGACCAAAAAACCTTCTGACATTATAACATTTTTACAATAAATCTTGTAAAATAACATTTATTTTAACAAGCCTTTGTTTAGTTAGAAAAGACAAAGCGCGGCGTTGAGTACCGCCACTTGAGACACTTGCGACTAAATTCGGCAAAAAATTGGTAACGGAACGGTGTCTCAACTTTTGGTTAACAAGTTCTCTGTGCCCATGCCTGGAATGCCTTTGTTTAATAGCAAAAGACAAAGCGCGGTGTTAAGTACCGCCACTTGACATGCAATATGCCACTTATTTTACGAAAAAATCGGCAGAAAGTTGGTGACGGAACGGTGTCGAACTTTAGATTAACAAGTTCCCTCTGCCCATGCCATATACAGGTAAAAAAAATGTAATTAAAAAGGAACTCTTTTACACGGTATATGAATATCTCAAGAGAAGGGGCTTAGCATTAACTCCAGCGACTGCAAAATAGTCAGAGATGAACGCCGACGTATGAAGAGAATATCAAAATTAGATTAAGATCGTACGGAACTAAACGAAGTAATGAAATATCTAACGGGTATTGAATGAGCTAATTGAAAAAGTACGAAAATTCACATCCTCTATTGCATGGCGAGAGTGCCAATAATTTTGATAAATTTACTTTTTTTTAATATAATTTATAATAATACATCCAGCTGGCTACGGTAACATTTAACAAAGTTTTGTCACATAATAGTGGCGTCTTCTGGTCTGTCACAGACTTCCAACTAACTCCCCAATCTAATTTAGGGCACCGGTGATAGACAGTGAAATACAATTAAATCTTGTTGGTAAATCTTTAAATTCACTTACCTTTTTACCTAATTGCGTATACGGTTTATGTAACATTCGTATTATTTATATGCTGAGGCATGTCGTGGCGCAGCGGCACAACCGTGCAACTGTAGACGACAGGTTTTGGGCTCGAAACATTAAATATTTAAATCGAAATATTTAATATTTTCAATTTAAATATTGAATGTTTTCATTTTTTCGCTGTGGTTACAAAAATGTGTGGCGTTGAGTTCTACCACACAACATGCAATGACTCATTCGGCAGTAAGTGGGGATAGAAAGTGGAACGGAGTGTCTTAATACTAGGTTTTCAAGTTCCCTTTGCCTACCCTGTCGAGTTCGGGATACAGCGTGAAACTGAATGAGTGAGTGAGTATAGGTATGTTTTTCAGTACCTGCTTACTCTATATATGTACAGTTGTTGTATTTTTGAAATATCTAGAAAAATAAGGTTATTTATTATACTAACTTTATTAGTTATTATTTATTATATAGTTGGTTATTATATACTTACGCTGTATCCGTCCCGTGCATGGCAAGGTACACAGAGGGAAGTTGAGAACCTAGTGTTAAGACACTTCGTTCCACTTTCGTTCCCCACTTTCCGCCGAATTTCAAGCATTGCGTGTTGAGTGGCGGAACTTAACGCCGCGTTTTACCTTGTACCAGATCGATTTCCTCGAGTGGGGATCGAACCCACAACCTGTCGGTTACAAGCTTGTGCCGCTGCGCCACGACAGGCCTCGACTTGTTTGTTATATAGTTGTTTGATATCATTATTTTTGTATCGGTCAACGGTTTCTATACGTTTCACTATAGGCAATCTATAAGCATATTTTGAGTAATTAATGAACACCATGCTAGAAAATCTTCATATATGTTGCCGAACGTAACCCGTTGAACTATTTCCCGTGTATCAGCTGACTGCTGACAAAGATTTGTTAATTGCCCCTTGGGCTGTATGAGGGAAGATGTGACATCCCTCGTATCTCGCAGGTAATCCGTGATTCGTCTAGTATTACCTACATTTTACAGAACAGAAAAAAATTAAGTAAAAAATATAGTTTTTTTTTTTAATGTAATTTTTGTATTATATTTTTTTAATATTTATAAATAATTATAATCGAAGAAACAAATCACTGACCAATTTTCACAGTCTATTATCAATTTAAAAAAAAAAAAAAGAACATTCTCTATTATTTGAATTCATTTTTGAACATCATAATTAATTGCAACAGTTTAAAAAAAACCAAACCACTGGTATAAAGTTACTTCGCATACTTTATAAATGACTAAGTTAATTAGTATTCCGATCGCCATTGTTATGACGTATTTAAGTCCGCAACTAATATGGGGGCGGAATTTTAATATGAGTCATTGTGACTTTGTTTTAATTTTATTATACACCCTTATTCTACGAGTTCCCCTTCAATTTAATAATTGAAGTTAGCATTTCTTTATAATTTTTAATTTATATATATTTTTTCATCTTTACGCTGTATACTGTACATGTAGACAGAGGAAATCTAGTGTCAATACATTCCTTGCCGCTCCCCATTTTCCACCGAATTTGAGACATTTTGTATTGAGTGGCGGAATTCAACGCCGCGCTTTGGCCTGTTACCAGAGCGACGAAAATGAAAACATTTAAATATTTCATTTCCTTAAGTCAGGCCCTTATATAAAATAATTGATTCTGCCTAATTGCTCATTGACTGTTGCGTTCTTAGAAATAAAAATTAATTTTATATCATTCTAAAAATGAAACATGCATGTTTGTATTTATATATCAAATTTAACTTACTCATATATGTTTATTACATGTATTCTATTGATTTTTTACATATATTTCATTATTTGCAAAATGTATGAAAGGTCAAAAAGAAGTTATATCATTAATTTTAGTACCTGGGGCATGTCATAGTGCAGAGGTACAAGCATGCCACTGTAACTGTGACAGGTCGTAAGTTTCATTCTCACTTGAGGCAATTAAATATTTAATAACTTCATTTCTTAGCTCTGGTAACGAGGCAAAGCGCGGCATTGATTCAACACGCAATGCCTGAAATACAGCGGAAAATAAGGAACAGAAGTGTCACAATGAGTACGAAGGAAGGGAATGGGATTGCATAGCCTGCCACGTACGGGATACATCCACAAAAAGAAAAGTCATACAAATTATGATATGAATGTTATAATAGAGATTATAACGGATCAGTCAAATAAAGTCATTAGTGAAATGCTTACAGACGTGCCACGACTGGAACGCTATAATAAAATAATAAATCAGAACATATTAAGCCAAAAGCGGGACCTGTCGGACATTTTTTTGTCTTGTCACAAGAGAAAGGAAACGAAAGTATTAAATAATTTATATGCCCGAGTTGGTGAGGCTGAGGGTGGTCCGTTAAGTTAAAGCCCAACCCCCCTTCCCCCTAGAACATATGTATCTCTTGATACGTCATGCTAGTTTTATCTGGATGCCTGGCAACGCTAATTTAACAATATCTTTAAAATAACGGAAAGTAATAAATTAATTTTCCTGAAGCCTAAGCTATCGCTAAGTATAAATTAATATAGTTTTATTATTTATTTCATTATAACATTTTACCTTATCATTTTTTTTTATATTTATCATAAGAGCATATTCCTCATTAAAATACATCTTTAATTCTGTGACTGTAATTAATATAACTTTTGAGTATTACAGCAGCAACATTTACATATCAATAAGATATCGAGTATGCTAGGAATAATATCTTCTTAACGTTTATCTATATGGTTTATGTATTAGGTAACTATATATATATGTTAGAATGGTATGGTAACATAATACCATATAATACATATGGTATTATGTTACCATACCATACCAACATATGTACATAGTTACCAAGTTCCCTCCGCCTACCCTGCCATGTGACGCATACAGCTTCAAACTGAAAAAAAAACAGCTACTTCATATTACGATTACACACTTATCGAAAAATCATCATTCATTTGATAATCAATTCCCTTTTGTTAAACATTTCTTATTTCCATTCAAATCGATCCATGTTAAAAAAAAGCTTTTTGTCGTTATTTAAATTTGTTTAATTTTTTTAGTGTATAAAAAATGAATATCAAATATTAAATAAGCTGCATAAATCAAACATGATGAGGCCTGTCGTGGCGCAGGTTGCGGATTCGATCCCCACTCGAGGAAATGAAACATTTAATATCTTCCATTTAAATATTTAATGTTTTCATTTCTTCGCTCTGGTTCAAGGCAAAACGCGGCGTTGAGTTCCACCACTCAGCACGCAATGCCTCAAACTCGCCGGAAAGTGGGGAACAGAAGTGGAACGGAGTATCTTGACACTAGGTTCCCAAGTTCCCTCTGCCTATCCTGCTGTGTGCGGGATACAGCGTGTAGAGTAGTAGAGTATATATCAAACATCACAGATAATTACTATGCAAAAAGATACAAATTTGCAGAAAGCGAGTATAGCGCATGCGTACACGACGCGAACGTTTAAATATAGAACGTCGCCAGATTCGCCGCCCTATTTCACTATACAACTGACTCGCAAACGACAAAATTATAACCTAAAAGTTATTATCAATTAATGTTAAATATAAAAGTTATTATAATTAACGTGAAATTTATTATGCAGTGTTTAAAAGTGAAATGAGGATAATCCATTTGTACGATTGCATCGGAACTGATTTCAATAATAATGAACAAACATAAAATGTCCAGTACGCTAGTAATTTTATTATTGCTGTGGAAATACGGTAAATGTATTTCGATTTAATTCACATTGCTTTAGGTTATTCATTATTTTATATTGTTTACGGTGATTTTTTTTTTCTTCTTATTCGTCAGTGTCACAAATGATTGTGGTAAGATGATTTCAAACATGTACGCACATAGTAGCTAGAGTTATAAATTTATGTATGTTCATTTAAATTTTGTTTACAGTTATATTGACAGCCATTATTTTGTTTTATTATTAGTAATTAGCTAAGGCGTTGCAATTTCATATAATGTTGTTAATCAACATATTATAAAAATGCAACATTTAATTAATTGTAATAGCGTTAATTTCATATTTCCTTTGTAGAAAACAATGCATAACAAAATGACCAAGTTTTTCAACTTTAAATATCTTGTAATTCGCTCACGTTTTACTGGTCATAAAAAACGCGCGAACTACGGAAAATATGAATCAGAATAAGAACATTTCTAAATGAAACTCTTATGGGAAAATTGCGATATACAATGATAAAGCGGACATTGGACGATTATAAGTAGTGGCGAGTAAAATATTGCTTTAAAATATTTTCATACGCATTTTACAGAAAAGTCAATAATCTGTCCATTAACATAATATATAACTTAATTACCATTTGCATCAATAGTTATTGAGATTAACGCGTTCAAAAATAAGTTCAAATAAGCTCTTGTTTTGTTAAACTTTATAGATAAGTACTATGTACATACATTTTATAAATAAAATATTACATATTTTAATACTTTAACTTAGCTTCACGCTGCATCCCGCACACAGCAGGATAGGCCGAGGGAACTTGGGAACCTAATTTTAGGACAGAATTAAATATAAGGTTTCCTTGAGTATGGATCAACAAGCAATGCCTCAATTTCGGCAGAAAGTGGGGAACGGAAGTGGAACGAAGTGTCTTAAAACTAGGTTCCCAAGTTCTCTCTGCCTACCCTGCCATGCGCTTGATACAGCGCGAAGCTGAGTGTGGATCAAACCCACGACCTATAACATAACATTTACCGTTGCACGCTTGCGCTTCTGTGCAATGGCAATATAAAATGCGTTCATATTTATTCATTTTATGAAAACATTATTACAGTAGTAGACGCGTATCTGAGAGGATCCAATGCTGATATCTTATAGTATTCGTAATTTACTTTTTATCATATCTCTTGAAATCCACGAGATTTCCAACCAATATTGCATACTTGTACTATATAACTTTCAGGAATATGCAATTTTAAAATGCAAAGATGTATGTAAACTGCACCATATACACAATGCCTTATAGTTTCTCTATACAAATTTGTTTTCCAACAATCTAGAACTAACGTAATAAGGAATGGTTTGTTTTTAAAATACTCAGAGAAAATTAATTAACCGATTTTATCATTTGACCTGTTTATTTGTTTTAGAAGAATATCTGTATTTTTTTATTGTTTAGTCAAAATATAAATATCGTAGAAAAAAAAATATCACAAACTTAACTCTAATGATTTTATAAAAAACAAAATATGTGGTTATTACATTACAGTCGTTTGAATTAATATTTCGTCGCCTCTAGATGAGAACGTATGGCTTAGTTAACAAAGCGCTTGAACGGTTTACAAGAGACACGGGTTCAGATTCCGCTACGTTCAAATTTTCATACATTTTTCATTTACGTTTCCCTTGCATTCTGTTTAGTTGCCTCTTTTCTATCTTTTTTTAGCAAAGTAAAAATATTTTTTCTTTTTTCTCTATGACAATTCAATATTAAAGTTTCGAGACCTTACGTGTTGACTATCTGAACAACGCTGCTTTTTTTTATATAAGAGCGATAAAATCAAAATAATTTTTAAATAAACCCCAGTGGGTGAAATCACAAGCATTATATTAATTTCAGACGCTTCTCCTTAAGAAAATTTATATATAAATAATCTTTTACAGAAAAAAATACTTCAAAATCTCTAGTGTACGACGTTTGAAAACTACTTATTCACTCTGTGTCACAATAGCATCAATTCAAGTGAATTACTTAAAAACTAAAGAATCTATATGATATTTACATCGTTATATATACAGTAAATTTTCCCATTTCCTGTGATCTGCACTAAAAAAGTGATATATAGGTACTGTAACACGATAGGTTGTGGATGCGATCCCCACTAGAAGAAGTGAAATATTTAATATTTTCAAATGAAATATTTACTACTTTAATTTCTTCACTCTGGTAGATAAGCGATGCGCGTCGTTAAGTTACATGAAATACCTTAAATTGATATCTTAACACAAGGCTTATAAGCTCCCACTGTCTAAACTGGTATGTGCGGGATACGACGTCAAGCTGAAAAAAAAAGGTTTGTTTGGTAATTTCAAGAATTACTTTTTCAAATTGAAAAAATCATTGCGGATCATTAGCGTTTCCGTTAAGGGTACGTATTGTTTACGGAAAAAAAACTGCACGGTTAACAGCTAATATTTTATATGCATAATTGCTCTTTACAGAGTGAGACACGTACCAAATTATTAAAACAATGTACAAGCGACCCGCCCTCGGCTCCCCTCGCTTGTATTATTCTATTTTATTTACAATGTATCATTTTCTTCTTTTAATACCCTTATCACTTTTAAGGCATATTACATTGAAAACTAAAATTTCATGTAATAATAACAGGTAAATGAAGTGAAGTGTAGCAATTTTGTCGCACTTAACATTTTAATTTGACGTAACTTTTGTAATTTTTTAAGCAATAATTAGTTAATTGATTAGAGTATATTTATTTAGATAAAAGAGCAAGCACCGAATGTTGAGGGGAGGTTGCAAAATAACATAATGAAAGCTGCATTTAAATTTCATTGCCCGTTTCTGAGATTAACGCATACAAACGCACAGACAAACAGATAAAAAAAACTCCATTTTAGACTCTATTACATTAATAAAGGATAGGATAAATTTTTTAATGCATCTTCCATGTACAGACAGTGATCGGTTATAGATTTAAAATATACAAATATAGTAAAATATTACTTCGATCAAATCTTTCGATTTGCTAACTTTATATCATAGTGACTCATTATTCAATTCTAAGCTTTTTACGCTTAATGATAATTATAGCATATCGAATATCTCTTCCCGTCCCACGTCCCCTATATAGGCTTCAGAAACCACTATACTAAAATATATAACCTAAAATTGGGCATGTCCAATTTTAGGTAATATACTGTATATCGGAATATACACTATAAATAAATATTATGATATATAGTGCCTTTATTGTACTGATACTACCAAGCAAATATTGTACTTGTCTTACAACATTATACTTAAATAAATTAAAATCTGGTAAGGCCGTAACCACAATATATATAAAGAGCTCTGTAGATTGAAGAATATATTTTTCGAGCTTCACGCTGTATCCCGCACATGGCAGGGTAAACAGAGGGAACTTGGGAACATAGAGTTAAGATACTCCGTTCCATTTCCCACATTTCGTATAATTCGATGGCAGTGCCTTGCTACTAAGTCGTAGAAATAAAAATATCAAATGTTTAATTTGAAAATATTTTGATTTCCTCGAGTAGATATCAACCATAGTTGTATTCATAGTCACACGCATGTACCGCTGCGCCACGACAAGCCTCAAATATATATATAAAAGTATAAAAACAAAAACCAATAGAACAATCCCAACTCATATTTTATGGGACTCCATTGCTTGAAGAATGCTAATAAAACATTGAGCTTGTTTTTATACAGTCTAGTTTCCATAGTTCTCTTAATTCGACCTTTAGGGTTAAGATTTATAAGTTTCTTTAGTAGGATTATATGAGGGAAGATTTTTCAATATTATTATAACAAGGAAATTAATATTTCAACTGGAAACTTGATAATATGAAATTAAATATTAAACTTGAAAATATTAAATATGAAGCCTGTCGTGGCGCAGCGGCACAAGCGTGTGACTGTAATGGACAGGTTCTAGGTTCGATCCTCACTTGAGGAAATGAAATATTTAATATTTTCAATATAAATATTTAATGTTTTCATTTCTTTGCTCTGGTACAAGACGAACGCGGCGTTGAGTTCCGCCACTCAACAAGCCATGCCTCAAATTCGGCGGAAAGTGGAGAACGGAGGTGGAACGGAGTGTCTTGACACTAGGTTCACGTTCACGTTCACGTTTCGTAAAGCTGAGTAAAATATTAAATATTTCACTTCCTCGAGTTGTCGCGTTTACTATTACACGTATGTGCCCCTGCGCCACGACAGGTCTCTCATAAAAAACTAATGAAAAATATATATTTTACAGATTTAGCGGATAGCGTTCGTATCTTAGAGCTCCGTGTGCCAGGTCACGCTATAGAAGGAGGCCAGGCATTGTTAGGATGTCAATTTGATCTAGAAAATGATCCTTTGTATTCAGTCAAGTGGTATAAAGATGATCGAGAATTTTACCGCTACGTTCCTTCAAATAGTGAACCAACGAGCTACTTTCCCGTACCTGGAGTAATTGTTAATGTAAGTTTATTATTTATTAATGAATTTGAAAAAAAAAATGTATTTTTTTTGTTAAGATGATCTTTTCTCTATTTTTAATTCAATCCTTGAAATTTTTAACGGAGTGATAGAACTCAACGCCGCGCTTTATTTTTCCTTGTTTTACTTATAAATTGTTCCAAACATTGTAACCATAGCTTTTGCAGTCAGAGATGTGATATTTTGTTGATTTTTTTACGAGCATTATTGATTTTGCTTTAATTTAACAAGTTGAATATTTCAAACGATTTACTAAAGTAATCGAATAAGTATAAGAAATATAGTGAAACTAGTCGTTCTCTACCTTCCGGCTTCGGATTTTAATTGTAGCATAGATTCTTACTTGGACAGTACTCTCCAAGTAAGAATCTATGCTACAATTAAAATTCGAAGCCGAAAGGTAGAGAAAAAAATATTGTCACTGTCCTTTGAGCCCTATCGTGGCTGAGAGGCACAAACGTGTGACTGTAAACGACAGGTTGTGGGTTCGATCGCCACTCAAGGAAGTTAAATATGTAATATTTGCTAATTAAATATTTAATGTTTGCACCCAACACGTATTACATAGAGTACATAAAGATTCAAGGCCAGAGTTGACTTCAGCCATTCAACACTTTTTGTCTGTGTGCTTTTTTTCTTACTTCTCTTTTGGGCTTATACTGATATACCCATCTCGTAATTTTTAAATGGGTAAATATGCAAAAATATTCCTTATACATCTATGGTGATAATTTAAACTATAAATCTTTATGTGACCGACACTTGTCAATTTGATCAAAATTTGATACCCACATGTCGTATTAGGGACCGACGTCTTCTCGATTGCATGTCATCGGGATTTATCGTAGGTCACGAGAAAAATAAATATTACCTTATAATATTAAGTTTATCTTTGCATTGTAATACTTATTTTTCTATTATCAGCTTCACGCTGTATCCCGCATTTAGCAGGGTAGATAGAGGGAACTTGGAAACACAGTGTCAAGACACTCCGTTTAATAGTAAGAGTCCGTCCACGAGTTTCACTACGTTAATATGCGTGTTGCGTACCAGAGCGAAGAAAAAAAAAAATTAAATAATTAATTAAAAAATGATAATATTTCATTTTCTCAAGTGGGGATCAAACCCGCAACCTGTCATGTTGTACCCCTGCGCCAAGACGGGCCTCAAATACTCAATAATATAAATATTCTGGGAAAGCAAATTATTACCTATTGGATTTTTCATATGAAACGTCATAAATGTAGGGCAGAGTATTACTGTTTTGTATCAGACAGTTTAACCATCAACAAATAATAATTCAATTGGAAAAGGATTAAGATATCGTTTTATTCAAATAAATTTATATATTCTACGAAATCATACTGCCACTTTCCTATCTCCAGCAGCCAGGCAATGTTTGTTTCAAGTACTTTAATCTTGTTATTTGAGAGTGCGGCGTTGAGTTCCGTCATTTAACACGCAATGTCTCGGTTCTATCGAAATGAAAACATGTATATCATAGTTCAGTTTATTTCAAAGTATTTTAATCTAGTTACTTGAAAGTGCGGCGTTGAGCGCTGATTTAACACGCAATGTCTCGATTCTATGCAAATACTATGGTAAAGACTACGGTTGTGGATTCGATTCTCGTTCATAAGAATACATATTTAATATTTTCATATCCTCGATCTAGTAATGAGGTAAAAGAAAGCGTTGAGTTCCATTAATCAACACGCAATACCTCAAGTATTCGATGGAACATACTGAACAAAATTTTCTTAATGAGAAATGGTGAGTTAAACAGTAGGTCCCTGGGTTCCCTCTGCCTACCCTGATGATGGTACTGCGATTTTGCTCCGGTATACAAAGTGAAGTTAAAAAAACAATTCTTTTATTATATAAAAAAAACAATAAAATTACTTCAAAAAAGAGGTTACGTATTGAAAAAATGTATGTAACTTTAGTTAGAGTTTTACCTTTCTTTGATTAAACACTTACATTGCGTCGACTCATTGTCATGAATATGAAAGTACATTGTATTTAGTAAACTGTTTAAATATAACACGCCCTTAGTAAAGTTCTCAAACTTAACAGTTAGTTATCCAAATTATACTGTAAATTCGAGAGCACAGTACATAAATAATTTTAAGCTTTTCAAAACTTATTTTAACGATGACCTGACAACTTTACGAATACTTTAGATATCATAGATAAATAGACATTCACCTTAATAAGAAAGAATTTTGCTCAACTCTCTCTCTCTCTCTCTATACATATACACATATATATGTATATATATATATATATATATATATATATATATATATATATATATATATATATATATATATATATATATATATATATATATATATATATATATATATATATATATATATGCGTGTGTGTATATATACATATAGAGTTAGAATTCGGTTGTACGTTGATCTAATAATTCATTTCATATCCAATCTTTGAATCTGATAACCTTCTCATTTGATTATTATTAATGGCGTCACAATATACACCAATATAGCAATGACACAGTTTCGATTTTAGCTACTTCTTAATAAAATATCTATATTTAGCATCACGATTATATCAGCGAGACTGCCGTTTTTCCACTCTCACTATTTGAATTGATATTTTGTTTTGTTTTAGGCAGTATCCCTTCTATAGAAATATGCACTGTACACAAGCAAAGGGAAGCTAGTGATAGGATTATCCATTCTTTACTTCCGTCGATTCTACTTTTCCAAACTAATTTGGATTACGATTTTTTAGTTCTGATGACAATGAGTTTATCAATATTGCTGTTAATTCCAAATGGCCGACATAAAAAGATGGCGGATTACATTTTTTATACAACCCACTTAATATCAAATACTTTTTACTCACTCTCACTAAGCTTCACGCTGTATCCCGCACGAGGCAGGGGAGGCAGAGGGAACCCGGGAACCTAGTGTTAAGACACTTCGTTCCACTTCCGTTCCCCACTTTCCGCCGAATATGAGGCATTGCGTGTTGGGTGGCGGAACTCAACGCCGCGCTTTTGCCTTACCAGAGCGAAGAAATGAAACATGAAATATTTATGAAATTGAAAATATTTAATATTTAATTTCCTCTACTGGGGATCGAACCCAGAACCTGTCGGTTACAGTCACACTCTTGTGCCGCTGCGCCACGACAGGCCTCAAAATACTTTTTGATTTGTAAAATACAATATACTATGAAAAAATCATCCAAAGCTTTTCAAAAGGGTATTTTTTAGTTTGATATAACGTTAAATACTGTTCTATATAAATTAGATACCTGTATAAGCTGGTTTAAATAATTGTAATTAAAGTTAGATATAGGTGTTTATAATTATCCATTTTTGTTGACCAGATTAATAGAAAAAATGTTAGATGATTAATATTTTGTTTTTAAATTTATTACTATTGTTTTATTCTTGATTCAAAATATTTAAATTATAGATTTAAATAATGGTAATGCTACTCGTAAATATAGATGTTTTATTAAGAAGTAGCTAAAATTGAAACTGTGTCATTGCTAAATTGGTGTGTATTGTGACGCCACCAATAATCAAATGAGAAGGTTACCGGCTAAATATTTAAATATTCAATATAAAATAAATTGTATTAGATTTATTTGGGACTTGAAAAATGCAGTATAATAATTGTTGATTGATCTTACATAATGTAGATATAAATAGCGTCTACATAACATTGGTGTTGTAGGAAATACAATTATGCGTGCTGTTCTTCGCGGTCTTGCAAGTTCAACGTAAGAAAAAAACACAATATTTATTTGTAATTCATTTCTTATAAAATTAGAAATTGTTTCAGAGCGCACAATGTGTGTGTGTGTGTGTGTGTGTGTGTGTGCGTGTGTGTGTGTGTGTGTGTGTGGGTGGTTGTGGGTGTGTAGATATATATGTTATTAAAGGTAATACATATAGATAAAAGTTAAAATATTTATAAAAGCGATACTGTTTAACAAATCTTTCATTAATTATTATGAATTCATGTGTATTTTTATACGATGAAATCTATAACTTTGTATTTCACGAGACCCTCGAAGTTAGTTTCAGTTATTTATAATAGATGAATAGCAATGAAACCCAAAAGTTTATAAAGGCGGTATTACTCAAATCACAGAGAACAGAGGCCTAAAAAGTTTTAAGATAAATCAATTGATTACCATACCCTCAATTAGAATTCGTAAGTAAATGAAAACACGTTCAAGTTACTTCAAACCAAAATTTTATTTATTTTGTTTTCTCATAATGAATGTGGAATTGTGGACTTTATGTTACATATTTAAATTAAAGAATTAACTTGCTTAATTATAAATATATTAGCTCATAGAAATAAATCATGCCAAGCCTTCAAATGTTTACACGTTTTCTAAAAAAATCTTTTTTTAAATATCAAAATATGGGATACACGGAAGTCTTTTTTTCAACATCACGCTGTATCCCACACATGTCGTAACCGTAACCTAGTCTTAAGATACTGCGTTCCGTTCCCCAATTTCCGTCAAATTTGAGGAAATTCCGTTTTGAGTGACGGAAATCAACGCCACACTTTGTGTGTGTAATTTCCTTTTGCGCATATTTATTACTTTTAAATTGTGTACAATAAGGTATAATTAAAAAAAAAAAAAAACAAAAAAAGTCATCATCATAAAAGTTATACGGAATCGTCGGTTTGCAAGAGATCGCCTTTTTAAATGAGAAATTAATTTACTTGGTTTGAAGAATATTGATAGATGATATAAAAGAAAGAGCTTAATTTCCTATTTACCCAAACATATTTCATCTAAATATATACATAATAAATTTTTATATGTATTTAAATAATATAAAAAATACAAGAGCTGAAATATATAGCTGTCTTGGCGCAGGAGCATAAGCGAATAACTGTTAACGTGACAGGTTTTGGGTTCGATCTCCACTGGAGGGCATGATTCTATAGAGGAAACATTCCTTTGCTCGGTTAACAAGGCAAAGCGCTGCATTAAGTTTCACAACTCAACACGCAATGCGTCAAATCTGGCGGAAAGTGGGCAACAAAATGGAGTGACTTTTGAGCCGTGTGATTCCGGCTTAGAATAGGATCACCCTGGTACTGATGGTGTCGTAAGAGGCGACTAAAGTGCGTGTGGTAGAGTTACGTTGCCAGTAATGGCAACACGCATGGGCAGACTCGACCAGATTATTACCACCCCCGGCATTTAAGACCGGCGTTAAGTAGTGGCTTTGGCCACTGCGTTTCGCATTAGGTAATGCCGGGCCCCGGTACCCTTTCAAATTAAAGTAGCTCTCTTGTAGCTCCTCTCGAGTTACTCGGGGCGATAGGCGACGGTGATCTCACGTGCCCACTGTCTACGCTCCCATGTGCGGGATAGAGCGTGAAGCTGGAAAAAAAATCAATGAATATTATTTCTCCTATTCTTTAAATATAATCTACTTAAACTTAGAAAAGTAACATATTTCGAAAATGAACCCGCTGAATCCAAATTAATTGTTTAAGCATAAAGGTTATTGAATTAAATCAATCATTCATATTGCATGAGTACATGTATCATTTATGTATCTTTAAAGTGTAACAAATAATAATAGAAACAATACAATAGAAAACATTGCATTAAAAAGCCAAAAAGAATATATTCTTGCAAATAATATATTAAAAAAATAAATTATATGTAACACACAAATTACACAATCAATATTAGACATTAATGCTCAAAGTTATGTTGTAGACTAGCGACCCGCCCGCGGCTTCGCCCGTTTGAATTACACTATTTTATTAAGTAATCTCAATTACTTTGTTGTCCTAATAAAGTTATCACTTTTAAGACAAAACCTAGACTTTAAAAACTAAAATAACATCTAAATTAATAAAAAAATGTAGAAATTATGCCAAACTTAATATTTTAAATTGACATAACTAAAATGTTAAAAGAAGATTGCCAAAATATAATTGTGAAAACTTTATTTAAAGATTTAAAGATTGAGATTAGCACTTATGTACAAGCGCACAAACAAATAAGCAGACAAAAAGACGAAAATTTAAATAATCACTTTTTTGAGCCTTATAATGTTTAATAAAAATTATAAGATTTTTATATATATGGAAATTACTGTATGTTGCCTAAGGTATTAAAATATTCATATTAGAAGTTACTATACGTACAAACGAACGCAATCATGTAGTTTAGGCAGGCAAAGCCGCCGGTGGATGGCTAGCACATAATATTCAAAGCAGTCGTAATATTAAAAAGTATACGTGAATGCTATAAAAGCCATAAAGACAATTCCAGGTATAGCTGTACACTGTCATACGACTACGTCAGAAAAAAGCTCTCTCAGCTATTTATTCCATCCATATTTAAATTACGGGAACAAATGAAATATTAGCTTCACGCTGTATCCCGCACATCGAAGGGTAAACATAGGGAACTCGGGAACCTAGTTATTTTTTTATGGAAGAGACGGCAAACGAGCGTACGGGTCACCTGATGGTAAGTGATCACCGTCGCCCATGGCCCCGTGTAACTCCAGAAGAGCTACAGGAGCGTTGCCGTCTTTTAAGGTGGATGGGCACCGGGGCCCGGCATTACCTTATACGAAACGCAGTGGCCAAAGCCACTACTTAACGCCGGTCTTAAATGCCGGAGGTGGTAACAATCCGGTCGAGTCTGCCCATGCGTGTTGCCATTACTGGCAACGTGACTCTACCACACGCACTTTAATCGCCTCTTACGACACCATCAGTATCAGGGTGATCCTATTCTAAGCCGGAATCACACGGCGAAGACATTCAAGACATTCCGTTCGGTGTCCCATTACACGACATACTAACATGCACTATATTATATTTTAAAGGTGGCTCGATCGTCGAGCACAGTAGTAGCTCTAGAACATCTGACAAAGGACTCAGGTGGCCGCTATCGTTGTGAAGTGTCAGGCGAAGCGCCCTACTTCGCCACTGCATCCGATTCCAAAGATGTGAAAATATATCGTGAGTGGTTCATACTTTTAATATCGTTTAAATTATTGTATTATATATTCTTTTGTTTCCTAACTGTCAATGAAAGGTCATATTTTTTTAGTATATGTTATACTTATATTATATTAACATAATTATATTATCGTTAGATTTAACTCGAGGTCTGTCGAGGCGCAGCGGAACAAGCGTGTGACTGTAACCGACAGGTTGTGGGTTCGATCCCCACTCGAAGAAATGAAATATTTATAATTTTCAATTTAAATATTAAATGTTACCGTATGTAGTAATGTAACGTATGAGGAACGGAGTGTCTTAACACTAGGTTCCCAAGTTCCTACCCTGCCACGTGCGGGATACAGCGTGAAGCTGAGGTTAGATTTATCTTAGCAGACCCAAAGAGTTTAGACAGGTCAAAATAAAAAAATATTAAACATGGCATTTTTAGTAAAATGTTTTTGTTTTTCTACATACCCTTTGAGTGTAATATGAATACGTCACCATAGCATATAGTCTTGTAGCTCAAATAATCAATTATTACTGGTGTACAATTTAATTAAATCACAAGAGGGTAGGCAGAAAGAACCCGGAAATCTATTGTGAAGGACGTCTTTCGTTGAATTCTAGAGATATTGCGTTTTGAGTGCCGAACTTAACGCCGCGCTCAGCCTCGTTACCAGAGGAAATGAAAGTATTAAATTTTCATTTGATCAAGTGGGAAATCCGGAACTGTGCCGAACTAACAACCTGTTGAGTTACCAGCCACACTCTTGGCTCTCTGGGCTACGACTGGTCTCAATATTTAAAAATAATTCTTTTTTTTTTAGCTTCACGCTGTATCCCGCACGAGGCAGGGTAGGCAGAGGGAACTCGGGAACCTAGTGTTATGACACTCCGTTCCACTTCTGTTCCCCACTTTCCGCCGAATTTGAGGCATTGCGTGTTGAGTGGCGGAACTCAACGCATCGCTTTTGCCTTATTACCAGAGCGAAGAAATGAAACATCAAATATTTAAATTGAAAATATTAAATATTTCATTTCCTCGACTGGAATCGAACCCAGAACAGGTTACAGTTACACGCCGCTGCGCCACGACGACTCGAGAGGCGACGCCAAAATAATCCTAAAACGCATATATTTTTTGTAATTGTTTTTTTTCCTATAGATGATTCTTTGCATTATACTTTTTTATAGCAAAAGTAATTTCCTTTTCAGTTTTACCAAACAACAGTCCACGTATGACTGAAGTGGAAAACGAATTGGACGAAGGTGATCGATTAAAAGTTAATTGTACCTCAGCAAGATCAAGGCCGCGCGCTCATTTGAAGTGGTTAGTGAATAATCAGTCGGTACCTGAAAATTATTTAAGGGGACCCTGGGAGTGGAAGTCCAGGGAGCGGCCTGACGCCCGTGTGACTACTTTGGAATTAGATTTTGTTTTGATGTCGTACCACTTTCGTGAAGGCGTGTTGACTATAGAAGTAAGTTTATTGGTATTATCAAGTCTTAATTTTTTTAATTATTTACGTTATATATTTAATAATAAATTTGATGACTGACTAATACTGACTTATCACTAAGTTAGTCCTGTCCCTACCCTAAACGTCCTTAACTAAACTAGCTTTGCCCCTACCCTAAGCTTGCTCTGCTCATACTTTCAAAAGAAGGCACTTGAACATTAGATAATATTTTCATGTGCCTCCTCCACAAGCTTATTGCAGTGCGCAGAATTTCACATGTTCTTGACATTTTCAGAAATAGCTAATATAATTAAGGAAATATAATACAAAGTATAATTTACCTAACCTTCCTTTAATAAAAAACCATTTTATGTTGTAAATCCGTGTCAGTCGTGCCGCAAACGTGCGACTGTAAACGCAACAACTGTTGGGTTCTGTTCCTACTCTAGGTAATGAAATATTGCTTATTTCAATTTCTTCGCTGTGGTAACGAGGCAAAAGCGCGAGGTTAAGCTACGCTACTCAACACGCAATGCCTCAAATTCGGTGAAAAGTGGAAATTATCTTAATGGGAACAAATTGTCCTGTACCTACCCTGCCATGTATAGTAAGTGCATAAATTTTAACGTCAGAAAAAAATCGTAATTTTCAATATATTTAATTATATATAATTTTCCATATAACCTTTATATTAAAATTTAATCCAAAAAAAATAATAAATCAAAAATTTATGTCTAAAAAATATAATTATCCTTGTCAATTTTAGTGCCAAGCGACTCTTGCTCCGTTGTATCATGACAAAGTAGTTCATCATATACTCAGAAGCGATCCAGCACCTGTAAATGGGGATTCTGATATCAACCCACAAATATTTGCAGCGACAGTGTTCACTGAAAATCAAGGCTTAATACCTGAGGCAGAACCACAAAATGATATTAATATAGAAGGTCAGTATTTTTTATATATTTAAATATTCTACTTTTAATATTTGCCTTATTCTGGTAATAAGGCAAAGCGCGGCGTTGAGTTCCGCCACTCAACGGTAAAAAGTGGGGAAAGGAAGTAGAACGGAGTGTCATAACACTAGGTTCTTGGGTTCCCTCTGCCTACCCAGCCTCAGCAAAATAATTCTACAAGTGCCAGGAGCGGCAACGCATCTCTAGTGTTACACGGGGCTATGGGCGGGGGTGCATTAGTCACCTTTATTGAAGAAAGTAAGTCCCAGGTACGAGAACTTCTTATGTAATTGGTTTACGATCAGAATCATAAACGTAAAGTCAGTTAAGCACGAAGCTGTATTACAAGGAATAATTCAATTAATTCATAATTCTAATTTAATTTATAATTCAGCTTCACACTGTAACCCGCACGAGGCAGGGTAGGAAAAGGAAACCCGGGACCTAGTGTAAAGACACTCCGTTCCACTTCCGTTCCCCGCTTTCCGCCGAATTTGAGGCATTGCGTGTTGAGTGGCGGAACTCAACGCCGCGCTTTGCCTTATTACCAGAGCGAAGAAAATAAACATTAAATATTTAAATTGAAAATATTAAATATTTCATTTCCCCGACTGGGGATCGAACCCAGAACCTGTCGGTTACAGTCACACGCTTGTGCCGCTGCACCACGACAGGCCTCATGTTAGGAATAAATGACTTTATTAAAAAAAAAAAACGAAAACATATATTTTATAAAATATTTTCAACTGATAGATGGTAAAAATAATATGTTTCAGAATTATTTTACTTTACAATTCTGTGATCAGCTTCGCGGGATATGTCAATTAAAATTTTAATGAAAACCAAGTTTTCCATTTACTTTGAAAATAATTTCTTTCGTAATTTAATCTATACAAATTTTTTATTCACATAGACACATAAAACAGCTTCACGCTGTATCCCACATATGACAGACAGGGTAGGCAGAGAGAGAGAGTGTTAAGACACTCTGTTCGTTTCTCTGTCTTCCATTGAATTTGAGGCATTGCGAGTTAAGAAGCGGAACTCAACGCCGTGTTTTGCCTGGTTCGCAGAGGGAAGAAATAGAATAAATACTTAAAATAAAAATATAAAACAGTTTATTTCCTCGAGCGGGGATCGCACTCACAACCCGTCGCCTGCTGGTTTTCCATTTCTTTCTTTCGTGCTCCTATCCTCCTTCTTGCCATTTCTTTTTTAAATATATCTTCTATGTACAGACAGTGATCGGTTTCAGATTTATTATGAGTATAGATATCACACAATCAATGGAACGATCGTCACTTCATAATATATGTTACTGTGCCACGGCCCGCTTCATTATTATTAGTCATAATAAATATTTGGTTTTATAATTAATATAATTCTTAAAAAATAAGAACATCTCTAACTTAATACATTTATCAAATACACCTAAAAAATCCAATAATTGTTTGATTATATTACACAGATTAAGATATTGGAAAATATTTACTCCCAGGAATTGTAATGTACCTATTTATTGGAAAGTGGAAATTGCAATGTCTTAACAGGGTTTATCTTTCACCAAATATCACCAATATTGTTTGTTTATTCTATTTTAAGTATCCATTATTTATTTTCTTAACCTTCACGCTGTATCCCGCATATAGCGGGGTAGGCGGAGTGTTATAAGACTCCGCCTACTCTTCTTGATAAAACACTTCCGTTCTTCATTTTCCTTTGAGGAATCGCATATTGAATTGTAGAACACTAAATATTTTATATTTAGTTCTCCTGAATAGGAATTGAACTCACAACTAACTTCAGGCATTACTGTCGCACTTACAATAGTATATCGTGCCCCTACCATGAAAGACCTCACGTATATAATATAAATTTTATTTTGTATAATTTTTTTCATTTCAGGTAATGAGGGGTCGATAATTACACCGTGGGCTTTGCCATTGATTATTATTTTGCAATTATTTTTCTAAAATAGGCATTTATTTTTTTATGACTTACGTATAAGTATTTGTATAATGATCATAGATTGAAATGTGTAATTTGTATCTAAGTATTAATAAAAAAGCGTTCCATCTTGCATTATGTATAAATGATTATTTTTTTTTTGTTTCTTTCATGATTAAATATAAGTTTAGCAAAACAATTGTAATAGCAAATATTGTGTATACTAAGACGCAATGTAGGTAGATTCTTATAAATGATTACTAGGCTTTGTTTTATTTATATTATTATGTTTTAATAAAAAAAATCACGCTTAAAATATATGGTTAAGTTATTAACTTTATATCGTTGAGTAGCTTTCTCAAAGTCATAATTTATTATGACTAAAAAATGATGTGGCAAATATAAAGAGATAAAAAAGAAAAACAGTACTTATTGTTAACCCTCTAAGTTTCCCACTTTCCTAGGATTTTCCTTGACAATGCGGATTGAATGGCGTTACTCAACGCCGTGTATTGTTTTTTAGAGCGGCGAAATACAAGTAATGTTTACTTTCACTCGACGGCCTCTATGTAATACCTAATAATAATATATATAAAATAATCTACATTATCATATAAGTTCAAATTTAACTGCAAAACATTCTTTATTTAAATAGACTTTTGCAAGTAATTTTTAATTAACGAATTAACATAAAACTACCATCGGCTCGAAAGACTGTTCTGCTGAAAAGAACTGACAAGAGACTCAAAAGTTGCTCTTTCCAATATAAGGATTAATTTTTCAGTTGCAACGTTTCGCTTTGCCTCCTTGACAGAAAAAAAAAACATTTGTTTAACAAAAATGAAAACATTAAATATTTCATTATCTCGAGTGAGGATTGAACCTATAATTTATTGCGTTTACAATCAATCTTTCACTTGTGCCCCAGTGCCACGACAACCTGCAATTAAAATTTTATTTTTAAATATAATAATATAATGGTAGCCATCCTGTATGAAATTCAAATGATCTTAATTAAAAATATTTTTATTCTTCACATACATATTCTTGGACAGTGTTATAAGTTTCCCTAATTAACGTTGCTTTTACAGTTTCTATAAATTCTGCAGAGGCAAAGTTAATACATTGCGGTATAATATTAGAGGCACGTACTCGTATACTCAGATTTAATAATGATTTATCTACATTTTGGAGCTTATGGTCTTTGTTTTGTCCTCTCATCATGTCTGTCATTATTAGAATGTCTGTATCTTTATTAGCTCGAGAAGATCGAGTCTCCAAGTATATCTCAAGGTCTTTTTTTAAAGTCCTTTTCTAAGAACACTGTTAATTCCGTCACGGCTCGCAATAAGTTTTAATTGTGCCCAACAAAATCAATTTGTTGTTAAGTAATTATTTTTTTCATAAATATGTTATTAAAACAAATTAATAAATATTTCGTAATAGTATTTTGTGTTAAGATGAATTATTTTCGTCTCCAAGTAGATCTCAAGGTCTGTTTTTTGACGAATAAATATGGAGTTTTAATCTGTGGCACCGCCTCATAGAAGCATTTCATAAGATAGATAAAATAAACTATTCCGTAATTTTTCTCAGTTTTTAACTACGAACGCGGTCGAACTCAGTTTACCTGCAAGTATTTCAAAGTCAATTCCTCTGAAACTTAGAATCTATACTGATGTCGCGTTTACACACGTGCCAAGTCCGATGCCAAGCAGCAGGCCAAGCAACAACTTACTTGCTCGCTATAAACGCGACATTATATTTAAGAACATTATTAATACCCTTACGGCTCGCAATATGCTTCAATTGTGCCCAACGAAATCAACTTGTTCAGCTTCACTGTGTGTCCCGTATCTGGCAGTGTAGGCAAAATGAACTTGGAAACATAGTGTTAAGACACTCTGTTCCACTTCCGTTCCCCACTTTCCGCCGAATTTGAGGTATTAAGTGTTGAGTGACGGGACTCAACGCCGGGTTCTGCCTTGTGGCAGAACGAGAAATGAAAACATTAATTTTAAATTGAAAATATTAAATATTTCATTTCCTTGACTGGGGATCGAACCCAGAACCTGTCGGTTACAGTCACACGCCTGTGCCGCTGCGCCCCGACAGGCCTCATTCCTCAGTAATTAAATTGTTCATTTTGTCATAAATATATTAATAAAGCAAGTTAATGAATATTTGCTAATAATATTTTGTATTAAGATGAATTTTAAACATTTCATAATTTTATTATTACACATATAATATAAATTTTATAAGAAAAAAAATTATGCCTAATTGTACAGAAAAAAACTTACCAGGGAGTTTTATTACTTTTCTATGTGAAAAAATTGTTTCTTTTTTCAAAACTTTTCTTACGTAGATAATATTTCAGAATTCTTAGTGAGGCCGATAACTTGGCCGATAAACACTAAACGTTCATCGGCCCTATTAACTCATTAAAATACGGAGAGCTCCTCTTTTATTTGACACATGTTTTGTGTGTATGTGTATGACTGTAATCGCGACGATTCATTTCCCTACTGAAGTGAAAAGATAAAGCGCACCAACGCAAGAAATGTATCGAAAATTCGGTGAAAGTAGAAAATAGAATGTAATTGCATTCCTCTGACTATCGTTGTAGGCGGGATACAGAATAAAAAAAGAAGAAAAAATCTATTTTATATTTTACAGAAATAGGTATATACGAAATCTCCTAAAATAAATCTCTTTAATCTTCACCTAACATCGGGCTTATGAATTAGTCGAATTGAATACCTGTTTTATTTGAAATGAAAAGCTCAGCTTCACGCTGTATCCCGCACGAGGCAGGGCAGGCAGAGGGAACCCGGGAACCTAGTGTTAAGACACTCCGTTCCGCTTCCGTTCCCCACTTTCCGCCGAATTTAAGGCATTGCGTATTGAGTGGCGGAACTCAACGCCGCGCGCGAAATTAAAAGCTTCTGACATATATGTAGGGAATTTAGCTTTTACCGCCAGTTAAAAAAAAGGTAGAATCTCAAACGGATCTAAGAAACTTTGCTATTTTTACAATTACAAAAATAGTAGCTCCGAATTTAAACAGGGCCAGGTGGGGCGGCTGTCTGGGGCTTCGAAAAATTTGTGACCCCACAAATTAAAAAAAATATTAAAATTTACAGTTGTTAATGCCAACAATTATAGCACTACCAAAAATTTTTTGGGTTAATGATTAATGCGACCTCTCCTCCAAATGTAACGTTAAAAATCTTTCAGATATCTCTTGCATTCTTCTTGCTAATATAATTATTAACATACCACCTATAGTACTATCTATCTGTGAACCAGTATCTTTATACAAAGGCATGATGATTGCACCTCGCCGATCTTTTGGAATTGATTCCTAATTATACTATTATGTTTACTCTGATTTCCAGCGTAAGCTGCACAAAAGTTTAAATAAGTCTCAGGCACGTGGCCTATAATATTAAATCTATTTCATTTACTATTTATTATACCTTTTCATTCATCAAGCAGAGACACTGGTGTGATTAAAAATTTTACGCTCTCATAGTGCTTGAGGCAGATGGAATGTTGCACTCTATACTCGACACCCATAAGCCCTAATTTAGAAAATTGATATTTTCAAAAACAGTATTTACCGTGAGATCATTTAATTTATTTTGTCTTATATGAATGTGGGGCTAATGAATATTGCGAACATGGTGAATTTAACCTTTTATGTGTACAAAAAATAACGAGGCCCCCACTTAATTGTGAAATCCAGCCCTGGATACGAGTATAACTTGAGACGATGCATATCGTGATAAGCATCTAAGCTTTAAACTTGAGACAGTTATTAAATAAAAATACTATTAATATTAAAATAGCTTTATCACGAGACCTTGTCGTTTTTAAATTTTATTAACTTTATTTCAATTCAATATAGAAAACTATGGCACGTGTTACATGTCATAAAAACTCCAACCTGCTAGTCTACCTAAGGACGAGTAAAATTGGTTACATTTTAAAACTTTAAAGAAAATCAAATCTCAATTCTCAAAATTAAAATATATCTATACGTATAAAAACTCTGTAACCCATCAATGTCTGTACATGGAAGATGTAATAAAAAATATATACGATACCTTTATTAATGTCATAGGGCCCAACATAGTGACATTTTGATTTTTTTTTGTCTGTTTGTTTGTGCGGTTGTACGCGATAATCTCAGAAACGTCTAACCAGATATAAATTATTTCATGTTTGTAATTTTATATAATGGCAACTTCCACTTAACATTTCGTGTTTGTTTTATTTAAATCAATAAGTTACACCAATTTTAAATAATAAGGTTAACATAATTGGTATAACATTTTTATTAAGATTAAATCTTAGATTTTAGTGTATAGATATTTTCTTAAAAGTGATAATAACCTTAGAACAAGAAAGTGGCCTGTCGTGGCGCAGTGGCACAAGAGTGTGACTGTAACCGACAGGTTCTAAGTTCGATCCCCAGTCGAGGAAGTGAAATATTTAATATTTTCAATTTAAATATTTAATGTTTAATTTCTTCGCTCTGGTTATAAGGCTAAGCGCGGCGTTGAGTTCCGCCACTCAACACGCTATGCCTCAAATTCGGCGGAAAGTGGGGAACAGAAGTGGAACGGAGTGTCTTAACACTAGGTTCCCGGGTTCCCTCTGCCTGCCTACCCTGCCTCGTGCGGGATACAGCGTGAAGCTGAGTTAGAAAGTAGTCGAAATTAATAAATAAAATAGTGTTACACAAGCGGGCGAAGCCCCGGGCAGGTCACAAGTATTTTATATGATTATAGTTATAACAACATAACTATAATCTTTAGAACAAAAAAATGGTGGTGCACACACAATTCGGTGATAACCGGTCAAGTTCTATTGGGACTTGCCCACTGAGGGTTTTCAGAATCGTAATTAGGAGTGTACAATTTGGTGTTTATTTATAAAAGTTAACAAACTAAATGAACTATACGAATTCTCGATTTTTTATTTTATTTGTACTGCAAGTTCGTATATTTTGTCGAATTTGATATTGTAGATTAGGAAATATCAATTTCATTAAAAATGTATCAAAAACTATGCATAAGTGCTCGTATTCGGTTGCTGTAACTTAGAAGCTGAATTTTTTGTGATATGATATAAATACACAAGTAGAATTATGAATATTAATACAGTTCTTGAGATAAAAACTCTTAACAAACGTCCATTCTTGAGGAATCCTAAAAAGAAATG
Organism: Eueides isabella; assembly: GCA_019049475.1. NCBI lineage: Eukaryota > Metazoa > Arthropoda > Insecta > Lepidoptera > Nymphalidae > Eueides > Eueides isabella. The sequence goes on from CM032386.1 coordinate 13,340,210, forward strand.
GCCTATTTACCAATATCATTTATTGTCTGGTAAAATTATTTAACTTTATAACGAGCCATGCCAAATACGTACTAAAATGCTTTAAAATCTTATTAATCAGCAATACTTTTAATTAGCACTGTTGAAATTTACATTCAAATTAATTGACTGCTGATTACGTTTATTATAATATTTAATTAAGCTAAAGCTGCTATAAAGCCTCTGGAATTTCGTTGAAATAATGTATTTCAACAAACGGAAACAATAATAACTGAAGTATCTGTGTTGAAGGGATTTATTTTATATTTTATTATGATTACATATTCTTTAAAGATGAAACTTGAATGACGTCTGTATAGAAAAGAATGGGTAGGGCAGTAGGTATAAGCAGATGGTCATACCGGCACCAGTGATAAGCTCAATATTATTGCCAATTATTATGCCTCCTTTCACATAGTACTTACGCTTGCAAGAAGACCAATTGTGTTTTCACAACAAAAAGTAAGTGTTTACGGCATTTTTTTCTGTGATGAATTTTAAATATTAAAATTATTATAGAATTTTAAAATATTTTTTTTTACTGGTTATTCTCCCATCTGTTTACGGCAATTTTACATTGGTAGTGGTCGAAGTGATAGTGAAGTGAAGGAGCATGTAGTAAATAAAGATGAGCAGGCAGATAAAGTTTCTCTCCATCTTGAATTTCATGTTTTTTTTTCAAAATTTTTTCAAAATTAATTACAAAGTTGCTCAATAGATAATGAATAGAAGAATTTCAAAATTAGTTGTGTATTTTGGTATTTCGATCAACAACACTATTTTTTACAGTATGTCCATAATGACAATCACAGTCTATTAGATATTGAAATGGGATATTTTGCCAAACTGCTTAACGAGAGTTTTCAAATTAAGATGTCTTTTTATGTACTATAAGTTAATTGAGAATATTTTTTTTTTGGTTTGTTGATCACAAGTGTACAATATATAGTTATAGTCATAAGCAAATAGTTCTAAATCTATTTTTTTTTTCGTTTTTGAATGTGCAAAAGATGAATAAAAAATTATTAAATCATTGTATATATTTATTTACAAGCCATGAGTAATCAGTTTTCAATTCCTTTTATTATATTAGTAATTTTATCAATAACCAGAACCACGTGGTCCATTTGGCCCACCACTAGGGTAACCCTCTGCACCGCCAAATCCACGATTTTGGCCTCTATTTATTTGAGATCCAGGATAATTACGACCTTGACCTCCAGCTCCTTGGCTGTTGGAATAACCTTCGTCTTCTCTGTCCAATCCTTGTAAACTGGGTCTTCCATTAGAATAACCAGAAGATCCTGATCCTGGTTGCTGATATCTACCACTTTGCACCCCATTATCTCCTTGGCTGAATTGTGGCAAACGAACATCGCTGCCAGAGAAAGCGTTAGCACCAGTACTAGCACTTGCACCTGGATATCCCTGATTTCTTCCTGGACCTCCACCTTAGGCATAGACATAATAAGTTTCAATTTTGTGGTTTAAATATATTTCATAGTTAATTTTTTAAACGCTTACCACGTCCAAAGCTCGAACCACCTCTGGCTACACCTGAATCGAAACATATTTTTTGTTAGCTTAATATATTTATATTTAAATATACATATGAAAACTTTAATATTTAATTTTTAAAATGTAATAATAATAACTAAATCTTGACACTATATTACAACGTATGTTATGTCGTCACCATTGAGTTACTTTAAACTAAATTCAAACTGCGCAAAACCTAACCATACGATAAACAAACCCTCATATCGTATTTGGGGCTTAAAACCCTCTTGATCAGCTTCGTACTCAACCACCTGCTTTCTGCCATCGGGCAACAATACGTTATACTCCCCTGTTGCTACATCCCCATTACGCTGTTCAGAATGACCAAACATAGTTCCTGTATCAGGATTATCTACTTCATAGCTAAATTCATATTTGACTGGTTTCTGAAAAAGAAATACAAACATTTTACAAATTACGATGTAAATAAAGTATATCTAGGCATAAAATATAAATTGAAAGCAAATAATGATTTTAAAGTGATGAAGAATCATTTAGAAAAATAGATCGATACTGACTTACATTGGAATCATCAACCCCTGATTCACGGTAATTTTCGTTTATATTAAGATTATTACCGAAGTCAGGGGTGCCATAAGTCGAAGAGGGTGCTCCCGAAAACGCTTGTTGAGAGTTAAAATCGGGACGTCCAGAAGACTGCAATTCATTGGGTGTGCCATAAGAAGAATCAGGCCTTTGCGGTACACCACGTCCACGGGAAGGGCCAAATCCACTATTAGCAGAACTTTGTTGGTTAGGACTGTTATATTGAGAACCAAGAACCGGACTTTGGCCACGTCCTCGTGGTCCTCCTCTCTGAGACCCACTAGGAAATTGATTTGGTGCTCCATATTCGGTTGACGGTGAGGAGCTAATTCCCGAAGGATTATAACTACTTGGCCGATTTGCAAAATCTTGGCCAGAAGAATTAGGTCCCCCGAATTGCCCTTGGCTCTGTCCTGGTGTCCCATACTGAGGTGACGGTCTGCCATCAGATCCAGACGAAGGAGGTAGGTAGCTGTTCACAGGAGGTTCACATTTACCAACTGTTAATGTCAATGACACTAAGCACAGAATCCACTGAAAAAACAAAAGTCATTACTGATATTGTTTTTCGTTTCGAATATATTTTAATAAAAAAAGATTATTACGTACCACTATCATGGTGAATTAAATTATTTTGAAAATGGTAACTTTAGAATATTACTGATATCACAAACCAAGATGTTTATGTTTCCAAATTTAGATCTGGAATAGTAATGAAATTCTATATTCCTGCTTATATAGCGAGGAATGAAGCGGTGAACGTCAATTAAACGGTAACACAACCTGCACGCGCATCGTGTACCAAAATTCGTGCATCCGATCCTACAATATTTTAAACATATTTATTGTTTCGTTGTCAGCGTGTATATATAATTATGAATATTATGCTCAAACAAATATTAAGTAACTCAATATTTACACAACATTATTTTCTAAATAATTATCAGCGAAATTAATATTTCATAACTATTGTTAGATATTTTTGTGCTTTAGAATGTTTATTAGTTTCCAAATAAAATTACAATATTAGTAATGTCTTAAATATAATTTTAAGTTAGCATTATGTTATGTTAGTTTTAGGCTTTTGTTCATTCAGAGTAAGTAAATTATTAGAATAGGAATGGTGTAAAATCTTCAGCGCAATTAATTTTAATAAATATCAAATGCACTAAGTTTATTGAGGCCTATCGTGGCACAGCGGCACAAGCGTGTGACTGTCACCGACAGGTTCTGGGTTTGATCCCCGGATATATTTAATATTAATGAAATGAAATATTTAAAATTTTCAATTTAAATATTTAATGTTTCATTTCTTTGCCCTGGTAATAAGGCAAAGCGCGGCGTTGAGTTCTGCCACTCAACACGCAATGCCTCAAATTCGGCGGAAAGTGGGCAACGGAAGTGGAACGGAGTGTCTTAACACTAGGTTCCCGGGTTCCCTTTGCCTACCCTGCCTCGTGCGGCATACAGCGTGAAGTTAAAAAAACTATTTCTAAGAATATAAAATTAATTTAACTGAATATCAGTCGGGTTTAGATGGAAGTTAGAGAACACAGTTTTTAAAATCCTTTACGTCTTGATCTTTAATTTTTATTAATTATAGTAGAAATTTCACATTATTTATACGTAAATAGTAAAAAGGGTTACTTAAATATACAAAAAGATTCATTTACAATTTTCCAGATCGTTTCTCATTACTGCGCGCTATAGCTCATTAAGGTACATTCGGAGTGAACTGTACCAATTCGTGAGTGATCTGTGTCCATCTAGGGTTACTGAATGATTTTAAATACATACATTGTTTTTACTTTTTAGATAAATGTATTATATATTTTAAATCTTTCTTAGGTAATTTTAATTTATATAATAATATTTATTGTTATAGAAAAGAACAAATAATATAATATTGGTTGTTATTAGTATTCAAGTAGCAAAGCCGCCAAAGAGGCTACCAAAACTTCGTTCGCCACTTGCCGACCTAATTGAAGACTGACTGTTGAGTGGGGAAGCTCAACGCCGTACATTGTGCCTTAGAGCGCTGACAATTTTTTTTTTCAGATTCTCTCAGACATAGGGAACTTGGGGACCTAGTGTTAAGACTCTCCATTCCGTTTTCCACTTTAAAATTTGAAATATTGCATATTGAATGGTGAAATTTTACGCTTTGCTTGCTACCAGTGAAAATGATGAGAAAATGAATAATTATTTTACTCGAATGGAGATCGAACCCACAACCTTTCGTGATAACAGTCACACGCTTGCACATCTGAATGAAAGGCCTCAACAAGAACTTAATACAATTGTACAAATAAAAAACACCTAGTTATTACACAACCTTAGTAGGAATTTATATGAATTCTTTTTAGAAGTTATCATAATTTATGTATGAAACAATCAGCCCTACATCATCCCGCAAGAGTCGTGCACGTGTGACGCAACGCATTCGCTCTCATTAGCGCCCTCACACACGGCTGAACACGTTGACTTTTCTCATAGCTTTAGATTTATGATATTGTATCCAACCTGTCCCCGGAATTTATGAGGCCAATATATACATATTTATAATATTAAGATATGTTTGGAAGGTGAAATATATTGATTGACAGTTAGTTATTATTATTTATATTTGTAGTTACAGTCAAAGTTAAATAATTTTAAATAACACTATTTTTTTACTAAACTTAATTCTTTTTTTTTATAATACATTATCACTTTTAGGACAATATCTAAACATGGAAACCAAAGTTTTGACCAAATAAACAAATTATTTTAAACAATTTTGCCGAACAAAATATTTTAAACTGACTTATTGTTTTTATTTATAAACTAATTTATAAATAAAATAAACAATAAATTTAGAAATAACAAATTGTCATAATATAGCTCGTACAAACACAATAAAACCATCACATAAACAGACAATAATTAGAAAAAAAACTTTTTTGAGTCCTATTCTATTAGTAAACGTACCCTATAAGATTTTTATATTGTATCTTCCATGTCAGACAGTAAGTGATCACTCATAGATTTATTATAAATATAGACTAACGACCCGTTCGCGACTTCGCCCGCTGTAACTGCTCGATTATATGAATAATTCCCTGATTTTAAATTGTGCAATAGCGTTCGTATTTCAATTAAATGATCAATTGGTGTAATATTATTTTTTTTGTTATTTATAATTTATTGTATGTATTAATTTCTTTTTACCCATCAAATATACAAATTCTCCTCCTTTTACAAACCACAAAAAAATGTTACATTCGTTCACGACCTTTAAATTAGTTTACTGATTATATATAATTATTGAAATATTGTATTTCTTCGGAAACACCGTTAAAATAGTGATAAATAAGTTTGAAAAAATGATTTCAATTGTTCGAATGCAATTCATTAAAAATCTCGTTACTAGAAATACATGACTTTAGACCACTTTCATAATTAAGAGCTTAGATTATAATATTAGGTAATTGGAATGTTTCCATGTAGTGATTTTAATCACTAGGGAGGTTGAAGGTGTTTTTATTCTCCATAAACATTATTAAAATGTTTAATATGTACGTAGTGTATTCTTTTTGTGTGGGAACATTTAAAATAAAGGAAAAACTTATTCTTGTTGAGAATTTGACGATTTACAAAAAAAGTCCGATATGATTTATTGCTAGATTCACTTCTTTACAAGTTATCCAATGTTTATATGCAATTCATAATTGTAAAAAAACGTATTTACAACTTCTTGAACTTTATTATTAAAAAAAAGCCTTAAAATCATAAAACATCTAACTTCTCATGAAATTAATTAAATTTACTGTATATTGTTATAAATTGATTATACGTTATACATATTAAAAATAGATAAAAATAATAAACATATGTTCAGATATCAATATTTTAGACTATCCAATATGTAGCTAGCGAAATTTAATCTCCAGTCTAATGATGGCCTGGCCGGTCTGGCCTCAGGGCTTTGATGTCGAAAGCTAAACAAATGTACAAACCGACGCGCACTTCAGCTTTAATATATAAATAGATAGTAGGTAATATTAATAAAACAACAACATAAATATGTAACAATATTTTATTACCTATAGTTTATAAATTGACTACTACTTAAAATTAAAAAAAAATAAAATAAAATTCATAATTTAATATACAACTAAAATGTTTCTAAAATATAATGAACATGTCATATGTCATATGAATAACTCGTAAATTTTCTGACTATCACAGACACGCTCGGAACGCCATAATTAAACATCTGTACTAAACTGAATTGACTATCACAGACTATGTAAAATAATTAAACTATTTTATTTTCTGGTGGTTGATGAGTGTATTATTTATTTAAATTATGTGTTATGATTCAAAACTAAGGCACACTGCGTAACCATATTACGATTTTGTGTTGTAGCCATGTCTTTGTCTTGCTGAGCATCTAAAACGCAGAAAAAATGCAGCACACGTACAAATTTAAAATTAAATATTTTAAAATATGAAGTTACAAGCTTCATTTTATTTTTAGTACGTCAAACAATTTACCACCGGTAATGCTAATACCTACCTCGTATTTGTTTACTAGGTAGGTACTAGCATTACCGGTGGTAAATTGTTAGAGTCGCTTATTAAGTGACTGGCAATAGAAAACATCAATTCTCACATAACGTAATAATTCATCGCTCCCAAGAAAATATTATGTGATTTTAGCTTGATTGTTTAACGAACGAAATTTATGTACTTACTACTTTCCAAAGTAACAACAATCTAAATTTCATATTCACAGAAGAAGTAATGAAGACACTTAATTGGGTGAATGCAGCAGAGCAGAGAAACTTCACTTCAACTTTTGTTTTATAAAATAACTAAGCCCTTCAGCTTTCTTATGGTTAATATGGTTTGGTAACTTAATGTAAGAGACTCGATGTGCGCTTTCGATCTACTTAATTATAAATATATAATTTATATATATATATATATATATATATATATATATATATATATATATATATATATATATATATATATATATATATATATATATATATATATATATATATATATATATATATATATATATATATATATATATATATATATATATATATATATATATGTATATATATATATATATATATATATATATATATATATATATATATATATATATATATATATATATATATATATATATATATATATACATAGTAATCAAAAATAGGAACCCTATCGAAATTCACACTGTACAAATAATAATAATAATAACCTTGCTGTATATCATATTCCATGCATCGTTAATTAAAACTTCGTTTGAACTGAATTTAAATCCACCTCGTTACGTTTTTTCTTTCCTCTGAAATGTTCCTCTATTTCACCCAGTGATTTTCCTTTTGTTTCGGGAACCATGAACAAAACGAAGAAGAATGCTATGGCACAAAAACAAGCGTACATCCAAAACGTTCCAGCCGATGTCAACACGTGCTGAAAAACAAAACAAATGTGTTATTGATATGAAGGCCAGTCAGGGCGCAGAAGCTCTAGAGTGTGTCTACATTACAGGTTGTGGGTTCGATCCCCATTTAAGGAAATGAAATATTTGATGCTTTGATTTTTTCACTCTGGCACCACAATGCCTCAAATTCGGCGGAAAGTAGGGAACGGAAATGTCTTAATGCAACGGAGTGTCTTTACACTATATTCTCTAGTTTTCTCTGTCTACTAAGCCATATAAAGCATACAGCGTGAAGCTGAAAAATAATATTGATATCGTTTTCAACGTAATAGATTATCTTGTGGTATTCATTACCAACTTATGGAAATGAAATATTGAATATTTTCATTTTTTCTCTGGTAACAAGACAAAACACGGCGTTAAATTCTGACGCTCAACACGCAATGCGTCAAGAATTCGAAACAAAAATATTTTAATCTGAAATCGTGAGCTGTTGTAGTTTAATTGTATCAGTGTGTTTATTTGAGGCCTGTCGTGGCGCAGCGGCACATGAGTGTGACTGTAACCGACAGGTTCTGGGTTCGATCCCCAGTCGTGGAAATGAAATATTTAATATTTTCAATTTAAATATTTAATGTTTCAATTCTTAGCTCTGGTAATAAGGCAAAGCGCGGCGTTGAGTCCCGCCACTCAACACGCAATGCGTCAAATTCGGTGGAAAGTGGGGAACGGAAGTGGAACGGAGTGTCTTTACACTAGGTTCCCGGGTTCCCTCTACCTACCCTGCCTATGCGGGATACAGCGTGAAGCTGTGAGAGTGAGAGTGAGTGTTTATTTAATCACATGACCGACAGTTCCTCTCGATATGGATTATGAATCCACGTGAGCGTAAAACTACCTCTTCATCTATCCTCATTTAAACTAAATAAAATAATATTATATTATAAATGTGGATGGACAAAATCTTAGGTTACAATTTACAAGTGCAGAATTTCTGTTATGCCGTAAATTAAACTAAGCACGTTAAAGCAGATTATAAATTTTAAGAAAAACTTCTAAGTTTTTTATTTAAATATAAAGTGCTACTTTTTAATATATGTATATTACATTTACCGATAACATTTTTATTACTATTTACATAACAACAATTTGAAATATCTTAAATTTACAAAAGTAATCGCTTTATGTTACTGGAGCGATATACCCATATTTAAAATGTTAAATATTTTCACAACTTTCAATTCTAAGCAAAAAATACTGCAAATATAATATATGTATCATAAATTAAATTTCAATTCAAAAACCGCACTCAAGTCGATTCATTCACATTTAAACAAACACAACGTTAAACTTATAACCTCTTTTTACATCAAAGGTTAAAAACACTTGAGGCCTGTCGTGGCGCAGCAGCAAAAGCGTGAGATTGTAACGGACAGGTTGTGGGTTCGATCCCCACTCGAAGAAATGAAATATTTAATATTTTTTAATTATTTAAATTTAATGTTTTCTTTATTTTACCCTGGTACAAGGCAAAACGCGGCGTTGAGTTCCGCCACTCAACACACAATGACTCAAATTCTGCGGAAAATGGTGAACAGAAGTGGGACGGAGTGTCTTAACACTAGGTTCCTAACTTCTCTCTGCCTACCCTGCCATGTGCAGGATACAGCGTGAAGCTGAGCGAGTGAGTTAAAACACTAATTTACAAATTTCATAAGTGTAACATAATACTGAAACTTATAAATTCATTATTCATTATGATTTAAAGGCTCATCCCCCGAGAACAACATTAACGTTATAAATGAGCGAGCAGCAAGCACACAACAAATGTGTTACGCCTCATAATATCGCAGCGCAACGCTCATACACTCATAAACATCATGTGGAAACTTATAATTGCTATTTTGTGGAAACACTAGTGACAGAAAGAGTTTACTAACGTCATTTAATTTACTTATATTATTGTATTGTTTTGTTTAGTTTGATGAACTTTGGGGAAAGGAACGGAGTGTCCTTACACTAGGTTCCCAAGTTCCCTCTGCCTATCTTGACACGTGCAGGATACAGCGTGAAGCTTAGTGAGTGTGTAGTGTGACGCTGTATACCACCCCTGGCAAGGTAAGCAAAGGGAACATTGCGTTAAGACAGTGAAGGCATAAAAATATTTCAATTCCTTTAGCAGGTGTCAAACTCACAACCTCTGGCGTTTACAGTCTCACCCCTGTGCCACGTCAGGCTCCAAATGTATTATTTTAGATCGTCGAATAAATAAAAAAAAGTAAATATATTATACTAATTATAACTTTGTGGAATGGAGTGTATTTATCCTAGACTTATTGTGTACAACTGTAAGTATAATATTTTGCTACTTACAAATTAATACCAAGAAAATAATAATGAAGACCTTATTAAAAAGAGCCTCTTTTAATATAACATAAATTCATATTTTCGAGGAAAATTAAATTGTAGTCGCCGCCATTATTATTAATTCAACATTCGCATATATAAATATAGTTTTTGCTACACGCTGTATACACATATATTCACATATATTCACAGTGAGATCCTGGGAACCTAGTGTTAAGACACTACGTCCCCCTCAATTCTTGAGAAGTTGCGTGTCGATCGTCAAATGTTAACGCCGCGCTTTACCTCAATCTCAGGAAATGAAAATAATTTATTCCTTCGAGTTGGAATCGAACCCACATTCATCGTGTTGCAGTCACACGCTTGTGCTATTACACAACCATGACCCTTAATAAACAAATACATGTTTCTATAACATTTATATAAAATAGCAATCATTAATATTTAAATAAGTTCAAAATAGCTATCCATATATGTATTTACTTACCTCTAAAGCATGGTAAGACTTGATGACTGTAAACATAGACAGTAAATTAACAGCGCTGGCCATCGCCGACAGTTGTGAACGATAGTGTGCTGGAAACAGTTCACCGAGCAATAGAAATGGCAGCCCACCGAAGCCCAAGGAGAAGCCCAGCATGAAGACGACCAAACTTACAATTGGCAGATATCTGAAAGTTAATTTTTTATATTAATATTTTGGAATGGTTTATATTAAAAGTTTGGAATGGAATTTTAGTTTCATACTAAGTGAAGAGGCATATTCAGTTTTACGTGAAAATTGCTGAACCGATTTTGGTAAAATTTTAATATTAATAATAAAGATTATACATGAGAATGTGACATACGATTTAAAATAACCGATTATTGCTTTATTAAATATATTTTTTTATCAGAAAAAAAAAAGGGAAGAAAAGGGAGTTAAGTTTGAGGTCTGTCGTGACGCAGCGGTACAAGTGTGTGACTGTAACCGACAGGTTGTGGGTTCGATCCCCACTCAAGGAAATGATATATTATTTTCTTTTAATTTAAATATTTAATGATTTCATTTTTTGCTCTGGTACAAGGAAAAACGCGGCGTTGAGTTCTGCCACTCAACTTTCAATGCCTTAAATTCGGCGGAAAGTGAGGAACGGAAGTGGAACAAAGTATCTTAACACTAGGTTCCCAAGCTCCCTCTGCGTACCTACCATGCGCGGGATACAGCGTGGATATAAGTAAATGGGGTTCTAAATTTATTTAGTACTTATATATTATATTTTTTATGTTTTTGTCAGTCGATTTAAGAAAAAGGAGTCGTACATTCGTTTAATAATATTTTTTTTTACTCATCCGTCCATTAATCCAGTATGTGTGTAGAATAGAAAGAAGCCTCTTTTCTTTTTACATTAAAAGAATGCGACTTGCAACACAACACTTGTTGTGTTTGAACATTGAACGTGTAAATAACTTTAGAAGCCTCAGTAGTCGCCATTGTTACTTAAAAACGTGACCATATCGTTAGAACTTTTCCGTTAGTTGTTTTCACAACACACCTTTTAAAGTAAGTAATCGAAGTTATAAGATAGTATGCAAACATCATATTGAGATACAAAAGTATTTTGCCTATTGTAGCGCAGGATCACAACCACTTTACTGTATACGCGACAAGGTCTGAGTTCGATCCCACTCGAGGAAATGAAATATTTAACATTTTCATTTCCTCACTCCGGTAACAACACGCAATGCCTCAAATTTGGCATCCTAAAAGTTTTTGATCGTGATGACCGATTTATAGTGACATAAAAACTATATAAAATAATTAAATACAACTTTAATAAAAGTTTTTACTATATTTAAAGCGTTAATTCACACTATGGAAAGAAAAACATTTATTTTAGAAAATCGTATTTCAGGAACCACTGGTTCAAATGCCGCTACGTTCAAATTTTTATACGTTTTGTAAAATTATTGATATTGACTTATGGTTGGTGACTTATGTGCAGGATACAGCGTGAAGCTGAAAACAAAAGTCAAATGACCATACTAAAAATAACCATCTTTCCCTAATATGTACTTATTTTTTTTTTTTCAGCTTCACACTGTATCCCGCACGAGGCAGGGTAGGCAGATGGAACCTGGGAACCTAGTGATAAGAGACTCCGTTCCACTTCCGTTCCTCACTTTCCGCCGAATTTGAATTTGAGGCATTGCGTGTTGAGTGGCAGGACTCAAAGTCGCGCTTTGCCTTATTACCAGAGCGAAGAAATGAAACATTAAATATTTAAATTGAAAATATATTTCATTTCTTCGACCGGGGATCGAACCCAGAACATGTCAGTTACAGTCACACGCTTGTGCCGCTGCGCCACGACAGGCCTCTATTATTTAATGTTCATTTATATTTTCCAGATTAAGCACACAATTATAGCGCACAGTTACAAGTAGGTACTTAGCCATGTGAAATACTTACATATTCGTTAAATAACAGTAAGCTACATGCGTTATATTTTAATCAGGTATCAATGTTAATATCGTTGATATTTTAATCCGGTATTAGTGTTCATACATCTATAATAAAATTGTAACTGATCCATGTTAGTTCTCGTAAAATATATAATTGAGCTTATTTATTAACATATTTAAGGCCTGTGGTGGCACAGCGGCACAAGAGTGAGACTGTAAGCGTTTTAATAATAACGATAAGTCGCGAGTTCGAGAACGGCGGAATATGAGGAACGAAACGGAATGTCTCGACACTGGGTTCCGAAGCTCCTTCTGTCTACATTTCTATGTGCAGGATACTCATGGAAAACCATGATTTTTAAATTTTATTGTCTGTTTCTTTATTTATCGGTATTTCGGCGCAACCGATTTTCAATTTATATTTTTGCAACTAAAGGCCACCTAGGGTTCGCTTTATTTAAATTAGTTTACAATAAAAAAAAACAGTTTATATAAGGTGTTTTGTCCCTCAAAATTACTTCTTTATTCATTTGGATGAAACTTTAAATGATTTATATTTTAAAGAATTTATATTTTAAAGAAGATTACTTTGAATTCGTATGATTAAATATATAATTTTACGTGCGCTGTCTCCTCCATTTTTCAAGCCATTATTTCGTTCCTCTGTGACTTTGACTTTAATTCGTGACGCAGGGGCACAAGCGTATGACTATAAAGGTTGTGGGTTCGAACCCCATTCGAAGAAATATATTTATTTTTTAATATTAAATTTTATCGTTTTTCGCGCTGGTAAAAAGGAAAAGGCTGGCGTTGAGTTGCGCCACTTCAAACGCAATATCTCAAATTTGGCGGAAAGTGGGGAACAGAACGGAGTTTTTTAACACTAGGTTCTCAAGTTCTCTGCCTACCCTAGCAAGTGCGGCATAAACGTGGAGCTGGAAAATAACTTCTTTTACGATAAGATAAAACGTAGCCTTTTAATTAATCAATATGTAGTTAATAATATTTCTTTTTCAACGAATATATGTAAGTATTTTTTCACAAAGTACACACAATACTTGTTGTTATTAATGATTTAACGCAACTCATATTTTTATAACAAATATATATTCAGATTTTCATTTCCATACTCTGGCATATATTCTCTATAATTCTTCTTGTCCTACATATTTTATATATAAAATTACTAATATGAAAGTTTATGAAGATGGATGCTTGTTCCACTTTCCCGCAAATTTAGATGTTACCTTACAGAAATGTAGCGTATACATATAGATCATATTTATATAAAAAAATTTAAAGTAATATTATGGAACCAGAAGTTAAATCCACGTTTTAATCTCAAGTATAATAATAATCTTACCCAAGAATAGATTCTTGTTCAAATTTGAAATAGAAGGCAGCGCCCATAGATAACATAGATATACACATGGTGACTGCGGACATAAGAAGAAGAGGCCTCCTCCCGGCGCGGTCTACCAGCAATGTACTAACACCATTGCTGAACATTTGGACTGCCCCCACAATAATCGTTGCTGTCATCGCATCTAGAGTAGATCCTAAAAAAAAAAATAAATAAACTTTATAATAAATTGTATAATAAACTATGTACTCAAGTGAACAGAGTGTATTAACATTAGGTACCCAGGTTCCCTATTCTGTAAGACAAAAACTGTATAGACCTAAGTCAGATGAACGTAATGTTGGTAGACAATTGAATGAGGAGTTTGATATATGAATATAACCTTTACTTACGTAAGTAAAGGTTACATTCAAATATCTAAATGGTTCGAGGTAATGTTTATCTATTGTGACTGTCTGTCAAAGCGAGTTTACTAAAACTAGAATAAAAAATTAGGAAAAAGGCTTGGAAGGTATTTCTTTCTAGTGAGGAGAAATAGATATAATTTCAATTTTGCTAAATGGAAAACCAAAAATATCATGTACCTATAGGTACAGTAAAGCGTTGTCCTATTTATACGAGCTTCTCATTGTAGCATATAGAATGCGATTATTCATATTAACAGTATAAATCAAAGCCTAAGCCTGGTTTAATATATTTTCGAAAAAATATTTAATCAGTCTGTGAAAATGCTATTAAGCTTTTGCTTTGTGTTGAAATTACTCACAAGATCAAGTTAAATAAAAAGAACATGTCTTATTATTTAGTTATTTAAAATATAATGTTTTAAATATTTTAATATGGATATTTTAAATTATGGAGTAAGTAAACATCGTCTAACTGAAAATGCGACGATTATGGGCTTAATTCACATTCGAGGACACATTTTTTTTCATTTCCTCGTCCTACTACCAAGATAACGCTTTGTTTTCAGTCTTCAAAGTCACTTTAGACAAACCAAAACACAAAATCCAGTGGACAGAAAGTAAGAAATGAAGTATCTCAACTCTACGAATCGCTCTATGTAGGATGTCAAAGCACTTTTAATCACTTGCGATTCGCAGTTATATTATTTACATCTTAATTACCACTCACGTTGTCTTAATAAATGATTTATGAAAGAAAAATGAGTGGTGAGAGAGAGATTGGGACACCTATGTCGACCTTCAAAAGCACAGTACCTACGGAGGAGCAGGGTCACGTATAAACCATAAAGAGCACCCCGGAGGGCATTTATGAAGAGGTTGATGACAGTGGACAAGGCGGAAGAGATATATCGAGACCGTTTGGCGCTCCATTCTCTCTGCCTATCCTGCTGGGGATACAGCCTGAAAATAAGAATCTTAATTACTTTGTGGTTTTAATAACATTATCACTTTTAAAACAATATCTATTGTTTTTAATAACATTATCGCTTTTAAATCATTGACAATTAAAATTTCAGCTATACAGCTGGTCTAAGACGTTGTTTAACACCTTTTGGAATATTTGTGGTAGTAACATAATTCTACGCCATGAAGTGTTTGGTCTTTGCTGGCAAAAACAGACTGAGCTGTGTTTTAACTTCCTCATTTGAGGTGAAGGTTACTACTGAAAAATGTTGGAGTGACCGGAATAAATAATGATCGGATGGTGTCAGGTCTGAAGAATATGGTGGATATGGCATTGTAAAAGCTTTTGGCGAATGATCAAAATCATTTGTGTGAGGTTAGCATTATATTAGTAAAAAACTACATCTTATCCTGTTGATTAGTTCTGACATTTTCCTTTGAAGTATGTAATTCAGTTTGTCTACCTAATGACAGTAGACAAAATTAATCATTGTGTTATCCAGTAATAGCTAAAAAGCAAACGATCCTTAAATCCTACCAAACAGCTGTAATTTTTCATTAAAAAAATGTGATTCGATATTTTTTTGGTAAATATCGGATTTGAAAATGGTTTAAGCCAGTTCTTCCTTTTTACTCCATGACCTCTTGCGTTTGACTTTGTTATATACAACCAATTTTTTGTCCCCAGTGATGATGCACTTCAAAAATGGATGATTTTCGTCAAGTTTGAGAATTGAATCGCAGACATCAACGCGGTGCCACAGATGTCTCTTTGGAACATGGGGAACCCGTAAATCGAGGACAATCTCAGGCCTTTCAAGTGGTCATAAACTGTTAATGTCGATAAATTTAACCTCAATCTGGGCTCACGTGTTGTTATTTGCTGGTCCGCAACTGATACCTTTAACACGTCTATATCAGCTTTTTTAATGGAAAAGACAAGCCAAACGATTGTACGTATAAGCCTTTAAGGTGGAGGTAACCTCACTTTTTGAAGGTACTCATGATCTATCGACCTGGAAATACTGCCGCGGGTAGGCCGTTCCAGAGATTCGTGGCATGTGGAAAGAAATTTACGCAATAAAGTGCAGTGCCTCGTGTCCAGATCATGCAGATGGTACTTTAGTTTGTGACGTACCAAGTCAAAAACTTCTCCAAAACACTCTCCGTAATGAATGCAGTAGAGAACGCGCAACGAGAATGCTCTCTACGTAAAGCCAAAGTATCTAGCCCCTCATAGATCATTAGGCCCCCAATGATTCGAACGGCTCTACTTTGTACGTGATCAAATGGTTTAATCTGATACTGGGGTGCACCAGCCCAAAGGTAACACCTGTAGAGGCCCTATAATGGGCCAAACAGTGTTTTTGCGTAAAATACTGTTCCATTCAATGTTTATGTAAAATCTGATGATGACCCCCAGTTTCTTTAAAGCCAACTTGGCCTTGCTTTCCAAGATGAGTGTTCTCGAAAACTGAAGATACGACAAATGGGGTTTTTGTTGTGGATAACTCATACTTGTGTTTTTTGGGGGGAGGGTGGGGGATGGGTTAAATTTAATCAGGTTCTTTTCACCCCATACGAAAGAAACCCTCGAGGGATGCCGGCCTTCCCGACGTGGTGCATCTTCGACATCAGAATTGCCAGATGGAAATTTCACGAATCTGTTAATACACCTTCTTCATACACATCGGTCAATTTCTGTCTAGCTTTTACAGCACTTTTGCCCTTTCTGTAATAAAACAGTAAAAAAATCGAAAATGGTGATTATCGCTTTTCACATTTAAAAAAGGCTCCAACCAATAACTACTGTGTAGAGTTAATTTCAATTTCACACACAAGTCTTTCTATTTTAGTGCTCTCAAAGTAAATAAAAAATGTAAATTATACGGCCTAATTGTGCAGTTGGGTGCAACAACATATAATTAAATCTTATGTCAGAAATCACTATTTAGTAATAAATAATACTTTCATATCGTTGCTATTAGAATCTCCCAAAGACATATTACAATGTTTGTGTAATATTATAACATACATATATCAACGCTTTGTTACAAAAGATTTTAATAACGCATCATTATATTGAGGTAATGACGATATTGTATCAAGTGTGGGGATGTACCGACAAAACACGTACTGTGTCTATCTAAATTATTATCATTGTCACAAGCCCCATTCATACTGAAATATAAATCTGCTCAGATTTATACTCTTTTGTTGTATATTAATTACTATGTAGGATAAATTAAATAATTAATTGTACTATATTCTCCATAATATAATCCAAGTTTTCTTTAAAAGAAAATTTTATTGATTTAAAAAGTCCCGCTTTATAATACATAAAACAAATTTACTAATATGACACTTTATTTATATATAATTTACGCACAGTATTTTTTATGTGATCTGTCGTGGCGCACGGGCTGTGATATGTGACTGTAAACGCGACAAGTAGTTGGTTCGATTCCCACTCCAGTAAATTAAACATTTTATATTTTATTTTAATAGATCTGGTAACAAGATAAAAGCGTTGAGTTCCGCCACTCAACTCATTATAAAATCATTATCAAATTAATAATACATATATACATATATGAGGCCTGTCGTGGCGCAGCGGCACAAGAGTGTGACTGTAACCGATAGGTTCTGGGTTCGATCCCCAGTCGAGGAAATGAAATATTTAATATTTTCAATTTAAATATTTAATGTTTCATTTCTTCGCTCTGGTAATAAGGCAAAAGTGCGGCGTTGAGTTCCGCCACTCAACACGCAATGCCTCAAATTCGGCGGAAAGTGGGGAACGGAAGTGGAACGGAGTGTCATAACACTAGGTTTCACTTCCGCCCTCTGCCTACCCTGCCTAGTGCGGGATGCTGGAAAAAAAAAATAATACACGGGGAAAGTGGGAAAAGGAATAAATGTCTAAACACTAGGTTCCCAAAAACTACCTATTACATTTAAATGTACCTATTATTTTAATTATAAATCGTTCTCTCTCTCTCCTTTCTCCGTCGATCTTCCTAAGATTTGTAGTAGTTACAGAATTCACAACAAGTGTAAGTACAGAAATTATACAATACGTATATTAAAGACGCACGTATTTCATATCTCACGAAAGGGAATAGGGAAGGCGTATTGCAGCGGATTACAATAAACGGTGCCCTGGATGCATTTATGAGATGTTAATACGTCATTTGATGTGTCGCTGCACATATGGCCGTACACGATACTCTGCTTGTACCGACATAGGAAAAGTAAGAATGAAAGATGAATTTTCTATAGGACTTGTTAAGCTGACCTAAACCACATTAAAGAGGTTAATAGAATAGCAAATAGCTACGCATAGTGAGAATGAAGAAGAATGTGGTTGGGGCAAGTCGAGATAATGAGTAACAAAAAATTACAAAATAGATTTATGAATGAAAAGCAAATAGCACGGGAACACAGTATCGGTAATATTACAGGAATGTCACGTAAAAAGACATTGATTACAGTTGGTAAGGGGAAAGAGGTATACAAATACATTTATCTGTGGCTACTCCGCTAAAAATTATGATAAGAAATATAAAGAACACTTTTAACTAACCAGCACTTTGAAATATTTCTACCGTGAAAAAGATCACAGCATCGATACCGCTGAACTGTTGGAAGAACAATAACGCGAAACCAACTATTAAGGGTTTTATGACAACTGATGAAAAAAACACTTCGCGTGTAAAAAGAGATTTCGGCTCCTCAACTTTTCGTTGCTCCTGCAATGAAAATATTCTAATTAAAAAAAATTATATGATTTGTGTGGGCTTCAGTATATAGAAATCTCGAGCCATTTCTTCTACGTTTTATATATCTCGATGCGGTTTGCCTTGTTACGAGAGCAAAGAAATGAAAACATTAAATATTTATCGAACTCACAACTGCAGCACCGCTGAACGTGTAAAAAGAGACCCTGTCGCGTTTACAGTCACACGTTCGTGCCCCAACGCCACGACAGGCCGTTAATTATGGATAAGAATACTCAACACACACCTTTAAAATAATAAAAACACTGAATCAAAATCGGTTTCTCCTTTTGAGAGTTGCAATACCACAGAGAGCCATACAGAAATACAGAAATAAATTCATATAGCTTATAGCGCTCCTCAATTTTCGTCGGGGGTCAAAACTTAATAATAATAGAGTATAATTAAAAATACGGGGCCTGTCGTGGCCCATGAGCACAATAGTAAGATAGAAACAGAGTGTGTAAACACTTGGTTTCCAGTTTCCCGTATTTGCCAGGTTTATCCCGCCATGTGCGGGATAGGGCGTGAAGCTATATATCTTAAAGAAGCCTTTTCACGTGATATTTTAAGTGATTATTGTAAGAAGACATCTGTTTACCTATTTAAATCGCAAACAAACTTACTCTTGTTTATCTTCTGGAACACCTGCAATTGCGTGTTGGGAGAGATGCAGCCACTTCACAGCAGCTGTATCGTCTAGCCCTTTTGCCTTTAACCATACAGGTGATTCGGGTAATGGTAACAGAATAACGAACATGGCCGCTGAAAATATAAGCTTTTTTTAGGTTTTTCTAATTATCCATACACATTATCCATCTCCTGTCATTTATTTATGTATACGTATTTTTAATATTTTTTAAGCGAGATCACGTTTAAATATGAATATATTGTAAATTAATTGAAAGAAGAGTAAAAAGTAAAAAAAGATTAAGTTTCTCCAATAATTTATAAAAAATTGTTAAACAAGCTTTTGTAAAGGCCAAATGTTGACCACATTTTCCTATATGAGCGGCGTTAACATCCATTACTCAACACATTAAACGAAAACTATCTCAATCAATACTAAGTTTCTCGAACTACCTTGCATTAGAGACGTAGAGTTCAAAATTAAACAAAATCTATTAAAAATATTACTCCCTGAAAGTTCTATCCTAGAAAAAAGTTAATAGAAACTATATTATTTGCTTAAAATTGTTCATGGTAACTGATAAACTCTAATTGTAAGACAATGAGAAAGATTGAAGTAGTTGTATACATATTTACATTTTAATAAATCAGCGTGTGCGTCTGTCAAATAAATATTTTATGTCTACATATAATAGGATTGTTTATTTTCGTGCTGTATCCTACACATAGCAGGGATAGACAGAGGGAACTTGGGAACCCAGGTAAGTTAAGATACTCCGCATTAAGGCACTTCCGTTATACATTTTTTCCCGAATTCTGGAGACATTGCGTGCATACGGCAAATTTGAACTTGTCAACTTACTAACTACTACTGAATCACAAAATTGGTACGGAATCCTCTTTAAGCAAGACTGACTTACACCTAACCAAAAGTTAATTCTTATTTACGCTCAATTTATGAAGCTGACACTAAATCTTTTAATTGTAGGTATTGGTTATGTGATACAATTTTTGTGGTCAATTATTTTGGAATATTCATTTATTTTGTATAAAGTTTACTTTTTTCATAGAAACTGTGTTTCATATATATTTTACAGGTGCACATTATTTATATAAAGCTTTGTAGACAAAGCTTGTAGTGTTTTAAAGATATTTGTTTATGTTATAAATGGTGGCTCTAAATACCGACTATTATTGATATATTTTTCTCTTTTTAGCCTTTGGAATTTATTATTAAAAATTCCGTTCCCAATATTTTAACCAAATTTTATTTTCGCATCGATTGCAGTGTATTGTTGCGTGGCGAGACTGATCGTTCAGTTTCATCGATCTGATATCGAATCCATAACCATTACATCCTTGTCTGGCGCAACTATGGTCTCCTTATTAATATTTAATAAACTATAATATATATATATATATATATATATATATATATATATATATATATATATATATATATATATATATATATATATATATATATATATATATAATATATACAGAAAAAGTTTTTACCACAGAACGTAGCAGAAAGAAAGGCTAGATATCTCCAATAAAGCCAGTTTCCACCTATGTATGATATTAGAATACCGAAAGACATAGATAATGTTGGAAGAGAACCCAAACGACCCCGTATTTCTGGATCACAGCATTCGCTTACCTGAAAATAAAATATATTTATATAGTAATCGTGTTTTCCTATGCAGTTGCAGTTTTTCATAGCAGTATTATCCTAAGCACAGTGCAGGATACAGCGTTAACCTAAAAAGAAAAGGCTGGAAGCTAGTGCCATATAGGATTTTCCCGTTCCCAACTTTCCGCCGAAACCTTAGGTCATTGCGTGCTGAGTGGCGAAACTTAACCTCCTGCTTTGTCTTGACCAGATTTATTATAATTTATATTATGTAAACTTCTATTAAATCTTTGATCGATATACCGCTTTATATACATTGAAAATTTTCAGTTAAATGAATAAAAAAATGTAGCAATTTTGTTGAAGTAAATATTTTAATTTGACGTAAACGTTTTTATTTAAGCTAAATCAAAATATGAAATGCAAGTAAACATGACATTTAGATCTAGTTAGTCATTGCTGAGATTAACGAGTACAAACGCACAGATAATCGCACAAAAAAAATAAAAATCACTATTTTGGGCCCTAATTGGTAAATAAACGTCCCCCATAAGCCTTATTTCATACATCTGCCATGTACATACGATGATCGGTTACAGATTAATTATACGTATAGACGTTACGCCCCGAAAAATAAAAAAAAAATTACTTCAGCTAAATTATTGACAACAATGCGAATTCAGTGTTGAAACTCCATACTGCGCTTTACCATGAACCGCACTAAATCCTACAACTTTCTGCAATTTCCACACATTACAAAACTAGTAAATAATAAACAAGGTACCGGTAAGTGCGTTTGGGACTCACCTACCGCGGGTTAAGTACTAATTTCGAGATTGTATATCAACGGGAAGTACCACTTGTAGAAGGAAGTTGATAAACTTAAATTTGTATGAAATTACCTACGAAATAAATGATTTTATTTTATAATATGCCTAACTTTCCTAGTAGGTACCACGTAAAATATCTTCTAAGTTTTGATTAATTGCATTGATTAAGGAGCTTGATTGTTTCTATGAAAAAAAGGCAAAACACAGTTGGTCTGAACGTTTAACTTTAAATATAGTTGATACCTCAACGCGATCTTAAGAAAAAGAATATTTAATTTTTAAATTCGACGAATGCTCCCTTCCTCTTTTTTAAGATTAATAATCTTAAAATTGCATACAACCATCGTCCACCATAATCTAACAACATAAACGTTTAACTTTTAAATCACTAATCACTTTAGTTAGACACGAGGTGTGAAATTGCCGTAATAATTAACAACATATAACGATCATACCTACATAACAATTATTCTTCATTATATAATTATGAATGAATAGGCGCTTATTTCTACATTAATATAATATTATCTCAATATTGAATACACGCTTGTGTGAGCTCAAACGCTGCTTACATATAAAATTATAGTCTTCTTTGTACACAGACAATGTGGTCGTAACATGGCATTCGCATTTACTTTGCTAGAATTACTTACGTACATGATATGTTCATACAAAGGTAATTTTAAGATTAAACCATTTGTTTATATCGAACAATATCGTCGTATCCAAGCTTATAGTATTCTTAACACGCTTTTAGTTTTTGTCGTATGTTAGTTTGCCGTGTGATTCCGGCTTAGAATAGGAACACCCTGGTACTGATGGTGTCGCAAGAAGTGACTAAAGTACGTGTGGTAGAGTCACGTTGCCAGTAATGGCAACACGCATGGGCAGACTCCACCGGATTATTACCACCCCCGGCAGACCGGCGTTAAGTAGTCACTTTGGCCACTGGGTTTCGCATTAGGTAATGCCGGGCCCCGATGCCCTTCCACCTTAAAGGACGGCAACGCTCCTGTAGCTCCTCTGGAGTTACTCGGGGTCGTGGGCGACGGGGATCACTAACCACCAGGTGACCCGTTCGCCCGTTTGCCGTCTTTACCAAAAAAAAAAATAGTTGATGTGTTTGTAATATTTTTGAACTCGATTTTGACCTACCTTGAAATGTCTATTTCATTTGAAACTTAGGTTATCATAATTTGATGACAATGCAATAATATGAAACAAAGTGCGAGTCGGACACGCCCGACGGGAGTTCCGTCCTAATTGCCATACTGCTAAACTTCGTTGAAAACGAGAATTGCAATTTATAAAGATTGTCACGCCTAAGTTAGCTTCTATCGTATGTATCTATTTGAACGTGATTTTGACAGACTTGCAAACGTAATCTTGATCTAAAATTAAACTTACTTTTAAAAAAGTACTGTTTATCGGTTATTTTCTTTACAAAAGCATGTATTCATTTATTTTTATTTTATTTCATTTTTTTAGGTTAATTTCTAAAATTTAATAAATAGATTGTGTACGTAAAAATCTATACGAATTTAAAACAAATCAATACACAGGAAAGTTCAAAAGCCTTTTTAACTTGGCTTACTTTAAATTTAAAGCTACGTTTAAGCTCTACATTACAAGTAAATTTATTTGGTACATTTATTAAGATCGCCTAACTTGTAGAGCATATAAAATTTCAACAATTTAATTTGAGAAGTTATTCTTATATTAAAAGTACGTATAGATAACTACACTATAGACAGTACACTAATATCTCAAACTGTATAATCTATTATGATATTAATATTATAAATGACGCTGTATGAGTCGTGTGCCCAAGTGTCCAGTGTAATGGAAAAGTTATCAAAATGGTTTGACATTTTTAATATACTGCACTAAATTTTAAACACTTTCCAGACACGAAAAAAGTCATAAAAGTATATACAGTAAAAGCTTCACGCTGTTTCCCGCACATGGCAGGCTAGGCAGAGGGAACTTGTGAACCTAGTGTTAAGACACTCCGTTCCACTTCTGTTCCCCACTTTCCACGCTGCATTGCGTCTTGAGCATTGC
This sequence comes from Eueides isabella, assembly GCA_019049475.1. Classification (NCBI taxonomy): domain Eukaryota; kingdom Metazoa; phylum Arthropoda; class Insecta; order Lepidoptera; family Nymphalidae; genus Eueides; species Eueides isabella. Next base: position 13,364,264 of record CM032386.1, read on the forward strand.
ACCAGAGCGAAGAAATGAAAACATTAATATTTAAATTGAAAATATTAAATATTTCATTTCCTCGAGTGGGGATCGAACTCACAACCTCTCGGTTACAGTCACAAGTTTGTACCGTTGTTCTGGGGCTATAATAATTCAATTTTTTTAACTTGGCTCTTTTTCACCACCAGGAATCAAACCGAATATTCCTAGTAACCGAATATTCCTAGTAACTAATATACGTTTACAAGCTCGTTGTATACTAAATTTAATAGAACCTATACGAAAAAAATATATCTGATCTTCTCTTTGCCTTGCTAAACGAAAAAAAAGTAATCATATTAAATACGTAAAGCCATAAATAGTAAATTTCCCAAACACACTGCTAAAATATTTTTTTACTAATACCAATCTCTACATAAGAAAAATTATAAAAATATTGCATTTAATCTTTACATCACAGGTAAAGATTACAGTTCACAATAAGTGAGCAATTATAGCATGACTCTTGACTCTTTTGATCAACGAAAATTATAGTAATTTTACACACTTATAAGTTGTAGCGCGCAATTTTATTTACGTAGAATATAAAATAGACTAGAATTACGTGCATTATAACAACATTTTGAAAATTAGAGTTAGAATTCTAATCAGCTTACATGGCAAGGGACTAAGAAGGAAGCAACTTATATGGCAAAACTTTGTCTTCCACGTCCAGTAGTTATGACTGTGTCTTATTGGGGATTCCCACAGTACTCTAGTAACTGTTGGGGTTGTAGTTTTGTTTCTTCTCTTGCTGTATATGTAGGGGAACTTGGGAACCTAGTGTAAGACACTCCGTAACTATTAAAACATTTTCGTTCGCCACTTTTTGTCAAATTTTGAAGGCGGAATTTTGTGAGTGGTGGAACTCATCGGCAAGAAGAAAATGAAAAATATTCCATCTTCGTAAATGTGAAACAAACTTAAAAAATATTGAAAATATATAGTTTTTAAATGTTTTCATTAACTTACATATACTTGTGCCGGAGCTAAGACGAAACCGACACATAGTCCCGACATTATCCTGCCCAAGAGAATGAGTGCAAAACTGGGAGCGAAGCCCAGTATAAGCCAGCTAGCTGCCCAGAGCGGCGCAGTTAGTTGCAGAGTCCGTTTTCTACCTGCACGCTGCATTAATGGTCCAGAACACAAACTGCCCAAAAATGCACCCAATGGTGGTATTGCGCCTGTCGATATAATAAATAATTTTAAAGAAATCATAAAATATAAAATAGTTTGTCTTTTCAATCGATAAAATATTGATAAACTCCTAATAAATATAAGAAATACTTAATATTTCTACATTTTTAACGCAAATAGTCATTATTTATTATGTAATATTAAAAAAAAACTTAAACATTACATTTATTGTGACTTAAATGGATTAATTTATAAGAAGATTAAAACCTTGAAGCTACGGAAGTGTAATAGACATCCAAATACAAGGAAATGTCTATAGCTTCACATTGTATCCCATACATGGCAGGGTAGGCAGAGGGAACTTGGGAACCAAGTGTATACTCTTTTCCCGTCAACATATTGCCGTTCCCAACTTTACGACGAAATAGAAGCAATTCGTGTTATGAGACGTATGTAGCCCGACGACGACAGCCACAGGTTTGAGCTTTAATTATGTTTCTTTTTTTATCTTCACGCTGTATCGTAAGGTAAACATAGGAAACTTAGGAACCTAGTGTTGCACTACGTTTCGTTACCCACTTTCCCCGAAATTGAGAAGTTGCTTGTTGAGTGGCGGGACTCAACGACGCGTTTTGCCTTGTTACCAGTGCGAAGAACGAGAACATCAATTATTTGGTGTGGTATTCGAACCCATAACATGTCGCGATTACACAACACGTTTGTACACAGATTATACACATCTATATGTAAATTGCGCTTACCGATCCACGACTTTTGTTCGCTATGCTGTATCAAAGAGGAATCCAGACTTTCTATTGAGGGAATAGCGGAAGCAGAATATCCTCTGACAAGACCGATGATAAGGAAAGCCAGCGAGGCGCCGAAGGTCAGCCATAACTGAAACAATTTAGACTTAAGTGCCGGCCGTTACGTGCCACAGGATATCGCAGAGGAAAGCCCACGCACGAACATCCTCAATCTTTTTATATTTAGATTTTATCGTCCAGATCCCCACATTTGACAATTGTAGATTGCTCAAGTTCGTATTCATCTATTATTTATTATATATAAATAAAATTGTAGTTTCGTGTCTGTGTTATTTATGTTCATTTCATATAGTCAATTAATACATAAACAAAGAACTTCTATATGTTTTTCAGGCTGTCGTTGTGTTTGTCCGGGCTAGTCTCCGGGTCTGAATTCAATAAAAGATAGAAGAGATTGTGGAACATCAGATAGTATATATTTTCCCATTATTCTTGCGAAATTAGATGCCATGAGCCCAAGTTATATCAGATATATCTAGCTACGTACGTACGGATTAGTGTTATAGATGTGATATAGATTATTCAATATTGACTATTTTATTTACTAGGATTTAATAAATACAACTCATTAGTTTTGTTCAAGATATTTTCCTCGGAATATAGCAGGATTTAAAGCCGCGCCTCTTGGAAACCATCCAAGAATGCAAAACGTTTCCAAGAGGCACGGATTCAAATTTTGCTACGTTAAAATTTAGTTTATTACAAAACGTTGTGATTCTTCGAGGTTTCAAAGTCAACTTGTGCAATATCAAAATGTGGCTTTTGTTCTGTTTAATTTGGAGTTATATTTTTACGTATATTATATTTTTTGTCTACTTTACCTTTAAAACATAATAACAGTATTTTCCTTGGATTACCTTGGACTGCGTTATACTTCTAAAGCACAGGCGTCAATATGACCAGACGAGGCACCATTCAAAGGCCACTAGCTCCTTGAAAAAGATCGTATCCAACTATCTATGTATATATTTATTAGCGTCGCGACATCATGTATGACATGTTTTACGTAGCAACAGTTTCTTTAAAAGTTACAACAGCAAATTTATTGTTAAAACGGTGAGTCCATGGTTGGAGTTACTTTGTAGGTTATTTTCAGTTTAGTATTGATACCTGAGCTTTATTATTTCCAATAACACTGGCTAATAGTAGTTAAAAGCTCCTCCTTCGCCTATGTAGCCATATAAAATTACTGTGGAACGTTTACTACATAACCAATAATTATTTTGTCAGCTTCACGCTGTATCCCGCACATGGCAGAGTTGGCAGATGGAACACATTACGTGGTGGTGAAGCATTTCGTTCCACTTACCGCAAAATTCTAGGCATTGTGTATGCGACACTCGACGCCGCTATTTACCTTGTTATCAAAGCGAATATTAAATATTTAATTTGAAAATATCAAATATTTCCCGTTTTCGAGTGGGGATCCCGTAACACAAATCTTACCAATAAAATTTTAAAAAAGATACTATTAAACTATAGATACCACTATGATTTCGAAATATTGAGGAAATTTATTTATCGTAGCATTTTCATTCCTCGCATTTCAACGGCATGGACGTCACTATTTGTTGACAAACTATTCCATTTATTCTAGTCAGATTATTAGAATGCTCTCTGTAGAATCTGTTCATTCATTCCATTAATCCAATATAATCATTATTAACATAATGCACGAACGAAAATGAAACAAAATTATCTTTGAAAACAACGATATTTCATACAAATTTATTCCTTTACGAATAATTTTCTATTGTGATATTAAAAAAAAACGTAATAACATCATTGACGGAAGTCAATAAAGTGACTGCCTTAAGTGAAATTGCGTGATTGGATAATCAGGGAAGCACCGAGGCCGTGATTTCAACAACAAAAGGCAGATACTTCTTTACCCGGATTTCATTGTATAAAGCATGTAGATACTTGCCAAGGTAAAAAAGAACAATTAAATATTTACGCACCGTGATGACATTAATGAGAATGTAATCGACATGATAATTATATAAATATACAAATATTATAAATTAAATTGTGTTTTAATTATGCATAAGGTACTTGACTTGATTTGTAATGGACAAACTATTCTTGGTCAGATGAACTAAAACAGGGAATTCAGATGGTATATTTTTATTATTTACCGAATACTTTAATGATTGTTTTTGCTTTAAGTTATATTCAGTGTGTCGTAAATGTTTCTGTCGAATTTTCTAAACATTGCGTGTTGAATGGCGGAATTTAATTGCGCATTGTCTTGTTACTGGGACGATGAAATGTTAATCTACAGTTATTATTAATCTGTAACTAATCGCTGTCTGTCCATAGAAGAAAATTTTATTAATGTAATACGGCCCAAAATAGTGATATTTTGAGTTTTGTCAGTTTGTCTGTGCGTTTGTACAACGGCTAACCAGACAACTATTTTGACAACCAACATTTAGTGTTTGTTTTATTTAAATCGGTTGTAAAAATAAATAAATTTATTTTTATTCATTTAAATGAAAATTTAATTTTAAATGTAGGTATTCTTCTTTTGACTGTTTTAAAAATGATAACTTCATTACAGTTAAAGTAGTTGGCAAGAAAGTAATATAGATTAGTAAAAAAAACAGTGTTGTAAAAATAAATAAATTTATTTTTATTCATTTAAATGAAAATTTACTTTTAAATGTGGGTATTCTTCTTTTGACTGTTTTAAAAATGGTAACTTCATTATAGTGAAAGTAGTTGACAAGAAATTAATATAGATTAGTAAAAAAAACAGTGTAACATTCAAGCGGTCGAAACCGCTGAGTAAGAATCGAACCCACAACAGTTGCATTTACGTCTATTTATAAATTAAGTCTAAAGTCAATTGTAAAAAAAAATACATACATTATTAGAAACATTAAGTGCAACTGCAAAAATATATAAGTTATTCTTTTAGCATATATTTTATTACATTTCATTACAAAACAATATATATTTAATTATTTCCTTTTCAAAAAGTGAAACCACGACGTTGAGATCCACTATTCAAAATGGGAAACGGAACGGAGTGTCTAAAAATTATGTTCCCAAGTACCTTCACCTTCTCTATCATGAGCGGGATTCAGCGTGAAGCAAAAAAAAAACATGTTTCATTTAATTTGTGACATTGGTCTGGACAATTGGTCGATTAGACAAAGTGCAATGTTTGTTTCCGCCACCTAACACGCGATGTCCCGGTATTGACGCAAGGGGACCGGACTCGTTTATAACTGAGCTGTGTACATAAGGTGTTAATAAAATTGAAAATTTTCTTAAATCTACTATTATAATAAATGTTGTCATAAATATTTAATATTTTCAATTTAAATAATTAATGTTTTAATTTTTTCGCTCTGGTACAAGGCAAAAACGCGGCGTTAAGCTGCGCCACTCAACAAGCTATGCCTCAAAATTCGGCTAAAAGTGGGAAACGGAAGTAGAAGGGAGTGTCCTAACACTAGGTTCCCAAGTTTCCTTTGCCTACACTGTCATGTGCGGGATAAAGCGTGAAGCTGAGTATAATAAATGTAAAAGTTTGTGTGTGTGTGTAAATGTTTGTCCCATTTTCACGCAAAAATACTAAACAGATTTTGATGACACCTTACAGTAATATACACACATCAGAATTGCACATATGTATGGTTGACATATGATCCGTTCGTTATTATATCTCTCAGCTTCACGCTGTATCCCATGACAGGGTTGGCTTGAGACAATCCGTTCCGTTCCCCACTTTCTGCCAAATTGGAGGCATTACGTGTTGATTAGCGGTACTCAACGCAGCTTTTGACATTGTTACCGGGGCGAAGACATAAAACCATTAAAATTTTAATTTGAAAACTTTAAATATCTTATTACCTCGTGTAGGGATCGAATCCACAACCTGTCGCGTAAATAATCACACTCTCGTGCCTATGTGTCACAACATGCTTTAGAAATCACTTGTACGTTTACAAGTGATTTCTTCGAAATAAATAACTTTATTGTAACGGAATAACTTTATTAGACGTTATGGAAATAACTTATTAAACAATTATTTTAGCTACTTTTTTTGTAGGTTCCCAAAAAAACTCGTTGTGCAAGTTTATTCATTTGATGATACACGTTTACAGACACAATAGCATCAAATTACCTAACGACAATCTGAGGTTAAGGTTAACTTTTCTATAGTTTTTTTTGGTTATTATTTTAAGCACATTATTCTTATGTCACGTGTGCAAAAACTATTCTATTTATAGAAGATTAGCACCATTTCATAAAAAAACAAATATTTTTATTTTAAAAAATAAATCTCGACCTGATTCGAGTGTGTGCTAACAACAACATTGCATAATTTATTGTTATTACTAACATACCTATCTATTTAACTTTTTTCCCTTATTTTAGCTTCATGATGTATCCTGCATAAGGCAGAGTATGCAGAGGGAACTTGGAAACCTAGCAGTTAAAACACTCCGTTCCGATCCCCAATTACCCACTTAATTAGAGGCACTGAGTATTGTCGGCGGAACTCAACGCAGCTCATAATATTTAAGTATAATATCGGAATTACATTGTCTTATATTTTAATGTTATGTTCAAAAACAACCGTTCCAAGTCACTCCAAATCCTAAGTCCGGTCAAGCAGAAAAACAAACAGATAGGCAAAAAATTAAAATTTTACGTTGATGTTTTTGTATTGTAAATAAAATAAGTTATTATAAAATTAAAGGTAGACACTTAAATTATTGTGTGACTGTAAACGGTAGGTGGGTTCGATCCCACTCGAGGAAATGAAATATTTAACATTTTCAAGTTAAATATGTTTTCATTTACTAAACTTAAATTTAAAAAGCGTATAAAAATTTTGAACGAAGCAGGATTTTTATACGCTAGGAAAATTTTTATACGCTTTTTAAATTTAAGTTTAGTATTTTCTGTCCTAAGTGTGGAATTTACACTTTAAAACAAATTAAATATGTTTTCTTTTCTCCTCTCTGGTAACTCGGCAAAGTGTTTCAAATACGGTGGAAAGTGGGGAACGGAAGTGGAACGGAGTGTCATAACACTATGTCCCCGATTTCCCTCTGCCTACCCTGCCATGTGCAGGATACAGGGTGAAGCTGAGTATATTTATTCAATTACTCAGGAGCTGTGGGAATTTGGTATAATATATTCGTTAATAAACTTATAATTGTAGTTAATTTTATAAGATAAGAGTTAAAGTTCCCGCAAGTTTATGTTTGCCAATTGTGAAAATAACAGGCCGACGTGTTTAAATTTCATTAAATCTTTTTTAATTTTATTCGTGGTAATTATCGTGTTAGTAGAAAAAACCTATTTCACATCAATAAAAACAATAAAGTGATTTTTTTTATATAAATCCCGATCTATAATCTACACTATCTTCTTGTGTACGTTAGCACATATAACCATCACCATCCTAATAATGCTTAGCAAAAATTATATTTAAAAATAGTTTTTAAGTTAATAATTATTTATTAGATTTAATTTGATGGATGTGCTATTTTTAGATGCTTACTGTTAGCGCTATAAAAAGTTAAGGAAAACATTATAGCTGTGTTCCACTATCAAAAGAAAAAAAAAACACACTCGAATGTGCGTTTATACGCTTCTAAGGTTTGCCAGGCTTCGTCAACTACCAACTTATAGATACTGCGTTTGTCGTGGCTTGCAATGGCTTGCGAGAGCTTGTCACTAACCCGGACCGGTGATGGTTATTTAACACAGATTAAAAAAATATCGCAAACGTTTGCGACTTGTTTACACATTGGTTCGTATTCAGTTTCACTCACGATTTCACAGCAATTACCGAGTCTTAGCAATGAACATTTGGTCAAATAATGAAACTATGGACCTCCTCGAGGCATAGGTCATTACAAGCGTATAATCAGCTTATAAATTATGTGGCAGCAGAAGCTAAAACATTGTTATCGGGCAAAAGATTGGGTTAGCCATAGTAACAAAAAAATCAATGCTATATAAATAATAAGAAATGATAGCAGTCTAAAAATTACGAAGGTATTAAAATGTCTTGGCCACCCCTAGTCAAAAAAAAACAAAAACACAAATAATATTATATCGTTATAAATCACATACATATATCGTTATAAATAACGTGTTGTTAGAAATAGCATATCTTTTTATAAGGTTGATGAAATATAACTGTTGCTAACACTATTAGCTGTAAGCGAAAAGTAATTTAAATAAATCCTATTTCGATAATTACTAAATGATCTTAAGTGCATTACAAACATTATCTCCACAAGGCAACGCTAATTACTAACTGTTAAAGTTAACGAATTAACACATTTTCTTTTTAGGGTAGGCAGAGGGAACATAGTACTAAGACACTCTGTTCCGTTCCCTACGTTTCTGCCGAATTTGAGGCATTATGTGTTAGGGCTACTGCTGAGCGGAGCTGAACGCCGCGCTTTGTCTAGTTACCAGAGTAAAAACTGTCTTGCCATGCCACATATCGTATATATATGTACGTAAGATAGAGTACCTTCTAAAAGTCTTACCTACTAGACGGTTATCCTTCATAGCACTTTTATAGTTTCCTTTGTCTACACTGTTATACTTGTACTGTATAATTTGAATAATTGTAATTCCCTTGTTCAAGTTAATATTTTATTTGTGTGGTTTGTGGATTTTATTTAACGGTTTTCGGTTTTGTTGTCTTGTTTTCATAGTTGCATTATAATTTATGTGACTTTAAATAGTTATGTTGAAATATATTCAGCGCTAAAAATAAAATATTTAAGTCTCTTTAACATCAACCAATATATATTTCTTGTAAAAAGACAAAGCCTATCTACCTACTAATTTTACTTTACAACTGTGTCTACCTGCTTCTTATAATTTTGTACTACAAAATCAATAGCTCAGCATAGGTATATATATGTATATATTGAAAAAAAAAAAAAACTTTACAATCTTTTCATCTGTGTATTAGATACATGCGTATATTCAGTTTAGATTAATTTGATCACATATCCGTATATCGTGATGAAATTCATCGGGTTATAAATCAGCGTCTGACGTCCGGTAGCATTGATACCTTCATTTTATATGCTATTTCTAATTTATTATTTGACTCTCCTTCGCCTCGCTACGTAATAGAGTCTTTTTCTTTCCTTGACTTTCTTACTTCACATTATTTCAATATATACATCAAAAATAAAATTGCTTGTTTGTAATATAGTTTAAAAAAAATTTCAACACGGATATTAATAAAGACGTAAGTGACATAATCCGAAGAGAGGCTAACACTAGGTTCCCAAGTTCCCTCTACTTAGCTCATTCCGTAATACAGCGTGAAGCTACCAGTTGAATCCGCAACGTCTAGTGTAGATTTATCGACGGATGTCTAGTACAGCCTACACTTGCTTGGTTTAATCCTGTTTATACTGCTTTCTGATGACCGGTCTACACCTTTTTTACTGACAGCAGCGTCACAAATTTAACTCTTAATCTTTTGTTCCTATGTTCAACTTTTTAAAGTAAAAAATAAAGCTGCTATTGCATAAGAATGAAAAATGTATTTGAAAAAGAAGTCAAAAAATAAATACAAAATCTTGCAAATACTGGTACTGCTGTTTTGATGATGACAACAGAACGGTTATTATGAACAACATATTACATGAAAGTAAGAATTAAAGGAAAGCATGAAATCGATTGTAAAAGAATTAATAGATATTTTATGATAACGGTATAGTTTTTTTTAATTTCTTTCTAATAATAAACATAATTTTTACTTGCTATATTAATGATAAGTTACACTAAGCTTAACCCTCGCAGTCTATACAGGCCAACGTTAGTACATTACGGATTAATATAGCATTTGCTGCGTACATGATACCTGATCGCGTGTTCTGAAATTCATGAAACACGCTTGATTCCTGTCGTGGCGCAGCGGCACATACGTGTGACTGTAACTGACAGGTTCTTAGTTCGATCCCCAGTCGAGGAAATGAAATACTTAATGTTTCATTTCTTCGCTCTGGTAATAAGGCAAAGCGCGGCGTTTAGTTCCGCCACTCAACACGCAATGCCTCAAATTCGGCGGAAAGTAGGGAACGGAAGTGGAATGGAGTATCTTAACACTAGGTTCCCGGGTTCACTCTGCCTAACCTGCCTTGTGCGGGATACAACGTGAAACTAAAAAAAAAACGCAGGATTCAAAGCTTTTACTCGAATGTGCTTCAGATTTGACGTTGTGAGGGCAGTAGGGTCGACTCTTCATTTTAGGCAAGGGTGTATTTACCCTAGGGCTAGAAGGGCTATAGCCCAGGGCGGCAACCGCGAGGGGCGGCCCAGGGACAGCCCGGGCTTTGGTTTAGACGTTTGAAAAAATGCAAAAAAAAAATTTAAGACGTAGCCTAGAACGCCCTGAACCACCTTTCTACGTGTAGATTTCATATCTGAAGAATTCGAAATTCAATTGAAATATGCAAGCCGCCCCTTGTCCTGAATCGGTTCGGAATAAACTTCACAAGCTGAGATTTGATCGAAGTCTGACATAATGGCTTGATTTTCATGCTCATACGTTAAGGGGTGCCAGATAGACTCGTGCACATCATACGAGCTTACTTATCGAATCGCACTTTCAGATTCAGATTCGAAGGTACCCTGTCCAGTGGAGCCGGTGTTCTTCAGGGCTTTGTACTCTCGTCTGTACAGTTTGTACACACATGAGCTCCACTGATTAACCAAGTCCTTTATGCGGACGACACTGCCGTCTATGCGTTTGCCCGCAATTCAGTTGTGTTAGCCGATCGCCTATAGGTGGCCACCAATAGGCTGGGCACCTGGCTAAATGGTGTATCGAAGTTAACCTTGAAAAGAGTACGTCAGTATTCTTCCCCATTCGCCCAAACGAATGGCATGCCTCATGTTCTTCTGCGAGGCAAAATCATACCTCAAGCACAGAGTGCCAAATATCTAGGAGTAATCCTGAATATCAAACTCAATTTCTAAGAGCACATGAGATACGTACGCCGGAAAGCGACGTACGTACTTCTTCTTCTTGGCATTAATCCCGACTTGCTGTGCCAGGTAGCCTTCCTACTAAGCCTACTCCACTTAGCATGATCTTTTAGGTCCTCAGTGGTAAGACCATTGGCTCTTATATCCTGGCATCACGACATCCAACCAACGCTTCCTTGGGCGTCCGGGGGGTCTCACTCCAAGGACAGACATATCAAGGCACTTGCGTCCGACATAGTTCTTAGGCCGGCGCGCAACGTAGCCATACCATCTTAAGCGACGCTCGCCATTTGGCCCAGGCAGGTGCTTATCCGACCATGAACATCGTGATCGATGCCTCCAGACTTGTGCATAACGGATCCGAGGTACCTGACCTTTTCTGACTTAGCGGCTGGTTTTGGATTGGCTTGGTTATATGGATAGTGCTTGAGTCCGGTCTTCTGCAAGCCATGTACTCGGTCTTCGACACATTTAGTTTAAGAGCGCCGTTCTCAAGCGTACCATTCCAGAGGTTCACTTTACGCTCTAGCATCAGCCGATCCTCGTCAGTGCGTGCTATGTCATCGGCATACATCATCAGCTACGGAGGCTGGTCTTGGATTGGAGCCGACAGTATCTAACACTACATTGATTAAAAATGGACTAAGAGCCCAGCCCGTACGTGTAGGTACTCTCTTGCCTACACAGACCAGCTGTGCCAAATTTAAAATGACCCTTAGAAATAAAATCCGCCTGTACACCACCTGTATCCGGCCAATGTTCACATATGCCAGTGTAGTGTTCGCACACACTCGCCTCCGTGGTTTAAAATTATGCAAAACAAACACGGGAGCACCTTGGTTCATGCGCAACATAGCGCAACATACGTCGAGACATCAATCTCGACTCCATTCAAGAGCACTGCAAGAAACTGTCCAGTAGCTACTTTGAAAAGGCCTCTGCCCATCCGAACACCCTGGTGGTAAAAGCCTGCGATTATCCGCTCCCCGTAGCTAAGGGAATATTCCGTAAGGTCTACCGTAGACCACGCAATGTTCTATTCGATAAAGCTTACCATTACAGTCGCGAATAAAGTGAAACAAGTAGGTAGATCCTCGCCGGTGGATACGAGGTCCCAGTTATACGGCAGCCCAAGCGCGCCTAGGCGCGGGAGGGTGCCAAAAATAAATTCCAAAAGGGTGTCCACACCCCTACCCAGTAGGCCTAGCTCGGGTCGAGCGAAGCAAAGCTCGGCTAGCGAACTTTGTTTGTAGTGGGGGGCCCCACTACAAACGCAGTTCGAGGTTCGAGTCTCTCATCAGAGCTCTTCCAGCTCGGCCTCCAACAAAACCGGTGGCGCTGTAGAGGTCGCAGGGGCAACAGCATACTACCCCATCGAAAGAAAAAAAAACAAAAGGATGAAAGAACTCAAAACAAAATATAGATTTTATATTTTACATTATTTTTCTTAAATGTGGAAAGAAAACCGAGGCGAAAAAAAAAATAGACGGTTCAACCGATTTTTCAATTGAATTTCGAATTCTTCAGATATGAAATCTACACGTAGAAAGGTGGTTCTAAGCCTATGTCTTAAAATATTTTTTTGTATTTTTTCAAACGTCCAAGCCGAAGCCCGGGCTGCCTCTGGGCGCCTCTCGTGGCCTGCCGCCCCGGGCTATAGCCCTTCTAGCCCTAGCGTAAATACACCCTTGGGACTGTGACCGCAGAATACCAACCAAACTCAAGGGGCTGATAAACAAGAGCATCGTTAGACCGGTTCTTTTCATGTCACGGAAATGAAGATGCTGAGGTGGATATGCGGCGTAAAGCGGTCTAACCGCATACGTAACACATTCATTCGAGGTAGACAAGAGCGTCGCTTGAGTAGTCGTTGCTCGCCGGCCTATGAACTATATCGGACGCAAGTGCCTTCATATCCTCCTTCCCTGGAGTGACACGCTGGTTGGATGTCGTGATGCAGGATATAAGAGCCAATGGCCTAACCACTGAGGACGTAAGATATCGTGCTAAGTGGAGCAGGATTAGTAGGAAGGCAGATCCTGGCACAGCAAGCCGGGATTAATGCCAGGAAGAAGAAGTACGTACGTCCCTTTCCGGCGTACGTATCTCAAGTGCTTTTAGAAATTGAGTTTGTTATCCAGGATTACTCCTAGGTATTTGGCACTTAGTGCTTGAGGTATGATTTTGCCCAGCAAAAGAACATGAGGCATGCTATTCGTTCGGTGAATGGGGAAGAATACTGACGTAGTCTTTTCAAGGTTAACTTCGATACACCAATTAGCCAAGTGCGCAGGCTATTGGTGGCCACCTGTAGGCGATCAGTTAACAGAACTGAATTGCGGGCAGATGGCAGTGTCATCCGCATAAAGGGCTAGGTTAGTCAGTGGAGCTTTTGGAATGTCATGTGTACAAACTATACAGAAGCGGCGAGAGTACAAAGCCCTGAGGAACACCGGCTCTTATAGGGCGTCTACTGGACAGGGTACCTTCGACCCGGAATCTGAAAGTGTGATTTGATAAGTAAGCTCGTATGATGTGCACGAGTCTATCTGGCACCCCTTAACGTATGAGCTTAAAAATCAAGCCATTATGTCAGACTTTATCGAACGCCTTTGTAACGTCTAGGAAAATTGCCACAGAAGGTATTTTATGGATGGAATGGGAGGTCCCATGATGTGTTCTGTGATCCTATGGACTTCTTTCTTTCCTTAATGGGGCGGAAAGTTACAGTAAATTGGGGCGCGCAATCTTAAAACACGCCCTTGATTTTAGGATCTTATTTTACTTTTTCTACACGCACAGAACACAATCTAACTCTTAATTTAAAATCTTTGAAAAATGTTTTTTTTTTGTTTATTACTTGTTATAATAACTGAATATAGGTCAATATTCCTTTTCTAATATAGGTCTTGTTTTGTCAAATTAATTATGTTTATTCTATGTAAAATCTTAACATAGGAAGAATTACCTTAGAAATTGAATGGAAAATTAGTCCAAAATGTAAAAAAAAATAATATACTAATATTACAAAGCTGAAAAGTTTTTTGAACAAAAACGCCCTATAATATAATAAATGATTGAAGTATTACAGATCCCGACTACTAGACTTTTTATCATTTTTATTTTCTTTAGAAATATTACGTATTAACGTATCATTATGATAATTGTTAAAGGCAGTTTTAAAATATTTTTGCTGAGCCCTTTTTTTATATTCATATTGTAGTTATTTTTTTATCGAGCTTAAAATAGAGCCGCCATGTTTGTTTGATCTAACGATACCAATTTCAATCATCCATATCCGTTAAATGGTTCTCGAGATATGATAATAAAAAATGTTATAATGTTAATATATTCTTACGTACAAGATACGCGCGACAAACAAAACCCTTCTTTTGCAATCGGATAAAATAAAAAGATTAAAATGTTACAATAACAATAATATTAAAACAGTCATTATCATATATTTCCTTCAAACTTAAATACTTTCTGTACCTAACTTAAAATTACATGATTAACTATTACATATGTCACTTGAGGAAGTTGTACTTATTTTTAATACGAGTATAAGAATTTGTTATCGCTTTTAGACAGTAGGTTAAGCTGAAGCGTAAGATCGGAACCCTGGAAAGTGAAGCGCTCTTTAAGGTTACGAGAAGTGTTAGGATAGAAATGAATGGAATATAGAGTACAGAGGGTATGGAAATATCAACGATGCCGCACTGTTGACCATTGAAGTTTATCACAGTATTCAGATATACGGTCGCATTTTTTCAGCTCAAATATATATGTATCTGATGAATAGATTTTAAAGACGTTCTAACTTATCTAGGCGTTCGTGTCATAAGTTAAGTTAATACTAAATAAAAATATTTCTAGTACTCTAAATCAGAAACTTCTGAGATTAACCTTCTCAAAGATTAAGTGTTTACATATAATCCTTTTAATATGAAATTGACTTGTGATGTAACCAACCCTTTTTAAAAGGATCGACTTTTAGACTATACTCGTATCGCTGAACAGCAGAAAATTTAATTTAAACTATTTCTAACCCATGCAAAACACCTGTTTTGGTCGTTATCTGAAGATTTGATTGCAAAGTGTAGTCGTTCACTAGCAAGACATACAACGGATAATATATAATACGTATAATATAGGTCAGTATGATACAGCAGGTGCTTAAAGTACCTATTTATATTATAGGTGTAATTCATATAAGTAATTTGTCACGTACTGGCGCCATGTTATTCATTTCAAGAAAAAAAAAATGCTGTTTTAACAGTCATTTCTGCCCCTTTTCCGACTGTTTTGATATAAATAACTAGGTATGCTCTAATATTTCATTAATCAGCTATTATTACGAAAGATGAAATAAACGAAATTAAAAACCTGTAACAAAAAAGGATAAGTAAAAAAGTAATTGAAAATAAAAAAAAAATATTACGATAAAACTTCTGTTTTAAACCCAATTTTAAAAAAATTGCATAATATTAAAAAAAAAAAACTTAGTTCAGTAGGTTAATTATTTATTTGGCATGATATTTTCTTTTTAGTGTTGCAATTTTTTGTTTTGTGATAGTTAATATTTAAATCAATTTACTACCACTTATCATTACTGGATAACAATTAATTTCTGTCGTGGCGCACAAGCGTGCGACGATATAATTTTTTTTTTTTTCAAACCATACAGTAGTAGTTTTTTTAATTCTATATTTTTTTAAAAAACCAAATGCATTACTTTTAAGGTAAATACTATTTAAACATATACTTAACTACTCAACTCAGCTCTGCAACATAGGCAAGGTAGGCAGATGGAACATGGAAAGCCGAATTTGAGACGTTTGCCTGTTGCGGTACTCCATGCTGCGCTATGTCTTGTTGGCAGAGCGAAAAAAATGAATACATTAAATATTTAAATTGAAAATATAGAACATTTAATTTCCTCGAATGGGGATCGAACCCACAACCTGTAACGTTTACATTACAATCACATGCTAATCCCCCTGCGCCACGAAAGGCCTATTTTACACTACTTTTTTACATAAAAAATAAGCGCATGATTTTTTAAGAAAATGACGAAGTATTCTACAATATGATAAACAGATTAATAATATAAAATTTCAAATATTTAAAGAATGAAATCATAAAAATAGAAAAGTAACAAAGACACCAATAAAGTGAAAATCACGCTTTGTATTCGATTCTTAGACAGCGGGTAGCGTAATGGTATCTCCAGACAACACTGGAGTACTTCAATATGCTCACTGCTGAGCTTGTGTATAGGATTATCTTCGCATTCTCCTATAAAAATATTACCTCTCTGTCTAGTATAGCACCTTAGTCTCTAATTGTATCCACTGCATTAATAGAAGTTTTCTTATTTACATTAAGTTATTATATAAAATTTACGTTTTTTATAATTAATATTAAAGCATTTCTTCATATGTATTTGACTACTTCATATGTATTTGGCTAGAAAGATCTTTTGAGGCAGACAAATATGGTTTGAATTACAGGTTGGGTTAAAAATTTAAAAGCTATCTGCAAATATTAATGGTGTAGAATAAAATAAAAAAAATCGTGGATAATTTAAAGTGGACATAAATGAATAATTCTATGGTAACCCTAAAACAATGTAATATTTTACAGATTCATATCGGTTAGCCATCCAAGCCATCCGTTTACTATTTATTTTTATAGTTCGTTGTTATGAAAATAGGCACCAAATAAAACGCTTTAATAGACTCGATATAAATAGCTATACTCAAAACTTGTTTTCTCAAAAATATATCTATTAATATTCCACAAGAATTAATCAGACTGTTTACAAGTAGATCTACCACTAATAAAACCATGTTGGTGAATTTAAAAAAAAAGTTTAAAAGTATGTGGTAGAGTCACGTTGCCAGCAATGACAACACGCATGAGCAGACTCGACCGGATTGTTACCACCCCCGGCATTTAACACCGGCGTTAGGTAGTGGCTTTGGCCACTGCGTTTGACATTAGGTAATGCCGGGCCCATCCACATTAAAAGACGGCAACGCTCCTGTAGCTCCTCTGGAGTTACACGGGGCCGTGGGCGACGGAGATCACTTACCATCAGGTGACCAGTACGCTCGTTTGCCGTCTCTCTCATAAAAAAAAACAATGTTTTAATTGGTAACCTTTGCCCTTCTAAAAAGATAATTTGTCCGAAATGTACTGGGAACCATTCAGATTGTGAAGTCACTATTTTTATTTATTTTATTTATTTATTTATTTTATTTATATGTTTTATTGCACACAATATCATAACAGTTCATATAACTTAAATAACTAAAATAATGTGTGCAATGGCGACCTTATCTATAAATGATCCCTTCCAGGTAACCATTAAGCTATGATAAAATATAATTTGAAAAAAATGTGCAAAAAAGTATCCTAGGGAGTCGGATATTATATAAATTATTTTTGAATATATATACAGATATAAAATATGTAGACATACATATAATTAGTAAAATACATATGTTTATACATAAACATACACATACCTATATAATAAATACATATATATACACATATAAATATCCACTTAAAGTACATTCCATATATAAATATATACGTACAATATACAGCATGGTCAGACTAAGAGCTGCATTGTAGGTAGAATTTTTTAAGTCTGCGTTTAAATATATCTATAGTCTCGGAACGTCTAATGCCAACGGGCAGAGCATTCCACAGTTTTACTGTTTTAACAGTCAAAGAGTCTCCATGGCATTTCGTGCGGGATAGAGGAATTTCAAGGAGATTATTGTTACGGGAACGGACATGCTGGGAGTGAAGGGTATTTGCCTCTAAGAACTTAAAACGTTCTTTGAGGTACAAAGGAGCGCTGTGATGGTAAAGGATAGTGTAAAGGAGGGTTAAAGAATGTAGGTGCCGCTGGTCTTTTACGGTTAACCATTTGAGCTGTTTACGGTATTGTGTTATGTGATCATATTTCCTCAGTCCAAAGACAATCGTATAATGAGATTTTGCATCCGTTCGAGTTTATTGAGCAGTTCTTTAGATAAATCTAAGTAGCATGAGTCAGCATAATCTAATATAGGAATGAGAAAACTTTGGGCTAAAGATATTTTACTTTTTATAGGCAAAATATTCTTCCACTTTCTCAGACTTCCTACGGCGCAAAAGACCTTACGACTAAGCTCGGTAACTTGAGGCGACCAGGAAAATGTACTATCCATTCTGATTCCCAAATTCTTAACACATTAATAGTTAGAGCCTATTAATAAGGCTCTATACAAACATTAGCAAGTAAGATTGGGAGAAGAGGAGATTTTATTTTTGATAATTGTTTTCAGTGACCAAACATACATACTTTCGACTTACTTGGATTTACAGATCGCCTAAACGACTTACTCCAGTCACTAATGATTTGAAGATCGGAATTAATATCATTTATCGCTCTGGGTATGTCGGTAAGAGAAGATGTGGTATAAATCTGCAAATCATCTGCATAGAGATTGTATGATGAAGTTATGTGTTGAGTTAACGTGTTAATGAAAATGGAAAAAAGAAACGGGAACAGTACACCACCTTGTGGAACGCCTGCGCTAACTATATGTTGTGATGATTGCTTCTCGTTAAGTTTAATGCGTTGCGTGTGGCCATGTAAGTAAGAAAAAAACCAAACAGTAGTTTTTGGGGAAAAGTTGATGGACCTTAGAATAGCTAAAAGGATGTCAAAGTCTACTGTTGTGTTGAATGCATTAGAGAAATCTAGTAGAACAAGTACAGTAATTTGCCGACCATCCACACCATATCTAACGTCCTCACATACTTTGTTGAGTGCCGTTACTGTGCTATGCCCAGGTCGAAAGCCGGATTGAAAAGGGGACAGGATGTTATTATTGTGTAAATACTGATATAATTGCTCATGTACTATACGTTCAAGAACTTTAGAAAGAAAAGGAAGTATAGAAATTGGACGGTAGTTTGCAAAGGAAATGGGGTTGGGGTTTTTAAATGTGCTTACTGCTCTGGAAATCATATAGCTTTGAAGAAAATATGTCCAGTCAACAAAAAGGAAAGAAAAATAAAAGATATAATGTCCGATTTTAATTGTTCATATCAAAAAGCCATAACAATTTATGTTCCGTCGTCTCCTATTTCTATTACCGAATCATATAAAGATCTCATAGATATCCCACAAAAACATATACATATATGCTTCTACATTATTGGGCGAACCATCTCTTAACACTGAAGAGCATCAAGCAGACAGATTTATTGAACAATTACAAAATAATAATTCATCCGTAAGTAAAGCTTCAACAAAGAAAAAAAGAAAAAGAAACAGCAAAATTAAGAACAAGAAAACATAATTTTAGAGGCAAATGAAGCTATAGAGGATGAACTTGATAATGAGAGTAACGTTGAACCTGATATCACTAATAAGAAAAAAAAAATACTGTGGTTTAATACATAAAATTAAATTAGTTATTTTTAAAGAACATTTAAATTTAAACAGTAAAATAAAAGAAGTATTTCGAATTATAATTGAATATTTAACTGTAATAGCTGCAGATTTTTGTTCGGTCTTATCGAAAGTTAAGTGATTTTTCAATAATTTATGTAACAATATATAATAAGACTGCTAAGATTGTTAAATTAAATATCTTACAGTGAAATTGTAAGAGTCTGGTACCAAAATTAAAAATATTTGAAGTTTGATTCAAGAAAAGATACATATTGCTGTAATTTATGAAACATGGTTAAATTCAGATATTATTTTGATCATTAAAAATTATAATATTTTTAAACAAGACAGAACCAATTCATACGGAGGAGTAGCAATTTTAAAACATAAGTTTATCATTGCATGTAAAAATGATTGATTATCGTAATTCTAATACTGATATTGAGGTTGTTAGTGTTAAAGTATCTGAACTGTTATCAAATTCATTTTATTTACTCTGTATGCCTCAGTAATGCTCGTACTACGCATTATGATTGGGAACATTTACTGTCTTTTGGTGACGCTAAAACCTTAATATTTAGCGATTTTAATACACACATGCGGTACACAATTATATAATGCAATAATGAACAGTAATTTTATAATATTAAATGATGGAAATACAACACGATTGCAGGTAGTGCAGGATGTATTATACAAGTCTAGTCCAGATTTATCTATGGTTTCTTCTGATATACCTTTTAATTTTGAATGGAGTGTAACTAATGAAACACTTGGCAGTGATCATCTTATAATTAATATAGGTACTTCAATTACTTATTACACAAACTGTATAAAAAAACAACACTTTAAATTAGCTTACTGAAATGGTTATAGAAAATATGGTAAATCAATATTTACAAATTTTGTTTTCACTGACAATATTCAACAAGATTATGATGATTTCGTAAATTTAATTAATAAGGCAGCCGAAACGTTTATTCTTTCTTTTAAATATTGTCTAATACTGACTAACAAATTTACACCAAAACTTTATTGGACATCAGAATTGAGTAAAGCAGTAGCTATACGTCGCATAGCCCATAGAAATTTTCGTCGAAATCCAACTCCCAGAAATTACGATATTTTAAAAGAAGAAATTCAGAATTTTCAAAAACTTCTTAGGAGGGCACAGATAGAATCGTGGCGTAAATTTTGTTTTGTCTATAGGAGAATCAACTTCTTCTTTGGATATGTGGAGCCAAATGAGGTGGATCAAAGGACATAAAATAAAAAAAAATAATATCCATAAAGTTATAGCTACAAATTTGTTAAAAAAATTATATCCAGATTTTGTATGCCGCAAAGGTCCAAAATTTAATTCATCTTACCAACAACTAGAGTCAAGAATCTCAATAAATGAATTAAAGTCTTGTATTTAATCTAAAGATACAGCTCCAGGTCATGATAATATAACGTATTTTATGATAAAAGAATTATCATCTAACGCTCTAATAGTTTTAATAAATATTTACAATAGGTTACTTGAAATGGTTTTGTTTCTAAGCAGTGGCAACACATATCAGTTATACCAATCCCAAAATCTGATCGTAGTATATCAAATGCTAGCGCTTTACGCCCAATATCACTAATGTCCTGTTTATGTAAGATTTTTCATTCCATACTTAATAAAAGATTGAAATGGTATATAGGAAAGAATAACATATTGTTACCAAGCACAATAGAAATTAGGAAAATGAGAACTACTTTGGATTGCCTTAGTGTTTTATTCTATAGCACACAGTTAAGCTTTACAAAAAAACTTATGACTATAGCCTGTTTTCTAGATCTTGATAATGCATACAATAATTTGGATATATATTCTTTAGTTAATATACTTGATAATTTGGGAATTGGTTCCTTAATTTGTAATTTAGCGTAATGTGATTCAACCAATCAAAAACACAATCTAAATTGGTATTTTTACAATGGATCCCTTCACACATTAATATTTTAGGTAATGAAATTGCTGATTCACTGGCCAAAGAGGGAATTACGGATGGTCTACCAATTAAACCTGTGTTTTCTGATTGTGTTAATTTAATAAGGAGTTTGTGTTATACATTTTGGAAAGAATATTTTGACCAACTATCTCAAGTTAAGGGTATTTAGTATAGAACCATCCAATCAGAACCTTCTGTGAAACCGTGGATTGATTCTGATTGCGTAAATAGGAAAGATTGCGTGACGTGCTTAAGACTTAGGTTGGGACACATTCCATCAAATAAATTTGATTATTTAATGAAAAAATAGATTCCCCAAATTGTGTAATTGATGACGTGTATCATGTTATGATGGAATGTATCCATAATGAACCTCTCAGGCGTCGCTTATTCGGTGGTAGTCTTTTTTATAATAATGGAAGTATCTGCAACAATATTCTT
The DNA here is from genome assembly GCA_019049475.1 of Eueides isabella. NCBI lineage: Eukaryota > Metazoa > Arthropoda > Insecta > Lepidoptera > Nymphalidae > Eueides > Eueides isabella. The sequence goes on from CM032386.1 coordinate 13,386,136, forward strand.
GCAGTACCAGACTCCGAATTCGCAAAGAAAATGTTTTATCTAGTGCAGTTTAACTTTAATTGTAGTTAAGTAATATTAGAATGTCAACATTACAGATGCAGCATAGTCGTTGTAACGACAAAATTATTAAGTAAATAAAAAAAATCCCTTAGGCAACATTATAATGAAATTGTCAATCATTATTCTGAGAGTAAATGAATGTAAACTATCATGCTAATAGTTTAGAAATATTATTACCCTTGCTTCTATGATGTTATTGTAATAGTTTACAAGACTGGCGGAGAGATGTAAGCTGTACAAATAGCTACTTTCTGACTAACTCATCGTCATATGAACTGTCCCTTTCAATCGTATGTTTAGAAATAATTCGGATGGATACTGCCACAAATACTCGCCCATCATTAAATTTCTTGCAGTCAACTATATCAGGATGCCTTCTATACACCTCATACCCTGTTTTCAGTAAGCTTAAGTTGTAATAATTGTGACAAACATTATTTCTTGAGTATGTATGTATATTTTTTTTATAATATACGATTAGCGAATCTAATTTTAATTTTCATGTTATATTTCTTAGAAAGCAGGGAAGGCAAAAAAGGCAGCGGCACAAACGTGTGACTGTAGTCGACAGGTTGTGGGTTCGATCCCCACTCGAGGAAATGAAAATTGTAATATTTTCAATTTAAATATTTAATGTTTTCACTTCTTTGCTTTATTACAAGGCAAAACGCGGCATTGAGTTCCGCCACTCAACACGCAATGCCTCAAATTCGGCAGAAAGTGGGGAACGGAAGTGGAACAAAGTATCTTAACACTGGGTTCCCAAGTTACATTACCTCATACATGCATACCCTGCATACCCTGCCATGTGCGGGATACAGCGTGAATTGATTGGGTGAGTAAATATAAATAATTAATTAACAACCATCAATTAACGTCGATCCAGTTTATATCTTCAGTAACGGTCGCAAGGCCTAATTGGTTTTTAAAAATCATCAAACTCGAACAACCCGTTTGTCGTTGACAATGTCACGTTTTAACAAATTTACATGCTTAAATAGACTGATAAATTCCATAATAATAATATATTAAACAAATCTAAACGAATGACCAATAATAAAATTAATATTTTATCTTTTTTTTTTCTTTTTCAGCATCACGCTGTATCCCGAACATGGCGTATAGTAGAGTCGGTAGAGAGAACTTGGGAAACTAATGTTAAACCACTTGTTTACGTTTCCCATTTAGTATAGAAAAACGCCATTTACAATGTTTTTTTTTTTAATATTTTTTTTTTAATTGTATTTGACATATTTTGCATTTGACATAGTAGGCAATGGGAATTGTAGGCACTTCCGTTTGCTGATAGTATTTTACATTTACTAAAATCAGATATATTATTTTCAAATAAATATAGACCATTTATGCGCGAGAGTATTTCTTGATGATAAGATAGATGCTGTAATAAAAATAATATCACTGCCCGAAAAGAAAGCTAGTTAAGGTAATTTAACACTATCATATACGATGACAAATTATTCAATCTTCAGTATGCCAAATTGTATATAATGTAAGATCAACATTATTCAAGCTTTGTTACCATATCTCCATAGAAACTAATGAAACATTTTTTTTCCACATTTTCCGTTTACTTCGAAACTGAATGAACTGGCAGCACCCAACACCGCGCTTTATCTATTCAGATTCACGGCGCCAAAATATACTAAATAGAAAAACTACCTACAAATAGGAAACTAATTAATCTTAATATGTCCTGGACTGCATATACGAAGAAGCAGCTAAATTCTATTACATAGTAGTCATAGCTGTACAAACTATTTAATATATCTTTCTATCTATACGGCATCCCGTATAAAGCAGGGTAGACAGGGAACCTGGGAGGCTAATATTAAGCTACTCGATCGATCAGGATCGATTTATTATTTTCATTTCTTCGCTCTAGTATAAGGCAAACGCGACGTTAAGTTCTACCACTCAACACGTAGTGCCTCAAATTCGGCGAAAATATGGGAACGATAAAAAAAATTGGCCTTTGTATAATAAGTCCATGGAATATAAATAGTTTTTTTCTCACATCTTTTTCCGCATAGCGAATGAAATATTTAAGGCTCTGGTAACGAGGCAAAAAAAGAGGCCTGTCGCGGCACAGCGGCACAAGCGTGAGACTGTAACCGACAGGTTCTGGGTTCGATCCCCAGTCGAGGAAATGAAATGTTTAATATTTTCAATTTAAATATTTAATATTTCATTTCTTTGCTCTGGTAATAAGGTTTTTACCTTATTTACCCGCGTTTTCGCGGCGTTGAGTTCCGCCACTCAACACGCAATGCCTCAAATTCGGCGAAAAGTGGGAAACGGAAGTGGAACGGAGTGACTTAACACTAGGTTCCCGGGTTTCCTCTGCCTACCCTGCCTCGTGCGGGATACAGCGTGAAGCTAAAAAAAAGGCTAGCTGGACAATAATGAATGGTAATATAAGTTCTTATATTACCATTACATACTAAGAAAATTATGTCAAAAGGTATTTTTGTCATACACCGTTAAATACGAGATTTATATATGAAAATAATGTGAATTATTATACTGAATATCTCACGTACAATATTTAAAGTTGTTGGAATTATTGTTTTTAAATAAAAATATACTTGGAATGGTTTGTCTATATCACATTAGGAGTAAAAAACGAATTAATGTTAAAATTAATCTTAGTTCAGTTGTCTGTTAAATATATATTATAATCCAAAATTATTTTAAAATTTTATTTTTACACTGTATTTAAGTATAAAATCAGTCTAAAATTAAATTTGTGCATATTAATCAATTTGTTTAAACTTGCGTTGTTACATTAGTTATCAACAATAACTTTGCTTTCAATATAACAAAAACCAATATTTTATAAATTATTATTATATTATACATATTATACCGCTATTTAGCGTTATACAAATTTTGAGATTATACAAACACTACAATATTTGTTTCATAAACAATTGAAACGTACAATAACTTCATAAAATATAAAATAAATACATCAAAAAATAAAAGTAAATAGAAAAAGAACAATACCTGTTTAATAAATGCCGCTGAAAACTTTGTCATTGTTTCAAAAGTATATATTAATCACAATCAACACTATGGAATACAATATATGTAAGGTAATATATTCAAATATGTAAGATATCACTTTGAACGGGAAGTTGCGAATAAAAATAAGTAGATCAGCCGAGAGACCGATGCCTCTTGACCGCCGACATCAACTGCATCGGCCAACGTTTATATCTAACGACCTTTACTGTTTTGAATAAAGATTCGTAGACATAAAACTGTCCAAGTTCGAACTAAATAAGCGCGCGAAGAATTCCTTACCATTATATATAAAAATGAGAAAAAAATCGTATTAGTTGTTTGGGAGCCTTTAAATATTCTGTTTTTTACTATTTTTCGTTATAACGATAACTAAAATACATAATTAAATCAAAATTGCAATTGTCTAATTATAACGGACATATTTACAACGGAATCTTAGTAATAAAGTCCCGTTTTACCGTTTGAGTACGGAATCCTAACCCAGTCCTAACCATGTGAGATGGTTTATACAAATGAAGATTAAATGACAAGGATTACAAATACTATAATATAGCACCTACACGCTAAAGAACTGCTGAATCGGCAAACTCTTATTAAAATGCCTTCTAACACAGTCGAAAGTAATTGCTTCTGATAACTCCAAAGTATAGGTTAAGGTTGATTTAATAATGAAAAACACGTTAGGTATATTTATTTACATATAAAAATGTTGATGAAACAGGTTTTTTTTGTAAATTTTTAATAAATATATTTCATTTAGCATATCTGAAGGTGTCAATTGAAACTAATATGATAAATATTAACACTTTTTTAATGTATCTATTAGTTTCTTATTTTATTTATTTATCAAAACGTTTTCTATAAAGGCAGAAGGTTGTGGGTTCGATCCCCGCTTGAGGAAATAACATATTTTATTCATGTTGTCAATATCTCGCTCTGGTAAAGAGTCAAAGCGCGGTGTTGAGTTTCGAAATTTTATAATCAATATCTCAAGAATTCGGTTGAAAGTAGGGAATAACAGTACATATATCTATTTATTATAAACGTGCCTCATTTAAATGATTAAATTAGTAGACGACGTATATGAATTTACCTAATCATGAGTTAATGATGACTAATGGCATACAATGTTTGCAATCTTGAGAAAGTTGAACTAAAATACACCAGAACAACAGAAGATATAATTGTAAACAAAATTAATGACTTAATTTTGTAATGAAATAATCGCTTCGCACAATAATGCATTTTGCATGTACACTATAACACTTCCTATAGCAATTCTATTTATCTCCTCTTGCCCCGATGTACATAAAACAGAAAATCTAAAAAATAATATATTTTCGCTTTGGTTGCTCATTTTTTTGTGCACGATTCGTATATTAAAAAACTTTTTAGTTTACCTTTTTATACCGCTTTTACACGTTTTATTTATGTATATTATACGGGGCTCCGCTCTATGTCCGCTTCACTCACCAGTCCATGGCTTGCAATAACCACAACGGACAAATTTACTTTAAAAATAAATAAACACCCCGACATCGTTATTTATATTTTTATATAACAAAAAGAAAAGCTAGACGTATGTTGTGTTATAACAAAACAAATTTAATAACGTAACGAATGTAGGCAGCCATTTAGTAAATATAGCTGCCCTTTTATACGTATTTTACCGTTTAATTAATTTTAAACTAATATGTTTAGCTTGTCACCTAATACCCATAGTACCTTTTTATTTTTGTGTTTATGTCATTTTAATTACCATTAACTTGATTGATTGATTTTTTTGACATCTTCACACTATATTCCGCAAACAAAGCATAGGGAACCTTGAGTTACTTTTAAGACACCCCGCTCCCCTCGCACTTCTCTAATTTCAAGATATTTTAAGACAGTACGCGATTGACTGAGACAACGTTTCACTTTGTATTCTTATCAGAGCGAGGAATTAAAAAAGGGAGATATTTTTTTAATAGATACTTATTGGCTTTGGCAACTACTTAGCTTCTCGAAATCTATTACTAGACACTTTGATGGTCTTACAGAAGTTCTAAAGCTCCTAACCACCATGTAAATTCTGATAAAGCGTAACTATTATAATAGTAGAAATAATCCAAGGAACACTGCTAATCTGTTCATAGCTCGTCTGTGGTTTCTTAAGTATTCTAAAACTAAGATAATTCCTAAGGCTTGTCGTGGCGAAGGGGCACAAGCGTGTGACTGTCTGTAAACACGATTCGTTGTGGATTCGATCCCAATTTAATGTTTTTAAATTAAATATTAAATGTTTTGATTTCTTCGCTGTTATAATGAAGAGAAGCGTCGTGTTGAGTTCCGCCACTCAACATCCAAAATACGTACACATCATGCCAAACTGACATGTAACATCAGAAGAACAAAGATCAGCTTCACGCTGAAATGCATGTGAAATTTAGTAAAATATTTAGTGTTATTGCATAAAAATTTAATTATTGAAAAATATAGAATCATTTGTCGTCTCATTTTCACGTAGTACTTAAAATATGTTTTATTTATTGTCTTTAAATTGTTTTGATAATAAAAATGGAGTATTATAAAATTACTAATGTTTTTTTTTTTCATATAACTTTGTATCTTTCTCTGTCCCTGTAAAAATTATCTTAAAAAAACCAGCTGATTAAACAAAATATCAATCTCACAAAGCGATTCTAATCTTGGTCAGCTGACAAAATCGCAAAAGGACAGATTTCAAGCACTTAAGTCTAAGTAGAACGTTCTCACGAGTAAGATAAAAAGTTTATTATGCCTATTATATCTAAACGTCTCACGTTAAAGATGTTGAAGATAGTTCAATGCTCCTAAGATCATAATATCTGTGGAAACCAATAAAGAGTGGCGTAACGCCGCGATTTCCCTTGTTATAACGCTTTTGTTTCTGCGTTTGACTGGGAACTTAATGATCTTAAGACTGGGTTCCCAAGTTCCTGCCTCTGCAACGACTGATTATGGGCACGAATATTATTATTGGAATGTAGTAGTAGATCATTTAAATTTCATGCAGGATCGTCACCTTTGTATTAAACAATACATAAACATTTTGCTCTTAACTGTTAAGTTCGGCTCAGAATGCGGTTCTACTGAGAAGTAGAGCACTTCTCAGTAGAACCGCATTCTGAGCCGGTGGTAATTTTTATGTTCGTTTGACAATTTAAAAATGCTTACAAAAATCTATTTCAATAAAGAAGAATTTGAGTTTGAATTTTAATTTGAAAATTAAAAAATATAATCCTATATAGCGCTGTTGCTGACAAGGAACTAAAAAGAAGAGAGAAGATAATATACTTGTTTTTATATATATATATATATATATATATATATATATATATATATATATATGTATATATATATGTATATGTATATATATATATATATATATATATATATATATATATATATATATATATATATGTATATATATTTATATATATATATATATTTTCATCAAAATGCTTTGAATTCATGTAGAAAATGGAGAATTGATGCTACTCTCTGCCCTACTATGCAAGGTGAAGCACCAGTTAAAAAAAGTAGTGTCTACCATGGAACACGCGATTTACAAGAGTTGAATGGATATATAACAAAGTAGCATACAAAGGACATCCTCTCATATGTCCTCAAGACTCGCACAATTGAAAATTAAATTTGATTGTAACTCGTAACAGTGTAGTGATATGTGGTTATGTAAAACTTTTTGTTAATCCTAACTTAATTTAAGTTTTTTTAGCTGCACGCTATATATCGAACATATCAACGGAAGCAGAGGGAACTTGGGAACCTAGTGTTAAGACATGTAAGTTTGTATAAATAAATAAATAAAATAAGTCTAATAAAGATATTTTCGATCTCCATTTTTCGCCAAATTCATAGAGGCATTACGTTTACGTCGGGTGGCTGAAGTAAACAAATGAAATATAAAATATTTGATATCGAACCTAAAGCCCAGGGCCTCTAATTTCCAAAAATAAAAGTATTATTATATATTCCCTATGATATTTAACATCCCATCCAAAATATTAACTTTTAGAATAAAAGGCATTCGGGGCATCTTTACGTATTCATTTTAAAGAATCATGAAGACATGGGTTCCTTTAAGAATCGCGTCTACCCCTACCCCAAAAGCCGGCAACCATCAGGTGACCCTTACGCTCGTTTCGGCAGAAGGTGTGGAAAGAAACGGAGTGTCACTACACTATGTTCCCAATTTCCCTCCGCCTATCCTGTAATGTGCCAGTTAAAGCGAAAAGCTAGATAAAAACTAATTATCTTATCTATCTACTATCGATTTCAGACTACATAATAGCCTATTAAGAAAAATAATAACTCTCATTATAATTGTTATAATAACTTCCTACATATTCCATAAATGTGTACTCAAATGTAATAACGATGTTTATTTCCGATAATATCAAAATATATTTTTTTGTTAGCTTCATGCTGTATCTCACACGTGGCAAAGTAGGCAAAAGGAACATGGTAATCTAACACACTGCCACAAAGGTTACCAAAAAGACATTTCCTGTCCTTACTTTTTATCGAACTTTAGAACTACGGCTAACGTTACCCGGGCAAGGAAATGATAATATATTTATATTTTTTTCCCCTGAGCGGGAAACGAAGCCACAAACACCGCGTTTAAAACCATGTACCGCTGCACCACGTTGGCCTGAATTCAAAGTATTAAAGAATTCCATAAAGATAAAAATGAAAACGAAAACCGTTGGATATCTGTAATCATATCAGTAGCAAAACACGTGCGTTGTACCTCATTGTTATTTGATATTCAGTTTACTAAACATCTAAGACAGTTCGATAATGATATTCTATTTAATTATATTGTCGATATTAACGGGACATTATGTAAACGGTATGTGATTTATTTATTTTTTTACCACCACGCTGTACACTCATTTGTGGCGAAACTCAACGCCGTTGTTTTGTTATCTTATCTGTGTGACAAAACGAAAATAAATATTTTCCTTAAGTGGAAATTGAATTCAGAACCATCGGGCTTATAAGCAAACTTTATGCTGAATTACGACTATCTCTATATAACTTTAATTAGCAAAATGATTTTGCTGTTAGAGAAACTAAAATTTAATGTTGCTTCTATATTGAGATATTAGACGTTTATTTTACTTTATTTTGTATTGAGCGGATTCACCTCTGTCTGTAAACACGGCCGTTGTGGATTTAATTTCCACACCGGTAACATGAAAAAGTGCAGCGTTCATCTCCACCACACAGCGTACAAAGTCTTAAAAATTTGGTGGAAAATAGGAACCGTCACTGACAGGTTGTGGGTTCAATCCCGACTCAAGGAAATGAAATGTTTAACATTTTCAAATTAAATATTCAATGTTTTCATTACTTCGCTCTGGTAAAAGGCAAACGCGACGTTGAGCCGCCACTCAACACATAGTGCCTCAAATACGGCGGAAAGTGGGGAACAGAAGTGAAACGGATCCTGCCATGAGCGGGATACAGCGTGAAGCTGAGTAGTTCTATTTTGTCTCTACGTAACATGCCCTACATATACGTATAGTAATCTAAAAAAATATACTTAATGTTTGTAAACTAATTCCATTTTGTTCCAGCACAATTAGAAAACTTTAAACAAAAATCCGAGTATGTGACTGTAAGAGAAGGAGCTCATATGTTTTATTGGCTATTCTATACAACAGCAAATGTGGCAAATTATACTGAAAGGCCATTGATAGTCTGGCTGCAAGGCGGTCCCGGGGGCTCGTCCACGGGTATAGGCAATTTCGAAATTCTGGGCCCTCTCGATCTGTCGTTACAAGAGAGAAACTATACCTGGGTTAGTTATTATATTTATATTAATTTGAAAAGTTAAACCCTTAGATGACATTTACAATACTTTCCTAAATTAATGAAGTACCTACAGCTGACTGACTGTAAATGCTACGATTATAAGTTTGATACCCATTTAGGGAAAACAATTATATTATTATTTTCGCCTCGGGAACAAGGTAAAGCGAGAGGTTTCGTCATTCAACACGCAATATCTGGCAAACATAGGCCCTGCATGGCCAACAGAGTATCTTACCACTTATGTTAATTCTATCTACATACATATTGAAGCTATACTTATAATATATCTGTAACTGATCTGTCTGTACATGTAAAATATGTACAAAAAACTTATAGGGGTCGCCTATTAATGCAAAAAGTGATTTTTTACATTTTTATCTGTTCCTATGTCCGTCTATGTTGTTTTCGCTTTTACATATATTTTATTGTTTTATTTGTTGTCTTTAAATCGGTTGGTAAATAAAAATGTTACGTCTATTGAAAATATTCCGTTTGACAAAATTCCTACAAATATATTCATTTAGCTGAAATTTTAATGTTCACTTTATATATATATATATATATATATATATATATATATATATATATATATATATATATATATATATATATATATATATATATATATATATATATATATATATATATATATATATATATATATATATATATATGTATTGTCTTAAAAGTGATCCTTTTATTAGAACAAAAGAGTACTTGAGATTAGTAAATAATATAGTTAAATTTAAGCGGGCAAAGCTGCTATCGGGTCCAGTTAATACTAATATCGACCCTCACAATATTTTCCAACACATTCTTATTTAAGTGACAAGTAAATTTAAACAAAAAATACAGTTTAACTTTTATTCATAGGTGAAAAACTTTAATGTAATGTTTGTGGATAATCCTGTTGGGACTGGCTTCAGCTATGTAGACGATCTAAGTTACTTGACGACTACGAACGACCAGATAGGTACGTACATATTTTTATCTTTAGCAATTCATATTATCTTCCCTAAATAGTGTTAATTAAGGGCATGCTCGTACTAGGTACTCGTAATTACTATTGATGAAATAATGCAGTAGCGGATTCAGATAAAATGTTTTGCTTATGTATTTACAAATGAGAAGCTACAACCATTGAACCAGTACTCGTCCACTACATTGTCCGTAATGGGAAAAATAGTAGTTTTTTTCATGATATTGAGATATTTCTATAAATACTTTACACGATATGAAAATACGAACAAACGATTTTTAGTTGTCTATTTTTTGTTGCCTTCGGTCAAATTTCCCGAACAGCTTAATTGATTGTTATGGGAAATTCACTGGAAAATAGAATGAATTGTGGAGCAACAACTAGACTATTTTTTATATCGGTATTCTTGTAGGATCAGGATTTACCCAGAATACAGTTCACAACGCGCAGTATCGTAATACAATTTTACTCAAAGCAAGATAAAAGACATACAAATAAGTCAAACGAAATGTAACATATATATAAAAATACAATTAAAATTGAGATGTCCGTCTGGAGTTTATTTTTTTTGTCTGCTCTTCTGTTTGCACGTGCTAATCTCCGAAATTGCTGATTGCTGAAATTTTATGGGACTTTGACTATGGGAATTCGAGAAATTGTAGAGCAATATACAGGCTAGTTATTATCCAAAAGTTTCCGCGGAATTTAAATTTAGGGATAAAACAATGTCCACCGCGCGCCACAAATACCTATCTGTCCAGATACATTTGAAGTAATCAAACATAATATTTGTCTTTTTTCATGTAATCAAATAAATATCAACTCACTCACTCACTCAGCTTCACGCTGTATCCCGCACTAGGCAGGGTAGGCAGAGGGAACGGAAGTGAAACCTAGTGTTATGACACTCCGTTCCACTTCCGTTACCCACTTTCCGCCGAATTTGAGGCATTGCGTGTTGAGTGGCAGAACTCAACGCCGCGCTTTGCCTTATTACCAGAGCGAAGAAATGAAACATTAAATATTTAAATTGAAAATATTAAATATTTCATTTCCTCGACTGGGGATCGAACCCAGAACCTGTCGGTTACAGTCACACTCTTGTGCCGCTGCGCCACGACAAGCCTCAATAATAAAATATTAAAAGGTTTAAAATTATAATTAATCTAGAGTACAGCTGTATACATACAACCTGGGCCTCCTTGAGTCCAGTGACGCTGTAAAGGCAATGGAGCCAGCAGCACATTGTTCAATCCAACGACCCAAAACGTACACTTTTACTCAAATTACCCCTAAATACACTTAAATAATATTAAGTAATCCGATCGTTCCGGTATATGAAGCCGGGGACGTGCCGTTAGTATACTACATTATACTTATTTAATATTACAACACCAAATAACAATACAATTAACGATGTTAACTTATTTATACAGCATTAGATTTCGTTGAACTAATGCGAAAGTTCTATCAATCCAATCCTGAGTTTGAGGGGACACCACTTTACATTTACGGGCAGTCGTACGGTGGGAAGATGGCGATTGACATGGGTATCCGGATGCATGAGGTACTAACAGTCATTTAAATAATTAATTATTACAGGCAAGAGTATATAGAGGCCTGTCGTGGCGCAGCGGCACAAGCGTGTGACTGTAACCGACAGGTTCTGGGTTCGACCTACACTTGAGGAAATGAAATATTTAATATTTTCAATTTAAATATTTAATGTTTCATTTCTTCGCTATGGCAATAAGGCGAAGCGCGGCGTTGAGTTCCAACATTCAGTAGAAAGTGGGGAACGGAAATGGAACGGAATGTCTTGGCACTAGGTTCCCGGGTTCCCTCTGCCTACCCTGCCTCGTGCGGGATACAGCATGAAGCTAAGAAAGAAAGAAAGTCTTTTATTTTGAAGGGCTTGCATTAATTATCATGACTAGATTAATACCTAAATGTTTTAATTTTATATTGAGGTAGACATTTACTGCTTAATAACTAAACTTAACTCATTTGCCTTGTATTTCCATAAAAAATGCTATATCATGATATTATGTTTTTTAAGTAGAGCCTCTTAATATATTTAAGAAAGTTATGCCAACTGATTTTCCGTTGAATATTACATACATCGACGAGGGCTGCATATTAAATTATTATTGTGACAAATAAATTAATGTTATAAATAATTTAGTTTTTTCATTTACTTACACAAATAGGCAGAAATGGCTGGGAATATTAGTTCTAAATTGCAAGGAATTGCTATGGGTAACGCTTGGATATCTCCAGTCGATTCTACACTTACTTGGGGTCCGTTGCTTTTAGCAGCTGGCCTTGTAGACCAAGCTGGGTATGAGGATATTCAAAGAAATGCTCGAGAAGCTGAACGACTATTCAATGAAGGCTTATACGTTAATTCAACAATGCAGTGGTCAGCTACCCAACGAGCTGTATTTAGAGCAACAACGAACGTAGACTTTTATAATATTTTGACCAAAATGCAAGTGGATTTGCCCGATACGTTACGAAATGCTTATGGTATATACGATTTATTTTAAATCTTTTTTTTTTCAGGGGGAGGGGGGAAGGGGGGGGGGGTGTAGGCAGGGTAGGCACAGGGAAGTGTTGAGACAATCTGTTGCACTTCTGTTCCCCACTTCCCGTCGAAAACTGAGAGATCGAAAATTTTTCATTTCCTCGAGTGGGGATCCAATCAATCAATCAATCGATCCAATCCAACTCAGGGATCCAACTCACAACCTATCTTTAACAGTCACACATTTGTTCCGCTGCTCCACGACAGGCCTTTTTTCTTACGTACTTTTGATATTTGAAGTGCATTTTTATAAACGTATTATATCAACGAGGCCGTCGTTGCACAGAAGCACAAGGGTGTGACTGTAAACGTGTAAGGACATCGCACCCGCAAGATTGAATCCCAACTCGAAGAAATTAAATACTTATTATTTTCTAATTATATATTTGTCTGTTTGTCCGTTTTTTTGGTGTTTTTCAGATTAAACTTTTCTTTAATATTTAATGTTTGTTTAATTATATCATAAATTTCTTAATAAATAAAAAAGTTACGTGAATATTTTGTTCGAAAAATTACAAATGTTTTTTTTTTATTCATTTACCTGAAATTATTGTTTTCAATATATAAATACTGCCTTAATAGTAGTAATTTTATTAGAACTGGAATTGAGATTAGTAAATAAAATAGTGCAACTCTAATATACTGTATAGTGTAACTCTATATTTCGCACATGTCAGAGTAGGCAGAGGGAACTCAGGAACCTATTGCCAAGACTCTCCGATCCATTATCTTATCCCCACCTCATAATTATTAGTATATATTATCTTGTCACCTCATAGTTAATGCATAAAATGTAATATCTACGCAGAAATATCTAGAGATATGATGATTCGTGACCGACCCTACTCCGCGCCCGAGGGACAAGAGTGGGATCTCGATGTCTTAATGAATACTAAAGTGAAAGAGTGGCTGAATATCCCCGAAAACATCACATGGAGCTCTCTATCGAATACCGTTTTCGATTATTTAAGGGAGGATTTCATGAAGCCCGTCACTTTAAATAGTATGTATATAATATATAATACCTACCTAATATATAATATGTAATAAGCTTCACGCTGCATCCCCCATACGTTGGAGTAGGCAGAGAGAACCTGGAAACCTAATGAGGTTATGCGTGTGGAGTGGCCGAACTCAATGCCATAGACAAGAAAGAAAAAAACATAATATTCAATTTCCGTCGAGTAGGGATCGAACACGTAAATTGTTACCCTACGCCGTGACAGGACAGTTTAAAAAAAAAAACAAATAATGTATATTATTGAGTTCGACTCATAACTTTGAATCAATATCACTAAAGAGAAACCAATCTCGTAGACAAAAGTAAACATTTTATTATCAAACGAAAATAAGTATTGTTTACTGTAATAAAAATACATAGACTTTTACTAAAAACGTTTCTCCTAAAGAAGAATTCAATGTGTATATATAAACATATAAATTAAATATATATTCCCTGAATATATATTTTATTTATATGTTTATATATAGGTACACATTGAATTCTTCCCAGGCCTGTCGTGGCGCAGCGGCACAAGATTGTGACTGTAACCAACAGGTTCTGGGTTCGATCACCAGTCGAGGAAATGAAATATTTAATATTTTCAATTTAAATATTTAATGTTTCATTTCTTCGCTCTGGTACAAGGTAAAACGTGGCGATGAGATCCACCACTCAACACGCAATGCCTCAAATTCGGCGGAAAGTGGGGAACGGAAGTGGAACGGAGTGTCATAACACTAGGTTTCACTTTCGTTCCCTCTGCCTACCCTGCCTAGTGCGGGATACAGCGTGAAGCTGAAAAAAAAAAAAGAAAAAAGAAAATAAAACATATATATATATATATATATATATATATATATATATTATATATATATATATATATATATATATATATATATATATATATATATATATATATATATATATATATATATATATATATATATATATATATATATATATATATATATATATATATATATATATATATATATATATATATATATATATATTCCATATACATAAACATATAAATTAAAATGTTCTGTCGTGCCGCAGAGGCGCCAGCGTGCTATTGGTAAATTTGATTGGAGACGTAAATGGAATATTTAATATCTTCACTCTGGTAACAAGGCAAAGCGCGGGGTTTAATTCCGTCGTCCACCATGTAATGACTCAAATTCGTCGGAAGTTGTGGAACGGAACAAAATGTTTTAATTCTAGATTTCCAAGATCCCTCTAATTACCCCGCCGTGTGCAGGTTACAGCTCGAGCGCTGAAAATGTGTTTGTTAAGGTACGAATAGTATTTAATATGTTCAGTACCTAGTCCTATAAAGATATTATATTATGATTTTAATTTAATCTTCACGCTGTATCCCGCACATGGCAGGGTAGGCAGAGGAAACTTGGGAACCTATTAAGACACTCAGTTCCGTTTTCCACGTTCCGCCGAATTCGAGGCATTGCGTGTTTAGAATATTACAAAATAATTTAAAAAAATATTCCTTAAGATGAAAATAATAACGTAAGACAAATATATTTGTTCTTAAACAACGTCTATTACGTTTTGTTTTCAGTCGAGAAGCTTCTAAATGAAACGGACATTATCCTCACTAAGTACAACGGTAATCTCGATCTAATTTGCGATACGCCTGGTGAGTACTTAGTTCATACTTAATGTTAAGGCGTATGTTTTATATAACTTTCAAATTATATTGTTATTCTAAATAACAAGATGATTTTTTTGCAAATGTTAGTATATAAAAACCTAAATGTTAGTTTTAACGAAAAAATAGGACAATTCTTCCATAGAAAATTCATTCACTTCCTAGATTATATGTTGAGGCCTGTCGTTGGGCAGCGGCACAAGAGTGTGACTGTAACCGACAGGTTCATTTCTTCGCTCTGGTAATAAGGCGAAGTGCGGCGTTGAGTTACGCCACTCAACACGCAATGCCTCAATGCGGAAAGTGGGGAACGGAAGTGGAACGGAGTGTCTTAACACTAGGTTCCCGGGTTCCCACTGCCTACCCTGCCTCGTGCGGGATACAGCGTGAAGCTGAAAGAAATAAAAAGAAAGAAATATTATATAGTAAATTATTCGATAAATTATGTAGTGTCTTTTATTTACAATAGTTTTGTTTTTTAAACGCATTAGCATAATCTATTCATATATTGTATGTTCAAATGTCACCGAGTCAAATTATTTTAGGTCAAATCCTTTGGGTCGACCGACTTCAGTGGCCTGGTGCGGATGAATATAAAAATGCTTCACGACAACCTATATGGGAGGACGATAGACTTGAAGGCTATTACAAGTCATATGGAAATTTTAGATTCTTCTGGATCAACAAAGCTGGACACAGTGTAATTACTATTTGCTTAAAATTATTTTGTAGTTTTCAAAATCGGTTAGTTGCAAAATTCTTCAAGGGATTTTTTTTTAGCTAATTGAATTTTTTTTTTAGCTTCATACTGTCACACTCCGTCTCCATTTAGACACTTCCGTTCTGCACTTTCCGCCTAAGAAGGCATTACGTGTTGAGTGACTAAACTCAACGCAGTACTTTGCCTTGTTACCAAAAAAACAAAAATATATGGTGGAAGTTAACGCCGCGTTTTGCCTTGTACCAGAGTGACGAAATGATAACATTAAATATTTAAATAGAAAATTTTAAATATTTCATTCCCTCGAGTGGGGATCTAACGCACAACCTGTCGGGTACAATCACACGCTTGTGGCGCTGCGCCACGACAGGCCTCATATTCATTTGTTTTTTTCTAAAATAAATTCAAATAACATAAATTATACACCAAGTGAGAAATATTATATTTATTATACTTATTTAAAAATGCACTATTGTACAGGTGCCGAGGGACAATCCAACAGGGAGCAGAGCTTTCCTTCGTGACATGACATCATTTGGTTAAACTAAATTCATTGTTATGTTTTATTAATCAAATACATTAATAAACATAATAAGTCATATTTTATATTTTATCTTTTTCTTTTTATTTCAACTTTACGATGTGTTGTGATAAATCGTAAAGTTGGCAGGGTAGACTAAGGGAACATAGGAACCTAGTGTTAAGACAGTCCATACCGTTTTCCACTTTCCGCTGAAATTAATATTTCCTTTGAAAATATTAAATATTTAGTTTATTCTATCCCCATCGAAGCCACAACGTGTCACATTTGCAGTCACACGCTTGTGCCACTGCGCCACGACAGGCTTCATATATTTTAGTTATTTTTGTTTAATATGAATTCTAATATGAATTCTAATAATGTAACCGTTACTAAAAAAAACAAATTAATTTATTAGTTGTTGCATTATAACAAACACTTTTCAAACACGGATGTAAACTCGGATGTAAAGTCGTAGTTAACAGGAAAGATGGCGAATGTTATGTAAAAAAAATGACCTTAATTTGTATGTTATTGTGTCGACAGCGAGGAAGTATTTCGCAAATGTAGAAGAGGAAATGCAAATGACAAATTACTATATTTTATTAAAGTATTTTTAATTAAAACACAACTTCATGAGAAGAGTAATACATTAGCTTTTCAAAGGATTGTATTGGAAATGTTATTTTTAAAATGTTCTTAATAATTCATATATATTTTATTTTTTGTTTAGTATAGTACTTGCGTTGTGGCCATCGTGGCTGTGGCAACAGTAAACGCTGTAACGTGTTTGTGGGTTCTATTCCCACTCGTGGGACAAATTAATAATAAAAATAATAATCGTTCTTGTACCAAGGAAAAGCAAAGCGTTGAGATCATCTATTCAAAAGGCCCAAGAATTTGGCCTAAATTGGGGAATAAAGGTGTCCTAATGGGAGCAGACTAAAACAAATCTTGATTTTTATTTTCATAGATAAAGGCAGTTTTTTAACCCATTATATATAAATTATTATTGATCAACTGGCACAATAACAGGGCAAACAGAAAAAAATATATATTATTTCCCTAATCAAAATAGGTACTGTAGGTATCACAAGCTACCGTCAGCATAAATTACCCAATATATTTAAATAAAGATAATAAAAATGTGATAATAAACATTATTAACACCACTATATAGATAATAATTATTTTTATCTAATATAAGACTACCAATAATATTGTATCATCTATATCAGTTGATAGTCATAATTTGTCAATATCGCCTTATAATTCTGCATTGTGTATATCTAATTTTCTGTGTGCTTTATTATGATAAAAAAATAATATAACATTACGTGTGCCTAATAATATGATTATGGTTCAAATTTCTCTTTTTACAGATACAATTTATATATATATATATATATATATATATATATATATATATATATATATATATATATATATATATATATATATATATATATATATAATATATATATATATATATATATATATATATATATATATATATATATATATATATATATATATATATATATATATATATATATATATATTATATATATATATATATATATATATATATATATATATATATATATATATATATATATATATATATATATATATATATATATATATATATATGGGTAGGCAGAGGGAACCCGGGAACCTAGTGTCAAGACACTCCGTTCCACTTACGTTCCCCACTTTCCGCCAAATTTGAGGCATGTTGTGTTGAGTGGCGGAACTCAACGCCGCGCTTTGCCTTATTACCAGAGCGAAAAAATGAAACATTATATAAGAAATGAAAATTTAAATAAAATATTAAATATTTCATTTCCTCGACTGGGGATCGAACCTGTCGGTTACAGTCACACGCTTGTGCCGCTGCGCCACGATAGACCTCTAGAGGGTACAATTTTTATGAATGTTTTTTTAAGATTTCGTTATAAAATAAATATTGTCTAAGTATATTTGCTAGTTTATTAAAAAAATAAAACGTTAATGAAAGTAATTAAATTATTCTGTGAGAAAATATGTACAAAAATTTATTTTGTATGTTCATACAAGCAATTTTTATTAAAAATCGATGTTCATAAGTAATTTTTCAGCTTCATGCTGTATTCCTTATATAACCGGGTCGAATATATAACACTTTCTGCCGAATTCTCGAAGCATTGCATGTTGAGTGGTAGACTTCAACGCCGCGCTTTGACTTGTTACCAAAGCTAAAGATTAATTAAGTTCTCGGAAGATTTTTTGATAACAGTAACAATAAAGTTTAATATATGACTTTTTTTTAAATGTGAAAAATAAATATGTGAGATATTCTTAAAATTTGTATATGTCATACATCCATCCAAACATTATCCTGTTGAAGTTCACTACTGGACATAAGTCTGATGTTTGCTACAGCGGCCTACATGACGCATTTCACATTGGAATACTATCAGTTTTGAAACTTTAATCTTACTCTTTATTGTTTACAATTGATAAGATATCCCTATTGAATGACATAGTTATTATACTGATACAAGTAGCTAAGTGTGAACAGAATTGAGAATCATTAGATCAATAAAAAATATGTCAAAACTTAAAATAATAAGCTTAGCCATTCTAGGTATAATTTTATGTGTTTCTGTGGGAGTTTTAATATGGTGGTTTGTTCGTGCAGACGAGCTTTATACTACGATTAGTAAGTACCATATTATGTTACATAATTTTTTTAAGGCAAAACGCTACGTTGAGTTCCGCCACTCAACACGCATTGCCTCAAAATCGGCGGAAAATGGGGAACGGAAGTGGAACGTTGTGTCTTAACACTAGGTTCCCAAGTTCCTTCTCTGCTTACCCTGCCATGTGCAGGGTACAGCGTGAAGCTGAGTAGTATTTTACATTCCGCTGTACATGGACTACACAAATATCACGTTTTATTTTTAATTCAGATATTTCAATCTAACACACAATCAAAGGAGTTAAAGCATAAAGATACTAGTGAAATTAAATGGCCTCCTGGCTAAGTCGAGTACAATGGACACAGTTATTGGTTTTTACTGGTACCATTATGTCAACCATAAAAAAAGGGATATAAAAATTTAATAAACAAAATTTTTCATAAGTAATGAACAATATATAAATTTGAGAACACGAGACCAAAACAATTTTAATGAATTAGACAATAGTAAATCATCAAAACAAAACGCTTCTTCTTCTAATTAATATATATGTAAGTTCTTATTGCAAAAATAAGTTCATAACCTTCTAATATACGATTTGCTTATGTTTTTTTTTATCTACGTATGTATGCAAATTCTTCTGATAATAACTGAGTCAATTGAACTGAATCAACATGGCATATTCACGACACTCAAAAAAATCCTGAAAGTCTTTTGTCCTTTGGGAAATATAAAAAGTCACTAAAAAAGGACTTCAAAAAATATCTATAGGAACTGGAACAAATGGATTATATTCATTCGTAAATAGATAAACAAACTTTTCATTTACTAGGAGAGTTGTAGCAAGTTCATGCTAACGCAAATTAACAAAACGGAACTTAAAAGACCTCCTTTTTGAACAAATACAAAGATGGACCCTTTTTAAATCCAACATGGATCACAAGTCCCATAAGCATCCGTGAACTGCAATATAGTTTCTTTTCAATGTAAAAATATATAATTATTTGTGCCAACTGACAGGAATAACAGGCGATGGCATTGGCGATCTTGAATATACGTCAGCATACACTAGAATGAATGGCAATGACATGTTTTGGTGGTTCTATCCAACGCTGTCCTCATTCAAGACTGCACGTCCAATAATACTTTGGGTAAATGGCGTTACTGCATCATCATCCAGCCTCCATGCAAATTTTGAAATGTTTGGACCCTATAACATTAATTTAACTAGAAGACAAGATTCTTGGGTATGTATTGTTCATTTTATTTTTTATTTATATAAGCAATTTATATCATGTTAATACCTTTTTTTTTGTTCTTTTTTCTTTTTTTTTTCTTCTTCACGCTGTATCCCGCACTAGGCAGGGTAGGCAAAGGGAACGGAAGTGGAACCTAGTGTTATGACACTCCGTTCCACTTCCTTTCCCCACTTTCTGCCGAATTTGAGGCATTGCGTGTTGAGGGGCGGAACTCAACGCCGCGCTTTGCCTTATTACCAGAGCGAAGAAATGAAACATTCAATATTTTAAATTGAAAATATTTAATATTTTATTTCCTCGACTGGGGATCAAACCCAGAACCTGTCGGTTACAGTCACATTCTTGTGCCGCTGCGCCACGACAGGCGCAAGTTAATACCTAATGGCCTTTATTTTTTTTTAATAAAATTATTTAGGATAATTCACTTGCTAATAAGTGACGGCGATAGTCATATTTATAGCGATTTAAATTAAGAAAACTTATAAAAATTATATACTTTCGATATTTTTACAGATCAATGATTATAATCTGCTTTTTGTAGACGCACCAATTGGAACAGGTTTCAGTAAGAGCAGTCTCGCAGACGACCAATTTCCTAATTTAGATAAAAATGGTAATTTTCCCCGCATAGTCTTCCAAATTTATATTAAATTAAAAATATGAGCTCATTATTTTTCTAAATTTCAAATTTATTATTAAAATATTGATACTTATTAACGAATACCGCCTGTTTATTTAAAAATCTTATAAATCGTTTTACTGTTGCATATATCTTAACTTCACGCTGTATCTCGCACATGATAGGGATGTTAAGACACTCCGTCAAATTCACCACTTTCCACCGAATTTGCGGCATTGCGGCTAGCTATATGGCGGAACTCAACGCCACGCTTTGCCTTGTTACCAGAGCGACGTAATGAGAATATTAAATATATAAATTGAAAATTTCAAACTATGTAATTTCTACAATCTATTTCAGTCGACCATTTGCAACGGACAATTCAATCATTTTACGATGTCAATGAAGAGTATAAGGATTCTCCTCTTTATATTTGTAGTCAAGGAGATGGTGCACAAATCGCTATACCTTTAGCTCTTAAAATACATGAAGTGAGTGATATGAATTATTAGATTGTTACATTGTTAAAATATTCTCAAATATCATCTTCCACATGGCAGAGAAGGCAGACTACTCTGCCTTGTGGGAGATACATTCTGAACCTAAAAAAAATATGCTTTAAATTTAATTTTTACGTGAGAAGAAATATACATATTTTATTTTATTTATAAAAAAATACATAAACAATATTTTTTTCTTCGTGGTCATAAACCCGAATTGGCTTGGGTGACCACTGCACATGCTCATTGCATGTTGAGTTATATAAATATGTACATATAGGTACTCTTAAGACTTATAATTATATTAACATCTTAACAAATAGCATGAGGCCTGTCGTGGCGCAGCGGCACAAGAGTGTGACTGTAACCGACAGGTTCTGGGTTCGATCCCCAGTCGAGGAAATGAAATATTTAATATTTTTCAATTTAAATATTTAATGTTTCATTTCTTCGCTCTGGTAATAAGGCAAAGCGCGGCGTTGAGTTCCGCCACTCAACACGCAATGCCTCTAATTCGGCGGAAAGTGGGGAACGGAAGTGGAACGGAGTGTCATAACACTAGGTTTCACTTCCGTTCCCTCTGCCTACCCTGCCTAGTGCGGGATACAGCGTGAAGCTGAAAAAAAAAAAAAAAAAAAAAGAAAACAAATAGCAGTTTAGAATATAAAAAGATATATATTTTAAGTGAAATTAACGTTAAAATGATGATGATTTTATTCATTTTGGTTTCAAAAAAGGAATGCTACTTGTTTTAGATGATTCACAAATAATTATTTCTTATTTTATTCTTAAAAGTCACAAATTTCCGGTACTTATGTACATCATAAAGAATTGCCAAAACCTATTAGAGGCATGTTATTATGGCAAAAATATTATGGTTTTCATTTTGTTAAAATATGTTTTTAATTACATACAAATCATAAGATATACATGTTTTTTTATCAATACTTATAAATAAATCTGTAACTGATGACTGATTTTTTCAATACTTTCTATGGACAGCCATTGGAGATGTTTTGAAAAAATCTTATAGGAGTCGTTGAGATAAAAAAGTTACGACAATTTAAATTAAATATTCGACTCAAGCGGGCGAAGCCGCGGGCAAATTGCTAATATAATAATACAATCTATTCATACTGTGAATTTTTTATTATACACGATATTCAAATTCTTTACAGAATGGCGACGTATCGGATAATCTTAAAGGTATTGTTCTAGGAAACCCTATTATTTCACCAGCTTTAACTTTGACTAAGCTCGGTTTTTATTTGGAAGAACTGGGTTACATAGACGGAAAAGGAAGGACCGTTATTGAAGACTTCTCAAGTTTGACATCCTCCTTAGTTGAAGCAGGAAATTTTGTTGCAGCGTACAATCAGTTCAATTCTCTAAGACATTTTGTAAACAATGAAGCTGGCGCTGTGGCCGTTAACTTGGATAATATTGTTGAAAAATTAACTAGAGACGCTAATCAAGGTACTCGTATACTTTAATATTTAATTTTTTCATTTATATTCGTATGTCGGTAGGACCCCTAAAATTGTGTAAGAATTGTGTAGGTTTTATTAAACCTTAGTTTATAATATATTATTGGAAAATTAAACTTCAAAATAAAAAATCTTCTACAGCAAAAAATCTTCTACATTTTCTATTTGTTTTTCATTTGACTACGCTATAATGTGGGTTCAAACTTAAGTCTTGTAATTAATTATTATATTTTGCCACTATGGTAGAACAAAGTGCGTCGTTAAACTCTGCCTCTTTCCAAACTATTCAGAAACTTGTTAGCTCCACGTTGTATTCTTCACAACGCAGTGTAGGCAGAGGGAACCTGAGAACTCAGTGTTAAGACACTCTCGTCCCCTAATTTCCGCCTAATTCTTGATTTATGTTGAGTGGAAGAACTCAACGCGAGGAAAGGAAATAAAATTATTAAATATTTCATAATAAATATTTAAACAAAATTGCTACATTATTAAATACATATTAAAAGCGAAATTTCACATCAAATTTATTAGTTTTTTCTAGAGACGAAAGTTACATTCAAAATACAGAACGGTCAGATGCCAGTAACTTTATGAATACTGTAGTGGCGCCTGCTCTCGGTATTCCAGACGATGTCCAATTTGATAGTCAACGAGAAAATGCTATACGAATGTTTATATCCTCCTACATGGTGTCAAATATAAACAAAGGTAAGTTGAAATATTAAAAATATTCTTCTTTAATAAAACTTCTATTCAGCTAAATATTATTTTAAATATCTAATTCTAGCTTGAACAAAATAAAGAAAACGTACAATTTTAAGTTCCATAAGAATAATATATTATGTTGCTTATTAAAAAATTGTAACAGTAACAATAACGTAATTTATTTTTTTAAATCCAGTGGACGGTACACGATGTATTTGTAAATCTCTTTGTCCACAGTCGAAAATATACTTCGTAACACAAACCTTACTGTAAATATTTACAACGGTAACTTAGATGCAGTCTCCAATACTCCTGGTGAGTTATTTTTTTTTTCTTAATTAATTAGGTACTTATCTATTAAGTAAGTATATGTATTTACTTATACCGCGCCGTCTGATATAACTGTAAAACTTGTTATAAATTAATTTGTTTCTATCATACATTTTGTTATTTTAAATAATGTCATTGACATGAAATCGTGTACTCTAATAAGTAATAAGCTCTATTAAGGATTTTATTCGCCAAAAGAAAAATTATACACTT
The DNA here is from genome assembly GCA_019049475.1 of Eueides isabella. Lineage (NCBI taxonomy): Eukaryota > Metazoa > Arthropoda > Insecta > Lepidoptera > Nymphalidae > Eueides > Eueides isabella. Next base: position 13,410,388 of record CM032386.1, read on the forward strand.
ATAATATCACTTAGGTATCCGTCCATTAATACCATTCATCTCCTTGCCGCCTAGAGGTATCAAGTTATATACTCGAACATTTATTTCATAAAACAAAGGTCTACTGTCCTTTTCCTCAAGGTTTTACAATACCTGACAGATACGAGTATTTATGGGTCGTTTTTGTTGTTTTTTTGAAAATAATTCAATTTGACATGAAATAAGATTTACAATACAAATAAAACAAAGAAACCAAAAACTGATCATTTATTTCATAAAACAATTACAAACTTATATTGGTTGTTCATTTCATAAATAATACCTAAGTGCATACTCGTAGGTACAGACCTCAAATTTAAGTTAAGTTTTATTGGTTCTAACTATTCAAACCATAATGAAAAATGACAGTTTGTGGAATTGGTATGGAACCCTCGGTAGACGAATCTGACTCGTCATTGACCGGCTTTTTTTTAATCCTCCTACTTCATATTTATTTTTGCTTAGAATAATGTAATAAAGTGGAATAGAGTGTCTTAACACTAGGTTCCCAAGTTCCCTCTGCCATGTGCGGGATACAGCGTGAAGCTGAGTCGTAATTACAAAACGTGAACTAAATCATCATTAAGTCATCATTCATATTAATTTTGTACATTCGAATATTTTCACGTACATACCTATCAACGATTATCTCCAGGATTTTGCAAAGTAAGCAAAAACATTACTTCTTATAGATAAGTATTTTTTCTTTATCGCACTTTCAAAAGAGATAATTAAATAGATAATTATTTCGCATCTATTAAAAAATAAACACATTCTTGCAGATAAAATTTGTTTTAATTATTACACTGGGTCAGGTATTTGTTGATGATTTTTCATCATAATATATTTTTATGACACGTTGACAGGTCAACTCGAGTGGATTAATAAGTTGGAATGGTCCGGCCAGTCTCAGTTTTTAAGCGCGCCGAGGGAAACCCTTGTTGTCAACAGCTTAGTCGAAGGATACTTCAGGGAATCAGAAAAATTACGATTTTATTATATAAACGCAGCGGGGCAATCGGTGAGAAACATAGAAAATATTAATAGTTTACTTTTCGAATGTGAAGCATTATAAGAGAGTAAGTGACGAAAGGGGATGAGGTGAAAGATATCAAGTCCGTAAAGTTTGAAGCTATGTGCTGTTTGTACGTGTATTCCGTTACACATGAAAAAGTTTTTTAACGTGTAAATATTGGGACTGTTTAATTTTTAACCAGGAAACTTGTATATGTTTTGTTATATTTTTTTCTTTCCTGTGTACAACCTAGAAATGTTTTCTCTTTAGAGATGTTTTTTTTTTTAACTGACATTGTAAATAACCTATATCTTATAAAAGCTGAAGTAAGTAAAGTTTTTATCAATATAAAATTATCATAATGCTTCGAAGCCCAATACAAATAAAAAATATTAAATGCAAAGCCTGGATACATAATTGTAGAGAATTACATACATTAAAACATATATCTTACAGTAGTATTAACAAATTATATTATTTTTTTTTTTCTTTCCTTTAAATTTAAGTTCTTATTTTTATTTTAAATATTCTTTATTTATTTTTATTTTATAGGCGCCTGTGGACAACTCCTTTGCAGTACAACGAGTGTTTAAACGTATAACTGCTTAAAGTCTTCGCTTATAATAAATTTATAAAATTATCTAGTTTTTTTTTAAATTTTGCTTAACATTTAGAATCGGAAAAAATCGGAAAAAACTGATAACATCAACTTTTTTAACCTTATATTGGTATGTAAATAATTCTTAAGACTGAAGTAACTTTCAAATAATAGTATAAAAAATTAAAATATTTGTTTTTAAATATTCGTATATCTCACATTATATGTCATACGTATGTTTATACGTCAAATACAATAAGCATTAGCTAATCCTTAAACAAAACGTTAGCTCATTAGCCTGGTGTTACAAGAGGCCGTGGGCTGTGGCGTGTGATCACTCACCATCAGGGGTTACGCCGCGTCTTTTCCATAAAAGAAAAAAATAGGTATACCACCGTAATACGTTTAAAAATAATAAGACATTTTTAATTATTTATTTTTAGTAGTTTATTGATTTGTCACTATTTCACTTCATTTTTTACTCCTCTCAAGTTAAGAATATCTATTATTTTTTTTTATATCACTTGCAATCAAATTACATATAGTCAAACAATAAAAAAGCACAAATATATTGTAATTTATTTTACTCAAGAACTTAAGAATTTAAATATAAAAGACAGAGCTATTAAAATATTAGATTAAAGTATTACTTGTTTCTTTCTCTACTCTGAAATGTTGCTTTGCTGCTCTACAAAAGCTTGCTCCCAAAATAATAATACAAAAATTGTTATAGCTTGGCAAATATTTTTTTCAATTTATTTTTATTAATGTTACTAAGAAATTTTTCCATCTATATTAAAAGAACTGAAACAAATAATTGTCTTTCACATATATTTTAAATAACAACAATAGATGGGGCAGCTCTTAAAAAAATACATTTTAAGCTTTAGTATTTTAAAAAAAATATATTATGTAGCTAATAAGCACTAAAGATTGATTATACGCAAATTATCTAATAGAAAATATTAGATAAGTCGATATAAAAAAAATGTAAGTCATTTAGATTACTAATTAAAAGTTACTAGAAACATAAAAAAAATTAGACATGTATTATTTTTCATGTTTCCTTTAATTACAACAACTTTTCTGCCATGGTCTAAATTCCGTGAAAAATTAGGTTTTTTATCAACTAATATACAACAAGACTGATTATTTACCATGCAGAATATACTTACTTTTTAAAGTTATTTATTAATACTACCATAAGATACGGTCCGGTACGCAAATATAATTTATCTACAGATACACAATACATTTTTGAAAATCAACATTTATAGCTGGCAGCACCGAAAGTTAAAGTCATAACTCATAATTTTCTTATCTGTCAACATCAACATTCAATGTTTTGTGATTGATTGATTGAATAAAGTACTATAAAAGTATAAATAAATATCTACGCCTTAGATATTGAGTTGACACCCTCGAAATTCCATAAATTAAGAGCAAACTAGAAATTGTGCATAATAGGATAGAAAATAAACAAAAAGACGAAGCAGGACCGATAATAAATTGTTAAGTAAATTAAGATACAAAACGTTACCGTAACCTAGTGAAAATGGCAGATATTTTAGATATATTAGATATTGAACAACCGGGCGCTTCAGAAATAACCAGGGATAGTATTATACACGGTGATAAAATAAAGAAGAAATATGTTACCGCAAAAGCTGTCCGACGCCCTGAAGGAATGCATCGCGAGGTGTTTGCTTTATTATACAATGATAATAAAGACCTACCTCCATTGCTTCCTACTGATACCGGTAATATAATTCGTGTATTATATATAATTTATAAGTACTATATAAAATAACTACTTTACGAAGTTTTGGTCTTGTTACTACTTTTTAGGTAAAGCCTATAAACAAACTAAGGCTAAACTTGGCATGAGAAAGGCTAGAAAATGGGTCTGGGCACCGTTTACTAATCCCGCACGTAAAGATAATGCTGTATTTCATCATTGGAAAAGAGCATCTGATGATGCAAAAGAATACCCATTTGCACAATTCAATAAGGTACATTTAGTGAATTATTCTTTTATTTAGCTTTACACATTTCACACATTTATTATCAAATAGAATTTAGTATTAAAACACTCTTTTGTTACATCTTCCATTGAAATGTTTGAATGTTATAATAATATAATAATTGTGTGTTGAGTGACAATAATTAAAAAATTACATTTGCTATTAAACTCTATTACAAATACTTCATAAGTATATATAGGCATATTATCTTATAATTACAGCAAGTATCAGTCCCATCATATTCAGAATCGGAATATAACCAGTTTTTAAAGTCAGAAGATTGGAGTCAAGCAGAGACCGATCACTTAATAGACTTATGTCAGAGATTTGATCTTCGGTTTATAGTAATACATGATAGATGGGACCGTGCGGCTTTCAGGGACAGGAGTGTTGAGGATTTGAAAGAAAGATATTATAATATATGCTCTACTCTAAGCAAAGTAAGTGTCAGTCAATTTATATAATCATAATATTAAGGCTATTTATATTATCATAATATTATTAATTAAGTCCTGCCCTGCTATGTGTGGGATACAGCGTGAAGCTGAGTGAGTGAGTGATAATATTTTGAGGCCTGTTGTGGTTCAAGGACAATTATGTGTAACTAAACACCACAGGTTGTGGGTTCTATCCCTGTTATAGGGCCTTAGGCCTTATAGTTCTGATGAAATATTGAAAATAAATTTCTTAGTATTTTCTTTTTGCTCAGCTTCCCGCACGAGGCAGGGTAGGCAGAGGGAACCCGGGAACCTAGTGTAAAGACACTCTGTTCCACTTCCGTTCCCCACTTTCCGCCGAATTTGAGGCATTGCGTGTTGAGTGGCGGAACTCAACGCCGCACTTAGCCTTATTACCAGAGCGAAGAAATGAAACATTAAATGTTTTTTATTGAAAATATTAAATATTTCTTTTCTTCGAGTGGGGATCGAACGCAGAACCTGTCGACAGGTATTGTATTGTATTTTTTTCAGTATTATTACTGTATTTCTTTTTTTAAATCAAAATACTTTTTAAAAAAATATATATATTATATCATAATAAAATTATATAACCGGTAAATTATAGTATGTATGTATCATTTATGATTCATATTAATAGTTAGAAGGAAACAAAAGAATGCATAGACATACAAACTCATTAAAACCACCTTCCTTTTGGATGTTTTTGCAGTTGGGTCAAAATGAAATCTGTCTGATTAAGAAAAAAAATTGGCTTATTATTACAGGTTAAAACAAATCCTTGGTCAAACTCAGTGACAATGGTGAATGGTGAAAAGAGAGTGTATCACTATGACGCTGAGCATGAAAGGAAGAGGAAGGAACAGCTGAAACGCCTGTTTGACAGGACACAGGAACAGGTAATTATTTTTTTTATTACTTTCTTAATAATAATGTAAAAAAAGGCCTATGGTGGTGCTGAGGCACAAGCATTTCAAGCGACAGGTTGTAGGTTGTATCTGTTTGAGGAAATGAAATAATTTTATATTCACAGAAATTAATAAGGATTTTCTATGAATTTAATATTAATATTGCATTTCTTTACTCCAGTAGTAAAGCAAAGTAGGTGTTGAGTTTCAACACTCAATATGCAATTCCTCATATTTGGCAGAAAGTGGGGAACGGAATGGAGTGTCTCAACACTAGGTTCCCAAGTTCTCTCTGCCTACCGTGCCACATACGGGATATAGCGCGGAGCTAAACGAAACCAAAAAATGTAATAAATAAGTGAATATGCAACACTGCATTTTGTTTAACCGGATAGTAAAAAGTGGGGACTTCATTTAAGTATCAAATTCATTATTCTGAATAAAAAAAGAATCTAGCAACCTTTTTGCATATTTGATATATCTAATTATATATATATGTATATATATATATATATGTATATATATGTATATATATGTATATATATATGTATATATATATATATATCAAATTCAAATTCAAATTCAAATATTTTTATTCAAAATAAGAAGTTACAAGCTTCGTTTTTTGAACGTCAAACAATTTACCACCAGTTCACTAAAGTTACTGCCTCAGACCTGAAAAGAACCGGCGAAAGAAACTCAGCGGGACATGTCTTTTTTTTTTAATCACATTTTACATCATATAATCAATTGTGACAATGATACATTTGAAATAGCCTGGAGCGAGCATTTTATTCCCAAGGCGTGTTATCATTTATAGAATCGTTAATTTGGTAATAACCTTTAACACACAAACGTCTTTTGACTACTTTTTTAAATTGTGGAATAGAAAATTCTCGGACATTTTCAGGGATCCTATTGTAAAAGCGTACACCCTGACCCATAAAAGAATTACGGACTCGATTCAATCGATTTACAGGTGCACTAAGATTAAACTTATTTCTAGTATTAATATTATGTATATCCCTTATCTTGGTAAATTCATTAATATTTTTCTTAACATACATAATATTTTCAAAAATGTATTGCGATGCAACGGTCATTATATTGATTTCTTTAAATTGTTCCCTTAAAGAATCTTTAGGGCCTAATTTTTATATATATATATATATATATATATATATATATATATATATATATATATATATATATATATATATATGTATATATATATATATATATGTATATATATATATATATATATATATATATATATATATATATATATATATATATATATATATATATATATATATATATACATATATATATATATATATATATATATATATACATATATATACATATATATATATATATATAATTATATTTGTAATGAGTGTTGTCTAATTAATTAGTAAATAGAATTGAAACAAATTTGACGCAATTGTCTTAAACAAAACATTTTCAATTGATGTAACTTTTTTATTTATAAACCAATTTAAATAAAATAAATGCAAAATTTTGAGAGAAAGATGCCAAAATATAATAGTGAAGACTGCATTAAAATCTGGTTAGCCGTTTCTAAGACTAGCGTGGGTGTACAAGCAGATATATCCAATAAAAAAAAAAAAAAATTACAAATGTCTTTGGCTTTCGCGATTGTTACACATTTTAAATGAAACACTTTTAACCGGATTAATCGCGTATATTGAAAGGTAAACATTTTTGGGAAACCCGACGTTTCGAACACTTTACAGTAGTCCGTGGTCACGGGTAGACTGAGGTGACATTTGTCTGTCAGTTGATATAATTATTATATCAAACTACCACCAACGATTTCTTAATTGTTAAAAAATACTATTTTGGGCCCTATTATATTAAAAACGTTTTCTATAAATTGGTTTTTTTTTATATATTTTCGATGTACAGACAGTTATCAGTCTCTCCCCACTATTCTCTACCACCATTAAACTAAAAACACCTATTAATACATTAAACAAACACATTTTTAAATCAGATCGAAGAAGAACAAATGCTACTTGCCGAGCTAAAGAAAATAGAAGCAAGGAAAAGGGAACGTGAAAGGAAGACACAAGATTTACAAAAACTCATATCACGTGCCGACAGCAACAGCGGTGTGGTGAGCGTACAACAGAATGTTGTTAGTGATGTTGTCAACACGCCCACCGCAGCGTCCAATATGGCGAGGAGACACGATAGGAAACTGCACAAGAAGAAAATTACAACCCAACAAAGGCCGATACGCACTGTTGAGACTGTTGTGAGTGTTGTTTTTGACTGATGTTTTTTCTTTTCTTTTTTTCTTTAGTTTCATGCTTTATCTATACATAATATATCTATGTATGTAGGTATATAGTAGTGTAGGCAAAGGGAATTTAGAAACCTAGTGTTTAGGTATTCTATTCCCATTACGATTGTCGAGGCGTTGTGTGTTGAGTGGCGAAACTCAACGCTGCGGTTTTTAATCGCGCAATCCAGAGCGAGGCAATGAAAATATTAAACGCTTCTATTTCCCATTTATCGCCAATTTTGAGGCATTGTGTGGCGGCACATAACGCTGTTTTGCCTTGTTACCAAAGCGAAGAAATGAAAATATTAAATATCCCATTGCCTCGAGTGAAAATCGAACCTACAACCTGTTGTGTTTATAGTTGCATATTTGTGTTTCTGCGCCACGATAGACAATTTTTTTTATTTATTATATTATTATTACAATAAGATAGCGGCCTGTCGTCGCGCAGCGGCACAAGCGTGCGACTGTTAACGTGGTTGTTGGTTCGGTCCGCGCTCGAAGAAATTATGTAATTATTATTTTTAACAAACTTAAAGTGTTACGCCATAATTAATATCATTTTCTCTTGCCAAATGATAATTCTTAATAGAATAGAGAACAAAGATAATTCTTTGCGTAGAGGAAATTTGTAAATATCTTGCTACATAGTTGCTAGCAACTAAATAAGTTTTTATTATCGTATGAGAATTTTGACGTAGGTAAATGAGAACGTATAGTTTAGTTGGTCAGAGCGCTTGGATGGTTCCCAAGAAGGACAGGTTCAAATCCCGCTACGTACACATTTTTAAACGTTATGTAAAAAAGTATTTTTAACATTTTCATTGCTTTGGTAATATTTTGGTAATATTTGGTAATAATGAGTTGCGTAGCTCGCAGCGTTTAGCTCCGCCACTAAATCTGCAATGTCTCGATAATTGGGAAACTGGTAAACGATATGGTCGTATGGAAACGGAGTGTCGTAAAACTAGGTTCCCACTGTCTACCCTGCTAAATGCGGTAATATTGGTAGCATGGTACTAAAAAAAACAGATTTTTTTTATCTTGAAACTGAAAAATCAGTTTTTTTTTATTTTATTACAAATTTTATTAATAGTACTTTGGAATCCTTAACCAACAGACAGTGGAGTGGTCCGGTATAAAGTTCCCTGAAGCTCGAGGAACCGGGGTATGGCTGAGGTCTCAACGCATGAAGCTGCCGCCCGGTGTGGGACAACGGAAGACCAAAGCTATTGAACAGGAGTTGAGAATTATGAATATTGGTAATTGGTTTTTTTTTTTACTTCAAGCATATATCCTACAGTAGGGTACGCAGAGGGAACTTGGGAACCTAGTGTTACGACACTACGTTCCCATTTCCACCCTACCATTAACCACTCTCTCAATTCCTCATACCATGTGTATGTGTGTGTGTGTGTATATAAGAGACTGTAAACACTACAACTTATTAGTTCGATCCCCACTCGAAGATATGAAATGTTTAATATTTACAAATTTAATATCAATTATATTGTCAATTCTACACTTTGATTTTTAGTTCCGTCATTCAATACACAATGCCTTAAATACAGCGAAAAGTGGGAACGCTACGGGGTGTTTTAATACTAGGTTCCCAACTTCCCTCTGACTACCCTACCGTGTGAGGGATACATCGTGGAAATGAAAAAACAAATGTAAATATAAAAATCTTTTAATATATATATTTTTTTATTTTAATAGATATAGCGCCAACACCAACAGAGGCAATATGCAAGCATTTTAATGAACTACGATCAGATCTGGCTCTTGAGTTAGATCTAAAGAATGCTTTGGCCTCTTATGAATATGAACTGCAAGCCCTGAGGCATCAGTATGAGGCCCTTAACCCTGGAAAGGTAAAATTAATTGTTCTTGATGATTATATAAACTTGTTGCCTTTTTGGGTTTTTCAATTTTAAAGTGTTTTTTTTTTAATATGTATAAATATATTTAATGTAAATGTAGTGGAATTTGAACACTGGCTAAACGTCCTTTCTTACCACTAAGCTATATAGTCTTATCAAGCTATTTTGAAATTGTTACAACCTTTTCACAGCTTATTTATGTTGTTAGAATCTCTGTAGGAAGATTTTTACAAATTTCCACTTTTAGATACTTTAGTAGAATTACTGTTGGGCAAGAGAAGTTATTTTCTAAATATTTCTTTAGAATTTTTTATTTTAGCTATTTTTTCATGATTTTTGGAATGTTGCTTCGATAAATAGGATTTCTAATAATTTGGTAAACTATATAAATATGTTAATCTTTTTAAGCATAAATGTGTCATTGTAAACACAACAGGTTGTGGGTACAATACCCACTTGAAGACATGAAATATTTTAATTTTTTATTCTCTTATAACAAGGCAAAACACAGCGTTAAGTTTCGTGAATCGACACAAAATACTTTATATTCAGTAGAAAGTGTTTCTTAAAACTAGGTTCTCAAGATGTGTGATTTACAGTGTGAAACTAAAAATTAAGAACAAAATAATCATAAAATCAAGTCAGGCCAGTATTTATATCAAACTTCAAGATGGCCACAACTTGTTAACTCTACTATACAACATGCTTTGCTAAATTTTCACTTAAATTGTTTTTTATGTTTCAGACTTTACACATTCCACCTTCTCTATGTAACACTAGTTCTGATATGGAAGCAAAGCCCATTGGGGAGATCATTGATGTGGTTGGATCACCGAGTGCGCTCAATACCACTATATAATCTGTATTAATTTATAAATAAACATTGTAGTACTAGTTTTATTAATAAAATATTATGTATGTATAGAAAAATAATGTTTTTTTTTGTTCCATTAATATTTATTTATAAATATGGTGAATATTTTTTTTATCTTGATTTATAATAACTTTAAAGTTATATTGATACATAAATTGTAATTTATATAATAATAATGATTATTGAGGCTGTTGTAGTTTAATGTGGCAGGTGCGACTAAATGTTTTGCGTTTATTTTCTATATTAAATTATTTCATCTCCCCTGTTTTGCTAGACAAAATGGTTGAAAGTGTTTACCAGTGTCTTAAAAGTACTTTCCTTGCATATCTCGCTGAAAAATATAACGATGTTTGGTGGAAACTGAAGAAATTAGTATTTCAACATTAGGTATGCTCCACTTACCCTGTGCTGAGTGTGGTACAGCATAAAGCTGAAAGAAGAACCAAAATAAATTGGTTAATATAAATTGAATACATAGTTTTCCAGTCTCATCCTATAAAGGAAGAGAAATCTTTTATAATACTTACACCAACCTTGGAAACACACACTTTGAAGCAGAGTGGGAATAATATTCATTTCTATAAACAAATTTTTGTCTTTCTTAATATATCATAACATTTTTAACAATAAAACAAAGTAAATACAATTTAAAAATACATTTATTATAAACTTAAATTAATAGCTACTATATAGCTCCTTTTGGTGCTCCATAAGCATCGGGCATTCTTTCAATTGTATATTTATGTTGCGCTACATACATTATGGGCACTCCTGGTATTTTCCTTATCCTCCTTTTTAAATCTTTATCGTTAGTCGCAACTATATAGCATTTGTGTTGTGTCACTCTTTGTACAATACAATCATCAGCATATGTTCCTTTATGTAAACAAGCAAGCCTTTCAACCCTAGGATCTTTTATTATTCTCAAAGCCACCCTGTATTTTCTTCCAAGTTTCTCTAATTCACCCAAAACACAATCTGTTACGTAGGGTATACATTTAGCGTACAGACAGTCCATCATATTTTGCACTATATCTAATTTATTCTTAATTGAAAAGTTAATAAAGTTAGTATCTATTAATACGTGATACGGAGGTCCTAATTGAGTGTTATATTGGAAGAACAGCGCAGAACTAGCTTGAGGCACTTCTCTGATTTTAACCTCATGTGGATCAATTTTCTTTTTCTTTTTGGTTCTGATCGTATTTTAGCTTTTATTCTATTGTCGCTTGGACTTATTACTTTTTTCATTTGCGCAAATCTTTTTTCTACTATTTTTCTCGTTTTGCGTTGCTTTCCCTGTAATATAAAACAATATTTGTATATAAATCATAAATTTGCAAGCAAAATAAACTTTTATTTTCATCTTACCATGGTTTTATATTTTTATATTAACGGATATTTAGTACGTGAAGTGTTTGAGATTTTAACAACTATATACAGTTTTAATTTCAATAGTTATTATAGTTACAGCACTTTTGAGCGTAGCCGCATTATACACGTGAGTTTATTAAGTACAACTGTCATTGTCACAAATGACAGTACAATCTCTTTCTGACAGCGATGTCTTTAGTTGCCTTACAAAAGCGCCACTACAGATTATAAGTCAAGAATATGATTTATTATAAGTTGCTATATATTAGAAAAGTGATATAAATGAAGGAAGAAAATAAATTAAATACATTTATAATAGAAACAATTTATATTTATGTTAGCTAAATACATACTTTATTAATAATTTTATAGGAAAATAATCATATAAATGAGATATGAGGCCAGTTATGGCGCATGAACACAAGCGTGCGGCTGTAAATGCAATAGGTTGTGGATTCTATTCCCATCCATCCAGGAAATAATAATAATAACATTTTTACTTGAGGCCTGCCGTGGCTCAGGGGCACAGCGTGTGACTGTCAACGCGACATCTTGTGAAATCGAAGAAGTGAAATGTTTAATATTTGCAATTTAAATATTTAATGTTTTTATTTCTTCACTCTGGTAACAAAGCAAACCACGGCGTTAAGTTTTGCCTCTCAACACGCAAAGCCACAAATTTGGCAGAAAGTGGACAAAACGAAACGATGTGTCTTAGCACTAGGTTCCCAAGTTACATTTGCCCGCCCTGCCATGTTCGGGAAACAGCAGCGTAAACCTGAGTAAGTGAGTGAGTAACATTCTTGCTTAATTTTCAATTTTACGGGGTGTCTTAAAATTAGATTCTCAGGTTCCCTCTCTTATCTGCTAAACATGTTGTAAATAGTTTGATTATTATTAATTATTTTTTATTACTTGTGACATTTTTTAATACAGTTGTTTGTACATTAAATCTAGATTTCCTATAAACATTTTAAGATAATACTCTTAATCTTTTTTTAGATGTTATTTTATCATGTCCATGTTGTTCATCGTAATTTTTCCAAAATCATCCTTCACTAAACTTTATGAATATAATAAATTTATACAAAATCATATTGTATAACTCGAAGTCCTTTGAAATTTGTTACAGACCCCTGTCATGACTTATAATTTTTTATCTTTTCTTTTCACTTGCATTTTATTCAGTTTATTCAGTTTAAATATAAGTAGTTTAAGAACTATAAGTAAAAACCTAGCATTGAAATACTTCAATTCTCAATATTAATTTCGTTTCTCGAAGCATTCAGTGTTAAATAATTCATTCCCCCGAACGGAACCAAACCAAGAACCGTCACAGTACACGTTTGCCCTACTGCGCCACGGCGACGGTTATTAAGTTAAATTAAGGAGTAATTTATGTCTAAAATTATACATTTTACCTAAATTAACTCTTAAAGAAATGGTCTTAAAAAATCTAAAGTTTATTTTATGGACAAAACACGGCAAACGAGCGTACAGGTCACCAGATGGAAAGTGATCACCGTCGCCCGAGGCCCTGTTTAACTCCAGTTGAACTACAGGAGCGTTACGGGCACCGGGGCCCGTCATTACCCAATGTGAAACACAGTGGCCGAAGCTACTACTTAACGCCGGTTTTAAACGCCGGGGGTAGTAATAATCCGATCGAGTTTGCCCATGCGTGTTGTCATTGCTGACAACGTGAATCACCCACACGTACTTCAGTCGCCTCTTACGACACCATCAGTACCAGGGTGATCCTATTTTGAATCCAGAATCACACGGCAAAATCTTGTATTTTTTTGTAGACAGCCTCGTAATTTTGTTTTACTTCTTTTTGCGTTATCCTATTATTCCGTTAATATCTAATGATCAAATACGTATTATGCTACCTATACGTATTATGTCATTGGGTTTTACCACCAAAGCTTAAGACATTGACGTTACGTTACGTTACAGCTGTTTATTGTCGATTGACTAATGATGACAATGGCTGCATCATCATCAGTCAACCGACGTCCACTGCTGGACATAAGCCTCCCCAATGCGCCTCCAATACGGACGGTTCTGTGCGGTCTGCATCCAGCGGCTCCCTGCGACCTTTATTAAGTCGTCAGTCCATCGAGTGGGGGGCCGACCCACACTGCGCCGTCCCGTCCGGGGTCTCCATTCGAGAACCTTACGGCTCCAACGGCCATAAGTTCGTCGAGCTATGTGCCCCACCCACTGCCACTTCAACTTGCTAATCCGATGGGCTATGTCGGTGACTTTTGTTCTCCTACGGATCTCCTTATTTATTATTTTATCATGTAGAGAATCACCTAGCATAGCCCTCTCTATAGCTCGTTGAGTGACCTTGAGCTTTCTTATGAGGCCCATAGTTAGAGACCACGTTTCAGTCCCATAAGTCATCACTGGTAACACACACTGGTTGAAGACTTTCGTCTTGAGGCACTGAGGTTTTTTGGACGAGAAGATGTGACGAAGTTTCCCGAACGCTGCCCAGCCGAGTTGAACTCGTCGATTGACCTCTTTCTCAAAGTTGGACTTACCTAGTTGGACCACTTGGCCTAGGTATATATAATGGTCGACAACTTCGAGAATAGAGTTCCCAACGGATATAGGGGTGGGTACAACATGGACATTCGACATGACTTTCGTCTTGTCCATATTCATTTGAAGGCCCACCTGTTGGGAGACTCTGTTGAGGCCTTCGAGCATAGTGCCTAAGTCCTCCAGCGATTCTGCCATGACAACGATATCATCTGCAAATCGAAGGTGAGTGATGTACTCGCCGTTAATGTTGATGCCGAATCCTTTCCAGTCTAGAAGCTTGAAGGCGTCTTCTAGCGCGGTGGTAAACAGTTTCGGAGATATAACGTCTCCCTGTCTTACCCCACGCTGTAATGGAATAGCCTTTGTACGCTCTTCTTGTACTCGGATCGACATAGTGGCGTTTTTGTACAAGCACTTCAACACTTCGATATACCGATAGTCAATATGGTGGTGCCGTGTGGTGGCGGCTCAGCCGTGTGGTGGCGGCTCAGCCGTGTGGTGGCGGCTTAAGAATACAATTGCCACTACCCCATTTCTTCTCGTGGGTGTCGTAAAAGGCGACTAAGAGAACAGACCGGCATAAAATTGCCGAAGGTGGGATGGGCAGCAGCATTCCTCCTTCTTTACACAGACCAACTGTTCTGCGCTCGCCAACCCGTCTGCCCAGCGTGGCGAGTATGGGCAAAACCCCTTAATGAGCGTTCCAATAAAAACCAGGCCCCTAGTCCCCGGCAGCCCCACTATTCCTGGCTCCGGTAGCGGTCATGGTAACGGTGGGGCAGGGGGTGCTAAGAATCCCCGGCAGAGGCACGGCTACCACCTTAAATGGACACTGGCCCTGGTAACACACAACATACGCACGTTGAGGACAGACGAGAAAATAGTAGAGCTGGAAGAAGAATTGAGTAAGTTGAACTGGGATATAATTGGGTTATCGGAAGTCCGAAGAGAAGGGGAGGACACCGTGACCTTGAGTTCCGGCAACTTATTCTTCTACCGGGAGGGTGAACAGCAATCCCAAGGTGGTATCGGATTCACCGTCCACAGGTCCCTTGTAAAAAACATTGCAACAATCGAAAGTGTGTCGAGCAGGGTGGCATACCTGATACTCAGAATATCTGAAAAATATTCGCTGAAGGTCATCCAGGTGTACGCACCGACCTCGTCACACTCTGATGATGAAGTTGAGATTATGTATGAGGACTTAAGT
This sequence comes from Eueides isabella, assembly GCA_019049475.1. Classification (NCBI taxonomy): domain Eukaryota; kingdom Metazoa; phylum Arthropoda; class Insecta; order Lepidoptera; family Nymphalidae; genus Eueides; species Eueides isabella. Next base: position 13,425,620 of record CM032386.1, read on the forward strand.
AGAGCCATACATACCTCCAAAACTCACTTCACTGTTGTTATGGGGGACTTTAACGCGAAACTCGGCAGGAGAGGTGATTCAGAGTTGACAGTGGGGCAATTTGGATATGGACAGAGAAACCAAAGAGGACAGAGGCTGGCCGACTTTCTGGAAAAGGAGGGACTCTTTAAGATGAACTCCTTTTTTCAGAAGCCGCCTCATAGGAAGTGGACCTGGATAAGCCCCAATGGTACGGTCAAAAATGAGATAGACTTCATCTTGACCAAAAAGAGACACATCTTCAACGATGTTTCCGTGATTCACAGGGTGAAAACCGGAAGTGATCACCGAATAGTAAGAGGCACGTTGAAGATTGACGTCAAAGTCGAAAGGGTTCGACTGATGTCTATACTCCGACCATCTTATGCCCATATCCAAAACCCCGAGAGCTCTCAACTAGAATTGAAGAATCGCTTCAGTGCTCTAGAGGATTGTGTTACAGTGGACGATGTCAACAACAGGTTTGTGGAAACTGTCCACGAAGCGGAGTCAAAGTTCTTTACACAACGTAAAGATAGACCTCAAAAACTTTCGGCCCATACTCTCGAACTCATGGTAAGTCGATGTTCAATGATGCTGTAGTCGCCCGACCACGTGGAGTCATATAGGCAGCTCAATAGAGAGATTCAAACTTCCTTGCGACGCGACATTCGTGCTTTTAATACTAAACGTATTGAAGACACAATCGAGCGAAACCAAGGCTCAAAAATGTTCGCTAGGAACATCTCTATTGGGCAAAGCCGGCTGACCAGACTGAAAACGAAGGACGGCAGTATAACGTCGACTAAAGCCGATGTTCTGAGGGAAGTTGAAAGTTTCTATGGACAGTTGTACACATCGTTTATCAATCCTGATGTTGGCTTGGAGAAAGATCCGAGAGCCAAGCTAACCCGACACTCCACCGAAGACATCCCGGACGTCAGCCTTTACGAGATTAGGATGGCTCTGAAACAGCTTAAGAACAACAAGGCACCGGGTGAGGATGGAATCACTTCGGAGCTTCTGAAAGCGGGTGGAAAACCGGTGCTTAAAGTCCTTCAGAAGCTCTTCAATTCCGTTCTGCTTGAAGGTACCACACCTGAAGCATGGAACAGGAGCATCGTCGTCTTGTTCTTCAAGAAGGGAGATAACACCCAATTGAAGAACTACAGGCCGATATCGCTCTTGAGCCATGTTTACAAGCTGTTTTCATTACTAATCATTACTAATCGTCTCGCTCATAGGTTTGATGACTTCCAGCCTCCCGAACAAGCCGGTTTCCGAAAGGGCTTTTCCACCATAGACCACATACATACGCTGCGGCAGGTTATACAGAAGACCCAAGAGTATAACCTACCATTATGCTTAGCGTTTGTGGACTATGAAAAAGCCTTCGATTCGATCGAGATTTGGGCTGTGCTTCAGTCTCTTCAACGGTGCCATATTGATAGGACATTAAGTTTGTGCAATTTTTGCAATTTATTCAATTATATTAGAATTTAGTATTCAATACAATCACTGTCTAAAGTGTATCTAAGGTTAGGTATATAAGCTGACCGCTTTTATATGATACTATTTCAAATTTAAAGCATTACATATTGATTGGCGGCAATGAACGTTGCGTTTTGCCTTAAGAAAAGAAAAATATCAAATATTTAGTTTTCACTAGTTTCTTTTTTTCTCCTATTTATTATAGAAGTATAAAAGCCATGGTTTATTATTATCATTATACATCATATCTTCTTGCATACATCTTATCTTCTATATATATTTGTCTTTATAGACTTTGTGACAACTTAAATTCTTTGTAAAAATCATAAAAAATATATATTATCGAGCGTATAATTATTCTAAGTAAAGAGCCTGTTTCCAATCCAAGCAAATTTGTTAGATTCACTTTAGTTTGTGTAGTATACAAATATACAACAAGTGAGCCACCTGCGGTTTATAATTATTCATTTTCACACGTGCCACTTGTACTGATTTTATTTGAATATATTCAGCTACATTATCACCATTGCCATATGGATCCTTGATTGCTTTGAATTTAAAAATACGACCTATGGTAATACTCGATATGTCTGTTCTTGGAAAATATATAACATCTTATATGGGCCGTTTATTAGTGTGATAGGAGTCAAAATAATGCCCAAAGTAGCTTTAAGATTTTGTGCGTTGGTACGCGCTAGTCTCAGAAACGTCAAACCAAATTTAAATACAGTTTTGGTCAATATGTTTTAGCAATAATTTCCCAACATTAAGGGAAAAGAATCAAAGTTACGTCAATTTAACATATTAAGTTCGACAAAATTACTATAGATTTTTAATTAATTTATCTAATATTTTAAGATAGATATTGTCTTAAAAATGACAATGTTATTAGAACATGAAAGTTGTTGAAACTTATTCAGTATTATTACCTCTGCACGTATAGATTATAAAGAGATAATTTGTTTGTTTTAATGCGCTAATCTCAAGAACTACTCGTTTGACTTAAAAAAAATATCCCTATGCAAAGTTTAAGACTCCAAGCACTTGGAGTAACAAAGTTCTTTACCTGATTGGTCCTGTATAAAGGCCAGGTGCGGCCTCATATGGAGTACTATTCTCATCTTTTCGCGAGTGCACCCTAGGTTAACCCTTGTAATCATCGCAAGCAACGTAGAGCCTCTCAAATCATGAGGGGTAAAATAATCTGTGAAAAGCTTGATACTTTAGTTTTGCGTAGAGACTTGTCCTCGGTGTGCATTCTCTACCACATGTATCATGGGGAGTGTTCTGGAAAACTGTTCGGCCTGATAACTGCTGTTGAATTTTGTAACCGCGCAGAACGTCATGAGTTGAAATGCCATCCAAGCCACCTGGAATTGTGCCATTCTATTACTATATGGTTCCCTTGAACTTCATAGTAGGTTCCACATAAATGCGGAATAACCTTCCTGCGGCAATATTTTGGGTTGATACGACATCGGGTACCATGTAAAAGCATATCGTCCTCTAACTTAAATTGATTTGTCGGAACAGGCACATCTAAATCTCAAATGTTTTAAAAATTTTGATTGATTTTTTTCAATTTTATTTATATGTTTTTTATAAAACGGGCTCCAAACTGTAGAACAATATTCTAAGAAGGATCTTACATAAGCATTAAAAAGTAGAATATGCGTATGGCAATTCTTAAACTTCCTTGAAGATCTAAGAATAAATCCAAGCATTCGATAGGCCTTAGACGTTAATTAGTCAATATGATATCCATAACTTAACTTTTGATCTAAAAAAATACCCAAATCTCGAACTTCAGAGACTCTAGACAACACCGCATTTTGTAAATTATAGTCTAATGATATTGCTTTTCTCTTTCTCGTAAAAGTTATAGTGCTACATTTGTTTATGTTTCAATTTAAAAGGTTATGTTCACAGTAATTCATCAAGCTATCTAGATCATTTTGAAGTAAATTTGTTGATAATAACTTACCATCAGGCAGAAGGTATACTCGTTTGTGTGGATCTTTCCAAAAATAATATCATTCCAACTATCAATCCCACAAACACACCGTTAGATAGCGAATTTGGCGGATTCTCGATTTACGTAGCAAAATTGTACGTCCTAAAAAGACTCTCTACATAAACTTTGAAATTTCTAAGACATGTAACTTAGCAACGAAGTTTCAAAAAAACGATCAATCCAAAAATACAGCTTTAAATCCAAATTTTTCATAAGCTTTATACAAATAAATTTTTGCAACCACTTTTGAATCGTCGAATGAATATAAAACTACCACCGGCGCCAAATGCGGTTCTGCTGAGAAGAGGCGGCAAAAAAACTCAACAGTCGCTCTTTTAAATATTGAATGAGGTTACAATTTTATTGTTTAATATAATAGTGTCCTGTATGACATTCAAATAATCTTAATTAAATACATTTTTATCGTTTAAATATTTAAGAACGAATTTCATAAAATCCGGTCTTAGGTAGCATGTCCGCCCTAAAAATAATCTGTATGTAATTTTTAGACTCCTAACACATGTAGTAACGTACATTCATAAAAAGGAGGAACCCCAAAAACATAACATTAGGGTCTTAGATTCCGTTTCGGTTGATCTACGTACTGAATTGTATATCAATGTAAATTTTTAGACTTACTACCTACTAACACTTGTAATTTCGGAGTTCTCTTGATAAGTACTCAACCAAAAGCTAGAAATGTCACTCACTTGTATATATAGATAGAAAGACAGAATATTTTTAAATATACTTTGGGTTTATTTCGCACCTTAATTGTAAATAGGTACAAAGTTAATAATTATAGTTATTTTTATTTCGACATTTTTGGTAAGTCGTGCGGCATTGTAATGAAAATAACAGGGACGGTGCTATTGCGACCGCAAGTTGGCCGTTTATATACGTCGCCAGTTGCAGATTTAACCCATAACGCTTTGTTTACTGTAGCAGAACACTCCCGAAATGTGGAAATATTTTTGTGTGAGTTTTAATGTTTAAATATAATCTTTTCAACTTCACGCTCTGTACCTCACACGGCAGAGTAGGCAGAGGGAACTTGGGAACCTAGCGCTAAGACTTTCCCTTCTCATTACGTCAATTCTCATAAGTATTGAGTGGCAGAACTCAACGCCGTGCTTTGCCCTGTTGCCAGAGCGAAGAAATAAAATATTAAATATTTAATATCCTCGAGTAAGGATCGAGCCCAATACCTATCGCATTTTCAGTCGCACATTTGTGCGGCTTGGCTACAATATGCCTAAAAATGAAATGAAGTTAATAAATTAAATTTAAGTGATTTCTATGTTTTCAGGTGACCGTTTTAGCTTGGATTTCATTGAAATCTTTCGCTTCAGCCCAAGAGTATCTACCACCGAAACCAGGAAATGGAAATGTAAAAAAACCAATTGCTGAACCAACTGTATGTATATTTTTTTTAAATGTTTTTAATAGAATAAATATTAATATTAACTAATAATGAATAAATATTATATTAACTAATAATGAATAAATATTAACTAATAATGTTTTTTTGTCAGCTCCCAGCAAATTATGAATTTACGTATGACGTTCAAGATAATGCAGTTTCTTTAGATTTTGGACATAATGAAAAGCGTAAGGACGACCGTGCTCAAGGATCTTACCACGTACTCCTGCCTGATGGTAGAACACAACTCGTAGAATATGAAGCCGGTCCAGACGGTTATCGCCCACAAGTTAGTATTTAGTATTTATGAAAGATATTTAAATCTTTTTACTGGCAGAATTAATAGTAATCCTTTATAATATTTATTTTTTCGATATTTGTCGTTAAAACTTAAACTTATTGTCCCAAAACTGTGTATAGATTTAAGTAAATTTTAAATATAATTATATAATGATGTACATTTATTTTATTATAGATAATGTACATGGGCACCGCGACGTATCCATCGCAGACTGGCGGCGGCGACAAGTTTGATGGTTACCATTATAATGCGGCGTCAAATCGACAGAGTGTAAGACAATCCGCACCTCGAGGCGGTCGGCAACCAGGCACTGCTCCTCCACCGGCGCCTGCGCCACCCCTATTATATGCAGCTGGCAACACTACTCAATAAAAACTTAAATTACTGAAAATTACCATTGTAATGTATATTTCGGCTTATTAATTCGTCAACAATTCATCTATACGTAAAATAATAGAAATTAAGATTTTTTTTTCTTTATTACTGTGTGGTTACCGTATAAAAATTTATGGTTCATATAAAATTTTTTTTGTATAATTTTTAGACTTGAAAAGGAAATTCAAATGTAATTTAAAAATAATAAACAAGATAATTTAAAAATGTGTAATAAGTAATGTACCTATATGTATTTTTAATCATGTTTTTTTATACTACATATCTACACTTTTGTTTTGTTACACTCTTCAATAGTATAAACTTAGTTCAAAAATCTAAATAACAGTGACCAAAATCACTTTTTTGTCAACCATCAAAAAAAATTATAGAATCTATTTAAATAACATGAAATTATATTTTACGTCTGATCTTTATAGTAAAATAAGAAAAAAGTTTTTATTTTTCAAGAAAGAAAAAAGACGATACGATACACTATTTAACTTACAAATACTTAAAAAAATACTACATGTAAAGAAAAACAACATTTCGGAGAATTTATTACGCACTCTATTTATACAATTGTATGGAACACACATAAATAATTACAATATACACAAAATCAACTACATTTGGCTTCATTATAATAAGGTATAATACTAAGTATGTATGATATCTATATTTTGGTCCGGCCAATGAACGCGGCGGTGTGTAGAGCTGGTCTCGAAGCCAATGTTGTCGAAGGAGTGATAATCCTTCTGCATATTCATTTCGGCTAAATTTCTATACCTACGAAAATGTTATCTTAGTTAAATGGCGCTTTCCGCATAATCTACATAAGGCAGAGTTGGCCGAAGGAAACCAGTGTTAAGAAATTAACCACTTATTAAATTGCTGCTTAGTGTTAAACACATTGTTAAAATAACTGTTGTGAACCAGAATTCAATTTTACAGTTTATTTCATTAGAATGAGGGATAGGAAAGTATCTTATTCCAACGATTGGAGAACGAATCCAGAACCTTGGCAAGAATATGTCTTAATTAGAGATGCCACGAATATTCGGCTACTATTCGGTATTCGGCCTATTCGGCTACTTTTATTTAATATTCGGTATTCGGCCGAATAGCATGCAGTATTCGGCCGAATACCGAATACCTAATTATGGTAAAAATATATATGGTATTATTCAAAAACATATATTATTTAAATTACAAATTGTTCATTTTCATACATAAATTCATACTTAAGTGCTTAAAATCTGTCAAAGGTAAGTTAAGATGAATGAAAACATTTTTTTCAGCATTAGTTGATAGCAAGCGATTACACTTTTCTTCATAAACAAAAATTCTTCTGGTAATACTCTCGCTGTAGACACCCACGAGACGATAGATAAATTTTAGCAAATTTTGTCAGTATTAGATACAATTTTGCGTTTGCTGACCATTATTTGTAATGGTCTGGTGACCTGTTTAGGCGGATTTAAAGCCGCGCCTCTTTAAAATTCCTCCAGCGCTCTGACCAACCAATCCATTCGTTCTCACCTAGCTTGGTCGAAATTCTTATACGTTTATTACGATTAATGTTGTTAGCATCTCTGCAGGGAGATTTTTACAAATTTTCGAACCCACAGAAAGTTAAACTACCCAAAGAAAACTCGTAAGAATTATCGTTTGGCAAGAGAGAATACTATTTTATTTAATATTTTTACTATTTTTTTAAAGTGTTATTTCTGTAGGGAGATTTTCAAGAGGCGCGGGTTCAAATCCTGCATTGATCAAAATTTTTATACGTTTTTTAAATTTAAGTTTATTATTTTCTGTCCTAAGTGTGAAGTAACACTTTCAAAAATAGTGAAAATAATAAATATCAATCTCGTTCGTCACATTTTTTCTCTGTATTTTCTCTACTTACTTTGTCCGCTCCGCCGCTCTCGTATTGAGACAAGAAGTACGTAATCATTTACCAATATTCGGCCGCCGAATATTCGGTGCTTCGGCCAATTCCGTAGCCGAATATTCGGTATTCGGTATTCGGCCAAATCACTATTCGTGGCATCTCTAGTCATTATATCTGTACGCCACGTTGGAATCAACTTTTTTTTTCACGCTGTATCTCGCACATAATAGAAAATATTATATAGATAGGTGGGGTAGGCAGAGGGCACATGGAAAGCTAGTATTAATAGAATAAATCCGTTCGCCACAATTTTTTTATGAGTGACGTCGCTAAACGCCGCGGTTTGCCTTATTACCGGAGTGAGAAAATCCAAAACCAACTGATTTAAAGTAGCTCGCTTACCTACGCCCCTTCGCTACGAGAGTATTAAATTTAAGATATTATACGAATATTTAATATTTATTCTTTACCTTTTTACCAATACACAGCATCCCAATAGTAACAGTACTTGGACTGCGAGCCACGCTAGTACTAGCGCCACCAATAACAGCTCGTGTACGCATACCAGAGATGTATCACTAACATGATTATCTTCAGCTATAAAAAAAGTTTAAATATTAAACGGGAAAATTATATAATAAAATATTATAATATCGGTACCTACATATACATATATATATATATATATATATATATATATATATATATATATATATATATATATATATATATATATATTTAAATTTAGTGGCTTAATGCATTGGTTATATAAAACACAGATTCTTTTTATATTTTCAACCTCAGTATATATTCCTTATTTATTTACGGAGTAAAGAGCATTTATTCCGCTTTCCTCTTGAATTCGAGGCCTTTTGAATTTTGAGGCCTGTCGTGGGGCAGCGGCACAAGCGTATTACTGTAACCGACAGCTTCTGTGTACGATCCCCACTCGAGGAAATTAAATATTTAATATTTTCTATTTAAATACATATTTCAAGTTATATATTGATTCTTTTATTGCCGCACTGAACCCACTCTTCTTAAAACTGTTTATTATAAATAGGTTGCCTGGTAGAAATCACTGTTAGTAATAAGGCCGCCTTTTACATTATGTTTTTGTATTTTGTTTTAAATATATTTTTATTATGTTATGCCTTAAGTGTCTTTTTGTTGTTCGGTCTAATCTCAGGAACAGCTGGACCGACATTAACTAAAAGATAGAGGGGATATGAAGCAACATTGCATACGCAAATTTCCGGCGAGATCGGTAAAAACAACTTTACATAAAAGATCAAGCAAGCGAAAGAAGATTTATAATATATACTCGTATAATAGGACAAGGATAAACAAATTCCAGAATGTTCAATTTAATTTTCATAAGCGGATCGCAAAAAATATATTTACGTAAAGCAGAGCGATGATCGGCCCGCACTAGAGTGTCGGCGGACAGAATATCTCGCGAGCCAACAACCATTTCTAGTTCCAATGGCACTCGATCGGCGCCCGCCGCACAGTCTGCCCGCCCGCCCTGAGCTACTACTTGTGGGGCCCAAGCCACCTATAACATATTTTTTTAGCTTTATCTTTTGTGTTTCATATAGCACGGTAGACAGAGCAAATCTAGTGATAAGACGGTTTTTCCCGCTTCACGCTGTATCACGCACATGGCAGGGTAAGCAGAGTAATCTTGGGAAGCTAGCGTAATGACACTGCGTTCCAGTACCGACTTTCCGCCGAAATTGAGGCATACGTGTTAAATGTTGGAACGCGCGGCGCGCTATGTCCTGTAACCAAAACGAATACATGAAAATATTGAATATTTATTTCATTTCCTCGACTAAGAGGGCTTTCACAACGCATTTCTTTTACAGCCTCACACCTGCGCTCCTGGGCCATGGTTGGCCTCGTTTAGACACTTCTTTTTCCAATTTTCGAAAACTTTCGAAACGGAGATTGCGGGCTGACGGAGCTATACGCTACTAATTGCTGTCCCAGTGCTTTATAGTTTGAAATTAATTTATTTACTAGCTTCTCGCAGGCTAAGCAGAGGGAACCTGGTGTGGTGTATACTTCGTTCCCCAATTTTCGTTTATTTCATAAATTTTACATTGTGTCTCAAACATTTTTATTCAAAATTATTCAAGTGGGTATTGAATCCACAGCCGTCACGGTATAGTCGTACACTTTTGCGTCACGACGGCATTCGATAAAATTACATTGACATTATTTGTTATAAGAAATAGTCAAAAATGGCAATATTAAAATATAAATTGTGAACCTCCTGTACAACATTAGCTGCAAATTCCGAATCTGTCGCCTGATATGTGTCATTGGCGTCTCGTATGTTTCTCAGTTGGTCCATTCTTCTACAATTTAACTGAAATAATGATTTTTTTTTAGTTTCACGCTGTATCGCGCACATAAAAATAGTCAGAAGGAACTTGGGAACCTAGTATTGAGACACTCCGTTCTCCGCTTTACGCCGAATTACTTAGACATTACGTGTTCAATGGCGGATCTTAACGCCGCGCTTTGTCTAGTTACCAGTGCGAAGAAATAAATATGATATATTTCATTTCAACGAATGGGGATAGAACCCATAACCTGTCGTTGTCACAGTCACACACTTGTGCCTCTGCGCCACGATTATATATTATTAATATAATATGCTTAGTAAAAATATATTATAATTCAATAAAATTTGTATTTTTTAAATAGTATAATGAGTTTACAGTATACATTTTATGGCTTCACGCTTGATCTCGCTAGGGAGTCGGGCGCGTCAAATGTATAACTCTATCGCCTAGTCGACAGATACCTCCCTTCCCTTCCTTCCCTTCCTTGACCTCTTCATACCCCATGCACTTACGATCTAGATATTATCAATTGAATTTACCGGTAGGCATTTGTCTTCACAGAATTTGACCATTATAGCGAATCGCACGACTTGGGATGTCGGGAAGCGGAACGCCTTGAAACGAGCCGACAGCCTTTGTGTTCCTCCAAAGCGAGATCTAGTAAATGATGGGAAATCAATCTGTGAACAAAAAAAACTTATATAGTTAAATATAAAGTATTTTAGAATTGGAGACCTGTCATGGAGCAAAAGAACAAGTGTGTGACTGTAAAAACGACAGGTTGTGGGTTTGATCCCCATTTGATTAAATGAAAAATTTAATAATTTCAATCTAAATATTTAATATTTTTAATTCTTCGCTCGGGTAACAAGGCTAAGCGCGTCGTTGATCACTCAACATGCAATGCCTCAAATTCGGGGAAAAGTGGGGAACGAAAAGAAGTGTCTAAACAGTAGGTACCCGAATTTTCTGTGCCTACCCTGCCATGTGCGGGATACAGCGTGAAGCTGATTAGTAATATAATTTATTTTTGTGTGTATGTGACTTTTAAGTAAAAGACAGATAGATATGCTTTAATAAGGAAAAAGCTTTATTCGCTTTGAATATGGAATGCTACTTAGGTGTGTTTATGAGAAATACTAATATTGCAATATATTACGCAATATGTGAAAATTCAAAGGAAACAAAGTTAACCGGAGATCGAGTTCACATATATCGAGTGTTATACATTATTGAAACTTCGAACACTTTGCAGGCCTTGGAACACTTTGCAAAATTCCGTGGTCACACGAAGACTGACAGACTGACGTTTCAATATACACGATTAATCCGGCTAATTTTTTTTTCATTTAAAATGTGTATAATTCGTGAAAATTAAATATTTTATTAAATAAATTTAGAGAATCAAAAAGGATTTAAAAAAAATATTAAATAATCGCTTTCGAATCCATCTTAAACAAGTTTTTAGTATTTAAAATAGTGAAAAAAATAGAGACCATTGTAGTTTAATTCTTACTTCAGAGTAAGAATTAAACTACAATGGTCTCTATTACTGAAATAATAAGATTTTTTTAAGAAATATAGATTACACTTCCTCGCTCTGAAGAATCGCTCTTCTACGGAAATTTTCTCTACTTACCCTACTATCCTACTAAGTGCAGTGCAGGTGAATCTTTTATAAATATATATATATATATATATATATATATATATATATATATATGTATATATATATATATATATATATATATATATACTTTCTTTCATTTTTAGATTGTCAGTATGTGTGATTATATATATATATATATATATATATATATATACGTGTGTGTGTGTATGTGTGTATGTATGTATATATGTTGTACTGTTATAGCATTTTTTTTGTTATATCCAATGCCCACAGGTGGCCTGGAAGAATTCACTTTTTAGCGATAAGGTCGCCTATTAAACAGTGTCTTTTAAAAAATGTATTTTCTTTTTTCTATTGGTGTGCGATAAAGAGTTGCTACTACTACTATATATTTTTTACATATTTATTACCTGTCCTGTAGGACAACCTCTACTGTCTAATAACAAAATGGAACTATCCCCAAGCCTTGACGACGCCACCAAATGATACGCTTCTATTTCTGATTCATCTGTAAATATATAGTTTTTATTATTTAATTATATTTTTGGTAAGTTCATAGTGCACGCGCATGGCAGGTTTGGCAGAGGGAACTTAGGAACATAGTGTCAAAATACTCCGTTATCATTTTCTTAGCGGAATCTTTTATTTGGCAATTTCTGTCAAATGAGGCGCTTTATGTTGAGTGGCACCACTAAAAGCCGCATATTGTTTCTTATTACTATGCTTAGGTTAGTTCTGGTTTTCTGGTTGTTAGTTGACGTACGCCAAAATTATATGCAATCACAAGATACAAAATATATAATACAACTCACTATCAACCATTATACGAAAAAAAACCCATTTAACTAGATAATCTTCTTCTTAGAACGTTTGCTACTAAGATTATGCATATTAAGGATTTTAAGAAGTATTATAATAATATTATTTAATTGTTTTACGCTCTATCCCTTGGCAGCTTAGGCGGAGGCACTGTTAAGAAATTCCATCCCTATCAACTTACCCCCTCGCCGACGAATTTGACGCATTGCATGTAGAGTGGCGGAACTCAACGCTGTGCTCTATCTTGTTACCACAAGAAACAAATAAGTATAACATATTTCATTTCTTCAATTGGGATTGAACCCTTAATCCATTAAGTTTAGAGTCGCACTCTTGTGCCTTTTCGGAAACAAAGGCCTCAAAATATCATAAAAACAATATCGTAATATTTTATTATATTTTTATTTAGTACATACCTGTAGTTTCAATTCTAAGTTCAAGTAGTTCTCCCAAAGAGACGGCGTCAGTGCCCGTCTCTTCGTTTGCTCGGACCACGTACATAGTGAGTGGCGTTGTACTACTGCCGAAAATGGCGCTGGGCCCGTGTACCTCTCTCTGCTCTTGGGATTCACTTGCCAAAGATGGACGTCTTTGATAAAAAATATATATTTTTTAATTTTATATATATACAGTCCGTTATATTATTTTATGTATAAAAAGCCCGCCATGGCACAATGTGACAGCGTGTGATTGTCAACGCGAATTGTGGATTCGATTCCCACTCGCGAGGACTACACGGCGTTGAGTTACGCCATAAGTGGCGTAAGATGTTTTGAGAATTTGCTCAACGTGGACTACAGCGTTAAGCTAAAAAAATATGGTATCCACGTACAGTTAGTTGTATGTGTGAGTGCACGTATCAAGCACGTTTATAAATTCGGCTGTTATATGCAAAATACCGACAATTGCAGCAAATATTTGTTTAAAGATAAAAAAAAAACATTAAAAATATATCCATATATTTGTATAAAGGCATCCGTTTGTTGGTCAACGACCTCACAAATATTTTGTTACTTTTCTTATCCGCTTAATATAGTAAAAGTGAAGTTGTTTATTTTCTTCTTCAACATCAGCTCTTAAGCTTCTTGAGAAAGGAATTTGAGCCAACAGCGTCCGATAGATATTTCAACTATTAAATTGACTTAAAGTATGAAAAAAATGATATCATACACGGTGTCCTGAACAGCAACGGTGGCATCAACTTTAGTATAACCCCTAGCGCCGGCGCCGGGGGAACAACCCACGCGCACCCAGCGGTCACCCGCCGTCTGAATGATTGGATTATTCTGAATCATCAGCATCACATATGCCATTGTCCTGTTTTATATAAAATAAGTTATTTAATGAAATTATAATAACAAAGTTATGTTAAATATATAAATATTTTTTTAGCTTCACGCCGTACCACGCTCATGGCAGGGTAGGGTAGAGGAAATTTAGGAACCTAGTGTTAAGACACTCCGTGCTCATTAGGGTACTTCAGTCCCCCACTTTCCGACAAATTACAAGAATTCTAAAGTCTCTCATTTTCTCGCTTTAGCAAAAGTAAGGAAAATATTGGATTCCATTAAAATAATGAAGTTCACCTATTAACAATTCCATTGGGTCCTTTGGAAATTGCGTATGCAAAGTTAACGTCACAATCGCCAAGTAAAGGTAGAGCAAGGCGTACGGGCGCAGTAGGAGTAAGAGCTCGGGCGCTACATCGGTCACCACGCCCAGGGACGTACACCCTTCCCCGGAATATACCCCGTGGTTTGTATGTTACTACCAAATGGGAACCTTCACATTCAACGCTGACTGAAAAGAAAACAGTGCTATATTCGGAAAGGCCTGTCGTGGCGCAGATGCATAAACGTGTGACTGTAATTTTTTGTGTAACTGTAATTGTGTGGTTGTGTGTTCGATACCCACTCGTAAAAATGAAATATTTTATAGTTTCAAATGAAGTATTTAATATTTTAGTAATAAGGAAAAGCTCGGCGTTGAGTTTCGCCACTTAACATACATTGTTTCAGAAACTCGGCAAATAAAGGGGGGAAGAATGAGTACTATTAGAAACAGAACTGTCGTGTCACACTGACACAAGCGTGCGGCTGCAAATCCGACGGGTTGTGTGTTTGATCTTTGATCGAGAAAATTATTTAATATTTTTCATTTCTTCGCTCTGGTAACAAGGCAAAGCGCGACGTTGAGCTCTGCCAATATGCAATATTTCAATTTCGGTGGAAAGTGAGGAAGAGAAGTGATTTAATGGAAATCGAGTGTTTTTCCACTAGGTTCCCAAGTTCCCGCCTGCCCACCCTGCCGTATGTTTTTTATTGTTTATTTAAGTCCGGTTAATTAAAATACAAAGTTTTCCTTATATAATGTGTAGTAATCAGGTTTTATAATTGACAACAAAAATGGTAGCAACCTTGACAACATTTTATCGAGCGGGATTTCCAAATTTTATTTTTATCAAATATAAAATATAATCGTAAATTAATTTCATATTACGACTTATTGCTCTGCACTTTCCGCCCAATTTTGGAGACATTACGAATTGGTATTTTAAGGTTAAGCCACTCCGCTAAGAAGACAGCCTTGGTGTACCCTTCTACTACTCGATTCCCATCGGCTTTCATGTATGAAATTTCAATAAACTTACTATTAAGGCAGGTAACACGGCGATAATAAGTAGAGCCGGATACGCGACGAAGAAGCCATGAACCAGTGGTGACGAGGTCTTCGCTATGAAGATCACAGATACCGCGCGCCCGCCCTACCGACCAAGTGAAGCCGCGACATACGAACCTTGCCTCGTTTTCGCATGCCGATTTGCACTATTTAAAAATAATAATTATTATTATTTTCTTGCGGCGTTGGGTTTCGCCACTCAACACGCATTGGGTGACGAAATGTCTTAATCTGTGGGGAATAAAGTGTCTTAAGGATCTTTATTAGGTTACCTCTGGCTACCCTGCTATGTCCGGGTTACGGAGTATAAAATAATATTATCGTTTGCTTTACACTGTATCTCGATATATAGCAGTATCTGCAAGATTGTCTAGTGTTAAGGCACTCTGATTCCGCCGAATTTTCACAACGTTACATGTTGAGTGGTGAAACTCAACACCAGGATGCTCGAATATCATATCTCAATATATAAAATATTCAATAATCAATTCCCCACCCTCGAAACTATCCGTCCTCTAAAATCATTAATGTTAATGTGTTTACTAGATATCTTTTACACACATATATCCATGTCATAATTAATATTTATACTTATAATTAATCTGTAACCGATCTATACTTACATAGTAAATCTGTCTATATATGGAAGATCAATAAAAAAAACTTATAGAAGATTTTTATTTATATAATAGAACTTAAGATATTAAATCCTCGACTTTTTGTCTGTACGTTTGCAGACGCTAAATTCAGAAACGGCTAATTAGATTTTAATGCAGTTTTCATTATTATATTTTGATAACCTTATTTCACATAAACTGTATGTTATATTTAAATCGGTTAAATATGATTCAAAGTTTTAGTTAATAATTCAAAAGTTACGCCATTTTATAATATTAAGCTCGACAAAATTGCTACAAATTTTTATTAAAATAGCTGAAGTTTTTAATAAAAAAATAATAATATTGTCTTAAAAGTGATAATGTCATAAGAACAAGTAAAATTCAATTGAGTGAAGGTTGCTAAAACAATAATAAAAGTGTGTCTGTACATTAAATATTTTTCAATTGAAAAAAATGTGTGGTAAGGAAACAGTAAAAGAGAATAGACTTGAAAAATATTGGTTTGTATATTTGTATGTTATCTGTGGCACACACTAATCTCCGTGACTAATGGACGGATATAACCGCTTAAACTAAACTAAAGCTACACTTCACCATAAGAAACATAGAATAGATACTTTACAAAAGTTGTTCAAAATAAAGCTCTGGAACATAAGTTAACGTTTTCTGCTGACGCATTAAATCGAAGATCTGAAACGTTTGTCTCTAAACTGAAGGTCGTTTATCAAAAATTCTTTGAAATTTAATTTTTCAAAATGCAAAACGTATGCGAACGAAGTCGCGATCACCAGCTAGTGAGCAATATAAATGTTATATATTATAATAAGCAATATAAATTTTAAATATTATAATCTATGCACATTTAACATTTAAAAGATTTTGTTCTAAGAAAAAAATGCTCAGAATACACAATTAGGATACCTATTAGAGGAAATAATAAATAACAGGTATATTGCAAGTTGCTATGATTTTTTAAGCTTTACAATGGAGCTGGCATATAACAACGACGGCGGAGGGAACTTGAAACCTAGTGATAAGACACTCCATTCCAAGTAATACACTTCTGTACCCACCTTCCACTCAATACTGAGGCAGAATTGCGTGTCGAGTGGCGAAATTTGTTTTAAGTAAAAAAAAATCTATAAACAATAGCTTCGCAAATCCATCAATCAAGAACACTTGGCACTGCTTAGATGAATTAAACGATACCCCAATTATGTAAATAGTACGGCGGTTCTGGAGAAATTCGGCAATAATAATATTGCATACGAGATACGACAACATTTCCCTTTCTTTGCAATCGGAATAAAGAAGCCATTATATATATTATTTGGTCACCTCGTCCTTCGTATAATTGTTGACTGTCAAATCTACATGTTTTATCGTCTGATTATAGTATTCTTCGTAGGAACAGCGATCTATTTTCTTAGGATCTGAAAACACAGTATTAAGCTTATGTAGTTGTCATTATTACCATTGGGTAGCGTTAAGTTACGCCACTCAACAGGTGATGTCTCAATTCGGCGGAAAGTGAGGAGACTGAAGTGTCTTCATTGGAATATAGGATTCACACTAGGATTCTGACTTCCCTCTGCTTATCCACCTACGGGATAATTAGTTATGTGATAAAAAAGCATTTTTATCTATAATTTAATATACAACAAATAAGGACATATTTCCGACAGGTCGATATTTTTATTTTCATAACTCTGGTAACGCGAAACATCACGGCGTTGAGTTACGCCACTCAACACGTAAGCTGCGGGGTAAAGTATGAGGCAAAAAAAGAATCCTAGAAATTATTTTGGTTTAAAACATAAAATATTTTTTTACGATATGACATTTTTTTTTGTCTTTATGTACAGAAATTTATTTATCGAGGAGAGCTTTAGTAAAATACATCACGCCAGTCGTTTCGGCCTGTTCAACACATTGTACCTGCGGTTCGAGTTAACTAAGGCTCTTAGAATAAACTTAAAATGATTTCCATTTTACCGCACCGCATCAAATATTTAAACATATTTTTTTTAACAATTAATGATTTGTATTGAATTAGTTTCATAAACAAAAATACATACCTACATGGTGTCATATGGAAAAAACGTAATAATTACCTCATATAGACATACTCACAGTCATGACCGCATTGGTTCTCTATATATATTGTATAATAGTTTGACACTCTGTACGACTCGGGTTCCGTGAACTTATTTTCTCCATTTAGTATACAGTTCCCTTTCGCGCTGTTTGACAAAGCAAATGTTTCTGAGGCGCTGTTTAGGTCAATCCACTGTGCTGATCTTTGAGAGAAACCATAAACATATTTAAAGCAGAAATTGCTTACGCAAAATTAGTTTAAATGTCTCTTACAGGAATGCACTCTAAACGCGTCTTGTGGAGCTGAAGTACTATCGTGTGACTGTAAACGTGGGGCGGTTGACTCTTGAAAATAAATATATAATATATTCATTTCCTCGTTCTGGTCATTCTGTTTCAGCGCTGAGTTCCCATACACAACATGACGTCCCAAGAATTCGGAGAACGGAAGTCTTAATTGAAACGAAACGACTTAATATTACTTCCATGTTCCTGCCTACTCTTTTATGAGCGGGATTCAGCGTGAAGCTAAAAAAGGAAGGTATATAGAGACGGTGACGGAGAAGTCATCGATATGCAAGATCATTATTGCATTGGAAAAAAATCATAAATATTTAAATTACGTATGAGTGTCGAAAAATCTTGTATGTATCAGTGTCACGTTCCGTATCTCGCAACGTGCACGCCAAAGGAAACACGGATTGAGAAGCACGATCGGCGTAAGCGTGAGCAGTTATAATAGGTTATTTTTTGTACTTGTAATTCTTCTCTATAACTTAAGAAAAAAAATAACTAACGCTTAATATTAAAGAAATTTTAATATTATATAATATGGGTATTTTTTATATGCGTAATCCAGCGTTAACAAAGATTATTCAGTCATAATAATTCAATTCATAAACGCATGTCATATTTTATTTATTTTTTCTTATGACGTTATAACGTAAAGTTATCATCCCTAAACTGACTTTACTGCCAAGCAATATAAATACTAATGTTTAAAATCTCTCAAAGTCCAACACTACCATCTGTTATCATATATCTGTTTGAATAGAATTGTATTGGGCTCAAATCCTACACGAGACCTTGTACTTATTAATATGCTCTAGCACTTACAATGCACACACACATCACAGTATTTTTTTACTGAAACAAACTTCTTAGAAAGACTTTAATAAATAAAAATTAACGTCAAATCCAAAAAAGATTTATATATACACATATATATTTACCGATATATTTTCTCATTTGTAGAGAAAACTGCATTACAACACTCTTCGATGGTTGTATTTACTATGACTTTTATATTTGGACCTTCAGAATTAAGATAATATCCAGGTGTGCTTTCTAAAGACCACCAGCGCTTACTGCAATTATCTGGTACTGAAAAGAATTAAAAAAAACTTGAGGTGGTTACAATTTATTTAATATACATTATCAATTTACTTTAAATAAGGCATAGCGCAGCGTCAAGTATCGCAACTCAACATGTAATATCTGCGATTGCGGCAGAAAGTGGCATACGAAGTGTCTTAACTTCTCCTCGCCTTCCCTATTTTATGCGGTACAGAGCGTGAAGCCAAAATAAACTTACGTTTCAAACAAATCTTGTTGAAAAAGACGACATCGTTATCGGTGTTGAATTTAGAAATTTGGGCACTAGCAACACCTTGACAATTTCCTTTGCCATATGATACTATTACCGCAGCGCAATCTTCTAGCTCGTGACATCTCGCCAAGCAGGCACCAGTTAACGACTCTTCGCCTCCACTCGCTGAGTACATGAACACTGGCGTAGCATGCTCTGGGACCATTCCCGACCATCGCGTAAAAGTTTCAGATTGAGTTCCTGAGCATTTCGACTGTATACCTTAATTTAAAAAAAAATTAAGCTTTTATTATAAGCGGATGAAACCTGAATAGATAAATAAATACGTTAAAAATAGTCACTATATGTAGTATGTATGTAGTAGTTGGTATAAATGGGAAGTATGATTGGTAGAGACGGAAGATACGATATGGGTGTGGAAAAGCGTATTACTGCCGGTAAAAGAGTTAAATATTCCTTAGCTGCATTGATGAGACGGTGAAACGTCGGCACAACTGCACCTTTGGCCGTACACAAAGCAGTGTTTGTATCGACGCTGTTATACGGCAACAAAAAGTAGGTATTGCCGATGAAGAATGTGACAGTATGCTATTGATAGAGATGCAATCTTTTCGTAGGATATGCGAAGTCAGTTTAACTGATTGAATTTCTAAAGACAGAATTGTAGCGATTCCAGTGGATGACACAACGAAATGAAAATGACCGTGGTTAGGTGGTTTGGCCACGTCAAGCGAATAAGTGATGGAAGATATATTCCGTTCAATAAATGAAAAAATGCTGCGCGATAGGCAAGTACAAAATATTGATCATACAAGAAGGTTTAGTTAGGAGAATTGTAAGCACTTTTTTAGCAATTGTCGCGACAAGCTTTCAGCTCAATGACAGGTATGATAATTTTCTTCCTTCGTATAACTGAATAATAAAGAATCACTATTTTCCTTATGCATTCGGAATTCCCTAAAATACATATATAAATAATAAATAATGTAAGATTAAAAACATAGTAATAAAATAGTATAAAATAAATTAACTTTAAGTCTCATTCACAATGATATTTATAACTGTTTCGTATTTTATCTACATTGAGTCAGAAAGTGTGCAGATATAAAAACGAAACCAGTTTCTCGGCTAGTTCTCAAACGTGCAGTGTTTTGACGACGCTACATGTAGCTAGTTGTTGTTTTGCTAATTTATTTACGTTTAAATACTCATTGTCATTGTAAGTAATTAATAATTTTAAAACACGTTATTTATTTATATTTTTTTTATTTTAATCGATTATTTATCTAATCGATTATACGTTTTTACGACTTAAAAATATGTTAAGAATTATTTTTTGTATGTATGTGTTTTTGTCTTTGTTATTTACAAACATTGTGTTACTTGATGGTAGAATGAAACAAAACTATTATTTTTGAATGATTAATCACATTCATAATTTAAAAAAAATGTTTTATGGAAGGACTTGATTCAAGTTGTTTTTTTCTAAAAGCTAGGTACATAGAGTTTGTTCGTATTTTTCCCATTTATTTCATGATATTTTTTTAAACCGTTCGGTATTAGTTTAGTTCAATTCAATGTCATACACTAGTTGCTCAATATCTTAAAAATGAGAAAATGACAACGCAACAGCCTCTTCTGCTCTTTCTTTGCTGGTTGTTAGCTTACAATTTTTTAATCCCCATTCGATATTAAATAACACTAGAGTGATGGTAGTCGTTAATATCGTTAGTGGAAAACATGCAGTCAATTTCCAATAATTTTCTCAGTTCAGAATGAAACCATTGTTTTGAAAGTAAACAAATAGTGATTGAGCTATTGTGTTTAGTAGTAATCAAGTTCTCTAACTTAGCGAGTTTCTTTTTTTTTATTTCACGCAATATCCCGCAAAAGACAGGGTCAGCAACAAATTAAATAATTCATTTATTCAACTGGATATTGAACCCAAGACCTGTCGCGCTTACAGTCACACTTGTGCCCTACGCCACGAAAGTATCAAATATAATATTATTTTAAGTTTATACGTTTAATTTTCTTTTAATTTTTAGCATATAATCTATAATGAATGTAGGCGTTTTTAATAGTTAAATTCTATCTTTTTCTAAAACTAAGTACATATTTGGTTCAATCCAAGAGATAGGTAGTTTTCATACTTCTTAACTCATTAAGTCATCTTTCTTAAAATTATTTACGACGTTGTCCTGAATTTATTAAGTTACAACATGACAACATGCTAACAAAAGCTTTTACATGCCCTGGAAATACTAGCTTTTTAAAATATTTAATTGTTTCTAAAAACTAATATAAATGTAATTGTGCGTAGAGTGGCGGAACTCAACGCTGCACTTTGCCTCGTTATTAGAACTAGATAATGAGGATAATAAATAATTCATTCTACCGAGTAGGAATTCAAATAGACACCATCCCAAGAATATCACTTGATCATATTAGAATTTTATTCTGAGTACAATATGATATGTTTTTTTCTTTTCAGATGTTTTCTACGAGTTATTGGGTGATTGGTCTTCTTGTGCTTGCGTGTCTAATTTTACTATCGGAGACGGCAGTCGGTAATAATAGGTGTCCAGTTGGCCATAAACTAATAAAAATAGGTACAGTGCTAAAATGTATCAAGAGGCCGGAGTGATTTATATATGACAGTTACATGTCTGTCTGAAAATAAAATGTTCTATCTAAAATTTATAGTGTAATTTTTTTTTGTATAAATGCGAGAAATTCGGTTATGAATATAATAATAATAAAATAAAATGATTTTAATAATTGATTTGTTTTAATTATTTACTATCTTCAAACTAAATGGTCCATCACTACCGAGTCGCGGATACACACAATAAGTAAAAAGTAAGTTATAACTTCGAAGCATCGCCTTAAATATGACGGGAACTTGAGAAATATTGACCTGTTTACATGCTTACTACTATTTATAATTTCATTAGTATCTACAGAAGGGATCATTTTCACAAAAAAATGTTTGCCAAAAATTACAGTCACAAGCTACTGACATCGACGATAACTAAGTTAACTTTTAATAAGTATAATATACTAAAGTTTAGTAGTCAGTAAAATCCAATTTTCCGCCTTTGTGGATAAAGTACGCCCCAAAAAGAGGCATTTAAACTTTTAAACATTATTTAAGATAATTTATATTTAGAGAACACTTGTCAAATAGTTAACATAAGATATAATAAGAAAAAGATATAATAAGATTTATACAAATTTCACAAATTTTACAAAGTATGATTAATTACATAGAATTACTGTTTGACAAGATATTTCTAAGCAACTTCAAAATATAAGGAGATTTTTCAATTCGATCACATATATATTTTTTTATGTGTGTTCTCTCTCTAACAATAAAGTTTTTACCTATTTTTTTATGAACCAATTTTGATATTTTTTTTATTTAAAAGGAAATATTTCAAGGGTATTTCCATTATTAACAGGAAGTAACGATGGCGTCCCAAAGCAATCGAGTGGCAGCTACAAATATCGTAGCTGATTTCGTACAAAAATATAAGATACATAATTGATCCAAGTTTCACACAGGACAAACACTAATGATGTCATTGCGCAGGGTGTGCGACTGTATACGCGACAGGATGTGTGCCTGGTCATCACTCGAGTAAATGGAAATTTTATTATTTTTATTTTCTTCGTTCTGGTAAGGCAAAGCACGGCGTTGAGTTACGCCACTCAATATTTTTTTCCCTTGTTTGCTTTAATAACCTGGCTAATAGCAGTATTAAGATCCGCCACAAAAGCGGAAATTGGGAAATGGATTTTTTTTTTGATAATGGAAATATTTTTTTTGCAAACAAAATCAACTACAAATTGTGGAAAATGGAAATATTGTCTCCCTTGTTTGCTTTGATAATCTGACAAGTAGCAGTGTTAAGATCCGATTCGAAAGCGGAAAGTGGGGAACGGTTAGATGACCTAATGTGTCAAGTGCGAGTTGGACTCGAACATCGAGGGTTCCGTCCTATTTTATAAAGTTAACTACAAATATTAATTTGTAACTATTTTTATTAAGTAAAATCACTTTTCTAATTATTTTTCGGTATGTATAATGTAAGTCCTATATCACACATTATATAATTGTGGGTTCAAGGGAAGTAATCTATAGGTTTTTACATGTATAATGAGAATACTCACTCACTCACTCAGCTTCACGCTGTCTCCTGCACATGGCAGGGTAGGCAGAGGGAACTTGGGAACCCAGTGTTAAGACACTCCGTTCCCCACTTCCATTCCCCACTTTCCGCCGTTTTTTAGGCGTTACGTATTTGGCGGAATTCAACGCCGCGTTTTGCCTTGTACCACAGCGAAAAAATGAAAACATTACATATTTAAATTGAAAATATTAAATATTCATTTCTTCGATTGGTGATCGAAACCACGAGTCACACGCTTGTGCCACTGCACCACGACAGGCTCTCATATAATAAGAATAATTTCATATAAAATCGGCAACAATAATCACAAAAATGCTTAGTCTTGTTATTAGGTACATTGACTTAGAAGCTTGATTTTTTTACTGATTTTATGTCTTAATATTTGAAATCAATTTAAGTCTCATGGTTCAATGTGGTTTCGAGATAAAAACACTTATGATATATGGATAACAAGGTAATCCTCAAGGATCCAATTTTTTCCATTTCAGGTACCTTAAAAATAATAATTCGATTTAAACTCTGAGGAATGACATATTAATATATGTATGTATATCCTCGATCTGGTAGCGCGAGGTTGAGTTGCGCCATTCATAATGCAATAAATGTCTTCAAAATTCGCCGGCAAGTGGAGAACGGAATGCTACCAGGTTGCCTCTACTTACCCTGCTATAAGATATGGTGTAAAGCTATATTATGATTTAAACTTTTAAATCGGAAATCGTACTCAGAACATGTCGCGTTTACAGTCATACGTATGGCCCCTGTGCCACAACAGGCTCAAATAATAATATCAATAATACTAATTAAATACAATAAATGTAATAGAAACAAATGTAGGAGTAACAATATAGCTACAAGTTATAAAAAATGCCTAAGGTAAATAAAAAAAATATTTCTTTTAATAATTCCCACTTCGTAACAATTCAGAGAAAAACAAGCTTTATAAGTCTACATTTGGACGAAACGGCATACTCTTAGTATACCATTTCGTCAAAACGTAGACACATATATATATATATATATATATATATATATATATATATATATATATATATATATATATATATATATATATATATATATATATATATATATGTATATATATATATATATATATATATATATATGTATATATATATATATATATATATATATATATATATATATATATATATATATATATATATATATATATATATCTATATATATATATATATATATATATATATATATATATATATATATATATATAAATATACATAAATTGTGATATAATCAACGTTATATTGTATAATTATTCACTCACGATGACGTCGTTATATAACAATCTAAAAATTTTAAAAAATTATAAAGATATACAGAATTTTCTAAAGCCTTCGACAGAGTCGGCCATCTTAGTAGCAAAGTGAAGTGCTTATAAATCTACAATCAAGGATTCAATTTAGGGCGCTTATTCTGTAATATACTCATAAATGATATATAATTCGAAATACATTAAAAATATTTAATATATGTATTTGTTTACGATTTTAAATTATGTTATACAGTATACACGAACGACGACAGTTTGTTACTTCGACATGACCTATACAATATTACCTAGCTATTTAATATTACAGAATAGTTTATGAAAAATGTATAAATAATGTACATATACCTTGAATATGACCTATTAAATTTCCCAGTAATATAAAGTTTCATTATCTACGCTCTGGTAACAAAGCAATCCGCGGCGCTGAGTTCCGCCACTCAACACACAATGCCTTTAATTTGGCGGAATGTGGAAAACGGTACAAAGTGTCTTAACACGAGGTTCTCAAGTCCCTCTGCCTACATAGCAGTGTGCGGAATACAGCGTGAAGGAGAAAAAAAAAGAGATAACATCAATACTTTTAAAGGCAATATATTGTGAACACCAGCATGTTTATAAAGTTGCAAATCGTTTGCAAGTTAAAACAGTTTAAACAAACTATTCACAGTTAATAACTCAAAAACCAAAAAACACAGTTATGAGTAAATATTTTTTTCTGAGCATACAACACATTTAATTTATTCCTCGGTGGTAAATGAGTCAATGGATTTTTCACTTTAAAAAAGTATACTGATATATGACATCGTTTTAAATGTTATTTTGTCCATATACGTAATTTTGTCTGTATTTCCTTTACAAACTGGTTCACGTAAGGGTAAAAAAGCGCTGCGTTTAATGGTATATAATATGAAGATGCAAATTCAAAGCTCAGCTTGCTTCTAGACTCTGCTGACGTGATTTCCGTCCCAGTCCTCAGTTAGACTAATATTAGACAGCAGGGTGTGCATATTACGTTCTTGGTGTTATCAATTTTGTTTATGAAATGTAAGTAAAATCTTTACAAATAACTAATACATGTGTCAATTGTTATGTTCTTTTTATATCTATAAGTAATAGTTTCTTTTATTATTATATATAGAGATAGTTATAAATGACAGTAATAAAGCACGGCGTTGAGTTCCGCCACTCAACACTCAAAGCCTCAAATTCGACGGAAAGTGCAGAACGGAGGTGGAACGGAGTGTCTTAACACTAGGTTTCCAAGTTCCTTCTGCCTACCCTGCCATGTGCGGAATACAGCGTGAAGCTGAGTAGAGTAGAGTTAATGTTAATAAAGTCCACGAAACAGAATGTAAAAATATTAGATGTTAATTATAACTTGTATTGATTTTTAAAATACGTCTTATTTATTACTTGAAATAAATTATAGAATTTTTAAATGAAGATGCACCTTTCATAATTATAAAAAATATAAAAAAATCAATAAACACTAAAAAAATAATTTTATGTGAATGGTTTATACCTAACTAATGAAATGAAAATGTCATTATTCAAATTTTATCTATCTCTATTTTATCTTTATAATTTACTGACGAATTGATATATTTTTTATATATTATAAAAAATATATCAATTGGTCATGATTATATATACTAATACAATCTGAGAATAATGTTTAAAAAGTTAAAAAATAATATATTTATCATGTAAAACCGGTAGGATGTAACTTCCAAAATACTATTTTTTCTAAGACAAAACTTGGAGTTGTTAATTTGTGATACTTTTATTCTAATAATAAAAGGCTAAATTACCATTTAGCGCTTGTGTGCATTGTACATGCAATTACAGAGTGCATTTAAATTGAATTTGGCTACTAATTGATTTCCGTCGCGCTCGGGCAGTGCCTCAAATTGAACTGGAAAGCGGAGAACGGAGAGTCAGAACATCAGATTCCATTTACCTAACTTGTTTGAGGAAGTATATCGTAGTATATCGGCGACGTGTTCCATGTGATATTAGTTTTACTAATTCTGTCTCTTCCAATCTCGCACATGGCAGGGTAGGCAGAGGAAACTTGGGAACCTAGTGTTAAGACACTCCGTTCCCCACTTATTAGTATAATTAAAGTTTATATTTCTTTTCAGATCATGTCACCAAAGAAATTTATTATGGCCATACTCGTACTTGCAAGTTTTATTTTGCTGGCTGACACAGCTCTCGTCATTACTACTTTAACGAAATGTCCTAAAGGTTTCATAGCCGTGGCAGGCGGACGTTGTGTAATAAAACGACAATAAAAATAATGAACAATAATATATTTTGTTTGTTTAATATACCCTTTACTTAAGGTATCAGGAAACATATTTAAGCATGTATTGATTGTTTATATTATTTGACCGCTATATTTATATACATGGAATTTAATGCGGGACGGAGAATTCAAAGGGTATTTATTATAATATATAATTTAGTTATGTTTTTTTTTATTTATTAGTATCTCAAGCGCGGCTTCGCCCACGCAAATAAAACATACACTTGTAAGCGCGACTATTTTGAAATGACAGACTGACACTTTTATTTTATTTATAATATCAAAAAATTATATCTAATAATATGATACACAATTATACTGAACTAACATTACATTAAAAACCACTTTGCTTAGTGGAAAGCATTAATTTCAGGAACTATTTGATCATGTTTAAAAATTCTTATTATGTTTCATAGTACATTTAAAGAGAAAGTCTATAGGCTATATGACTTTTTACTATGACCAATGGAAGTCCAGCTTCACGCGTTATTCCATACATAGCATGGTAGGCAGAGGGAACTTGGGAACCCAGCGGTAAGACACTCTGTTATCCATTTTTCGCTAAATTTAAGGCATCGTATTTTAAGTGGCGGAACTTAACGCTGCGCTTTACCTTGCTACCAGATCGAGGAAATTAAAATATGAAATAGATATTTGATTTTCTCGAGTGAGGACCAATAGAAATTAAGTAAGAATAAAAAAAAATTGCAAAAATAGCAGAAGGTTCTATCACCAGCAAAGACACAATGTATCTTATGCGACAATATCAACTAAATTTAATTTAATGTATATCTTAATGTAGATTAGCCATCGTTGCTTAACACAGATTAGTAATTCAAGACTATTTTAGAATGAAAATATAAAATAATAAAAATATTTAATTGTATATTGAGGTCGTATTGAGGCGCAGGGACACAATAGTGTGATTGTAAGTTGACAGGTTGTGCAGTTCCCATTCGAAGAAGTGGAATATTTAAAATATCCGAATATATTTTAATATTTTCATTTTTTCGTTTCTGTTAATAATGCAATACGCGGCGTTTAACTCTGCCATGCAATGCCTCAAATTCGGCGAAAATTGGGGAACAGAATAGACTATCTTAACATTAACATCACTCTGGCTGCCCTGCCATGTGCGGAATACAACGTGAAACTAAAAATCATAATGCAAAGTAAAAATTTACATTAGAAGGTACAATAAACTGTTGCTTTAATAATATTAATATACAAAAATTAACACCCACACTCTAAAGTGAAGATAAAAATGCAAATGGTAAAACATCTATCACGTCATTATGTATAAAATAAAATCACAATAGCTCTACCGTCTCATTCATAGCCTCGAGTTAAATAAAAATTAAAAAAAAACTGTTAACTGGTTTAGATATAAATTTACTTTTAATTTGACTGAAACCGACAGTGTGACTGTAACCGACAGGTTCTGGGTTCGATCCCCAGTCGAGGAAATGAAATATTTAATGTTTTCAATTTAAATATTTAATGTTTAATTTCTTCGCTCTGGTAATAAGGCAAAGTGCGGCGTTGAGTCCCGCCACTCAACACGCAATGCCTCAAATTCGACGGAAAGTGGGAAACGGAAGTGGAACGGAGTGTCTTTACACTAGGTTCCCGGGTTCCCTCTGCCTACCCTACCTCGTACGGGATACAGCGTGAAGCTAAAAAAAAATAATATTCGTTGTTAGTCTAATATAAGTGGAGCATCAATAAAAAACAGGAGAGCTGAATATCTCCAGCTATGTGCGCCGTGTAAACAAAAATTCGATGTGTCCGTCATGAAAGTCAGCGATAGTACGTTTCACCAATATCGTAGAGTAATAACTTTGGAGCCTATCGTACAAACAAACAAACTTGTGACTCGTGACAGGTCATGGTTTCGATCCCAACTCGAAGAAATGAAATGTTTATTATTTTCATTTCTTCTCTCCGTAATTTAGCATGAAGCTGAATTAACAATTTCAATATTTTAGAAATAATAAAAATATCTTTTTACTAACGATATTAATTTAAACAATATAATTTATTCCTTAATTTAATTATTCCTTCAATTGAATTTAAATAACAATACTTTATCAAAATGTGCAGTAAAAAATGTACATTATGTTACGGTATATTATTTCAATTGATACATTATATACTATTCGATTCATATTTCATGTAATGTTTAAAGCTGTGTTTTTCATAAGTCAACTGACATATGAAAAACACAGCTTTTAACATTTCATCATTAGTATCAGGAAGTAACCACATAGGCTATTTATAATATTAATATTAAAATAGACAATTTCTTACTAATGTGTTATAAATGTTGATAATTATTTAAAGAAGTATTATCGTATGCAGCATATCACTGCCCTTTAATCTCTCCCCGCTATTAAACAGTCACCCAGTCCTATTGGTTGGCTGGAAGAGATTTCTTTTAGAAATAAGCCCACCTTTATGAACTTGCTTTACATTTTTTCTTTTTCTTAAGTACAATAAAGAATATAATAAAGTACAGACAAACTGATTCTAATAATTAATATTACATCAAAATAGGTAATCTCATCAAAAATATTTCATGTAAAACGTTGCCAAGACGACTGTTTCGATACTTACTTCACAAAATAAAAAATTAACATCACCTGCACAGCGGTAGCAAAACAGCGAAGCCATTTTCGCTGATATATAACATTTGTGAATTTTGGGTCGGTAGAATTAGGCCATGTAGATTCAGAAGCTTGGCTCTACACGAGATCTGACATCTTTTTTACATTGCAAACCTTATATGGTCATCTTGGCAAATATTTTACGTTAAATGTTTTTGGTGGGATTTCAGTCCTTTTTGTGAGTTGCTGGATAGTCATTTTAGTGTTTGGTCTTATTTTCTATTTTGGAATGTATTTCTATTACATCAGCAGTGACGGGTTTCGTCGCCCAATCTCTGTCTCTACCCTTTTTCTTTGATGGTTTACTTATTACCATAAGCGACAAATCAGGGCGATATTTCGCTTTTGGGCGATAATATTTATCAGTATATCGGGGGGAACGGTAGTATTTTATCGTATTTCGCATAACTTAGTTTACATTACCCAAAGAAATACTTCAACACAAACGTCCCATTTTAGGGAATGGGGGGCAAACGTTATAAGCTTGTGATTTTTTTTGTTGATTGAAAACTAAACTTAGATTACATACCAAATTTCAGCTTTCTAGCATTTCAGGAAGAAGCCAAATATTTTAATGATCATCAGTATATTAATCTAAAGTATTTGAGCTATTCAATTGAATCTTTGTATGTTTAATTAGTTTACTATTGACATCATATTTTGAGAATATGAATTATATCGGACTCCAACTCTATTCAGGTTCAAAAAATCGACGAATCACTTCGAGAAAAGGTAGGGTAAAGTGCCCTTGCGCTTCGCTTGGTTCGTCTTGGCGAACAAACTAAGGACTGTTGCTAATATAATATAATATATAGACATTATGTTAACATCCTTATGTAATGATGAACAGATATCCAACATCAATTATTTAAATATTGACATGTAGATCGCTTACGGAAAAGTAAAATAGCTTAATACTTTTTTACAAAACGTACCTATAAAAAATTTGAAAATGCTGATTTTAAAATTTCAACCCGCGCCTGTTTGGAAATCGTTCATGTACTCTGATCAGCTGAACCAAATGTTCCCATCTAGCTATGTCGAAATTCTTATACAAAAAATACCTATGTTTTTATTATTATTATATGACATATTGATAACAAAGTTGAAGAAAGAACGTGAGTCATTGTAATAATTTTATCAGTGATATTAATGTCGTACAAATATTTAAAAATGTTTTGTAGGCGGACGGAACTTGGGATCTTAGTGTCAAGACACTTCGTTCCGATCTCCACTTTCCGCAGAATTTGAGATTTGACGTGCTAAGTGGCAGAACTCAACGCCGCCTACAAAACATTGTCGTTCTTCAGTAATTATTTCAAAATTTAAATAATTATTTTATAAATTGATAGTGAATGAGAAAATTCAATCAACCTTAACCTAGAACACGATAACTGTCACAGTAAATAGAATTACCTATTGTTTCTAGTAGTATTTGCTTAGATGTTACTTGATAATAGAAAGTATTTAGCTTACTCTCGTTTAATAGAAGATCACCTGCTTATAAATTATTATGTTTATCTTCATTTCGCTATCATCTACTATTTGTCCTTAAATGATTGGTATCTTATTTTCAAGTATATTAAATTTACTCCTCTAGTTTATTTACTTAATTTTAATTTTAGTTTAAATAATGTGAAAGAATTATATGCTTATTGTTCTGGTTTTAAACAAAATCATTTATTATTACGTAGGGAGGCAGTACTAATCTAATATGTACTATAACTCTCTCTATAATCAATACTATCGAATACCCACAATCAGTCGGTCGGTCTAAATTTACAAGTACCCTCTGCCGTGGAGCCTTAAAAAAGAAAGAATAAAAAATATAATTACTATTATTATTATTTTATCCGACTACGCAATGCAAAATAATCTAGTGTATTTATCAGTGTATGTTTGTATGTTTAATGCCGTGTGATATTGTGGAGACAAAATGTATTGGTAGATTTTGATGATTCTTCATCAATCAATTCGTCTTAACCTTGTAATGGTGACATTGAATTCATGGCATTAATAAATATACACCACAGCGGAAACCAAACGTCATTTTTTCAAAATGAAAATAATAAGACATATCATGGCGTAGGGGCACAAGCGTACGACTGTAATGCAGGTTGTTGGTTTGAGCCTGTTCGTGAAATATTTAATATTTTCTAATTAAATATTTAATATTTTCATTTCTTCGCTCTATTTACGAAATAAAACTCGGTTTTGAGTTCCGCCACTCAACACGCAATGCCTCAATTTTAGCGAAAAATGCCTCTGCCTTACCTAACATGTGGATGTCAGGTGGGTTCATAGAATTATATAACTATTAACAGCAGGGACTTTTTTTAAACCCTGTAAAGAAGCGCTGTGAAATTTTAATGGATCCTGACAGTTGTATGCATTCGTATTCTTTTTATTTATTATTTATAAAAAATACTTTATATTTGTTACATTAAATATATTAAA
The DNA here is from genome assembly GCA_019049475.1 of Eueides isabella. Taxonomy (NCBI): domain Eukaryota; kingdom Metazoa; phylum Arthropoda; class Insecta; order Lepidoptera; family Nymphalidae; genus Eueides; species Eueides isabella. The sequence goes on from CM032386.1 coordinate 13,457,889, forward strand.
TAATTAATAAATATTGTTATTATGTAACATATTTATATATTTATAGCGGATATGTTATATAGCTTTATATATATATACGTCATACATTTTTTTTAAAATATAACTTACCTCTTACAAATATACATATTGTTATAACATCTAATATGTGTTTCATCATGAACGTGTGAAGACGACACAAATTACTATCATTAACACTTCGTACAATATTGATCACTACACTGCGCTTGCCATTTCATATAAAGAACGCCACTGTCTTCTTTAAATCGAATTTTTATAAATTATCAACTTCTGCACTTAAACTTGCGACTGTCTTCATATGAACTGAGTAAACCAGAGCATATACAGCTGAGAACGCACATCTGAACAAACATAACATACGGACTTTTAACGAAGTAACTATGTTCAAAATTATAATAATTTACTATATTATTATGTAACAATTTATTTATTCTGTACTTCTATAGATATGTCGATAAGCATAGAGCATCGAGTACGTTAAATCATAGTTAACTGAAAAATAAAGTGCAGTCAGTAGTCGTGCCCCGGCCCCCACCATGCGAGTCGACCTTGCAGTTTATTATGGTTTTACAGACAATTTACAATGGAGTGACGAGTCCACGACAAATGATAGTGAAACGGAACGATAATGACGATACGCCCAGTGTTTCGTAATATACGGGCAAAGTTATGCGGTTAATGTAGGGTTGGGGTATACCAGCTAAGGTTTCCTTTGTAGATTACGAAGGCTTCCGTCAAATGTTGTGTGCTGCGGTAATTTGCGTAAATTGGGCAATATGTGTATCCATCCGTCACCAGGATGTCTTCTTTACATTGACTGCTTCATCCTTATGTGGTTAATAACAGTATTATTGTGAATTGTGAAATAACGGCGTTGAGTTCCACCACTCAACGCGGAATGTCTCAAATTAGGGGGAAAGTGGGCAAAGGAACGGTGTGTCCTAACACTAGGTCCCCAAGTGCCTTCTGCCTACCCTGCCATATGCAGGGTACATACGTACAAACAGGCGTTATATGACTAGTGAAGAAGTCCTTTATAAGGTTCATAAAATAAATGTAGATCGAGAACAATTAATATACATATACTGAGAAATCAAATATTACATAATTTACTTTTTAAAGTAAACTGTTATATTTAAATTATCTCAATTAATTTGGACGACACTACGAAATTTAGCTGGGAATATGAAGACTATCTTTAAACAAGAGTAAAAGTTAAAAAATGTAATATCAAATATATAATCTCCTTTACAGATAGTAAACGTAACAAAGTATTTCAGATAATTAGCTGTAAATAAATAAAGTTAAGGTACTCGCAGAAAAATTAAAAGATGTTTCTCCAGGCGTACATTATCTTGTAGGTAGAATTTATCTAGAATATAAGTATAGTCAATTTTGTTATTATTTTTTCTCAGAATGATATATGAAAAAAGTGTAAAAGTAAAAGTGTAGTACAATGTTCGTAGATTGAATAGCATTATCGACTGTTTACGTCCATGATATTTTTGTCGTTAAGGTAAACGTTTTGCTAAAAATCCAAATTATCTTCGCATTACTGCTACCATGCAAAAATGAAAGTTCCTATCCTAGCGTCTCCCTAACGTTTATATATAATTTTAAGCTTTCTGATAAAACAAAGGTAAATGTATAAATTAATTGGACTACAATAGTATGGGTAAACTGACGTCAATCAAGATATATGACAATTAAACTGATGGAATTTCGAATCAATTACTTAAAAAGTAACTTCGATCGATATAGATATCTATGTCCATTTTCTTAACTAGTAGTTAAGAAAATGGGAAAATGAAAGGAAAATTTAAAATATTAACGCGACATTTAATACTGCATAAATATTAATATACGACATACAACCACTTTTAAAATAGCTTAAAATTAATAATAATTACTATTAGTTAATGTAAATATACATTTAAAACGTGTATGGTATTTTTTTTTCAGTAAAAGACTGTTCTATTTTAATAAAGACCAGTTAGATCTACTAAAATTAACGGAATACTGGCAGCATGTTTGTAAGCGACAACAGTAAATTTAAAAAGTAAATTTTACCGTAGAAAATTCTTATGTACCTATTCACTAATCCTTTTTATTATTAAATTAAACAAAAACTATATTTGGCCGTTTGAACATATTACTATAGCCTATAGTTAAAAACGTGTTCAATTCAGTAACATTGACTCGTCCTCTATTATGAGATCCACAAAAAAGTAATCTATGTTAATTCCATTATAGTAAACCTTGTTATGTTAATATTGTTAAAGGAAAGAATGGGCATAGATTTGCGTGAGCGAACAGGACAAAAATTAGCTTAGAACATGTTTATGTCACTTTGGCTGTCATTAGTTTTTGTCATACACTCCACATTATCGGACTGTCGTTTCGCGATGGGTTGTGGGTTTAATCCCCACTTGAGGAAATGAAATGTTGAATATTTTTAAAAGAAATATTTAATGTCATAATTTTTTCGCTCTGGTCACAAGGCAAAACGCAGCGTTGAATTCCGTCACTCTACACGCCATGCCTTAAATACGGCGGGAAGTGGGGAACGGGGCGGAGTGTCTTAAAACTAGGTTCCCAGTTTACTCTGCATATCCACCCTGCCATGTGCGTGATTAAAGCGTAAAGCTGAAAAAACAAAACATATCATAAACGTACACATAAATACATACAGTATATACACTATTATATTAAAGTACCACGTATACGTAAGACATACAGAATTAGTTACAATTTTTTTTTATGGACAAGTCACGGCAAACGAGCGTACGGGTCACCTGATGGTAAATGATCACCGTCGCCCACGGCGCCGTGTAGCACCAGAGGAGCTAAAGGTGCGTTGCCAGCCTTTAAGGTGAATGGGCACCGGGGCCCGGTATTACCCAATGCGAAACGCAGTGGCCAAAGCCACTACTTAACGCCAGTTTTAATGCCGGGGGTGGTTATGATCCGGTCGAATCTCCCCATGCGTGTTGACAACGTGACTCTCCCACACGTACTTTAGTCGCCTTTTACGACACCATCAGTACCAGCGTCATTCTATTCTAAGCAATTATTTTATAAAAATAATTGCCGTGTGATTCCGGCAAAATAATTTATAATAGTACTTTCTTTCAAAGTAATAATGTTTTTATTAAATATTGTATCAAATATTATCAAGCTGGTTGGCTGTATAGCTCTGTAATCTATGTTAATGAAATATAAATAAATAAAAAAAGAACCTTAGCGGGTTTCGTGTTATCAATACTTCTAATAAATCTGTAGCCTTCCAATACCTGTACATTCTCTTATCTCTCATGTTTTAGGGCCCGAAATAATGATTTTTAATCTTGGAAATTATTACGAATACGATTAACTAAATTTAAATGCAGTTTACTATTATATTTTTCGACAACCGTCGTTCAACATTAGTGTTTGTTTTATGTCAATAGGTCAATAAATAAAAAAAGTTAGGTCATTTTAAAAATTGCTACTATTTTTTTACTAAACTGGTTGAAATTTTTGTTTTAAATGTAGGTATAGATATTGTCATAAGACTGACAATATTATTAGAACAGAAAGTAATTGAGATTAGTTAATAAAATGTGTAATTTAAGCGGGGTTGCTAGTACGTTATAAAATCATCTGTCAAAGGTTCTTGAAAATAATATAAGTTTCTATTTTATACGTGACATGGAATTTTGTATAGTTTTCTAATAATATATGGATTGTCACTGAAAAAAAATATTTTTTATACTAGGTACTTTACAATTACTTTAACACCCGAGCACCAATATATAGGTACTTAAAATGTTACTCCCGATGACATCGTTATATACGATGTAACATTGTGTTGTGTGTTCGGGTGATAATTTTTAAAATAAATTCACGTCCAAACGTAGTTGTTGTTGAGATTAACGGCTATCTATAGTTTTTAGAATACGACATCACAGGTGACTTTTTTTTATAAATATAAGAACATCCAATATGTTTTAATGTAAATTGTACAAATATATTATTTAATTGTATGCAAATTATACAGATATATATATGAAAATGTTGACTTTTTACTAATGTAAGTCAATTTTGTGAACATAATTATGGTTACTCGCTTCTTTTATGTGACGATATGAAAATATTAAATATTTCAATTCGTCCAGTAGGGATCGAACCCACAATCGTTTACAGTCACACGCATGTGCCCCTCCGCCACGGCAAGCCTACTCATTAAGTACCAAGCAATATTAGCAAATATCTCCCCCTCCATTTCCGGCATGACCCAAGGGTAATAAAACAAACAATTGCATATGAAAGCAGGTGTTGTGATATAGCGTAAAGCCCTCCTGAATAAGCTCTAACATAAAAAGTTTTTGTCAATCCCAACCAGTAATTTATCAGATTAGAATATTTTATAATATCAGTGTTTATAATAGCTATTGGTGGGTAACTAGGTATTAAAAAGTAAAAAAAAAATACTGTACAACGAACATCGTAGCAAAGAAACAATGAAGTGGCTCTTAAAACAACAAAAATAATATGAACCAATGATATTTTAAATTTTTGTCGGTTTGCTTGTACACGCTAAACTTATGAACTACTGGACGGATTTGAAGCCCATACTAAATTTAAAAGCGTAATTTTTATTTTTACCTAACAGGATTTGAACCGACGCTCTGCCCAACTAAGCCATACGTTATTATCAAGCTACGTCGAAATTCTTATACGCTTGTTACAACTTATTAATGTAGTTAGTTACCAATTAAAGCAATTAAATGAAACTAAAAACTATGAACAATGTTTATTAACGTCACTTCGATATACATACGCTTTGTGAACAGTGTTGACTTACAGAATTAAATCATGTTTGTGACCAATGCTATCTAGTTACGTAAGCTTTCCTCTTTTTTTTACGCTGGGAAATGCATTTTATACAGACCGCCCGTTCACAATTCTTCTCGGGCGGTATTGTGGGACTCATCAGGGAATCCGATACTACCCAATAAAACCCAGCGGGAACCCTCTTCACCTATACGAGACGCCGCAGGATCGCTCGCGCATACAACTACGACGCCTCGGTAGAAATCCCGCCAATAGCGGGTCACCGTCGCATTCATGATGCCCTGGGGTTTTCCCTAGGACTTGCAGTCTTGATGACTTGCAGGAGGGTTACCATGATCCTACTACCACGGTAGCACCTCTAGGATAGGGGGAGTTGGAAGTACGCAGAGTGCCTTCTCCTTACCCCTGGCCTACGACGGTGGACTGGGTCTGCGTTAGCGCTAGACTCATGCGCCCGCAAAATAGTAGAAAAATAAACATTTCTTTTTTATTTAATATTATAAAAGTGTATATGGGAAAAAAAATATGTATCTTTTTGTGTGGCTATTCATACTGTCATTATTAGAAATTGATTCAACTGTTCCAGAGTTAACTTTAGTTAAGTTTAGTTTCAAAATTGATTGGCTCAAACTGCTAGGTTAATGTTAGAATTGTAATGGCACAGAACTACGCGACTGGAAAATCATTTTAATAAATGTACACAGATAAATTATATTTATTATAGCTATATATGTACAGTTTGCGCATAACTATGCACTTACATAACTTATTACGTTAATTTATGACATGCACTTTGCACAGTTGCAGCATTATTCTATGAGTCATTTTATTGTATTTAAATTTTTCTTTTGATTAGCGTTCACATATTATTATTTTATTGTTACATATTTGGGATATCCGGCGGTGTTTCTTACAAGGTACCTACCTATCCCTAAAAATTGTTTTCCAACTAGTAATAGAATTAAAAAATGATTTAAATTAAATAATACATGTTTAAAAACGGCTACGGTTCGCAGCAAAAACAAATTTCAATATTGCATGTCAACGGGAAGTATTTACTACTTAATAGTTGATAAAATTAAGTTTGCAAGTTTTTGTGAAATAAACCAAAAATATAAGTTTAATTATGTACCTATACGTTTTATTAAATATCAACAAATACATTTTTTTTAAATTTATCCTATATTGGTATACTGTTAAATTTTACCAAATTTCTTACCTGTAGATCTTCGAGAAATACCCTAAGTTATTATTATTAATTTATACGATAAATAAAGTCAAAGTAAAGATTGCGGTCAAACGAATTCATTATGTATGTATCGAACCAGAAATATTTTTTTTAATTATTTTTTCATATAAAATACTTTTTCACTTTTCAATTTAATTCCTTTATTGAAAGCTCACTTTGCGATTTCAACTCTAGATACCCAATAGGTTTGAATAGTCTCCTATAGGTTTTGATTACGCTTCCTATTTCATACAAATTAAAGTAAAACGATTTTTAATGTGTTGATTTAGAAATTTCATTTATACTGTGCTTCTAGGACTTGAATATTTAAGTTTCTTTTACATATCAAAAGATACACGAGATAAATGTTCCGCTCTTAAACAACTATACAGCCCTATAGAGACGGAATCCTACAAATCTTAACACACAGCAGGGTTAAAAATAGTGCTAAAGAAAGATATACGATTATATATTTTTTAGGTAATTCGTAAGGTTCATTAAATCTATTAATATTTTAATCACATTTTTTTTTAAGAACAAAGAAAGTATTTTATATATTATAATTAATATATGAAATACTTCCTTTGTTCTTAAAAAAAAAAACTTGTTTAATTCCTTAAGCAAATTTCATAAAAGTTAACTTAATATAGCTTTGGCTGTCTCTGTAGCGGAGTAGGCAGAGAGAACGGAGCACCAAACGCAACGGTTTCGGCATACCTCTTTCACCTCGTCCACTGTCATCAACTTCTTCATACATGCCCTCCGGGTAATGTTGGTTTTTACTTGACGTTCCTTTTATATATTACAGTATAAACTCCTGAACTGTTCCCCGACAAGTATAACCTGGCCCTCTTTACGGAACGAATACGAATAGGTACTAACTAGGCAAGCATGCTCCACCTTCGTTCGCATCGTCACTTACCACCAGGTGAGATAGTGGACAAATGCTTGCCTATCAATAATAATAAAAAAAGTATATACTATTAGATACTGTGTTTATGAAGGTCACAGATTTTCCTTCACAAACCTTCTTTCTTTCTTTTTATTTCATAAAAGTTACAAATTGTTATTTATTTCTTGTACAAGTATGAGCTTAACGTAGAATACAAAGTGCGAATTCTATATATTTTTATATATATTATATATATATATATATATATATATATATATATATATATATATATATATATATATATATATATATATATATATATATATATATATATATATATATATATATATATATATATATATATATATATATATATATATATATATATATATATATATATATATATATATATATATATATATATATATATATATATATATATATATATATATATATATATATATATATATATATATATATATATATATATATGTAAAGGAGATAAATAAATAAAACAATAGTTCTGAATACATTTATTGTGCGTTTACCACAATTAAAAAGGTCACACACAAAAACGTCACAGAAAAATTAACAATGGCAAAAATGCTGCTTCAGTGCAAGCAAAATGGCTAAGCAGTGCTCCAGGTACACTAGTATTACAAAACATTAACTATTTTAAACATAAGAAAATGGTGAAGAATCATGTCTCTATAGTCGGATAGTACATACTCCACACATAATAGTACACGTGGCGTTTCAATATGTGTATGCTCTTTCGTATGTCTGTCTATACATACAAATTATATATGTATATGTATATATGTATATATATATATATATATATATATATATATATATATATATATATATATATATATATATATATATATATATATATATATATATATATATATATATATATATATATATATATATATATATATTAAACAGTTATTTTTAAATCACAGACAAACACTTCAATTTTACATATATGTATAGATATATATGGCTTTATGTTTTATAATAGACTATATATATATATTTGAAGAGTTATTTTAAAATCACAAACAAACATTTCACTTCATTTTATATGTATAGATTATATGGCTACTATGCACTATGTTTTAGACTATTGTAATAACAGTGTAAATATTGTAACAAAATCAACACTTCAATTAAGTTTGATTTTGTAAATACTGAAGGCACAATCACTTATTTTATATGTTTATACTTTTATATATGATGCAAATATGTGCCTCTACTAAAACGGAATGTACTTCATTTTTTTATCAAAAATATGACAATTACAATAAAAAAAAACGAATATTTATGCTTTTTTATATTATTCAAACCCTAAAATAAAAAAAAAATTAATGAAATATCTTTCTTAATGATATATTTTTTATCCTGTATTCACTGGAAGTGTCTGTGACACTACAGTGTTAGCAAGCCAAGCTAATGGCGTTAGAGTAAAAATATATTTAAATATGATATATACGACATATAACATTGCTGCATATATTAATGTAATAACTACACCACACTACTTTTAGTGCACTAGATCAACCTTATGTATGGCATGTAGAAACCTAGGCTAGTGCACTAGAAATAGTATGTTGCAAGACTTTAATATAAAACGGATCTTTAGATGGGTATGTAGATTTTTTATTACAAAATAAAGCAATATTTGATAAACGAAGTATGTAGGAGCAGACACTACCCTAGTTCCAATATAACAACATCTATCTAGCAATAAAACTAGCTAATAACGTAGAATATTTTAAAAATCTATATATTATATATGTATATATGTGTGTATGTATGTATGTACGATTGAAATACTGAAAGAGACTGTAAAAATTACCAGAACAATTAATTCACACGACAGAAAACACATCATACATTTTAAATATAAAGTTTGTAAATATAGCTCAAATCAAACAATTAATTTTCTATCAAATATGTTTTTCTTTATATAGATACGAGCCAGTATAAACCATCATATATAACATAGTATATATAAATCAATATTAAAAAAAATACGTCTTTTATACATGATTACTTCATTTACAGTAAAAAGTGAAAAACTTTTTTTGAAACTTTTAAATAAATTATAACACATTATTACAGTAACATGTTTAAAACTGTGACAAATTAATTATTTTTTTTTATTATGTGACTGTATTATTTCTTTTTCCATACATAATTATATATAAAATATCACTTTGGTTAAACAATTTGAAGTGATTACAAAGATTTGCCTTCTTCTTCGTATATAAATATATATATATATATATATATATATATATATATATATATATATATATATATATATATATATATATATATATATATATATATATATATATATACATATATATATATGTATATATATATATATATATATATATATATATATATATATATATATATATATATATATATATATATATATATATATATATATATATATTTACGTTAATTTAAAATAAATTTCTTCTTACTTTACGCTCTCATCATTTTCATTGCCTTAATACTGTTGCTTGAGCTTGCAATGTTAATTTTATCGGCAAATTTGTACGTTTATAAGTGGTAACTTTATTCGCCGTCAAAAAGATATATTTTTAGTCCATCAAACGTATTATGACATTTTTCCGTTTTCATCTCCGCAGTATGAGTAATTTATATGGGGAATCGTTGCGGTTCCCTTTTATCGCTTGTTAAAGCAAAAGCGACAACCGAAACCCCAACGATTCCCCATCACAAAAACTAAAGTACAGTCGAACGCGTCGTTTAGAGTAGTTTATTTACTACATAGGACCGACGAATTTTGGCCAGTCTAAAGTTAAACTTTTCAAATTTTTACGCATTGTTAATTTGGCAAGAAAACAATCAAAAGTGGGAAAAATCCTAAAATCAAAACCGAAGCGATGCCATCTACAGCTAAACTCATACCGGCCACAACTCGTCGATCGTACTGTACGCAAATTTGTAAGCCGACTTCACAACCCGTTAGGCCGATTACACACAAAGCATCAACAGCGCATAATTATATTTGAACAAGTTAAATTGATATGAGAAATATTTTGTATAATTTATTTATCTCAAAATAATCTTATCAAAAATAGCAAATTATGGAATTCGCATATTTGGAATATATTTTGTATCCACCGTGACTGGCACTATAGTGTGGATCCGGCTTAATTGTCTTAATGTGGAAAGAGGTCGTCCATTAGTCATATGATGTTTTTGTAGCATTTTTAACCCCCTCCTCCCCCCTTGGTGATAGGTGGTGAGATTTAAACTTAGTAGTTACTTATTTATATGTACACGTGATATCTTACTGCACTCCCCTACCTCCTTATGATATTTCGTGATTTTCACCAAACCCCCTTCCCCCCTTTGAAACCTCACGTGATTAATGGACGGCCCAAAATATAATATTATTTCATAAACAAATCACAATTTTAATTAAAATAAGAAACTATCTTAAATTTGAAATACAACCATTTTTTTACTTTTTGTATAAATATATATAGTAACAATATTATGACGTTTTGTATATATAATATATGATATATTCCAAGTATCGAAATCCTTATATACATTTCGCTAGCACGCATTTGGCAATAGTATTTATTAAAGTTCAAAAAATAAATTAAAAAATATATATATATTTTAGTTCAATTTAGAAAAAAACCTTAAGAAATTTAGAAAGAACCTTAAGACTAATATACATTCCAATACAAACTACAAAATTGTATGAGTAATTTTCATCCTTTTACATAATAAATAACAAATAATTTAAAATAATAACAAAAATAACAACAAAATAAATAAAAGTAAATATTATATTGTAAACAAAAGTTATTCTTTTGAACAAAAGAGTTACTTTTATGAACAAAGTATTTTTTTTAAACTTTTTTAACAAAAAAGATTTTTACAAAAAAAAAATTAAACGAAACTTTTTTTTTTTACTTTTTTTCGTTTAATTTGCGGTGGCGATCAGGTACATAAAATAAAATTTGGCGAATCAAGCTTTGGTTTTCGAAATATAATTTTTGTTTTAAATAATATCGATAAACTAGATAAATATAATACTTTAAGCAAAGAACTCTCACCTACACAATTTGTTAAATTGAGCCTTTCCAATAATATTTTTTGGCAATTTTAATATCATTTTTAACTGCACGCTGTATCCCGCATTTTGGCGAAAAGGAACCTGACAAAAAGGAACCTGGGTACCTAAAATTAAGACACTGTGCTCACTACTTTTCGAAAAATTATTGAAACGTGTGGAATAGCGAAACACAAAAAGTTTTGGCCTCATTACCAGAGCGTGAAAATAAAATTAATAAATATATCATTCCCTTTAGTGGAAATGAAACCAACAACGGTCGCTGTTACAGTTATAGTTACATTTCTGTCCTTGTGCCATGGCGGCCTTCATATATGAATATGAAGGCCGATTGATAGGATCCGATATGATTATTTCCAAAACATGCTGACTTTACTGTACATACTCTCTATACTAATAGACTCACTTTAAAAAGAAACATTTTATTTTTTTTTTCATAATTTTTAGAATAATCAAAACCCTGACTTTAATGTAAAACACACGTTGAAATATTTGAAGCTTTAAATTCGAAAGCTTGAGAAAATATATTTAATTATAGATATGTAAGAGATGATAAGGCCGATATTTTTTTTTTGCATAATCCATCCATAAGAGCACATATATATAATTATATCCAAACACAGTTCAACATTTAAATTCAAATTTATAAAGAATTTCATTACGAATATTTGTAAATTCAAGCAATATTTAAAATATAGTCAGCCTTAGCGGATAAATGTAATAAATTGTTATTTAAGTAGGTATCCTGTCTCTGAGGTACGACAAGATGGACGCCGTGCCTTTCTCGAGTATTGCGTGTCGAGGCTGACGGAAGCAGTTGCCCATTAACTCTAGTGATCTGAAATATTAATGTAAAAATAACAATAAGTACATGCAGTGGTCTATAAGGTGAATGGGCACCGGGGCCCGGCATTACCCAATGCGAAACGCGATTGCTGAAGCCACTACTTAACGCCGGTATCAAATGCCGGGCGTAATAATGATCCGGTCGAGTCTGCCCATGCGTGTTGCCATTGCTGGCAACGTGACTCTACCACACGTACTTTAGTCGCCTCTTACGACACCATCAGTACCAGGGTCATTGTTCTAAGCCGGAATCACACGGCGAGGCACGCGAGTAATGAAAAAGTAGTAAAAAAAATATGATGGAAAAGTGAGTGGTAAGAGAGGGAAGGGCAAACCTCAGTGCCGTTTTTAGAAAACATTTAATAATTTAAACAATCACATTTTTTTTAACCCGACGCTTTTGGCAATATCTTTCTTTAAATCTAAAAATATCTTTCGTTAAAGTTCCAAAATCAAATCTAAGCAGCCATCTATTAACTTCATGGTGACCACGACTCGTCGATCACACTGTACTAATAATATTTACCTCAACTGAGTAAAATTGCCAAGTTCCGGTGGTACAGTAACTATGCTGTTGTTGGCCAAGTCGAGTACAGCGAGCCTCTTCAGCTTGGCGAGGGCATCTGAGGAGACATTTATTTCCGAAATCTGATTTTCCGCAGCCAACAATATTTCCAAGTTCTCCAGCTCGTATACACATCGAGGGATTTTTGTAAATCTGAAAAGAAAAGTTATTATATAAAAATATATTAAAATATAAGTACAGTTTCGCATAAAAAAAAATCATAGAGGCCTGCCGTGGAGTAAGGGCACTGTGAACGCGACAGCTTGTGTGTCTCGATCTCCATCGGGAAAATCAAGTATTTAATAATTTCACAAAGGCCCGTCGTGGCGCAGCGGCACAAGCGTGTGAATGTAACCGACCGGTTGTGGGTTCGATCTCCACTCGAAGAAATTAAATATTTAATTATATCGCAAGACGCGGCGTTGAGCCGCCACTCAACACGCAATGCCTCAAATTCGGCGAAAAGTGGGGAACGGAAGTGGAACGGAGTGTCTTAACACTAGATTCCCAAGTCCCCTCTGCCTAACCTGCCATGCGAGCGTTACAAGGAGTGTTAAGCTGAAGGAAAAATAAAAAGAAAGAAATATTATTTTATCGCATTTTCAACATTTTTTTATGTTGTGACATACACATTGATTATCCTATAAAATCATCAACAAAACTGGATTTTACCACATTTTCTTCTTTTTAAAAAAAAAGACAAAATATAAACAAGAAGATAAAAGAGAAAATACGTACTTATTATTGGATATGACAAGTTCTCTCAAACTCTTCAAACCGCCCAATTCAATGGGCAGATCCAAAAGGCAGTTCTTTCCTAGATCTAAAAACTGCAGATGCTTGCACAAACTTAATTCAGACGGAACATTCTCGATACAGTTGGACGATAATATTAATTGTGTCAGTGTTTCCTTCACGCAATGGATTCTGGATAAAAAATATCATACTGTAAATCATGTAAACGCATTAAAAGGTTTAGAAAGTTTATTTAAAATGTTTTATTAAGTAAAAGATCGCTTTATGGCTAATCCACGCAGGTAACTGTGTAAAATTTGAATCTACTTTTTTTTTCTTTTTTAAATATAAAATAATGTACATTATGTATATCACACACATAGATATAGATATATATATATACATATATATATACACATACACATACACATACACATACACACACACACACACACACACACACACACACACACACACACACACACACACACACACACACATATATATACATATATATATATATATATATATATATATATATATATATATATATATATATATATATATATATATATATATATATATATATATATATATATATATATATATATATATATATATATATATATATATTATATATATATATATATATATTATATATATATATATATATATATATATATATATATATCCCCTAGAAATCCCTAGAAATTAATGCCTGCCTGAAACTATATGCGAGTATGCGAGTATGCGACTGTATGCGAGTTCAATTTAAGAACAAAAATTAGAATAGAAATTTAACAAACTGCTTACATATTACTATTTTTCATATTTGGGCAAAGTCATATGTTATGGGCAAAGTTCACAAATCTTATTATTAGCGCGGCCACTTCTCGTTAACCGCACTGTATAATGATTGAACTATAATAAAAAAAATCCACTCACCCGCTGGGTATAGCATTTAATTTATTCTTCGATATATCGACAATATGCACTTCAGCTTCAGCGGCTGCAGTGAATACATTTTCTGGTACACTTGTCAGATTCTTTGACGGCACCATCAATGATTGACTTTTCTTCATAGTGAACCTATAAAGAAAAAAATATTTTTTTATGTTAAATGGCGGAACACAACGCCGCGCTCGACCAGAGAGTCCATCCGCGTACAGCGACAGTACACATTTGCACCCAAATGAACTGACCTATACATTATACTATACTCAGCTTCACGCTATATCCCGCACACGGCAGGGTAGGCAGAGGGAACTTGGGAACCTAGTGTTAAGACACTCTGTTCCACTTCCCCACTTGTCGCTGAATTTGAAGCATTGCGTGTTGAGTGGCGGAACTCAACGCCGCGCTTTGCCCTGTTTCCAGAGCGAAGAAATAAAAACATTAAATATTTAAATTGAAAATATTAAATATTTCATTTCATCGAGTGGTGATCGAACCCACAATCTATCGTTTACAGTCATACGTTTGTGCCGCTGCGCCGCGACAGGCCTCACCTATACATTATGTACAAGCAAAATGAAAAAAAATCCATACTTATCTGGCCAATTGTCTTCATTGACGCGTGTGTCGCAAACAACTTCCTCCGTGATGCGGTCCCGTAGGTACTTCATCATGCGGTCCGTGCCCCCTTTGATAATGTCCTGTCGCACGAACGACAGCTTGTTGCCCTCCATACTTATACTTTGCAATTGAGAGAGCAGGCCAAGGTTCTTGGGTAATCTGGGAATTTGTATTAATTACGTATAATATAATATAAAATAATATATTTGATATATTTATGGCCTGCAACCTAACAGTAAATATATTTGCGCGGCGTTGAGTTACGCCGTTTAATCGCAATGTTCCAACTGCCTACCCTGCCACGTGTGGGATACAGGGGTTAAAAAATATTAAACAATGTATCAAAATAATATTTTTTATCCCGGCAGAAATACCTTCAGAGTACAAATACTTACTTATTTAAATTGTTATTAGAGAAATCAAATCTTTTAAGCTTCTGCAATAGCGATATGTTTTCAGGTAATATTTCTAATTTGTTGTCCCTTATATTGAGCACATTCAAGTGTTGCATTTGATCACAGAACTCCTCCGTGATTTCCTGAATATATAATAAATAAATAAAATAAATTATCTATTAAAATGGTCAGAAATCCTAAACAAACGGAAGATTGATCAAAAAACTATTATATATTACCGAGTATATTGAATACTAAATGACCAAGTTCCCTTTGACCATCCTGTTCTTTGCAGAATACAGCGTGAAGTTACACAAATAAAAACAATAACATTTTTATTATTTTTAAAGTAAAATCCATACTTTGTAAAGAAAAATACTTATTTAGAAAAGCTTTGGAAAATTTGAACGCAACCCGCGCCAAATGAAATCCGACCAAGCGCTTTGATCGCTAAGCCATACGTTCAGAGCAATCTAAGTCGAAATTCTTATACGATTATTACAACTTATTTATGTTGTTATCATCTATCGGGAAATTTTCACAAATTTCCACTACTCAAAGATAACGCTCTAGAATTATCATTTAACAAGAGAAAATATTATATATAAAATAAAAATAATGCTTTAATTTGGTAACTCATAAATATTTATATATAAAAAAAGTGTTATTATAACACAATATGGTATATATCTTTAATAGCTTAAAAGACTACGAGTGTAGCGAAAGTTGGCACTAGAAAGGCCCAACTTTCGAGACGTTGCATATTAAGCTGCAGAACTTAACGCCACGCTTCTCTTCGTCTTGATACCAGAGATAAGAGGAAAAGATAATAATCGATAGCTCCAGGTGGGCATCGAACAAACAAACATCGGGTTTAGTCACACGTTTGTACCGATATGGGCCACGATAACCTCGAACATATTTTTATTATATATCACACTGTATCCTGCCAATAGCATAGCAGAGAAGGCAGGGGGAACTTGGGAACCTAATGTTATGACACTCCGTTCCGTTCCCCACTTTCCGCCAAATTTGAGGCAATGTGCGCTGAATCGCAGAAGTCAACGTCGCGCTTTGCCTTGTTTGGTAACAAGGCAAAGCGCGGAGTGAGCGAAGAAATGATTACATTAAATATTTAAATTAAACATATTAAATATTTCATTTCCTCCAGTGGGAATCGGACCCAAATGTAACATTTATAGTCACATGCTTGTGCCTCTGCGCTACGACTGGCCTCACAGGCCAGATTCTATGTACATATATAATTCAATTAACAAAAAAATATATGAAATTCACCTCTCGACTGATAACAAACATTTACGACGATACAATAAAGATTATAAATTTGATAAGTTTACAACAGCTTTCCTAACAATCTGATTACAGAATTCGCAGATACTGCTTTGAATAAAATAGAAATATATTATAATGGCCCCTATACAAATAAAAGATGGTCATAAGATAAGATTGGTGGGAGCATGAAAAAAAAGGGTACATAAAAAGGGTTAATTTTGCTCTTCAAAAAATTAAATCGATTTATAAATATACAATATATAAAAAAATATATATAAAAAATGTAAATAAATAGTGTGTTAATATATATTGTAAAATAGAATAGTTAAGCTTAAGGTTTCTAATATTTTTATTATTACTTTTTTTTATGCTAATGGAAGGGCGGAGTCTCCTGGTACAGGTAATATCAAATAACATGCTTAAAAGGAGGTTCGAATCACTAGCAGATTATGTAAGTAACTTGTTCAGTAAATAAATTATTATATAATATTATCAATATAATTAAAAATAATTATTTTAAAATAAATTAATTAAAAAATAAAATAAAATTATTATTATGGGTACATTACATTAATTAATATTTTATAATTTTTAAAATGTCTTCCATATACAGACAGTGACCAGAGTTAATATAAGATATAAGATATTAACAGATATTACTCTAAGCGTAATTAAAGCTCTTGTGGAGTAAGACAAAACTAAATCTAAGCATTTCCCGAGCTCAATGAATTAATTCACATATATTTTCTAGGTCTAATAACTCATATAACTTATAGAAATGTATCATATTAGTGTTTTCTGGATGTGTAGAGAGAGATTTTATTCTTTTTATAAAATAGCAGAGGTTAGGCTGACACAGGCTCTTTGTCTTGTTTATAAATACAGTGTCTAAAAATTCAATAAAAATTATTTAAGAATAGCTAACCTTTATAAAGTTATTTGCCAAGTATATTTCCTTCAAAGCTGTACAACCATAGAAATCCGGAAGCTCTACAATATCATTATGATTGGCATCCAAAATTTCCATTTTTCTCAATTCACCCAATGGAGGCAATTTTTTCAAATTATTGTTGTTGATGTTTAACTTTTTTAAGTCTAAGAAATATTTTTATATGATCAGTACTTAACTAAAGGAAGTAATATAAATATAATATAAGTATTAAATATACTATTTTATGTCTGTTGTGGCACATGAGCACAAGCATGTATCGATTACCAATTGAGGTAATGAAATATTTTCAATTCTACCATCTGGTAGCAGAGCAAAGTATGGCATTGAGTTTCTCTGCTCATGAATTATATATAAAAATAATTTAATACTATTTGAGAAGAGGACTATATTAGTAATATGTACTTTCTATCTATTCTACTATAATAATATTTTTAAGACAATCTACATCTTTAAAAACCTACCTCTTAAGTTAACAATGTCTGGTGGCAACTCAGATAATTCATTATGAGATAAATTGAGCTCTACTAAGCGTACCAAATAGCCCATTCCAGGTGGTAGCACAGATAATTTATTATGTGATAAGTCCTGTATTCCAAATATAAACATAAATTATACCTATATATTAAAAATTATCATTTTTAATATAAAACATGTATTCATAATGGATAATTATAAAGCATTTAACTCACCAGAAATGTCAACATTACTAAATCCCCAAACTCAGGCTCAATAATTTTGAGCATATTATGTGAAATACTGAGCCACCTCAATTCTGTTAATTTATAGAATTCTTTTGGCAGTTTTTCCAATTTGTTGTGATCTAAACTTAGGTTTGATAAATTATTCACCTCACCAATTTCAGGGGGAAGATCTTTTAAAGCATTGTCATGTAACTACAACAATTGAAGCAATATAAGACCTCATAATTATTTAGTCAATCTTTCAATAAATAAATATAAATTAATTTTATTTTCACAATTCATACCTTTAATGTCACAAGTTCTTGGAGTAATTTAATGTTTGGTGAAATATTATTAATTACATTAGAACTAAGATCTAACATTTTCAATGGTTCAGCATTCCACCAATTATTATGATGACTACGTGAAAAGTCTACATCTTTTGTTTCCTCCAATACCAGTTCGTTTATTTTCCATACATTTCAGGCACTAATAATGAAAAAACGTAAATCATTTTTCTGAAATTTTCACGAATTAAGGAAGTTATGTGCGAATTATAAAAATATGCGAGTATATTTGTTGCTCACCTGTTCCTAGGCCTCTGTTACATAAGCTTAATTGTCCTGTTCTTTTAGCTGATTTAATCAAACCAAGGGATAGTTCATTTTCGTCTGCTTTTTTATCTTGAAGATGAAAAACTGATTTACTAGATATTTTCAATCTTGATTTAGTAGGTGTAGTATTTTTGCGAGACATGATATGGATGAATATATTAGTAAATAATTGATATGAAAATTTTAAATTAACATTGTATTCTGCAAAGAAGGCCTACGTCTAACACTAAAGTTAATTTAAAAATCTACAAATATAAACATCGTAGACGTATAGACGTAATTCTGTCAAGATATACTATACTCAATATCGATATGAAAATCCATTCGATATTTTCCCGACAAAATTTCGTATGACACGCTATTTTAAAAAATCTTGCGTTGATTTTACCTGTTTTCTGACAATAAACACAAATCACTTGTTACTTGAATATAATAATATGTCTTTTAATATATTTTTTTTGAGTTATAAAAAACAAGAAGTACATAACATTCGATGTATCGAAAAGATAGGTAAAGAGCGAAATATCGTAGCACTACGACACTATTGACGTGCTTACGTTCAAAAATGGACAAACCTATCACACATATTACATTTTAAATCAGCTTTAAATTACATTAAATAAAACATTTTATAATATTATCACTCCTTATTAGAAAGTTAATATTTTGGAATTTCTGATTTTCTATTACAATACTATTTAATGAATTAATTTAGTGACTTTGAATAAAAGCAAACGCTTTGATAAATATCGTATGTGAAAAAGTTATTTTTATCGGTGACCGACCAAATACGATGGAAATAAGTAACAAGCTTGTTTGCTTTTATTCAAAGTCACTAAATAATAATAAATTGAAAAAGACTTAAAACTTGAATATTGCGTAATGACACGTAGGTATATGTACATATTATAATATTTATTTCTTAGCTAAGCGTCTTTTAAATATAGGATTTATCCGAATTGAAGTGCAACCCCACACTTTCTATATATTTATTGAAGTCATATAGTCAATTTCTAAGACACTAATTAATTTAAGTACAATTTATATCGATACTAGATAAAATATAATTTAAAAAATACGCGCACAACGGAAAAAAAATATATGTATCTACTAAGCATGCTGTTATAATGATATGACCGGAACTAGTTTTCAAATTTATTTTTTAAAGGTTACCTCTTAAAATATTCTGTTCTCTGCCCTATCATTTGGTGAAAATTCTGCTTGTTCAAACATAACTTAAATAAACAAAGGTAGCATAATATATTATATCATGTCGATTGTAAATTCCAAATAAAATATGTTACTATAAAATATGTTACTATTTACAAGGCTAAAGTAGTGTTATTACCGCTTGCTTAAACAGACATGTCAAAGAATTGACATTTGATCATTTTAATTACTAT